>CM017765.1:41318451-42518451 GCA_008009225.1 Acer yangbiense
AGAGCAGCAAAGAAGTTGCGAATTGGTTCAACCTAAAAGAACACCAAATAAGAGCAATCACTCATGAGAGTCATAAATACCACTTGACACTTGGTACGGGCAACAAAAAAAAATAACAGTACATATTTCATGTTCAGAAAATAAAATATAACTGTTCAAGAAACCTAGAGAAGGAAACAAAAAAAAAGTTGCACAAAACAGTATTAGTATCCAACAATCAACATACATGACTAACTAAAATATGATACAGATGAATAAATTCTAGCAATACACCTCAGAAGTGATGTTAGGATAAGCATTTCAGTGATGATTGATGAAGAACATGGGTTGTTATATGCATGAGTCATGTGCACGAGTATTAAGGCGGAGAAAATTATTGTATAAAACTGTAACTTCTACATGATCATGTATACAGTGATTTGAAACCAGAAAGGTGCTACAATATAATTGGGTTTAGAGATAAAGACCATGATAATAGATGAAGTTAAGAATCATTCAGCGGATCTTCAGGTTAGTTTTCTTTAGTTTTTCCTTTTGCTGTTATCCATAGTTCAACTTCAGACTAGAGTTCAGATGTATAGAATTTGTAAGACTGGAGGGGATGAAATGTTTCTTAACAATTCCCAAACACTTGGCAAACTTTTTACCTCCTGTCCAGGGAAAAGTGATTTTGTGTAGTGATCTGATTTATCTCATCCTCTGAAAAATCTATAGCAATGGGGACAACTTGGAGTCTCTATGTTTTTCCCATTAACTCAGAAAATCCACTTAAGAATTAACATTTACCAACTTGGATACCTTAGAAGTGTCCTGCCTTGAAAACTCAAGACTACTCCTCCCTCAAATGCAAAACACACAACTAGAGTATAAAAGAGCAAAATGAAAGTCATAAGGCATGGTGTGACTACAGCAACAGGATAGACCAATTAAATCATACTTGTTCAAGGGTATGTTGAGCAAGATCAGTTGTTGATATCATCACGCCAGCAGCGAAGGAACCCAGTTCAAGACTTAGACCCAGCTTATCACTACACTGCAATGTAAGAGCAATCTATATTATATACATATCCGTGCAGATTAACGTGCACAAATTGTTAGTGAATGTGAGGTTTGTGTTATTGATTTAAAGGCATCAAGCTAGAGCAGATAGAAGTTTTCAATAAACAAAAGACTGCAATAAAAATCAATTGTAACAGAAATGGATCTGCCTGACTCTCATGCATACTAGACAAGCGTTTTAAGACTGTCAATCACAACGCAAGTAAAAATATGGAAAGGAGGCAAACCCAAGCAACAAGTAAACAAAATGCCACGGATGCCAGTTGATAGAGTTCATTAGTCTGCAAAAATAATATTTCAGTCAAAAGAGGGTATTAGCCTGCAAAAATAATGTTTCAATCAATCAGTGTCAACCATAAAACACAGGATCAAAGCAAATAATCTATCTGTACCTGTGATGATAAGCTTATCATTAGCTTAAGAAACCATGGTACACAGGTACGAGATAATATCGTCAAAATGGACAAAAATGTAAGCAACATCACCAACCTGAAAATTCAATATTAGCATTTGAAAAGCTAGATAAATCCAAAGACATCCATGTCGGCCAGAGGCAGTCCAGAGCCAATAAGTAGACATTCTAGTCCAATCAACTTCAAAACTTGTTGATAGGACTGAGAACATAATTTTTAAGTTATCATTTTTAAATACTTTAATCTTTACATCACACAAGAAATTTGGCATCGTCTAACTATTTAGTTAACTATTGCAAATTCAGAGGATAAAACACAACACAAACAAATAACAGAAGAAATCTAGCATTTAAGCAGTTGATGCAGGCAGACTTCTTGGTATCAATCACAAAAAACAGATTTACTTTGACATAATAAACATCAAGTAGGCAAAAATTTCTTACATAAGATTTGCATGCACTGCATGTAAAGGAGACGGTACTTTATGTTTTATACTTACGATTTAGTCATGGATATTACTCCTTGCAGAACACCAGAAGTGCCACCTAGAACAGGAAGCAGAGCAAAGAGCAAACCCACCGCACAGTCCTGTGAGGCACCGAAGATGTATCATAAGCAAATTGATGAATAATTTTAATAGATCATCTTAAAAGAGGCAAGTGAGGTGATTTCATCATTATACAGATTTAATATGTAGAAAATAACTACCTGCAAGATAAGGGTACCAACTGTGACCTGACCATGTAGAGCGCTGATACTATTTCTTTCCATCAAAAATTTTAAGACCTGTAGAAAAATAAGGTGGAACCATCATGCATATATTAACATTGAAAATTTGACATCTATAAGAGAGGCATATATTACAAAATAGTAAGTAGAAACCAAGAATGTCTTATGTGACAAAAAGCATATAATGAATTAACTTAACCAACACAAGGTCTGTGATTCTTATTTACACATCATTTTGAAAACCAATAACTGAAACATATTCAAGGATACAAAAAGGATCACCAAAACCAGAAAGGAAAATTATTGTGCTCAAAATTCTAATAATATTCAACAAAAAATAATCTGTCATTATATTTTAACATATCTAATCAGCTACCCCAAAATCTAGGTCCATTCAGTCATCTAGGGAAGACAACAATGATGATGGGATTTGAAAGAGAACGCAGCCTCCTCTCTAGATTCTACAACTATCAAAGTGCACGACTGATGACACAATTCTCAGGAAGGGAGAAAAAGTTTATGATTTGTCTGCATATCATGTTCAGTTTTTGGCCATTTGCTTTTTTAAATACTGTAATGATTACCATTTTTGGTGTATTCAGCTTCAGCATTTAATTGGACAAGAACCTCCTAGATGAATTCTTTGTCTCTGAAGGCTAGTTACAAATATAAGTGAAAACACTATATCACTGAAATACATAATAGAATCAATAGTATATTTGATTTATGTCCAGTCCTATTTAAAAAAATTAATAGTATGGGAATATAATAAAACATTCAACCAGATCAAGATTCTCCAGAAGGTAGCAGCATATGAAAGCAACTATGGCTAAAAAAAAATTCACCTATCAAATTATAACCCTCAAAAGAATATACCCACATAATAACAAAATGGTGCAAGAAGATTACCACCGCAGTGGAAGACATAGACAGCAAAACACCAACAAATACCCCTTCAGAAGGCTTACCACCACATAACTGCCATTAAAAAAAAAAAAGAGGTGCACAGATGCATCCATCAAAAAACCATAGCTAGAATGGTATAAGTGCAGGGATAAAAAATTGTATAAATAGCAACAGTATAGAGCAAAAATATCTCTCTTAAAGCCAGCAACCTAATAAACCTTTACTATAGTTGTATACAAAGAAAACTGCCCAATACAAGGAATATGATCAGAGATTTCACATGAACCACTAAACATAAGACAACATTCATAGTTTGCATATAGTGTGGTTCGATCACCAAATATAACTAAAAAAATTTAATAATAACAAATCATACCGAAGCAATTATCCCACACAAGCACATAAATAGAAAAATTTGGAGGAGACCTCCTAAAATAGCAACTGCCCTAACAACTCGAATCTGTAATCATGAAAAGACAAATATTCATATCACAGTTAAAGGCTTAAAGCCAAATGAAAATGAATTAAATTAGAACGATGAATGCAGGAGAAAAATACAAGCAAACCTTTGTTGTAGAAAATTCCAGTCCCAATGCAAAAAGAAGGAAAATCACACCAAATTGAGCCACTGTTTCAACCTGACGATATATAACAATCAGAATAAGTCAGTTACATGTGAAATTATTCAACAGTGATATTCAATTTGTAGATGCTTAGAGCATCTCCAAAGCTATTATGCATTTGGAGAAAATTTCTTGCCACGTAGGATGAATAGATAATGAGGTAGAAAAAACCTCTCCAATGCAATTATCAAACTTCATTATGGAGCTGATGTGGCAAAAATATTTTTAGAGAATATGGAGATGGGTTTCTCAATTGAGAAACTCTCTTAAAAACCCTAGTCAACATTTCTAACTATTTCCCACCAATATAAATACATCCCATTTAATTCTAAAATAAAAGAGGGGAGAGAGTGAGACAAATGTTTTATGTGATTGGTCATAGAGTGGAAGCATATTTTTCTTTAGATAATTGCATTGGATATGTGTATATATTTTTTTGCCAAAGTGGATCCATATTCAAGAGAAATGCTTATGTGTCATTAATAGAAACTCAAAAACGCGTAATAGCATAGGAGATACTCTTATCTTTACTTATAAAGATCATGTATGGACAATCAGGCACCCAGAAACAATAAAATAACAAAAAAGTATAGAGAACAACAATTTAACTAAACCAAAGTGTGAAATGAAAATTGTAGAAATATTGATCCCCCACTAACATTTTTTAAAATTAATAATAATACCAAGAATTCAACTCATTCACCCACTCAAATTTCCATAGCCACTACTGAAGAAATTATTTTTAATTTATTAGTTATTTAACTACAAGATTGTTAGCTGGGGTTATGGGGAGGTGAATCCATTAATCAGCATAGATGCAAAAGCAACATACTTGCACCATTTCGCTGACAAAGCTGAAGCCCCCAGGCCCAATAATAGATCCTGCAAGCAGATATCCAGTAATAACCTGCAAATTTTGAAATGCAAAAGATGCTCCTTAAGGATGGTGCATCAAATCAACCAAAAACAGTTTTTCAGAGCTTAAAATTACACTTCAAGATGTACAAAATACATCCCCATAAAACTTAAAAATGACAGATACAGCAGTTTATATGAACAAAGAAAAAAGGAATAATAAAGTTCTAACCGGTTGTCCAGCACAAGCAAAGGCAATTCCACCACAAGTTGCAGACACAATAACAACTACTAGATCTGATATCAATCTGCAATTAAAGCATTTTGAATGCGTTGGAATAGCCAACGAGTTGCTGTTAGTTATTGATGTAAAAGGTAGTTTGGGGAGAATGAAGAAGAAAAAAGATAGTGAGCTAACCTCAGGTCCAGTTGTAGCACAGGATACTTTGACTTGGGATTGGATATGATAAAGACATTATCCTGAAGAAAAATATTGGCTAGTCTGAGATATAATTGTTTAAAGTAATGCCATCACATATAATTAACTACAAAACCAAGCAAAAATAAATTGTGAAGTAGGTAAGATTTCCATGATTTACTAGACATACCTTACGATCAATCAATGTTGGTGTTTCTTCTGCTCCATTTTCGTTATCCAAGTTAAAAACATGATGAAACTGAAATGACCTAAGATAAGGTCACAATTGTGTCAGCAGTTTGCAAATCAGCGATGGTGAAGTTAAATAGAATAAGAAAAGAACCATTTGCATGCTGTTATGAAAATGCTCTTCAAAAATCTGAAAAGGAATATATTAAAGTCTGATATATTTTTTTCATGAAACAAGCACATACTTATCCTCCTTGGTTTCATTTTTCTTGGACTTAACTCTAGCAACAGTTTCCAAAACAGCCTGGCAAAACCAAACACATGATTCAGCCGTTATATAAAGACGAGAGTTAGTTTAAGCAATAATGAAAAGTATTAATTCAAATATCCATAAAGAGATACATAGTTCACAAATCAATCAACAGGATATACTTCATTGGAAAAAACTTCTACATATAACAATAGGAGCACTCCTGATGTCTCTAAAAAGAACCAACATCTTGGTTATTTAGTTTTTCAAATAAGCCATCAGATTTTAATTTTACATTCTAATTGCTAACTACAAAATGGTCAGTTTCACTGCTGAGCGATCTTAGAACATGAAAAATCATATTCAACTGTTTATCTAATTCAATCACTTTTCATTCTTGAATATTCTGCATTTTTCTAGACAATTTCTTAAAGTCATCAATGCACATTCATATAAATTTGGTTACAAGTATATCGACATCATACAGCCAAAAAAATATAACAAGAGCAATCTCTCACAAACGCCAGCCATTATATTGAAAAGTCATTGAACAAGGCATATGGATATTAGAGATATAGAAACCAACCTGCTGTCCAGCAACACTATTGTTGAAGCTACCGGGATCAGTGGCTACAACAGAGAACACAAACAAGTGAGCAAAATCCACATGCGAGCTACTTTTTGTATCTTCTTATGATGTATTGCTTGGTTTAAATTACAAGCTCATTCAAAAATTTAAAGCCAGAAAAGTTCACTCAATCTAACCGAATAATATAATTTCAGCTTTACTTAAACTGAACAAAAAAAATTATCAGGTATTAAGATTAAGCGAAATGGAGTTAAACAAAGCTGATCCAGAAACTCATAACCCTAGCTGAACAACCGCGCATCGAAAAATGCACATACACAGAAAAACGAGAACAATAGCTCAGATCTAGTACGGACCTTCGTTCGGGTCAGTCTCATTGAACTCCTTCTCGAGAGCACGATCAATGATGTCGGCGAAGCTGTCCTCCTTGGGCCTCGCAAGCGACGCGTTGATCGACTCAGTGACGGTGGCATTGATCTCCGAGTCGGAGTCGATGACGGGCTCGGCAGATGCGAAGCAGTAAAAAAGAGAAACGACGATAAACACAGTGAGAAATATCCTCATTGCGAGTTCGCGAAACGCCGCGTCGTTTTGCGACGGATTTGAGGTCTCTTGCAGAGAGTTGTGTCTCTGATTTGTTTTCGAGAACGAGAGGGAAATTTCCTTTTCTTTTTCTTCTTTTGTTTTTCGGTTAGTTTATTAGAATCTAGACGGAGGTTTTTGACTCGAACGTACCAAAATGGTGCCTCGGCTGCATAGTGATGTCAGTCAGGTGGTCAGGTGGTGGTAACTGCCGGTGACAATAACGCGCCAGACAATGCGCGTGTTGTTGCGTAACAATGAAATTAAATTACTTTCCATTTGGCAGCATTTTGCTTAATTATTAAAAGGGTTACGATAAATGAGATCCTTTTAAGTTTGGAATAAATGTAGACGGAAAGTGAGGCATAAATTAAAATTCAATGCTTCCTACGTGGAATAAAGATAGATTTGATAGACTTAAAATTTGATCTTCAATGTTTCTGTTTAAAACATATAATTTTTTTTTCTTTTTTCTTTTTTCTTTTTTCTTTTATTTTCTTACCAAAAATAGATGAAAAATTAATGTCAATTTTAAATACTTGTCGAGTCAACCGAAAAAATAGTTGTACAATAAACAGTTGTCATATTGACAATGTCTAATTTATTTATTTTTTGTCACATCAGCGTAAAGTTGAATATATACAACTGCATTGGAGATATATTTTTTAATAGATTATCTATTTATCATATGTTGCATCTTTTTTTTTTCACAACCCACTCTTATATTAGAGATGCTCTAAATCTGTATTTATCTACTCAGATCTCTTTTATTTTTAAAATTATATTTATTTTAAATTTTAATGACTATAGACAATTTGATCCTTCTATTCATTCACGTGCTTTTAAAATTATATTCATTTTTAAATTTTAACAAGTGTTTGGGCTTCCCCAGCTTGGCCCATCCACGGCCCAATTTAGTTTTTGTTGTTGTTGTTGTTGTTGTTGACGACAATATCTATTAAGGGTTCAAAAATTAAATAGCACTATTTGAGACGTTTTTTTGGGAACAGGCACCAACTTGCTAACTTAAGTTTAAAATGCACCATTTATGGTGAACGGATAAAATTGCCCCCCACAATAACCTTCTTCACCATTTTGTTTTCTTTTTTTCTTTCAAAATCCTCTATCAATGGAAGTGGAACCGATGAATCAATGATACTGACCAATCAACGAACAAAAAGGCTCGGGAAGCATGAACTATATAGAAAGTCTCAGAGATACAAAATAAAAAATAAAATAAAAAATTGATGGTTAAAAAGGCTCGAAAATGTTTGAAAAGGTTCGAAAAAAGCTCGAAAATGTTTGAAAAAGGCTTGAAAAAGGTTTGAAAAGGCTCGAAAAAGGTTCGAAAAGGCTCGAAAAAGGTTCGAAAAAAGTTCGGAAAAGGCTCGAAATGAAGTGTTCGAGCCTTTTTGTACATGAATCGAGCCTTTTTGTACATGAATCGTGCCTTTTTGTACTGCAATTGTGCTTTTTTGAACCTTTATGAATCGAGCCTTTTTGTACTTGAATCGAGCCTTTTTGTACATGAATCGAGCCTTTTTGTACTGCAATCGTGCCTTTTTGTACTGCAATCGTGCCTTTTTGAACCTTTATGAATCGAGCTTTTTCAAGGAAAATTCATAAGTTAATCGGTGTAATACACAGTTCAAGCCTTTTAATGAAGTGTTCGAGCCTTTTCATTAGTGTATGAAAAGACTCGAACACTTAATGAAAATGTAAGATTAGTGTATGAAAAGGCTCGAACACTTCATTTCGAGCCTTTTCAATGGAAGATTCAAAACCAAAAAAAATCTCTGGGGGCGTTGCCCCCACATCCCCACGAGCTGACCGGGCAGCTCGACCACCGCGAGTTCAGCGGGGAGCTCGACCCCCGAATGCATCTGCGTAGCGCCACAAAACTAATTATCTAATGAAGATGTGTTGATAATGTTATAGTCTTCAACCTCCATTGGAGGTCTGTTTAAAATCTCAGAAAACTTCAAAGTAAGAAAAATAATGTGTAAAGTAAGGGTATTTTTGTCCGTTCACCATAATAGATGCCAACTTAACTTATTAAAGCACTGACATTGTCACCAAATCAATTTTAAAAGGTGACATTTCTCACCAATTCCACTATCTATTAATTCGGATTCATGTATTTTTTTTAAAAGCCTTTGCTATTGGTAAGATTCGAGCCACTAATCTAGGAGTCATTTGCCAAAGCCCCAAGCTCGTCCATCTACCAGTTGAGCTACGCCCCTGTTGGCATAGCCCAATTTAGTTAGACACTCGTTAACTTTAAATTTTATTTTGATAATACTTTTTAAAAATCATTTTGATATTTTATACATATTATACTATCAACTAGATTTTGTATATTTTTATAAAATTTATTAATTTGAAAAATTGATCCCTTGTACTATTTATATGATATGAACCCACTGGGTAGAACTCATCATTAAAAACCGACTTGTAAGAAGAGGGTGTCCAATAAGTTATATAATATTGACTAATCTCATACTTAATCAATGTGAGATCATAAGGCCCATTTTTCCCAACTGGGTAACTTCAGGGATCCTTCTCTCTCAGGTAGCACTGTAATAGCCCTCCCTAGGTCGCCCCGTCCACGATGAACCCACTGTTTGACATGGTGCCAGCTCTGATACCACTTGATACTAACCCACTGGGTAAAACTCATCTTTAAAAACAGGCTTATAAGGAGAGGGGCCACAATGAGTTATATACTATTGACTAATCTCATATTTAAATCAATGTGGGATCATAACATTATAATCAAGATCAGATAAACTCACAAAGACCTCCTATATTTATGTAAATAATTAGTCCGATAGCAAAAGATGTTTGATATTATTTCATATTCGAGTAGTTGATACCATCCATATATAAATAATTATTAATAAAATGATTTTCCATACATTATGAAGCAATGATGTGTGTATCTCATATAATTTTCCTTTTGAGGTGGGAAAGGGACCGGGGGGACCATGCACCGGGGTGGGTGGGCCGTGTTGTTCACGCTCCCAAAAGCCGACGATAGCGGTCTCGAGAAGGGAAAAAAATTCAGTGCGTTGACGACACATGGATCGCCATGGTGTGGCACGTGATGGCTCGTTGGTACTCTATTTAGAATTAAGATGTAGTCGATCACGTGATCACAACCGCTAAAGAAAGAGCAACAGTCAAAATTACGGGACAGTTAGGATGATCATGTCAAGTTGACAACATCTGCCATTGAAATATAATATGACCAAAACGACCAAACGAAGCATGGGATCGGCCGATCGGGGAAGGATATATCTGTCAAAGCGAATATTAATATTAATTTGATTTTTTCTTGTATTGCAATCTGACGAACAAAACAAAGGAGACACTGGGAGATGATGATCTACCTAATTAATAATAATAATTATTATTCTTATATTAAGTGTGTTGTTAATCTGTTATTAGCAAATATATTATATAGCTATTCTCGGTAATGACGTTTATAACTTTATATTGAATGGAGTGGTTGTTTTAGGAAGAAAGAGTACAAAACATTCCAAGTGGGAAATGACAGTTAGCAATAAACAATAACTAGACCCACATCGGCCCATTTGATCTCTCACACAAGCCATGCCAATCCACAACTCAATCACCACCGTTGGAACAATCACATAACACTATCTTACAGATTTCAACCTAAAGTTTATCCACGCCAAGTTTAAATTGAGCCTCATAAGTCATAACATAAAGTTTATATGATAAATGACCATGCTATGAAGTTCACATCACTCAAACTTTTTATGTAAAATCATCCCAAATGAATTTCAATAATAATAATAATAATAATAATAATAAAGAAGTTTATATTATTAGAACTTTAAAGCTGAAATTTATGGTGCATATCCACACAAAACTCATGTGGTTATGTATTTTCTCTTCACATTTGTGGCAAGGTTCAAGTCACACTTTTGTACCGTGTGTTACTTGTCCTTATCGAATGAGCGGTTAATCTCGTTAAGTTTAGACAGCCTGCTGATATATAAAACTTAAAAATAAAAATAAATAAATAGCAGTATGAATAATTTTGTACTTTCGTACTCAATTGATATGTTCAACTAGTAGTTCAGAATGCTTATTCAGTCTAACAATGTCCCAGTTTGAAATTTGAATCGCCATACATGTAAGTGGTATATCAAAAAATAAAAACTAGTTGACTAAATGTATCCGATTAGAGGTGTCAATCAAGCCGGACCTGGTTGAACTTGTCTAAAATTGTTCGGCCTTTTTACTGTTCAAATCATACTGGATTATGGCTTGATAACTATTTGGGCTGGATAGAGCAAGGCCCAATAAAACAACAAACATGAAAATTCCAATAATGGGCTTTGACTGGATTTAAACCTAATTTAATTGTGGGTACTGATATTGACACCCATAAAACTTATTAGTACACCAATTTTTATAAGTACAACAATGTCTAAAATTTAAAAAATGAATATTACTATAAGCACCCATCCTAATGCCAATAGTACCACAATTGAAATAAATATATTCATTTTAATATATATTATTTATAAACACTTTAAAATTATTATCACACCTAATTGATAAAAAAAAAAAAAAAAAAAAATCATATTATTTTTGGAATCAAATCCTCTTTAAACGATGGCCTAGTTTACTTTTGGAAATATCTCGAATGTAGGAGCCTTATAAAAGGGAATATGTGGAACCATAGGGGTCAAGATATTTTCAATCTAGAATTCTTTTATTTAGACAGCTATCTTAAAAAAAAAAAAAAAAAAATTTAAAAATATTGATATCTATAGTTATCGTTAGAAAAGTATATATTTTGTTTATTGATAGAGTTTATAAACTATACATAAAAGAAAGATAAAAACAATATGATAATTATGTGATAAAGGGCAAGTTTGGAACTTGAAATAAAATTAGAGTTTAATTAGGGTTTATCATAAGTTTTTTATTTTTATTTCTTAAAAGGTAAGTTTTTTTTCATAAAGAAATAAAATTAAAGATATGAGTGTAATTAATTAATGTATATAGTATTTGGTTTATTTTTAATTAAGAGTTGAGATCCTCTCCTTGGTCCTTCTTTTTCCTTGGAATTTTTTTTTTTTTTTTTTTTTGACAAAGCTACTGATATAGCCGCAAACAGACGAACAAAGAAACAGAAAAACTAAAAAGGCTTATCAGCCTCCACCATTCTTTTGATGCAGCTGGGGTGCTCCTCCATCCAAAAGGTATCCTCGGAAATAACCAGGGCATTTCCTTGGCATTCTTCAAATGTAATACAAATATCAAGTTCCATGAGAGAGAAAAAGGTGAACGAATATTGACCATGTATTTTGTATTTTGTATTTTGTATTTTGTATTTTGCTTAGGTGTCATTGGATTATGGAAAGTCAAGGAAAAACAAACCAATGAGAGGATCTTGATCCTTTAATTAAAGTAATTTGTCTTTGTTGGTAAATTTTTATTGGAATATTTTTATAATTAAATTTTTTAATAAAATATAGGTGTACAGTGTACTAATAAGTTTTATGGGTGTCAATATCGGCACCCTTTAATTATATATTAAAAAAAAATAAGTGACGATTTGCACACTTCAAAAATAGTATATACACTCCAAATTAGTAACTATTTTATAATTTCATTATTGCCCTTGAGTGATATTATTGAAAAACAAAAAGAAAATAGTAGGTTTGAAATTGCAATCACATTAATAATAATAATAAAAAATAAAAAAAAAGGAAAGAAATCTCAGTCACATACAATTAATCAACTTTATTCCATCTAAACTCAACGAGTCAACGGTCAACGCATATCTATTCATGTACAACATTCGAGATTAATTTATTTAATTTTCTTCCTTTAATTAACCAAAAATTCATATTCTCTTTATATTTATTACGTTTATCCCACTATTTTCGCCTTAAACCATTTGATCCAATGACTAGCAAATGGAAGAACAATTTCTATCATTGCTGGCGTGAGAAAAATGAAAATTTTCTCTTCTTAGTGTTTTTTTTTTTTTTTTCCCAATCTAATTGCTGCTTTTCTTTAAAAAAAAAAATGGAGGTTTAGACGACAGTATATCTAATTGATTAATATACGTGGAGGAGATGAAAAAAAAAAAAAAAAAAAATCAAAGTTGAAGGAATTTTCTAATTCTGAATATATTTATGTTTTTTTTTTTTTTCCTCATTCAATTCTTTCGTTTATAAAAAAGCTGATAACAAATCAAAATTTTAAAAAAGAAAAAGTGAATGACATTTTTAAATAATAATAAAGGTGGAGTAGATCATAGAATATATGTTATAAAATAAAATAATAAAAGGATGATTTTGGTATTAGGTGAAGTATATTGACAAATTATAATTATTTTCAAAATTTTTAATGGGGAAAACATACTAAAACGGTGTATATATCATTACTCAAAAAAAAGAAAAAAAATACTTGAACGGATCAAGCCAGACACATGTTCGGACTTGAATCGATCCGGGTCAAGATTCATTTTTTCCTTGAAGAGCCCGATAACAGATTTTGAAAAGGCTTTAGACCGTACCAGATTCGAACCGTATAGAATCATATTCAGATCGGAGCACATCAGATATGTCCGACCCTTTTTACAACTATATATCTAACTATCAAACATGTACTAAAATTAGCATTTGTTATGGGCACCAAAGTCCAAAAACAGGCCATCTTACTTGTACAGACATCTTGCCAAAATAGATCAAATTAACAAGTTCGGATTCGATGCCTCTAGACTCTGCTTTGATGCATTTATTGGGAATGATCTGACACCCCATTTTTTAAATATACTATTCAGAAGATCAAGGAAACACAAAGTCAGAACATGTCTCTCAAAATCTATATTTTAAGGACAGACTCCTCACTGACCCCTGGACCTGGTCTTCTTTTACAAATCACTCTCGGTTTTGAGCAGTAAAAATGGAACTGTTAATGGTAGAGACATGTTATCAAAGGACAACATAAATTAATCTACTTGTCTCTTCGGCCTAGGTTTAGCTAGCTAACTTAGTAGCCGTAGGATTCAACACAACTGTAATTAAATACAGAGCAGATCAGTTATCAGATACGTGATTCCACACGATTTTTTCGTGAGAACCATGTCGAATTTTGATTCCATACAATTTTGTTGTACGGGATTTCACCCATGATAATTCATAATTAAATACGATATGACGATCTCAGATATCTACTAAGAGCATCTCCAATGCTAATGTGGGTTGTGAAAAAATTAGATGCCACGTAGGATGGACATCCATTTTGTTAAAAAATCCATCTCCAATGCAACCTCTCTAGTACAACTTCAAGATGAGGTGGCAATTTTTTTTTAGAAGCTGTCAACATGACTATCTGATTTCAGACGGTCTGTTGGACGGCCGTCTTGTTGGTCCAGTCAGTAACCACTCTTGTCTTTTACCTTATTTTATTCAACAATTTTAAAGTATATTTAAGGAGACCAATAATAAATTAACACGTCATTAAAAACATATATTTTACAAGTGAAGCATTGGAGACCACTTTTTTATTTGGATGTCTATCAAGTTTAGTTACATGCCACATGTGAAGCAATTGGTTTGACAATGTTGACATATCACTATTTTTTCAAATGCAAGCCACATTACCATCGGAGATGCTCTAACATAGCATAAGTAGTACAAGACCATTTTTTTTATATCTTTATTCTTTTCCTTGGATCAAGAGGGAGTGCGATGATGACTTAAGCTGTGACAACTTACAGACAAGAACGCCCATAGGTAGATCCCCAATCCCCAGTTTTCTATAGGGCAGTTTTAAGGCAATCCATTTCTGCCCCTGGTTTTGCTAAAACTGAAGATTTCCGATGCACAAAACAACCGATTAAAGTATCCCAGTCAAACAACAAACCCCAACTTTGACATACATTTTTGAATTATGATACATACATCGGAAGAGAAAGTGACAATTAGATATAAGCAAATTAAATTTTTAAGGACAGAGATGGATATCAGCCCCACTATTATCAATTTTAATATTTTATAAATGTTGTGAATTTCTGTTTTATTGAATCTCTCACCCAAAACCAACGGGAGAATTGTAAATATCCCATGACTTTTGATTAAATATAAAATCAAATCCTCTGGTTTGAACAATCAGTAAAAAATCTCCATAATATTAATTAATAGTTAATTGACTTTATATATTTATATATATAGATTATGGAGAATGTGGACCACAGATTATGGAGAAGTTTTGACAAGTGCATATACTTTGAGTCAAAGTATGTAAATCTAGTGGTCCACATTTTTCGTCCTGATATATTTATTGTCAGGACGAACTGATAATAGAAAAAAAATATATATATATATATACAGATTTTTTATTATCAGTTCGAACTGATAATAAATATATCAGTTTCTTGTATGTAGGTCATTGGATTTAAATATTTTGACTTAGCTGCATACACTTGTCAAAACATCTTTTAAATCCAATGGTCCACATGCAAGGAACTGATATATTTATTGTCACTTCGAACTGATAATAGAAAGATTATATATATATCAAAAATTACAATTTAAATCATTTATTATAAATAGAATAAAAAAAGGAAAATATTAATACAAATATATACTAATAATAATAAAATCAATTTCAATACAAAAATATATTATATATATATTTTTTTGTTTTTGTTTTTATAATGATTTTGTTGCTTTGTTATAATATATTTTTATATTTTTTCATTATTGTTTTAGTTCAATTATATATAAAAAAAACACTTAAATAATTATATTTCATTATATTTAATTAAAGTCAACTAACGGTAGGAGGTTTTTACTGATTGTTCAAATCAGAGGGTTTGATTTGATATTTTTTTTTTTGTTTTTTTTTTAATATCTATCAAGATTCTTTCCTCCATTATCTTAGAATGTACGATTATGGATATTAGTTATACTTTAACATTTTTCAAGAACTTAGCAAAGATTGATATCCCAACCTTGATTTGGGGAATCTCCGAATCCACCCCGACTACTTAGAAACAAAAATGGATACGAGGATGCAAATCTATATCTCAAATAAATATGGGAATGGAAATTGGGATATCCGCCCCCAATCCGCTCCATTACTATCTCTAGACCGAGAAGACATCTAATTACAAGGGGCTAGTAATCCAGGTCAAGGAAACTTTAGCTTAGAAAAATGAAAGGAAACCATCCTGGTTTTAGATGAGATCATGATTGACTAAACCAGTCAGAGAATAATATTCAATGAGTCACATGATGGTGATAAACTGAAGTTAGACTTTTTTTTTTCTTCTACTTGTTCCCCTTTTCAAGGCACCGTGATATTTTTCTTTGCTTTGAAATCTAAGTTAACCAATAACTACTGTTGTTGGGTAAAAACAGACCAGTCTCTAAGCCTATAAATACCCTTCTGTGTTACCTATCTTTACAATCGAATACAGAGAAAGAAAAAAAAAGAAGAGAAGAAGAAGAAGATGGAGATACCTGTGATAGATTTTAATGAGCTCGAAGGCGAGAAGAGGAAGGAAACTATGTCGCTTCTGCATCAAGCTTGTGAGAAATGGGGATTCTTCCAGGTTATGATGAACTCTGCTTCTGCAATTTAAGTTGAATATATATTTGATCGAAACTTCATTATCATAATATAAAATGTCCACTATCTGCAGGTTGAGAATCATGGAATTGACAAGAAGTTGATGGAGAAAGTGAAGCAGTTAGTGAACTCACACTACGAGGAAAATTTGAAGCAAAGTTTCTACGAGTCAGAGATGGCTAAAAGCTTGAAGAACAAAGATAATATAAGAGACACAGATTGGGAAACCAGCTTTTTCATTTGGCATCGCCCAAAATCAAACATTAATGAAATCACAGACCTGTCAGAGGATCTTCGGTAAGTTCATCAAGTCATGATAGAAGTTATAATTGCTATATATAACATAATGTCTGAAATATGAATGTTTGATAAGCTCTATATGATGATGATGCACAATGCAGCAAAGCAATGGATGAGTACATACCTCAACTGATTGAGCTAGCAGAGAAGCTTTCTGGGCTTATGTGTGAGAATCTTGGTTTAGAGAATCTTGGTTATATAAAGAATGCCTTCTCCGGAGAGAAAGGTCCTTCTGTGGGGACAAAAGTGGCGAAATACCCTGAGTGTCCATACCCAGAACTTGTGAGAGGACTAAGAGAACACACTGATGCCGGTGGAATCATCCTCTTGCTCCAAGATGACCAAGTCCCAGGTCTCGAATTTTTGAAAGATGGAGAATGGGTAAAGATTCCACCATCAAAAAACAACACCATGTTTGTGAACATGGGTGACCAGGTGGAAGTCTTGAGCAATGGAAGGTATCCAAGTGCTCTGCACCGCGTCATGGCTCATAAGAATGGAAACAGGCTCTCCATTGCAACCTTCTATAATCCTGCTGGGGATGCAGTCATTTCACCTGCTCCAACACTTTTATACCCCAGTCACTATAAATTTCAAGATTATCTGCAGCTTTATGCCACCACAAAGTTCTCAGACAAGGCGGCTCGATTCGATTCCATGAAGAAAATGGAAAATGGACACCACAATCTCCTTTCCTAAATTACCAACTACTTAATTATTTCAGTTTGATGTTGTTAAGGTTCTCATAAGAACATGTGCTTTTTTACTTTATCTAACTAGCAAAGATAATTTTGTTGTAAAATCATAAGTACTGTATTGTCTTGAGTTAATATGATTTTGTTGTAAAATCATAACTGGCAAGGCAAAATCTATGCTTTTTAGTTTACATTTTTCTTGCCCATGTAAAATCATAAGTACTGTATTGTCTCACTTCTTGTATCAAAACATGAATATTTTTGTAGATTTAAAACCACCTAAAATTTTCCTTTATATCTATAGATAGAGTGAAAGGTAGGGATGGCAAAAACCTGGGTTGGGTACGGGTATCCCGGATTTTGACAGTCCAGGTAACTGGCAATACCCGGATTTTGAAATCTGGGTATCCGTACCGGGATTTTACCCGGTTTTTTAATTTTTTAATTTTTTTTAAATATATATATATATTTACAATTTAAGTACTACAATAATTAGGATAAACACACTAATATGAGTATATGACAATATTAATATCAGAAACTCAAATCCCAGACAAAACATTAACCCACACTTCACTCTCTTTCTTTTTCTACTAATTCCAAAACCGGATTAAAACTCAATTTCCATACAAACATTAAATACCACCAAACTACATTCATTGAGCAGAACAATATTTTAAATATGATTATCTTTTTTAAAAATATTTGTTTTAAAAAGAAGAAGTTGAAACATCAGTCTCGTCTCTTCTCTCACTCTTACATCCTCTCTCGTCTGGAATCTTCCCTTCTCTCTCTAAACCCTCAAACTCTCTAATCTCCTTCTTTCTCTCGTCTCTCTCCCTAAAATCACTCATGATTTTCTCACTCTCTTTCTCTCTTCCTTTTGTTATTTCTTCCTGTGTTTTTGAGACTCGATTTCTTTCCCTTCTCTCTCTCTCTCTAAACCCTCAGAATTTCTTCAAGTGTTTTTGAGATTCGATTTGTTTACAACGAAGACTTTTCAACCGGGTAATTTGACAAATTTATTTTTTAAAAGTTTGAAGAAAAAAATAGGGTTTAAGTTTTTTTTTTTTTTTCCTTCTTAATTTGACAGATTTTTTTTTTATAAAAAAAAATTAAAAAAACCGGCCAAGTACCCGGATATTCCTTACCCAGTTCCAGGTAAGAATTATCCGGGTGCTACCCGGGAATTCCAGCCCGGCCGGTACAATTGCCATCCCTAGTGAAAGGCTATACATAAAACACCAGTCTCCCAAGGTGAATCACAAGACCTTTTGGGGCATGTTTAACATAAGATTTCAGGCTGCCATCAATTTAGAAGAATTTCGCATCATATTTTTTTTACAGACAATATATTAACTCTTTGCTATTCAATTTTTGCAAACAACAAGAAATATCAATAGCCTCAAAGGTAGCAACAGATAATCTAAATGTTAAGACATGCCCCTGACAACAACATGCTGACCCTGAATATAATTAGCATTGTTAATGATCTAAACATATGATAACAACACATCATACTAATAGCTCAGGTGAACGAATATTGAGAGTTTCACAAGGGTAATGGCTTGTTTCAGAGCGCAATCTAAGTAGGCGGAGATTGATCTAAACTATCATATATCAATATCATCTTTTCAACTGAGCGGTAACCATGAACGCAGATTGTATGTTCTCAAAGACTAACCATAGTCGCAGAAACAAAATAATTCAAAAATATATATATATAAAGTTGGATTGCTAGAAGGTATTTAATTTTGATAATATGGATTTGGTAACAATAGTATTTGTGTGCCCAACAGTTTGAATCAATAAAAGCTTGTGAGACTTTAACAATGGAGCACATTTGGTGACCAAACATAACAAAAAGTTTCCAAATTTCAGAGATTTGGAGAACCTTTCAGCCAATTTCTCAACTTGGTAAACAATATGATTAACGGAATCCAGAGTTAAATGAACATTATGATTTAAGATGTTTTGGAACAAGGTAAACAATGATTCTGTCCATACCAGTTCACTGCAGATAAGACATCGGTGGCATGGAAGACAGATGAATCCCCTCTCATCTTCTCCTCCACATAGCAGTTTCTGGCAGAACGCTGAAACATGAGCCGGATGCAAGCATTCCCTCAGAATCCTTGTGATGACATCACATATGGGGTTGTTGATACCTTCTCTCCGTAATATCAATGGAAGCAATAATGCATATACTGCAGCCTTCTGATGGATCTTGCAGTACTCCATAGTCGCACTCACAAGCACACGAGAAGCTGGTTCCTCAAGAACCAATAACTTGGGAAGCACAACCGAGCAAAGAATCTGGCTCGGCCAAGCAAGTTCATCTTCACTTGCATTTGAAAAATGAGTAATCAGAACCGAAGCAGTTTCGTCATCTGTTTTCCAAGGTTCAATTAAACCCAAAACCACAAATGAATCCCCTCCTTTCTCCAAACAAAGCTGGCGCATTTCATTGGCTAAGCCTGCAGTCTTAAAACTAGATTCGAAATTCATAATTCGCGCTCTCAGACTAACAGCCATGTCTTCAATCTCACGTTCTATAGTAACATTCCTACCAGAATCAACCTCAATTTCGTCCACAACTTCATTCAATTCTTTTTCTACACTCTCTCCAACTTCACTCAACAAATCCTCGTCATTTTCATTTTCACAGGCAACAAAAGCTGTTCTTGAACTCAATTCATCATGCGATATGGGAAGCCAAGGTAAAAACAAGTCACTGTGACTACTCACCGAGTTCTTAAGCCAACCAGGAAGAGACTCAAACTCTTCATCAACTTCTTGTTTCTCAGAAATTCGCTCGTGGTTTGACTCAGACACTGCATCGAGCAGATTGCACGCGGCTCTCTTGACCCAAAAATCAACCTCGCCACCACCACCCAATACATCCCTGGCCAATCCACACAAGTCACGTGCACAAAATCTCTTGTTCTCGAAAACAAGAAACGACAGAATCCTCGACTGTACGAAATCCGGTAGAGTCCGTATAAGCATTACCCTGTAAATCAAAATTCAAAAACCCAAGTATCAATCACTGTAATTGAATCATGAAACAGACAAACTACCTAAAAATGGAGATCTGGGTTTACGTTTTTGTGGTTAGTGAAGAAGAAGACGAATCGTCGACAGTGACATTGCAGGGTTTCGTGAGCAAACCAATAAATGAGCTCGTAGTAATCGGGATTGAACTCGATGATGACGTGGCACTGAAAGATTGTTGTAGCCAGAGCGACGCTTCAGTTTCCGGTGTTGGGTTGTTCAAAAAGATGTCCAGCAGTGCAACCCATGACTCCATTTTTATTTTTATTTTTATTTTTATCTACGTCTCCGGCGTGAGACTGAGAGTTTTGCGCCTTTGTGTGGTTTCTGGAAGTGGTTGGTGTTGGTCCTTGAAAACGCGGGAAAATTTATTCTGTTGCGGGTTTAACTTAAAACTTGTTACCAAACATCAGGAGCGAGTTCGCGCGCCACGTGGTGACTTGTAATTGGGGCACGGAAAGGTGCGTTTCAGTTTCTGGAGATTAAAAAAGAAAGCGCTTTTGGAAATACGCGTTTTTCGGGGGATAGAACCGGTCACGGTCACCGACCACATTACATATCGCTGTGGACGAAGCTGCGGCACTCTAGGTGGCGCGTGCGCACCATCATTAATTATCGAATATATTAAAATGTTTATAATTATTCAAAATCCAAAGTCTATTTTTCTTTTATGTCGTCACAACTCCACCACCGAGTTTCAAACATTGGCCTTGATATGTATATATATACATTATTTGTCCCACCTTGAGTGTGTGTGTTCTCTCCCCGATAATGGGAGCAGTGTTTCGGGCCGTGCTTTGGAGTCTAATCTCGCTGGTCCCGATAGTGGTTGTAACATCAAAAATAAAAAATAAAAAATAATAATAATAATAAAATAAAAAAATTAAAGATTGTTGGATTCTTGAATTGGATTTATAAGAGATCCCATCATCAATCAATTTTCTTGTTAATTTATTTTCTTTCATGTTCTTTTAGATTAATTTCTATCATATTTTTTTATGTTAATATGCTAAAAACATTATTATGAAATTAATTGAAAATCTAGGCTTTTTCTTTACCGCATCGAGTGTATAGTTACACTGAAAATGTTATACGTGATTGACACATATAATTCTTTCCACGTGTAACTCTTTAGTGATCAGATGCACCCCTTAATTATGTAACTGGTCCGTTCAAGCACACTCTATGAAAGTCAAAAGAAACAAAGGAGAGCAGTACTAAACTACTAATAACTTCTTTTAAGTAACTTCCACTTGTGAGTTGTGAGTTTCTTATTTAATCAAAGATGGCTTTGACAAATCCCAAACTACAATATTACACAAGAAAATAGTTTATTCACATAAATACCACAAAACGACCCCCATATTACAAGAACACCCCTTAGTGTGTGGTGACCAAAGTCCAAACTAGCTTTAAAATTTAAACCCCACCCAGTTTACCATATCGCATATGTATCACAGGTTTCACACCAGACAACGAAGAGAGAGTGAAAATATTCCCAACCCAAACCAACACCAGTACAAAAAACCCCATCTCTAACCAGCAACTCACCACCATGGGAGTTTCCAACAACATAACAGCAGTTCTCAACTTCATAGCCTTACTGTGCTCAATCCCCATCATAGCATCAGGCATCTGGTTAGCTTCAAAGCCAGACAACGAGTGCATCCACCTTCTCAGATGGCCTATCGTCATCCTAGGATTCCTCATCCTCCTAGTCTCTCTCTGTGGCTTTCTCGGAGCTTACTGGTACAAGGAGACTCTTCTGGCTTTCTATCTCTGTTGCATGGCCATTCTTATAGCTCTCCTTCTCATCGTCCTCATACTTGCCTTTGTTGTCACCAAGCCTGATGGCAGCTACGGTGTCCCCGGAAGAGGGTATAGAGAGTACAGGCTTGATGGGTTCTCTAGCTGGTTGAAGGATCATGTGGTGGATCCTAAGAGTTGGAACAAGATTAGTGCTTGTCTTGCTGATACTGATGTCTGTCCTAGGCTCAACCAAGAATACGTCACGGCTGATCAGTTCTTTGCAGCTCACATCTCTCCTCTTCAGGCATGTAATTCTCTCTTCCTTGTATTTGTAATTCCATTGCTAAAACAGAGAAAAGCTCTGTCCTTTTTCACTTTCCCGATTGCAATAGTGTTAGTTACTTTAATTTGAAGTTAAATCTTGGGAATTGGGTATGGAAGAATGGGAGATAGAACATGATTCTTTTAGCTCTGTGATTAGATGGTGATCGGATCATCAACGTGTTCTCACGAAATTCACTGGAGAAGGACAGGACCCACTTGGAGACTTTCTTAAACAAACACCATTAGGGCCTACCATTATTGGTTTTATTAATTTATTTTAGTTGAGATCAACATTCAAGTTTCAACATCAAGCATCACATGCTGTTTGTCCACATGAATTTATTAATCTGGGTTGCTTTTCTTTTTTTGTGAGATCACTATTGATAGCTTAATCCAGCACGACTTTGATAAGAAACTAGACATGTGTGGGTCATCTCTGTGGGGTATAATATTTGATTGATTTGTGAAAATTACAAACTACCAGCTAACACAACTACCAAACTCAATTATTATGAATTTACACTGAATTAAAGTAATCAACCATTGAATAATTAAGGTCATAATTGCTTTGTTTGTCTTTATTGCTAAAGATTCAAAAAAATACCATGTTGTGGTTGCCAACTGTGGCATATAGTTTGGTGGGGGGGGGGGGGGGGGGGGGGGGGGGGGGTTCTTTCTACTTATTTTATTGTTTACTTTTTCTGGGATTAAGGTTGCAGTCTGACTTTGTTGTGTTACAGTCAGGATGTTGTAAGCCTCCAACAGCTTGTGGTTACAGTTATGTGAACCCAACACTGTGGTTGAACCCAGTGAACCCAACAGTTGACCCAGATTGCTTCTTGTGGAACAATGACCAGAGCCAACTCTGCTACAACTGCAATTCTTGCAAGGCTGGTTTGCTTGGGAATCTGAGAAATGAATGGAGAAAAGCCAATATAATTCTCATAGTGGCAGTGGTAGTACTGATATGGGTCTATGTTATTGCCTGCAGTGCCTTCAAAAATGCCCAAACAGAGGACCTCTTCAGCAGATACAAACAGGGTTGGGCTTAATAATAGTTAAAAAAAATAATCTCATATTGTAATTTGTAAAACAACAAAATCCCAACTTTTTTGCTTTTTATTATCTGAAGAAGAAAGTGATTCTGTCTCTAGTGTACAAAAATTCCTTTGTATTTGCTCTCTCTCTCTCTCTCTCTCTGGTCTGTAATTGAGTTTTCAGATACGGGTCTCAACTTCCTGTAAAAATCAGAACCAGAATCTTATCAATCAGCTTTTTCAGGTTTAGATTCTTCTATTTCTATGGTCTCTGTAGCTTCTTGAACAGGAGAATATTTTTTTTTTTGTTTACCAACTTGACAATTATGTAGCAGCGTGTGCATTGCATGCACGCATGTAAGAGATAAAAGAGAGAATCCGTAGATTATTATGACTTGGAACAAAAGTTTCTGGATGCGTATTAAATAAAAAAAGACACCGACATATCACTGACTGAGGACGGTTGAAGAAGAAAGAAACAAGCGCTTTTCCATGTTTCGACTTTTCCCAAAATCCTTTTTTAATTGCAGCACTACTGGTAGTGAGTGGTGTGTTGAGGTGGGAACAAGCTGTCTTCGACGTTTCAAGACAAACATAATTAGTTATTTATATAATCAATGGCAGGATTCCATATACATGATCGTTCTCTGTTCAGTACTTTAGTTTTGCAATATTATAGAACTAGCTCTGTAACGATCTTGACTATGAGCGCAGATAACAAATACCATGATCCGGGAAAAAGAGAAAAGAATAGGCCTTTTTGATATAAGTAGAATGCGACAATGACTTCTACTAGTAACAGGTATTAAAGATTTTACAACTCGTATAAATTTCACAAGTAAAAGAATAACAGGGTCTGTTTTAAACAATTTGCTGGGGTATTTCAAAGATGACAATGGCACAGTTGGCAATTTGTATCCGAGGATGGTGATTAGAAAACAAAATCTCAATCATTATAAACCTTTGTACCTTGAATTGCAGTTAGTCATATTAGGACTGGCCAACAAGGCAACAAGGAGGCTAGTCCTCAAATTTGTCGACTTAAACTGTAGACGCTTTTCTAGAGTAGACGATGTACATGGGGTCTGAGCGTCCAGGATTGGGAGATATATCCACGGCCTGCACAGAAATTCAAGTTAGTCTATACAGTTAGTATGGAGGCTCTCAGTACCGGACTAGCTTCAACTAAGGCATAAATGTTACACACAAACACAAATGTATGTTCAAACTTCAAAGCACATGCAAGAGCTACCATTCATCCATAAATAACTAGAGCGGGGATGATAAATACTGTGTGCATCGGTTGATTCCAATCAACAACCGTTAGGATAATGAAATGTTATACTAGACCACATAATTATCCCCATGAAAACGATACTTGGACCGCTTTCCACATAAGGACTATATGTTTACAGTATTAGCTGATCAGCAACGCAGCAGTCAAGACACTGTTATACGGAATGGACAATTTAATGGCTTTGTACAAGTACAAATGGAATTCAATTACCTGGGGAGGTTCAAATCCTCTGGCATAATGGAAATATGCACCAACAATCATAACATGTTCTGCATCACCAGTTGATGTCCATATAGAGATTGCTTTTGTCCAAAAGCATCGATTGGAAAAGCTGCATTATAAACACGTTTCATTTAGTTAAAAATGGTTAAACAGAGAACAGAGGTTTAAGATAAAGGAAAAAGGAGAGATAAGAACATATGCCATCTTATATACTATAACATCAAAAAGAAATGTGTCATGCCGATAGCCAAGACACATATCCAAAGTTGTAAAATAAGTAGGAAATATCGGCAGAAAATCTTGTAGATGAACAAAGCTGATAAGTAACGTTTTCTCAATCAATAACAGTTGTTCAACTGTAAATTATTGCAGGTGTTCGATTGTCAAGGAAAGACTGCAAAATGATTATGTTAAATGACAAGGATTTGAAAAGTTCGTTGAAACCTCTATAAAAAATAAAGTTACAAAAGGTTGTATTTTAATTCTAGTGGCCTTTAATTTTAAGTAGACAAAAATACCACCTCATTATAGCCAATCCCCCAGGCTTAAGAATCCGGCACATTTCTTTGAAAACTTCCATAGGCTTCGTCAGATAATCAACACTGACCTGTGAGATTTAAAAATTGAATATATAAGCATCTTTCAAACATTACTTCATTAACAAGCACATTATTTAACAAGTTATCCAAGAACACTTCCCTCATCTGATATTTGAAAACATAAATCTTAGTAGCTTAGTAGAGACTTAGGCTTCCGTCACAATGTGCAATCAGAAACAGAAAAACAAAACCAGCTAATATGGCAATCGAACTTGAGTCACTAGAAAAAAAGAAGTAGAAAGTAAATCAATTTACTTCTGACCTCCCATTCAATATATATCCTGTAAAATTTCAGTTTCTCTAAATGTTTTAAAAAAACAAAAACAAAAAAAGCAAAAACATTTTCAAACAGTTTATAGATCTTACATGGATCTGACAAGTTTAACATATTATAGTAGTTATTTTTCGGTACTCTTGAGTCATAAGAATGGCAAATAGGACGGGAAATTATTCCGTGGTAAAATCACATGAAATGGTAGTTTCAATTAAGATATCATCAGTATTCATGATTTTTGACACTACTGGTAAATTATAAGCCTTATCTGTTAGAAGCTAAGAGATTAGTCATACAAGAACTTGTGGGAGAAAAGTAGGTTGACAGTAGATATATGTTCAAATACTTCAATAACAATTGTTTCAGTTTCGAAAACATACTCGTAACAGTTATAGCAAAAGGCAAAGAAATAATCAAGAGATGGAAAAAAGTGCACATACCACATTAGTAATGACATCAAAGGAATTATCTTCAAATGGAAGTTTAGGATTCGAATTTAAATCTTGCACAATATACTCTGTCAGAACCTGCAGAGACAATAAATCAAAATATTATGTATCTCATTTTCTCATCAATGCAAAGATTATATATTCTTGTATTTTCTTTTCTTTTAAAAAAAAAATTCTAGCTTGGATAAAGTATATATACTTACATGATCTAACTGTGTTCAGATTAGCAAACATCATTGATCAGAAAGAAGTCACAACTCAACTTTCAATACGAAGTGTTCATTGGGTCATTAATCACATACTCACACTTTCATGTTTCTAAACGATAATCTCTAAGGGAAGAAGAGTGCCTACAAATAGGACTAGGATTTTACTGTGAACAAAGAACTGCTAAATTTTGAGTGGGAAATAAAGCAGAACTGTTTTCAACAAATGACTAATACAAATTATGAAGGAAGGCCCCATATCAAGGTTAATTATTTCACAAAAATTGCAATTGCTAAAATGAGCCTCAATTAGCAGCAGATTTGGAATTTTGACAACGAATCACAGGACAGTTATATAAAATGTCTGTGGTTACGATTAGCAAAGAACAAAATACTAAGTTAAAGTGAAATCTCACCGGATTCCGCTTGAGCTCTTCTTCATTCATGCCCATCCCAACTATCCGATCTTGCTTGTATCCTGGTGGATAATGGCTGACCTAAATGTGAAGCCGGAGATTGAGGTTAAAATCGTTTAGGATGAATCACAGAAAGGCACTGAAAAAAAATATTAAAATTACTTACCCAACTGCTACACATATCTAGGATGCTTATTCCTGGAGTGTTGCTAGGAGGGAAAACCTCTGAATAATACTTGGTTAATGCAGCAATGGCTGGATCATCGATGTGTGTCACAAAGCGAGGAGTTTCATAGAATGTTAAATCAGATGTCCTGCGAACATCAATTAGTTATGTCTAGGACTCAAACACGGCCTATAAGCTTACAGCAACTGAAATTAGTAATAATTAAGTAACTACAAGACCGTCTAAAATTTCAGCTAAAATGGAACCTACTTAAATGAATGGCTTTCAGAATCAAGCCTGAATTAAACACGATATCTTAATACATGCGATAGTAAGAAAACAGAATTTAATGCAAGCAAGAAAAGTTAGTACAGAGACTTTACTCATCAAACCGCTGGAAATCCTCCTCCTTGAAGGGGAATTGTTCCGGCCAGTCAACATTCTTCAACACCTGCAAGATTGAAGTGAAATGAATTATTAAGATAATGGTACCACATTTACAGGCCCTGTAGTGGCCCAGGAAACTCTAAACAGTAACTAAGAGCAATGTAACTAAAACTCCACACATAAAAAAACTCAGACAACTCAATCAAGCAAGTTGTTTGGTACATGAGTGTTGTTTCAGTAACAATTTTCTCCCTTCGTCCCATTTTTTGTTTCTAAGACACGTGCCCGATCAGTCTCTACAGTTTGACTACAGAAGTGTCTAGACAGCTTTTACATTACCAATTTGCTTCTATATGCATCAAAACTTGCAGAATCATCCAGGCTGATAAAGCAGACATGTCGAAACACCAATGAATTCTTTAAGTTGATATGCCATGAAAATTCAGTGGCTTCCCGAGTTTTGATAGATAACAATATTGGATTTGCAGAACAGAATTAAGCATAACAGATACACCTGGTTACATTTAAGATAGGTTTTTTCAGGTGTACTTTTCTGTGGGTCAAAATTAAAAATTAGACGTTCCATCCTAACTAACCACTAAATTGATGTTTCAATTGGTTCATTTAAGCTAATCTCACACTTGGTTTATCTTTATTTTTGGCATGAAACATCATCAAAAAGCTCTAAATTATGTTGAGCCAGAACAGCCAATAAATTTTTACTTCAATTCAAGAACTAAAGTCCATCAAAATCTCATCAACCCAACATCACAAACTCAAAAACGAAATCAAAATGCACAAAACAACAAACGTAAGGATGTTCTATCAGTTAAAGGAGAAAACTTGACCTGTTCAACAGCACCCTTTTGCCTTGCGGAAGCAATGAAAGATTTGGCACCAACATTACCAGCCATACCCATAAACTGAGACCAAAATGCAGCTCCCAGACCCAACACCAACCGGCGAGGTGATTTCAAATTAAATCCCCCGTCACCCTTCTTCTTCAGTGCTGCTTTTGAAAGACTAGAAACTGAATTAGAATGATAAAAACTAGTAATTGGACTAGTATTGGAATAACCGGACAAGACAGGTAGTCTGTGTTGCAGTGTTAGTCCCAGACGATTGGCCATTTTTGGACATCCTTCGAAACAATGTCTATATATGTTGCTGTGATATGCACGTGGGTCGCTAGCTAGCGTCTGATTTGATGAACGGTGATGATTATAATCTTACAACTTTGAAACATTTGTTGGCTCCTTCATTCATGAGTGATGTTGATTGAGTTTACGTGGCTTTCCATCCTTTGCATAATTGCATACCAATTCACTGTACACATATTATCCATTTTTTATTTTTTAAGACTTCTAATTGCTCTTCCCTAATTATTTTTAAATAAAATTCTTTCAAAAATTGCATATTTTTTCATAAATTTTGTAATTTATTTACTTTGACCACATTCAAATATTTGTTATTTGTGAAATAGTCTATCAAATAAAAATTTATGACTATTTTAAACCGTATTTGAGAATAATAAATTAGATTTATAAAAATAGATTACATCATTTCATAATTTATGCGGTGATTATAATTTATTTATTACATCATTTTAATATAATTTTAAACAAATAATTTAGATATCGAGCATTATTCATTTCAGACTAGTGATGAACAAGAGTCAAGAGTAATTGAGAATTATTATCCAAAAAAAGAATCGAGAAAGAGTGAAGCCCAAAGACAACAATAACGGCCCAAATTCAAATAATGGACCCACCCGAGTCCTACTCTCTAAATTCACTTATTTATTTATTTTTATTTGTTTGAAAGAAAATATAAATTAAAAAATAAGTACTAATGGAAATTCTGAATTTTATCACAAAAGTTTCGATCTCCGATTATGAGACGAGATACTTGTAAATGTGGTCTAAATCATATTATTATATATATAATGTAGTCTAAATCATTTTACTTATCACAAATCATATAAATAAATAACTACGATTACAAATATGAAATCTAGATAGTGTATTGTTTATTTATTTATTTTTATTTTTTTTCCGTTTTCGACCTGGAGTGGTGAATTTAAACTTAGAACGTTAAATTAATTGAAAGATTTGATTAACACTAGACTATATTTATGATCAAAATTAATAAATAAAAATATTGAATTTGGATCATGTAGTATTTTTTATTTTTTGTAGGGTCGGTTTGGTATTACTTTTAAAAAGTTAAAATCAACTTATTTTATAATTTTGATAAAAAAATAATGTTTGGTAAAACTTACAAAAGTGATTAAATGATAAATTGATAATTTGACAAGTTTTGACAATAATTTTAAAAAGTATGTAAAGGTTACTTTTTGAAAGTGATTATAGAATAATCTATTTCAGCATTTAATGAATGTTTTAAAATATCATTATTATCCTTATAAAATTAAATTAAAATCATTTATATATCTTATTTCAACTCAAAATTAATTATTCTACTTAAATATTAATTTGATTTATAAAATCTTTTAAAACTATTTTTATTGTTTTTATGGAATTGTTTTTTCTAATTTAAATATTCTACTTAAATATTGACTTAATATATATAATTAATGAAAAAAATAAAGTTGGGTTATACAATCATGTATATTTTAGTTATTGTAACTAATCTCAACACTTTTGTAATAAAATTATTAAACATATGTATAATGTTTTTGACGTATACAGTAGTTTTAAAAATATAATTAACCAAACATAATAGTTGATTATTCATTTAGCACAACTTAACTGTTATTATTATCTTAACAATATCAAACTGACCCTTAGTTACTCACTTATATATGAAATGTGTGGTTACACCGGATTATGTCTTTGACAATTTGTTTCAAAATACAGTCACTAAACTCATGACACTTATTTATCTCAATCTTCACTTAACCTAAAAGGTAATAAAGTTTTCTAATTTTTTAATTTTCTGATTAATAATTTAACTTCAATTCGACATGTTAGCCCACCTTTATTGAATTTTTTTTTATTTTTTTTATTTTTTGATGGATTGAATATTTGTACTTTACTACTTGGTCGTATGAATTTGGGTCGTACACGTTTTTCATACAAAAATGACTTTTCTCGTTTACAATTGACATTAGTTATGATTTGTAAATTCTATGAAGTAAAATCCAGAAATGTATTATTTGATAATTTAATCAAAATTATATATTAATTTATCAAGAACCTACGGACGGTTCAGTAATAACTAGTGCTAACTTAATCTATTAATATTTTAGATTTAAATCGTTATATACCTACACGCTGTCGGTGGTATATCTATAAAAAATATATATTAAATTAATAATAATATTTGTGTGTTGACCGGCCAGCACCCAATAAAATACTGACCCAGTGATATGGTCCAATTGAACTATAACACATTTTTTTTTTTTTCTTTCACCCATTCAAAAACTTTGTAGTTATATAAACTTCAATTTTAATGGGATTTTTTGTTCTCATGCATTAAAAATCTTGGAGTACAAGAAATATTGAAATGGGTAAAAGAAAAAAGGACATGTGTTATAGTTCAATTTGACCACATCACTGGGTCAGTATTTTGGGCGCTGACTGCTGACTAGTCAGCACCCAAGTATTATCCTTAAATTAATGAGTTGATATTGTAATGGTGAGAAATCAAAATTATGTGATTGTATTGCCAACAGGGACGTAGCTTAGCTGGTAAATGGACGAGCTTAGGGCTTGGGTAAATGATTCCCAGGTCAGTAACTCGAATCCTACCAATGGCGAAATCTTTTAAAAAAATATCTGGTCCCGAATTAATAGATATCGTCAAAAAAAATAAAAATAAAATATTTGATTGTATTAGGAGTTTCCTTGTGGTCAATAGAGCACTCCAAAATTGACCAAAACTTAAAAATGTACCATCACTTCATGCAACCAAAGTACCAAACTAATTAAACATATATTATGATGTTAGATTGGCAGTCAACAAGAGTAGATAGGCCAAGATCCAAATTCATCGTTGGATAAACTGGCTTTTAATTAATATTTAATTACCATAGATAATATATAGCTAGTAATTAAATAAATGCTTTGCAAGCTTGCAGCAACTAGCTAGGTTCTAAGAAAGTAGGTGAATCCAATGTCAGATACACCATAATAATATTTTTATATGTACAAGTTTTAAGTGGTTTTTAAAAATTGAATGTTAGCTTTTGGGGTATGGTTTGCAACTTTGCATTGTCTCATTTTCATCATCCATCAAAACCCACTTTGTATTTTATCCATTTCTATTTGCAATGCAACTAGTATTTCAAATTGCAATTGCTATGGATGCTTTGATTCGATTTGGATAAAATCATTTTAATTTTAGACTATTTTAGTTATTACTTGACATGAGTTTTTATACCGTTGCTAGAGCATCTCCAATGGTATCTTCAAAAGTAAGAGAGTAATCAAAATTTGATTATTTATCCAAAAAAACACTTTCCAACGGAGTCACTAAAATTTAACAATATCATTTATCAATAATCAAATTGCCTCTTCAATAATCAAATTTGAAGATCGACTTTCAATCATCACCCAAATTAACTGTTGTAATTTTATTATTTCTCTCTCTTCTGTTGCTTTTTTTTTTCTCTGATCATCTATGTATTTCATCATTGTTTCAACCCCAAAAATTTCAATCAAGTAAAATTTGTTTCTTCATTACAAATGGATCAATACCCATATCATATACCTTCTCTTGTCTTTTTAATTTTTATTTATTTTTTTAGCAAAAAAAAAAAAAAAAACTAATATACCATTGTGGTACCATTATAAGTGTACGATTGTGGACTATACAATCATCAAATTTAGCAATCTCTTAAAACAATCCTCAAATACTGTGGTGGCAACTTTTGAGGATCTAAATTTGCTTATACCATTAGAGATGCTCCTATAATGCATTGTGTGTAAAATCGTCTAAACTCTAAACTTAAAAGTATGTTATTGCAATTAATTAATTAATTATTTATATATATATAATCATCTACAAATCTAGTTGAAACAATCATAAATACATAGTAGTGTAAAATAAAAGTTCCTCAAATGTCATCAACTTAGAGAGTGCCAAAATATCTTAAAATACTAAAAATCTGATATTGAGCACTAAGCAATATATTTAATTAACACAAATGATGATATGTTAAGATTACAATGGGTGTACAAAATCACTCACAGCAAAGTGGTCGAAGACAAGAGTTCGAGTTCTATATTTGCATATTAAATCGCTTAGTATTTTACATCCTATAAATTACGTTGATAGTTACATCTGAACGGTAGCGGTTGATTTTAGCAAATCATGACTTTCAGACCCAAGTCATTTATAAATAAAAAAACAAAATAAAATAAAAACCTAAAATAGGTGTACGGTGTACCATTGCCCAGAATGAGAATGGAAACAAAGCCACGAAATGCAACAACATTATCATGTCTCATCTTATCAATTTTATATTTTCTGATTGAATTATTATATTTCTCCATTATAACGATACCCTTGTTTGGCTGCACTTCACACACTTGAAGTTGACCTGACCCTTTTCGTCATAGCAATAATTTTACACTCGAAGACAAAGCCAAAGGAGGTGATGAGGTTGGTAGTACGAAGTTGTGGATTCGAGTCGTTCCCCTTTTTAAAAAACTTCGAATTTATATAATATTGTAATATATATATATATATATATATATATATATATATATATATATTTTTTTTTTAAAAAGCCAATGAATCATTGATGATTGATCTGTAGTATCCTAAAATTATTTAATTTTTTTTGTTTGTTGAATAAAAAATTATTTATTGTTTTCCTAACATGATTCTCAAAGTTAGCAAGTTTATGCTTTCACTCAACTAACCCCGTTTGTCTTAACATAGTAATTAAACAAAATTTCATCATCATAGGCCACCGCAGACAACTACATCTTCCAAACCCAGCAAGATTCCTCTACTTACTGGATTTATCATGTCTTTTGACCCACACTTCCCACATCAAAATCTATAGCAAACAATATCAAGCTTATTATTTCTTAAATTAATTTGACCAATTTATTACTTAAAATGAATTTTAAATTCATTGATGTACATAAAATTATGTATTAATAGCCAACAGGGGCATAGCTCAGTTTGTAGATGGACGAGCTTAGAGCTTGGGTAAATAACTCCTAGGTCAACGGCTCGAATCCTACCGATAGCGAAAACTTTCAAAAAAAATACCTAGTTTCGAATTAATAGATGTTGTCAAAAAAAAAAATGTATTAATAAAATATATATATATAATATATTCAAAAAAAGGGTTAAAATGATCAAAAATCTAAAAACAATATTATAATTAAGAAGGTTTACCGATTTAACATTGCCCTCTGGCCCATGCAGTGTGTATCGGTCCCATCATATATATTTTACGAGGATAAGATAGATCTCCGATTATGGTAGTTGATATCTAAAAACATACGATAGTGTTTAATTTTGACTTGTCGTGACTCAGGAGCATTAGATAGTAGATAGCGTTTAATTTCGGCATATCGCGACAGATCTGAACAGTTGGGTGTCGATTTATTTATTTATTTATTTGAAAAAATAGAGAACATTGAAAAGAGGCTTGATCATAGAGTTCCTATAAATAATACCCACTCACTCCCCTGCCTTCCTCTACCTTCTCCGCGCCTTTCCACGAACTCTCCCTCATTTTCGGACTCTCCAATTCTGACCATATTCTCGTCTGAATCTAATCTAATCTCAGACGGGTCGACCCGAAAACCCCAAATGGACCGACCCAGATTCGTGATCGAAGCCGCCGAAGCAAAATCAATGGCACAAAAGGCCGGCCTCACCCTCCACCAGCTCCTCCCTACCTTAGTCAAACCAGCCCAAACCCTAGCCCGCCCACCCATCTCCAAGTTCCACGTCGGCGCTGTCGGATTGGGCTCTTCGGGTCGGATCTTCATGGGCGTCAACATGGAATTCCCAGGCGTCCCTCTCAACCAATCTATCCACGCCGAGCAGTTCCTCATCACCAACCTCGTCCTCAATGCAGAGCCCCACCTCCGCTACTTCGCCGTCTCCGCCGCCCCCTGCGGCCATTGCCGCCAATTCTTGCAGGAAATTCGAAACGCCACCCACATCAAGCTCACCATCACTGAAACCGATTGTGATTGCGAACCCAAATATCAGCATCTGTCGCATTTTCTTCCTGATAGATTCGGTCCTGACGATCTTCTAGACAAAGACGTTCCTCTGCTCTTGGAGACTCATCAAAACGGCCTGAAATTCAACGGTTACCCTCAAAACATCATCTGTAACGGTAACGGTCAGATACCTGAAAAATTAAAACTTGCAGCTTTAGATGCCGCCAACAAGTCTCATGCTCCGTACAGTAAATGCCCATCTGGAGTTGCCCTTATGGATTGTGAAGGCAAGTTTTATCAGGGGTCGTATATGGAGTCTGCAGCTTATAATCCGAGTTTGGGTCCTGTACAGGCGGCGTTGGTGGCTTACGTGGCGGGTGGTGGTGGTGGATATGAGAGGATTGTGGCTGCTGTGTTGGTGGAGATGGAAGGGGTTGTTGTTAGGCAACAACATACGGTCAAGTCGCTGTTGGAGGAAATTTCACCCAAGTGTGAGTTCCATCTCTTTTATTGCGTTCAAGATTTCAATGTTTCTCGTTGATGATGATGTCTATAAACTATAAAAATCATTTGTAATGGTGATCAAGCCATGTTGATAATCATAAAAATTTCGATGTATCATCATCGATCACATTAATGAATCTCAATAAATGTTCTATTGTTTATGTTGATCAATTTCTTGTTCGACTAATGTTACTTGCCCAAATTTAGCATACAAACCGCGTCATTTGATCATCAAATTTAGACGGTAAACTATCATTGATTAACATGACAACCGGTGAATGAATTTACAATGTTAAATGCAATTATCATCTTGGTGGAATGGAATCTGTTCTGTTCTTGTACTGGATCACTTTCATCACGTAACTTGCATTATGTAGGCTCTACAACTTTTTTATGCTTTTCAACTTTTTTTGGATTTAACATTATCAATAGTTTAATACTGTTGGCGTACTGAAACATTTCTCGTAAATATGCAAAGTTGTGATTCTTTTGTAAAGTTTTGGTTGGTCCCTCGGCTTTGCATAGTCGGAAAAGTTTATAGGATTGGTATTCAATTAAGCTTTGTTATTGGTGGGTGGTGCGGTGGACTTGCAATATTTCCAACTTTTTCTTGTTGATACTTGATCCACAGCCTGTGGTCTTGTTCAAAGTGAATAATTTACTCTTCCATTTTAACATCCTAAAGTGGCAGAGCCGCATTTAAAGTTAGGAAATTGTCAATTTTAGAAATGAATGCTCACTAACTAGTATACATATACACTTGTACTGCCATTCAAATTTTCCAGCTTTGGAAATCTTTAAAACTATTGTTTGCAGCCAATTCGCTTCCAATTTACAGAGCATTGTGTTAATGTTATGCGGTTTCTCTTCTTCGATGATCCTCTCCTCTCCTCTCCTCACCTCACCTCATCTCATCTTCACCTTACCTAATCTCATGACACATAAGTGTTGCAGTGAATGAATGGTTAAAATGTGATTGCTTTCCACTTGTACTTTATCAACAATCAAGCACATACTTTAAAAAGATGAGGAAAAAGGTGAGGTGAGGAGAGGATCTTGGTCCGAAAAATCTTAGTGCACATGTATTGCACTCTAGATTGAAGATTGATGTGTGTTGATGAGCACAATGTGAAGATTGATGTTCTATCAAATATTTCATTCAATTGAATTAGTAACCGGTTGTGATTTGGTGATCATCCATCTGTTAACTACACCAACGTTGAGTCCTACATTTTACAAAGGGTAGTGTTAACAAGGCACGAGATAAAACACTATAAAAGGAAATATACATATTGTATTTATTGTCCTTAATCACAATAAATGCACTCTAACTTTCATTTTATATTGTTTCATCAGGCATAGGTTAACTATACCCCTTTTATTACAAAACTAAATCTAAAATTTGTTGATAAGAAACTATCTAGAAAATAATGAAATATAAAATGCAGTTTTGGAAATTGTAGTTGAATAGATACTAGACAAAATACAAGAAAGTGACTCCACCGGTTCAGGGCCTCAGTCAATATAGAAGATAGAAGAAATTGGGACCATGTGGGTGGAAGTGAAACTACCAAGTTTTTTTTTTTTTTTTTTTGATTTGCCGGTCCTCCCCTCAACTGCGTAACTCGCAGTGGCCTATTTGTTGGTTGTTGAGGAATAGGACGGATAGGAAACTCTAGCTCACACCCCCGGCCCCACAAGGATGCAGGCGGGTAAATCAGAACTCGCATTTGCCTGTGTAGGATTCAAAATGCTGACCTATGCCCAGAAGCGAAGCCAGGAATTTGGTTTTGGGGGGCCAACACAAAAATTAATATTCAATGTCACATATGGCAAACATATTAATATTTAAGAAATAAATTGTTAAAAAAAATGTGATACCTTTTAGTCTTAAAGGTAGTGTCACAAAAAAAAATATAATTTTGAGAATTAAAATATAACTTATCGCTCTTTTATATCTCGAAAATCATTTAGAACTAAATATATTTTTGGGGGAATTGCACAAACATCCCTTGAGATTTGATGAAATTGCATAGATATGACAGTTTTGGCTATATACACACAAACTTCCCTCAACATTTGAAAATTGTTGCACAAACATCCCCTGCTGTTAAATAATTCCGTTAGTCAATGGTCAACAGTGTAAAAAGTCTAAAATACCCTTTATTTTTATTTTAAATAAACTAAAAAAAATTAAAAAATAAGATAAAAAATATTTTTTTTTAAAAATTGATAACATGAATGTATTTTAAATCTGAAACCTGGAAAAAAAAAATCATCTTTACAAATAAAAAAAATAGTTTTTTAAACAATTTAATAATAAATAATTTTTAAATTTTAAATTTATTTAAAATCAAGGGGGAATTGCACAAACAATTTTTTTTTTTTTTTGAAGATGAATTTTTTTTCCAACTTTCTGATTTAAGATACATTTATATTTTCTAAAAGATTTTTTAATATTTTTTTATCTTATTTTTGAATTTTTAATAATGTTTAAAATAAAAATATAGGGTATTTTGGACTTTTTTACACATTTGACCATTGACTAACGGATCCATCTAACGGTAGGGGATGTTTGTGCAATAATTTTCAAATGTTGAGGGAAGTTTGTGCGTATATGGTCAAAACTGCCATATTTGTGTAATTTTATCAAACCTCAGGGGATGTTTGTGCAATTCCCCCTATATTTTTTTTCCCTATAATTAACAAACAATGTGGAGTAGAATTCAAAGAATTGTATCAAGATACAATGAGTATCGTAGAATAAGATATTAAGCCTCCAATATTTACTTAGATTTTTACCGTGAAAATATATTAAATAATAATGTATACTATATTAGACAATAATATATAAAATAATAGGAAATTATTTATTATTATTATTTTTTGATTAGAAATTAAATTCATGAAAGGAAAAAGAGATTGATTTTGTATCCTACAATGGTGGGCAATAAAATAAAAAAGATATTTATTAATTAATTAATATTATTAAAATAATAGGATGAATCAAGCTAATATTATCATTTATATATTATTATGTCATAATTTTTCCATAATTAAAACTTGGAACATTTTCATTGGTTGGGCCCCCCCTAATTTCGCCCCTGCCTATGCCCAACACTCGTCCTTCCACCAGTTAAACTAGAGTTTACTTTTGCTCACTCCTGCCCCCCCAACACTTGACATGTGTCAAGGGAGGGGTATTTTTATCTATAAACTACCATGTGTTTAGACAAAAATACCCCCTTCCTTTTAGACAAAAATACCCCTCCCTTGACACATGTCAAGTGTCGGGGAGGGGGGTAATGCTTACCCACCTTGAAGGAGGGTGAGCAAAAATAGACTCGTTAAACTAACACTATGGAGGCTGGCCTTAAGGGCACACCCCACCCCCACGCCCCACCCCCCACCCACTTGACATGTGTCAAGGAGGGGTATTTTTGTCCATAAACTGCCATGTGTTGCCTCAAGGGCACACCTCACCCCTACCCCCCAACACTTGACATGTGTCAATGAGGGGTATTTTTGTCCATAAACTGCCATGTGTTTAGACAAAAATACCCCATTCCTGGACACATGTCAAGTGTTGGGGATGGGGGGTAATGCTTACCCACCTTGAAAGAGGGTGAGCAAAAATAGACTCGTTAAACTAACACTATGGAGGCTGGCCTCAAGGGAGTTGTCAAGGTTTGAACCAAGGATATCTGAGTTTATAGCTCATCCCTGGACTACCAAGGCAACCCCTCGAGGTTAAAACTACCAAGTTTTTACTTACAACTATGATATAATTGACTTGACAATGCAAATAATGAAATAAACTGTATGGTGAAGTTAAAAAAAATTGTAATGATCCCTTTAGAGGAAATACCCCTTTTTAACCAAAAATTAAGGGTCTTTATTGTTTTTAGCCGGAATTAGTAAACTGATTGTTTTTGTCAAAAAATCTACTGTAGAGACATAATTGCCCCTCATTTATTTTTAAAATACCTCTTCTCTCTCTTTTTCTCTCTCATTTGTTCAGAATATTTTTTTTCATCTTTCTCTCTCTCATCTCACGCCTTCTTCTTCTTCTTTCTCTCTTTCTCTCCTCTTCTCTCCGCCATCTTCTCACTTTCTCTCCTTCTTCTTCTTCTTCTTCTTCTTCTTCTCTTTCTCTTTTTTTTCCAGATTTTTTAAAAAATTTCAGATTTTTTAAAAACAAAAATTTTCAGATTTGGTGGTTTTCCGATCATCGGTCGTCCGATCTTCTCTCCTTCTTCTTCTCTTTCTCTCCTCTCTTCTCTTTCTCTTTCACGTTTTTCCAATTTTTTTAAAAAATTTCAGATTTTTTTTTTATTTTGAAATTTTTTTCAGATTTTATTTTTGTTTAAAATTATTTCCAGATTTTTTAAAAAGAATTCTGATTATGTTTGTTAAAAAAAATTCCAGATTATTTTTTTATATTTTTATTTTGAAAAATTTTCAGATTTAAAAAATGTTTGGATTTGAGTGTTAGTTGTTGATTTTAATGGTGGTTGTGGTTGTGAATGTAGTTGATTTTAAGGGTGGTTATGGTTGTGAATGTTTGGATTTGAGTATTAGTTGGATTTGAATGTTCAAAAATTTTTCTAGATTTGTTAAAAAATATCCCATATTTCTTTTTTTTTTTTTTCCAAAATTTGTAAGTGTGGTGGTTGTTTTTATGAATGGTGGGAGTTGTTGGATTTTTTTTTTCCAGATTTTTGTGTTGAATTTTTTTTTCCAGATTTCAGTCATGTTTGAATTTTTTTTTTTTTTCCAGATTTCAGTCATGTTTGATTTTTTTTTCTTCCAGATTTTGTTCAATTAAACACACCAGACTACCGATTAAACACACCAGGCAAAAATGACTTAAACACACCAATGAAAATGAATTAAACACACCAGGTAAAAACGACTAAACACACCAGGCAAAAAAAAATAAACACATCAGACAAAAACGACTAAGCACACTAGGTAAAAACGACTAAACACACCAGGCAAAAAAGAATTAAACACACCAAGAAAAAATGACTAAGCACACCAGGCCAAAATGAATTAAACACACCAGGCCAAAATGACTAAACACACCAGGCAAAAAAGAATTAAACACACCAGGCAAAATTTCTGAATGAAGGGCATTTTTGTCCGAAAAGTGGATATTTTTACAAAAACAATCAAAATACTAATTCTTGCTAAAAACAATAAACCTCCTTAATTTTTGGTTAGTTTCCATTTTCACCCATGAATTTAAGATTAATGTACAAAAAATATTTCTAAGAATGTCTCCAGATATTAAAAAAAACACAAAAAAACATATCACAATCCAGAATCTGTAAACCCAGTTTGATTCCGACACAAAATTGTATTACACAACAAATAAATTTACTCAAAACTCATTTAACACTTTGAAAAAGAAAAAGAAAAAAATCGAAAACAATATCATTACAATCACGGGACACTCAAAAACTAGGAGGAAGTAAAAGAGGAAGCTGCCGGATTCTTGAGAGGCAGAGGCGGATCACCACCACGAAACAATGTAGTCGAACCAACCCCACCGTCATCGTCTCCGGCGAAGGAATCTTCCGTACTTCTCAACGTACCGTGAGCCAAAATGACGGCCAACCCCACGCCAAGCCCAACGGTGATATTATCGGTGACATTGGTGAGGAAAAGGACGGCGACGGTGGCCATGAAGAGAACCATGATAACGACGCGATCGTCGATGAGACGGCCGAAAAGGATCAAAGGGTTGTCGCGGAGGAAGTAGAGGAAGAGCCAGAGGAGGAGGACTAGTAGGAGGAGAGCGAAGGAAACTGGGGTCCAGAGCAAGGTGATGAAGAGGAGGGAGAATACAATAATGGCGTAGTTGATGCGGAAGAAGGCTACGTTGGTTCTGATTCTCTGGATTGAATCGTTGAATGTGGTGGGTAGATTGAATGAATGCATTTCAATCATTTCATTCCATGGCCTTTGCTCGCCTAAGCTTGTTTGGATCCGTTCTTTTGCTCGTATGATTAATGACGATAGGGTTGATGATGGAGGAGATGGGTCTGTTGGGATTGTCCCGTATGACGTCATTTTCTGGTGATCAGCAACGTCCAGGTTTTTTGACACAAAGAGACAGAGACAGAGACAGAGAGAGAACATGCGTGGGGTTGTGGAGGAGAACACAAAATGCTCCAACTCTTTTTTGAACGTGTGGAAAAGCTTAGTTTAATTAAGGGAGCCCAAATTCAGGCAAAAGCTCTTGTTAAAAATGTGACACTAAAAATAATAATAAAATAAAATGGTTATTGGTAAGAAGAAATTTCTCAACCTCTCATGTTTTCTCTCTCTCTCTCTCTCTCTCTCCAATCAAATGGCAAACAACAATGAGCATCATCCCACCTTAAGGTTTAATTTGATTATATGTTGGGCTAGAATCACTATTTGTTGGCTAGCTGCCGTAAACCTATGATCTTTATACAATTGAACACAGCAAGTAAAATGGAAGAAACTTCAACACAGAGTCTCCAACAAGTTGTTATGGTTTTCAGTTTTCACAGAATCTGCTGTGGCGGAGTATCCCCTTTATGCACCTTCCACGGTCCATAATAGAATTTTGGCTTCATCAGCGGTACTGCTTGCCCAGGGTGATCTTCCCAGTACTTCTCCTGTTCACCATCACAAGCACAATCCTCGGTTAACAAGTTTATATTGCTTCCCCAAAATAATCGAGTAAAGTAAAAAAAATCCATAGAATTGAACATCAATGTTGTCAATTCATATTTATCTCTTAACACGCCTAGGATTTAACAAATTTTTAGAATAATTTCTCACTTAGAGAAAGCAAACTTAAACCAAAATGAAAATCTTCAATAGAAGTGGACATACATTAAGATGGTCAACTAGCAAGCCATTGGTAACTGCTTGACATGAAATGTGATAAGCCATAATAATTCAACAATCAAATCAAGGGGTCAATGAACAAAGATGTAACTACAATCATGTGACGGTAAGTTTTGTTAGGATTAAACCTAGGGGTTCAGAGAGGATTTCCACATGAGTTGCAAAGAATCGGTGCAGACTATGATCTGTGTGCCATCAGTAACTTAATTAAATAGGGTGAGCCTGCACAATGGCACTGAAAAGCTGAAAGGAAAAAAGAAAGAAATACTGGAGGATTGACAAGCACACACCATTGATAAATTAAAGATGAAATATGATGAGCAGATGCCATTTAAATGCCATTAAGTTTGTCCTCCAGGTGAGAATCTGACAATTATGAGAGAGAACTATTCCAATTGTCCTCTCAAATCAGGGAATAACTTCATAATCATACTGATTACATTGTTTGAGACAGACAGTTATGGCTTCAAGGGGGGAAAATCTGCATATATATGGTAAACTAAGCTGTTAAGAACTCCTGTTAATTTTATGTATAGAAGGCCTAAGCAACATAAGCATCACTACTTGTGGAATTTATAAATTTTTTGCATGCTTTAACTTCAAAGATACTCCCCAACTCTAGAACATGAAGCCAAGGAAAGCCCTAAACTTTTCCCCCAACCCACTGCCATAATTGATAAAAGTGAAAAAGAGAAGTGCGTCGATAATCAAGATAAATAACATCTACTTCTAACTTCCTGTAGACAATATTGAATTATAAGTTTTCATTTTCATTATGATTTCAATCACTTCCCATATTCCTTTCAAGGGGTCAGAGCACATCAAATGAACGAAAATTATACAAAATGAACTTGTGAGTGAGTCTGGCATAAGCAAAGCTGTTTTGTCGGGAAGCTTAAGTAGTACAGAATGTGGTCAACCCAAAGTCACTAAAGTCGTTGATCAACAAGACTCTGCTAAAGTCAGTACATTGTTAGCTACTGTAGTCAACCAATCTCAGCCGTGTGTTACAAAGATATTAAGGTTCAAAGATCAGCAGAACTGAAGAAATGAAAGATGTAAATTACAGCTGTATTTAGTCAGCTTCAGCTGATAGTTTTTGTGACTAATTTAGTTGAGTTGGCAATGTAATTGGCTCTCTGCAAATATAGGAAAGTATGTTATATTGTTGTAGTATATATTGATTTTCTTGTAATTCGTTGGTAGTCGGTTAATGAGAAAAAAGCATTTTCCAGAATTCTGTCGTTCTTCTCTAGCTTGAAGATTCTCTCAAGCATTCTCTCAAACACCTAATCTTTACTAAGCTTTTCAGAACTATCAACAACAAATTAGACTTAATTGGAGGCAAAGTTCTCCAGTCTAACAAGCAATAGAGGCAATCTATAACAAGTCCTCTAATCTTCTCTGGGTTTCCATCAAAGCATCTGTTAGATACCCCAGATAATAACCTAGCATACCATTTGCCACAACATAAATGACCTTCACAAAACTAAAAGCTCCATCGAACTGTGAAGGACTAAAGCAGAACTTGTTCCAATTAATCTATTAATTCAAATACTAGGTCTCACTAAATACCAAAAAATGAAAAACCACGCAACATTGAAACATAATTCGCACTAGCATCTCAATTATCAAAGTACATATGAATTCTTCCAATTCCAAAACTTGGTGATTAAATTGATAGCACAGAGGACATTTCAAGTAAAACTGGATTCAAAAAGAAAGAAAGTGAAAGAAGAAACCTTGTAAAGCTGCTCGGTAATAGCAGAGCCGATGACACCAGTGTAGAAAGCGGCGATATAGATGGTGACGAGAGGTTTGAAAGATTTGGGTCTCCTGTAGGGCTCAATCATGTCCCAAAGAAGCGTCCTTTCCCATTTTGTGTACACATAATCCGCATATTTCCTCCACAGGTAGCTCGCCATTCAATTCTTCCACTGCCAATATGAAAATCTATGGGTTTTGACTTTTGAGTTTTTGGATGATTTTACAAGGAAATCGCAGAGTTTGCGTGATAAAAACGATGTCGTTTTAACCTAAGACACAGATATAATTATATAAAACAAAAAAGGACTAATATCACAAACCGATGTTCTATCAACCTCCCCCAATTTTAGGTCTAATTATAGTTAGATGGACCTTTTACTGAAAATTACATAAATATCCCCTCCCATAAGTTGATTTCAGTTAAACTTCACCATTGACCAAACTTTTAAGGTTAAATGACTTGAATGCCCCCATTTGTATTATTTTATTACCTAAAATAAATAATTAACAAATATTATCTTATATATATATATATGCATATATAAATTTAAAAATTTAATAAAAATGATGAGGATAATGTTGTTATTTTTTTTATTTATTTATTTTTATATTTATCACCCATTTTTCATAAAAAATCCTTTATGATTTTTTTTTTTTTTTTTGAATCAGTGATGAATCTCAAAATAATAATAATAATAATAAGCTCAACTATGAATGATTTTTTTTTTCTTTTGTTGAAAATGGGTGTTGAACCTAGAAAAAAAAAAAAAAAAAAAAAAAAAAAAGCTTGGATGATGATGATTTTCTCTTTAGTTGAAAATGGGTGGTGATAGATGTTGACAAAAAAGAAAAGTTCGACATTTTTTTTCTCCACTGAAAAATGAGTGATAAATATCAATTTTTAATTTATTATTATAAATTAGATAATAATTGTTTAATTATTTATTTTATGTAATAAAATAATACAAATGGGGGCATTCAAGTTATTTAACCCAAAAAGTTTGGTCAATAGTTAAGTTTAACGGAAGTCAACTTTTGGTAGGGGAGGTTTATGTGATTTCAAATCAAAGGACCATCTAGCTGTAATTAGACATAAACTCAGGAGAGGTTTGTGCAATTAGTCAAACAAAACGGAGAGTGAAATAAATATTTGACCTCCATTGGTCCATTTGTTTAGTATACACGTGGACTCAAACAACAAAAGCATATTATATAACAGCCCGCCTAGCGCCTTGCCCATCTAGTCAGGGACTAGGCGGCCGATCGGAAGTTGGTCTGTAGGTTGGCCGGCGTTAAGCTGGAATTTGTTTTTTAGTTTTTATTTTATTTTATATTTTTTTGTTGTAATTGAGTAAATGTTCATACTATTTTATATGTTTTCATATATTGAACCTCAAATTCTAAAAAACTCAATATTGACTATTGAGAACCTCAAATTGAAGGCTGTTTCATCAACTATTTTTTTTTTTTTTCAATTTTTTTTAAAAGTCAACCTAATCGGTCAACGACGACTAGTGGCCAACTTTGCCCGACTAGGTCGACTGGGCGGCAACCGCCTAGTCACGGCGATTTCATGGAAGTCGAGGCGGCGGGCCGCCGACTAAGGACTAGGCGGCGCCTAGTTGTCCCTATTTGGGGACTTTTGCATCACTGAATATAGGGTTAGGGCCTTAGGGGACAGAGTTGCTATTAGAGTTTTTTATTTTTTTTATTTTTTAGAGTTTGTTTAAGTCAGGGTCAATTACATATACGGTCTGAATATCTACTCACGTCATCGGAGAGAAAATTCTCTACACATGGTTGTAAAATATACATGATATGAGTCGAAAATTCTCTGCACATGGTTGTAAAACATACAGTTGTACGGAATCGTGCTTTATCGGACTGTACATAGAAATTAACAACCAAACTAGTAATTTTGCAACTTATTCACAACCAAACTAGAAACTAACAACACCATTATGAGCACAAATGCAATCCACTCAATTATAACAAGCACTTTCATTTTCTTAAACTTTTTTTCGCTCACCTTAAGATTTGCAGTTTGATAAACCTCTTCATCGTCCTTGTCCTCCTCATCCTCTAACTTTGGAGATCCAATCAAAGGTGTTTTTGGGGTGATAGGACATGATTTCAAATTCTCTTTTGGAGTAGTAGCAGCCACACTTAGAGAAGTTGAAATCACAAACTGTGGCTGTGAAGATTGTGTATTCTCTTTAATGAGTTTGGCATCGTTTGCATTATGTAGTTGAAGACCTATTCGCTATTACTAATCTTAGCAACCTCTGCTATTACTAATCTTAGCAGATTATGTCACTCTCATACTACAACATGGTTTTTCTTTTCTTCTCTTTAAAACACACACACTTCTCTTTAAACCACACACAATCAAGGAGGGCCAAGCATAGATTTTTCTTCACCAAAAGCACACAAATGGATCTCAAATTTTCGATGATCAGAACTGCGGCGAGGAAGGGATTGAAAAGGGTTTGGAAAGAGCCATTTTCATCTTGTTCACATCCTCAAATCTCTTTAGCCACCACGCTGTGGGCTGAACGCTAGTGCTGCGATTTGCTCTCCAAGTACCTGAAATTTCAAAACAATGTCTTCTCTATTCAATATACCCCATTATGAGCACAAATGCAATCCACTCAATTATAACAAGCACTTTCATTTTCTTAAACTTTTTTTCGCTCAATCAATGTCATTCCTGGTATGGTAGTTGAAGATCTTTTCGCTATTACTAAACTTAGCAACTCTTTACTAATCTGCTATTACTAATCTTAGCAGTATGTCACTCTCAGATTACAACACGGTTTTCCTTTTCTTTTGTTTTAAACACACACAATCAGGGAGGGCAAAGCAGAGATTTTTCTTCACCAAAAGCACACAAAAATAGATCTCAAATTTTTGATGATCAGAACTGCGGCTAGGAAGGGGCTGAAAAGGGTTCGGAAAGAATTGAAGCGGTGGCTGAGTCGACTGAGAAGGTTTTCCGACAATGATAGCTTGAGCTTGCCAATCCAATCACCTTTCCAGCGGCGGCTCAGAACTGCTGTGAGGAAGGGGTTGAAAAGGGTTCAAAAAGAATTGAAGTGGCGGTTGAGCCTACTGAAGAGGTCTTCCGATGGTGACAGCCCGAGCTCGCTAGTCCAATTACCTCGCCAGCCTAAGCTCGACGGTGATGATGACATTGACTAGAGGGTGAAGATTTTTATCTTCGACTTCCGACGCTTCTTGTCGATGGAGAAGTGGATGTTCCCGTGAGCAGGTTTAAAGTGAAACTTGTGTTATATATATATATATTTGTTTTTGTTTTTTTATAATTTTATTTTATGAAAATAGTGTTTTATAGTTTGTTAATTTGATATAACATGTTAATATGTTTTTTTTTTTTTTTTAAGAAGAAACCCAAGAAACTGGGGGCCACAAACGGGTAAAGCCTGGAAAAACAAGCAGCAAAGCCAAACAAATTAAGCAGACAAAAAAACAAGGCCAAAGAAAAAGAAGACCTAAAAACAAACCACAAAGGCAAACAGCCAACAACACAAAACAAAATTAGTCTATCTGCTCGTCCTCCACCGGAGCTCTGATACACATTGGGGCATCCTCCAACCACCCATTAACATTAGATTTTCCTTTTCTTCTCTTTAAAATACACACACTTCTCTTTAAAACACAAACAATCAGGGAGGGCCAAACAAAGTTTTTTCTTCACCAAAAGCACACTAATGGATCTCAAATTTGTAGATTTGCACTGTTTTTATTTTTTTATTTTTTTTATTTTTATAAATTAAATGTATATATATATTTAAAATTATTTTTATGTCCCCCACTTGTAATAAAATATAAAAATAACTGTACTCATTCTGTGAATGAGTACCATGTGTCCCTTTTATATAGTCTTATCAACAAACTTTAAAAAATATTAAATACAAATTAAATATTCAGTACAGTACACTAAATGAAGGGTGCCGTACCATGCTTGTGACAGCCTGAGCCCACCGGTCCAATCACCTTGCCAGCGGTGGCTCAGAACTGCGGCGAGGAAGGGGCTGAAAAGGGTTCGAAAAGAATTGAAGCGGTGGCTGAGCCGGCTGAGGAGGTTTTCTGACAGTGATAGCCCGAGCCCGCCGGTCCAATCACCTCGCCAGCCCGAGCCCGACGGTGATGATGACATCGACCGGAGGGCGAAGATTTTTATCTTCGACTTCCGCCGCTTCCTATCGATGGAGAAGAGGATGTTCCCGTGAGTAGGTTTAGAGTGAAACTTGTGTTTTATATTTTGTTTTGTTTTGTTTTGTTTGTTTGTTTTTTTATTTTTATTTTTTTAATATAATTTTATTTTGTGAAAATAGTGTTTTATAGTTTGTTAATTTGATATAATATGTTAATATGTTTTTTTTTTTTTTTGTTGAAGAAACCCAAGAAACTGGGGGCCACAAATGAGCAAAGCATGGAAAAATAGGCAGCAAAGCCAAACAAACTAAGCAGACAAAAAAACAAGACCAAAGCTAGAGAAGACCCAAAAATAGACCACAAAGGCAAAAACCCAACAACACAAAACCAAATTAGTCTATCTGCTCGTCCTCCACTAGAGCTTTGATACTCATTAGGGCATCCTCCAACTAGTGTCGGCCGCGGTTCGGTTTCGGTTTGGTTGCCCCCCAAAACTGAAACCAAAACCGAAAATCCGGTTTGGTGGCCGGTTTCTAACTACCGGTTTTTCGGTTATTTATTTATTTATTTATTTTAATAATTTATTTATTATAATAAATCATAAAGATTGTTTGTACTTTGTAAATATAAAATCTTGACAAGTAATAATAAAATCTTGTATTTATTAAATATAAAATCACAAAGTTGTAAATAAAAAAACATTTACAAACATTTTCAATTTTTCATTGAAGTATTTAAGTATTTGACAATGTTTAAAAGAAATGGAATTGAAATTTATTAAAAAATACAAATTTACTATTTCACAAAAAAATAAATATAAATAAATTACAAATTGGCCTTGAAGGCTTGAATTCAAATATACAATATTACAATGTAACAAAGTTAAAAATTTAAAAAAATAAATAAATAAATACCGGCCTTGCACTTAATTTTTTACCACAATTAAGCTGCCTACGTATCCTCCACCAATGTAGAGGAATCAAAGGCCACGTAGTTCTTTTACCTTTAATTAGTTGCTCGGTGTTGGAGGTTGGAAGTTGGAACGGAATCTATTCGCTGCCTTCCGTTCCCGTGGTTTGGTCATCTTCGAAGAAGTCGTTCACTATCTCCGGCTGGAGTTCTTGTTGTCTATATTTTGCCTTTGTCCAATCATCAACACACGCCTGAATTTCAAGTGATTGTGGAGACATAGTTGACCATCTTGGGTCCAAAATATTTCCACCTGCACTAAATTCTTGTTCCACAGCAACGGTAGAAACCGGCGTTCCAAGAATTTGTTTGGCAATAATAGCCAAAATTGAATAATCATGTTCATGATTCTTCCACCAAACCTAAAGACTAAATTCTTCATCTGAAAATTGATGAGGGTCTTCTAAATACCGGTCAAGCTCAGAGACAGATGAGGATGAAGAAGATGTTCGTAATATTTTGGATCTTTGGGAAAACAGTCGATCCCCTAAACCCCTTAATTGAAATTTTGCGGAAGAACTACTATCACCAGATGTGGGTTGGGGTTGTGAAACCGGCACATTCAAAGATTGACCATACATTCTAAGATATTCATTATATAATTCATAAAGCAAAGTCTTAACGGAATCACAACAATGAAGAACATCAACTTCTAATCCTAAAGATTTGTAATAATGAGCTAAATATTCCTGCAAACAATCTAATTTAAAGCGTAGATCAAAACACGGTGCAAGCAAGTAAATATTTGAAATCTCCCCATAATACGAAACCCATTTTGTTTTCATGGAAGCAACACAAGGACTCAATTGAACATCAAGTTCACAATCACTAAATGCACCAACAATATTAACACTTTGAATAATAAATAAATGAGTAGTGGGATAGTAAACACTGGATAAAGCATTGGTAGTATCATTAAAAACACGTAACAATTCAAGAAATTTTATACATACATCCCAATGGTTCAATTGAAGAGAAATTGAAGGAACATTATAATTAATAAAAGAAACTAATAAATCCTTATATTCAACACTTTCATTAAGCAACTTATAAGCTGAATTCCAACAAGTGGTAATATCTCGAGAAATTTTGTTGGGACGCATATTATTTTTAGAGCAATATTTTAACCACCGTTTCTGGATTTTGCTATGCCTCCAAATATAGTTAATACTATCTCTAATTGGTCTAATAAAAGTAGAAAGCTCTGTTAATCCAGCTTGAACACACAAATTTAAAACATGGCATGCACAACGTTGATGAAATAATTTACCCTCAAAATAGGGATTGCACAAATCCTGTAACATAGGAATATATGCAGTATTGCTTGCAGCATTATCAAAGCCAATAGCAAAAATTTTGTTTAGGATATTATACTCTTGAAAAATGATTTTAAGGAGTCAAAAAATATTTTGAGCTGAATGCGAGTCATTGAAAAAACGAAATGCAAGAATTCTTTTTTGTATGTCCCAATCATTGTTCATATAATGACATGTGACACCCAAATATGAATGACTACCCAAATTGTCGGTCTATATATCGGTACATACGGAAACGCGACCTTGAAATTGAGAAAAAAAAAAATTCAATATGTTTTTTTCTTTTTTTGTAAATGGCATTTAGTGTACGTGTGAGAGTGGATCTAGGAACACGTTGCATTGTAGGATCTAATGCATTTTGACAATAATTAACAAAACCTACTTTCTCACCAAAACCAAAAGGTAAGTGTTCAGTTGCAACCATTAATGCTAATTGTTCTCTATTTTTTTTCAGACGTGTAATGAAATAATTGATTAGAAGGGGTTGCGTACCTGGCGATTTGGGCTTGATTATTCGCCATCGCGTATTTGGACGGGTGATTTCTTATGATATGGGTCCAGTACGTGCCATACCTGAAGTTTTTTCCAGTCTTGTATGATTTGGTGCAGTAATTGCACTGGATATGGAAAAATCCATCATCTAACTTAGTTTTCTTCATATGCACTATGAAGAGTTTGGACTTCAACGTCTTTTCTTCTTCACCTTCACCTGCAAAAAAATCATCCGAAGGGGGTGGGGGGTTAGATAGATTTTCATTAGTATTTGGGGTATTGTGAGCGGGGTCGAGTCCGTCGAACTCGGGAATTATTAGAGGGGGATTAGGACTAGAAGGGTGATCGGATCCAAATCGATCTTGAAGGAACTGGTGGTAAGCCACATCATCGTAAGTGACATCATCACCAACGTGTTCCAACAAGTTTTACAATGGACCCTTTCCTCTATTCACATTTCTTGAACCATCTCCCCACTTGCCATTGAAAAATTAATAATAAAAAAATATAGATATATGTAAAGAAAATATTGTCGGAATAATAGTGGTAACAAAGTAAAAAAAAAATAGATGATTGAAAAAAATATATTGTTGGAATAAGAGTGGTAAGCAAGTAAAATATATATATATATATATATATATATATATATATATATATATATATGATTGAAAAAAATATATTATTGGAATAAGAGTGGTAAGCAAGTAAAAAAAAAAATATGAATGAAAAAAATATATTGTTGGAATAATAGTGGTGAAAAAAAATATATGATGGTCAAACCATACTAGGGAATCACTTACTTTGGTGCCTTTAAAACATAAGTTATTAAAGTGATGATAGTCTCGAAACACTAACATAAAAAAGTGACAGAAACCCCTGTTTCCTCGATTTAAGTTTGTGCCGGTAATAATTATAAATCTTATAACTAGGGAGTTCATAATCATACATTATATGACTACTGTATTGATAATATTCACATCAACTTTCAACACAAAGCAAATGCTTACAGTCTCAACAAATTGATATGGTTCATCAGGTCTTTATGTTTTCTGTTTTTGGGAGCACAGGCAAGAGCCAGAAGTCAAAAACAAGGTATAAAACTTGTGTTAATACTTAATTACATACACAAACCAGTTCAATAGAAGTATCCTCTTCTATTAACTCTAGAGTAGATATTTTAATCCAGCAAACTTGAACAAGCGATTTACATATGAAAGGGACAAATTATTCGTCCTAATAATATGCAGCGAGTTTTAAGCTTACACAGTGGACAGAATGAGAATGACAAAGAATGAAGCTTGGATGGAATTTGCTGTCATGTTTAGTATTCTTTTACACAGAAAAATAATTTGCCAATATACAGAATACCAGTCACCACAACAATGCACATCTATAGATAAATGCTTAAATCAAGAATCCTAATTTAACTCGATCTTCCTGCCTGCTTGTCTATTGGAACAGAGATGGCTTCAAGACTGAGATCTCCAACTCCCTTTGGTGGACCAGTGCTGTTGTAATGTTCCGTGGTATGCAGTTGAATCGCATCTTTTATTTTCTGGAACTGCAAATGATTTCGAGAAGAATAAGATGCAAGTAAAACATAAAACATCTTCATAAATCAATATCAGTAGCATAACCTTAACCTGATGATGCAAAGTCTAAAGCCACTGACAAGAGTCATAAAACCAAAATGTTTCTAATTCTACCATTATATAACTCTCGCAATTTTAGCTTCACTATTTTCCACTCCCAGCAACCGATTGGAGCAATCGTTTATCAGGTCTAACAAGAAAGTTGGTAGAACAAAGCTGTGTTTGTAATTGAAAAGAATAGTGGTCAGAAGAAAGCACTCACCTTAGCAAGTGAACACGAAAAAGATTCTAGCTGTCCATGGGCTCCACGATAGAAGTGGAAAAATGGAAGCACCTTCACATTCAAACCTTTGCACATCGGTTTGTTCTCATCAAAATTCACCTTCAGGAATACAATCTCAGGGTGTTCTTCAGCTGTTTTGCAGAGCTGACAGATCCATCACAGGGAAAATCAGAAGAAAATCACCACAATAATTGAAGAGTAGATCAATAAATCGTTATGAGATATGAACAATTATTTAATTTCCTTTATCCATCTTAATAAGTAGTAGCTCCTGGAAATATTATCTGTAAACAACTACATGTTATTTTCTTCAACTATTCATTTATCCGGTGCATATTATAGGGTGGAAGCAAAGAATAAGATTCATATTGCATAAAGTTTTGGCAGTTATATCCATTTACACATAATAAAAAATTTCATAGCTATAATTTCCACTTAGAAATTGTAGGGCATGAGAACATCCAAGATACTAAAGGCACTCATTGAATCATAAAAGCATCTTAATACTGCAGTTTGCATAAACATCATAATTAATCACTAGAAAGATTAATATAAATAAGGGTTGTCACAAGGTAATGAAACTCATCCAACATACAAAAATTGATAGGTTAGGCTTAGCATTAAATGCTAAACTTGGAATGCCCTTAGGATAGTAGTAATACCTACACTACTTAGTTGATGATTCCACAGACCATAAATTTGTTAATAGGAGGAGTGTATACTAATCTAACCATTGATACAAGTAGTCAAGTATTAAAGAATGAAAAAAAAAATGAGGAAAGTCACCTTCGGAAATAATGCTCGGCAAGATGCACACCAGGTCCCATAAAATTCAACAATGACTAATCTATCTCCTGCCTGACTTAAGGCACCCAAAAATTCTTGTGTAGAATGAATGTCGGTCATATTTGAAGCATTCTTTTCCCACCATTTTGGCTGTTCAGTTTCAGCAATAGTTGCATTTACCTGAAGGTCCAAAAATTTATTAAAGAGAAAAAGAAATAAAGATTCCAATAACACAGAATACAAAGAAAACAAATTTCTTCATCAAGTGTCAAAGAATTGGTGCAGGTCCCACAATGTACTTAAGTATCAGTAAGCTATAAAGCCGGAACTTAATTGTCATCCACTGAAAATAATCATAAGCTCAGCAGAATAGGGTCTTCAAAATTTATTAACAGGTCAAACCATTATCCATCAGAGGTGATGTGTCAGTTATAACAACAATGCATAATCAGGTGTCAGAGATTCTAGTATCAAAATACAACTATAAATGAATTTGTTTTCTTATAAAGCTATGACCACAAAATGCAGTCATGATGGGCAAGCAAATTAGAGTAAAAATAAACTTATCAAAGACAGAAAAAAATACAAAAATATTGAGAAAAATTTAGGAGTAAATACTCTCAACCTCCCTACACATAACACCAATTACACCCTTCATATTCAATACGAGAGAGAGAGAGAGAGAGAGAGAGAGAGAGAGAGAGAGAGAGAGTAACACCAATTACACCCTTCATATTCAATACGCGAGAGAGAGAGAGAGAGAACCAGGAGGAATTAAAAAATGTTTCTCTTTTCCCAGGCTCAACCTTGGACCAATGATGGTGCTTCATCAAAGCCACACAAACTACTAAGCCTTGATTTATGTCACAAGCACCAATTACACCCTTCATATTCAATACGAGAGAGAGAGAGAGAGAGAGAGAGAGAACCAGGAGGAATTAAAAAATGTTTCTCTTTTCCCAGGCTCAACCTTGGACCAATGATGGTGCTTCATCAAAGCCACACAAACTACTAAGCCTTGATTTATGTCACAAGCCTATGTTGTGCCCATGTTGTGCTTGACCTGTCGGGACTGCTAGATGGAATTAGTACAACACATACAAGTTTCGTCAAGCCCATGCAATGCCCAGGCCAAGCCAGCCACTTTTATACCCCTAATGCATATATAATTGAAGCTCTACGTCATGGAGATTGCAATATCCTTCAGTACTTAGCTGTTATGAACACGGTTTATTTTATTTTTAAATTATCTAAAACCAACTTACTGTTACAATAATCATCACTATCCATCACTTTATGCTCTACATGAGAATTTTTGACAACTAGTAACCTCTACAGTGAGAAGGTAGAGGCTAAACACATTTTCCATTTTTCCCCCAACCATTAGACACTAAACACAATAAGTAACAAGGACCATGCAGTAACAACTCTAAGAATATGCAAATGCACTTCACAGATCAATGAAATTAGACATATTGAGGCAAATTTGTTAATTCTTCATAGTCAGATGTCGAAAAAAGATAATCAGCTTAAAGTGATGTGCAAAGGGGTTATGATTTCCATCCCAATGAGTCCAGATAAAACCAGTGTCGTGTCAGTCGACAATAAGTTATACAAGTAGATTAGATGTCCAAGAAGGCAAGAACAACATACCAAATTGAGAAAGAGAAAAGGTTAAAAGGAAAGACCGAAAGACCCCATGACAAAGTTGACACAAACAGTGTCAAGTTTGAATTTTGTCACAAAGAACAATCTCAGATCGAAACTTTGAAAAAACATCTGTACAAAAATTGGCAAAACTACAGATTTATCAAGGCACGAATTGGCGAAAACAACCATAAATTAGTAACATCCTAAAATCAAACTAGCAAAAAGGGTCCTCCTAAGCCCTATTTTCACTCAAAAAAATAAATAAATCCAAATTTCAGCTCAAATAGCAAACAAAACTCCTAATTGCCATCCAATATTGCATAAACATATAATTCCAGCAAATGGGTCCTCAAAATTTCACGTATCTAATAGAAGAACAATATGGAACGAAAGCGAAGTTGTTTATTACCTTGAAGGAGAGCAAGTGCTCCCTGGGTGCGAGAGGAAGGCGAGAAAAACCAGGCCCAGAAGAAGAACAAGCAAGAGGATAGATTCTCTTATCCAAATTTTGGGTGGGAGGCAAACCAGGTTGGAGAGAATTCAAGGTGGATGCGAAGGAAGTGACAACCAAGGAAGACGAGAAGGCAAGTGACTTGAACGAAGATAACTTAAAAACATCTGCCATGAGAGAGAGACAAGTTTTGAAATTTAATTGTTAAAAAATAAGCATTTATAGTACAAAAATAATAAGACTTTGAACTGCATAGGGTCAAAGGGCAGGAGCAGGCACGGAGAAGACAATCAGAGTTTGATTGTGTTTTGTGTGTGTCTCGTGTGCACATGTGCACTTGTGAAACTGAAACCAGAGATATCAGATCGTAATCGTACGAAGAAGACGCGCGTCTCCACGGTCCTCATCTTTTTTACCATTGCTTGGCCGGTCAGCCGGTCACCCACCAACTTTTTCGTCTCTATTTAATTACACAATACAATCGGTGAAATTAATTTTATAACGACTAATTTTTCGTGTAAGATCACTGATTAACGGATGTGAAAATTTACATTGATTATTGTCCGATAACAAGTGATCCAACACGAAAAGAAAATATCTTTACATGATAAGGATCATATAAAATATCTTTACATGACTCAAATCGAATTGAGACATTACGGTTAAACACTTCCCTTCCACATTGATGGTCAAGGATTTAAGTCCCGTAATAGTGGTAATACTTTAAAAATATATATATATATATATATATATATATATATATATATATATATATATATATTATAGATGATAAATTCTATTATTTTCTTTAAAATTTAAATTAAATATATTCAAATATAAAGCTTGTATTTTTTATTTTATTTTTTGTGTAAACCTAATTATTGCTTAAACAATATAATTAAGAAATTAAAAAAAAAAAAATAGATCATAAATATCACTAAATGTTACCAATTGCAAAACTAAAGAGAAGATTTTACATTTGTCCATATTTGTTACTTGGCCGACAATCCGGAACATGAATATTCAAAAACACATGACAATCTGGAGAATCAAAGATTCAAAACATAAAATGCCAAAGCTGTAATAGTCTGTTCATAATGGGGATTGGAGAATATCAGAGAGGTGGCCAATTCCTCTTCTTCAATTCAATCCCCACCTACCAATTTGCAGAAAGACAAGTTTCTCTCCTCTTTCGTTTTCTACCAAAAAATTATCAGCCACATCTCCAGCTTGACAACTGACTACCAATTAAAAATCTTTGGTGAAAAATCCCCACTAAATAATCATGTGAAAGTGAAAATGCTAGCAAGGTTTTCCATCCTTGTCCACAGTCAACAATGGATGGTTATTCTAATAATTTTCCGACGAAAACAACTTCTTGTTTCACTTGCTAAGAGGTATAAGAAATCTGAAAAACATGCTCGAAATCTAACGTTGAATATATTTCCAATTTCGAACCTTGGAAGTGTCTAGATCAAAGAACAACATAGAGAAGAGTCGGCATTGGAATATCTAGTTCACCTTCTAGTCCCAACTCTCACCCAACAAAGAAAGTGATGGTCACCTACTCACCTTTAAATATCATCAACTTCTGTCAAGAGTAGGTTGCTTTAAATTTAAGTGAGATACTGAAGTGACCACAACAAGAAGATTGATTCTGAAGTTAACAAATTAAACAGCTGATAGAAAAATCATAGTAGATGTGTGCACAATTCTACACAATATACAAAGCATAATTAATTTGCAATACCCTTGCTTGATACGATGACTACCAGCTGAGCTTAAATGTACACAAAAATGAGCTCATTACATAAAAGAAGTTTCGTACAAGCAGCTCAAATGTAATTGATTGTATTTTAGATGCAAAACAGGCAGAAGAATTAGCATGCTCCCACCAGAAATTAAGAAACCGCTTAATAAGGTGAATTCGCGGACTGAATTTTTTTACTATAGCATATCATTTACTCATAGACCATGAAAATAGTGTAGTGAAGGCTCCCTGATCTAGATCAACAAAGTGCAAAGACTAGAATTGTCTCAAGCTTGTTTTGTACTCTGCCAATGCCAACATTGTGGCGTGATAAAGCAACGAAGAAAGTTGCATTGACAAATTAGAGTACATGAAAGTTTCAACATACTCACCTAACTTGGTTATCCAGGCTAATAGAAAGTTTTAGACTTTCAGTTTAACAGTAATTAATAAATACAATACGGAAAAGAATGAAATTGGCAACATTTGTTTTTTCTTCGATTTTTTCTTACTATCACAACATATAGGTAAATGCGTCTCTATACATCACATGAAGTAATGCAATTGTTGATAAAACCAGTCAGTGTCTTAGAAAGGCATGAACTACTTATGGTCTGGTTTAGTTTACAGAAAGAATTTAAAATTTTCAAGCAACCTAAAAGTGAAAGCAATCACCGGCGTATGCAACAACCAGATATCAAATTGGATGAGCAATTACTCCTTGGTCTCAGTTGTATATCTCATTTTCAAAAAAGAAAGATCCACAACGATGTCCACTTACACAATTGCTCCTTTAAATACATTACTGGAACCATAATAGTGTTGTAAAAATTTCAATTCAGTATCTCAAATTCTAGTACAGATCATAGCAAATGGAAGTTTGAGTCACTTAACTAGAGCAGAAATAATAACAAATGTGAGTATGCATGACTCAATAATCTTATGTTCTAGGGTTACAAACATGTTTACCTTCTACTACGCCTTATCAAATCCACATTGAAGACCATCTAAGTCGGCAAAAATATAATGACACTGCTTCACAATAGAATTGCTCTGCTTGCTTCTACTCCTCCCATGGGCAGCTGAGTTCGCTTAAGACATACATACAATTGTTATGGAATATGATGCATACCCGTTATTAGGGGAACCCTGGTTGAGAACCGAAGTAACCAGTTTGTATAGCTGATCATTCTCAAGCACTGGGCAGAAGGATAGACGTGGGAAATGATGCGGATCCATTGTTGGGGGAACCCTTTATCTTCAGAATTGAAGTGATCATGTTATATATCTGAACATTCTCAAAAGACGGTACCTTCCTCCCCCTTGCAAACTGAGGACCGTGGCCAATGAAGATGGTTCTCATGGAGAAAACTGCATTGTCATATCCATGTGCTCCTCCACATTCTCTTTTCTTTGTACTCTTCTGCTCCACCTTAAAACTCTCTTCAATCAATCCAATTATGGGCGGAATCCTATCACTTGCCACGTAGTGCAAACGACTGGGAAGCTCTTCCTTAAGATACAATTTCAAATGTTTTCCATTTTCAACTTTCCCCGACTTCAATCCTTCATTCATCTTTGTAACGATATCAGCAGGATTATAACCTGCAGGTGGACGAATTGCAAGCAATGGACTATACGATTGAACCCACTCTGCTGGAACTTCAATCCAAGAAGCTAAATCATCTAAAAATATCAACTTTTTATCACATGTACCAACCATTCCATGATCACCAACCATAATAATACTAACATCCTCAAAAACCCCTCTCTTCTCCAAACCATCAATCAACCTCCCAATCATCCTATCAATCCTAGCAACCGCTTCGGTTATCTCAGGATCATCAGGGCCAACCTGGTGACCCTGATGATCAGGATCCTCAAAATACAAAGTCATAAACACAGGAATTTCATCACTAGGCATATCAAAATAACTTAAAACAGTATCAACTCTATCCTCAAAAGGCACGGAACCATTGTAATCCATGCATAAACTTTTCGGACAAGTCCAAGAACCTTTAATTACCTCAGAACCGGGCCAGAAATAAGTAGCAGCCTTGAGTCCATGATTGACCACAGTCTCCCACAGCGGCTCACCAAGCCACCACTTGGGCTCGTGACTTCCCATTGTAAAGGCATCACCGGTTTTCGGGTCGATAAAATGGTTGTTGATGATGCCATGAAAAGCTGGATAAAGACCTGTAACAATTGAGTAATGATTAGGGAAAGTCAAAGTGGGAAATACCGGAATCAGACCCGTCTCTGCTTCGGTTCCGTTTTGAATCAGACGGTGGATGTTCGGTGTTGGGGTCTTGAACTGGTACCCGAACCGAAACCCATCTGAGGAAATCAAGAGAACAACCGGTTTGTTCAGCTTTTTGAGAGGACGAGCTGTGGATTTGAGAGAAGAAGAAAACGACGAAGAGGAATTGGAAGAGGAAGAAAAGAAGAGAAAAGCGAAAGCCGCAGCTGCAGAGAGAGCAATGCAAGTGACGAGTACGAGAGCAATGAAGATGATTGTTGAGGTTGGTTTCTGAGGACGATTTGATGAAGAATCTGAAGAATCTGAAGAATCGGTGTTGAAAGAGAGGAGAGCTGTGGATTGACTTAGAGAGTCTTGTTCCTGTGTAGGTACAGGTACTGGCTTCGTTGAAGCCAAAGAATCAGAACCCATCTCTCGAAAAACTGTACTACTGTTATCCGATGATCAAGGTTTGTTTTTTATGAAGCAGGAACGGAGATAGGAGTGAAATGTAAGGGTTTGGTTTGATTGGAGGTTGAAGAAGATGATTTGTTGGAAAGTCGCAGTCACTGTTTATATTAAGACTTGTTAAACGCTGGTTGGAGTGATTGGAGTCCAATTCAAGTTTAACATTTGGTCAGAATCAGATACGACATGCTCTAGGGAATATTCGAAGCCAATTTGATCTAACGCTTAGAATTTGTTGGGTAGATTTTGATGATCAACGGCTCCAGTGAAGCCAAGATTTGAGTTACACTAATGCAATCAGTTTTTGTTTACATCAACCGACTAAATGAAAGTTTTTTTACCATGAAGGGATGCAATCAGTTGTTATTTAATGCATGAAATTATTGAAAAAAGCACCATGATTGATATTTTATTGAGCAACTCTTACAAGAAAAGCAAATTACATTCAGTTTCTATCCACTCTTTCTCTTCAATCTTTGTAATTGCCTCCTAAAAATCAATGCAAACCATTTTGAATCAACAAAGGTAATTCCAAGAGCCACTCCAATTATCAGCCCACTTCCATACCCCATCAGAGCTACTACTCTCCAATCAAATGCCAAAGAGGATTCTGTTCCTGTGTCTTGAATCTTTTTCTTCGAGGCTTCATCATCTTCACATTTTTCTGATAGTGGTCTTCCGCATAATCCTAGATTCCCACCAAATGAGCTACTATTAAATGTATCAAACTGTGTTCCTTGTGGTATGCGTCCAGTGAGACGGTTGTAGGAGACATTAATGAATCCAAGAAACGTAAGTTCTACTAGTTGTTGAGGAATCTTTCCAAAAAGCCTGTTATCAGAGACATCTAACGATTCTAGCTCTTTTAAGTCGCCTAAAGATGATGGAATGTGACCTCCGAGACTATTATTAGAAAGGTCGAGAACATGAAGCCCCTTTAAGTTGGCTATAGATGCCGGAATCTCTCCCATAAATCTATTGCTAGAGAGAATGATGCCGATGAGCAAATTCGAGACCTTTTGATATTCCATCTCCATGCCTTTGTTACTCATTGTTAATGAATAATCATAAATGCCATTATAGGAAAACACAAAAGGTAAAATGAACGAGAGTGTATCCTCCATATATATCAATTCACTTGCATTGACAACTTTCATAGCATTCCAGCATTGAAAGTACTTTGAGGGAAGCTTACTTGTAAATCTGTTGCGAGAAAGGTCAATGATGCGTAGTTGAGAAAACCCGCAACCCGTTTCAGGTTTTCGTATAACACCGTGAAATTTGTTCGATTGCAAGATGAGAGCCTTTAATTCCGGAAGATTTCCCAACCAAGAGGGAAAAGTATCTCTAATTTGGTTATTTCCAAGATCAAGAAATTCTAACATTGTACAATCGGCCAATGATCTTGGAATTTTACCTCGAAGTAGATTGTAGCTTAAATCAATCGTCCTCAGATTTGTTCCATGCATGAAGGTACTGGGAATGCTTCCGTGAAACTTGTTGCTTTGTAGTTTTAATATCGACAGTTCATAACTGAAATTGCCCAAACATCGTGGAAGCTCGCCGCTTAAGTTGTTATAAGATAAATCAAGGGCATAGAGAGATTTCAAACTGCATATCCACGGTGGAATTTCCCCGGTCAGTTTGTTGTTCGAAATTAGATAATGAGAGACGGACATTGGTGGAACCGGGAGTGGTCCTTGCAACTTATTGAACCTGAGGTCTAAACCTTGTAGAACACTCCATGGAAGAACAACAGGATTTTGGTCAAAACCTGTCAAAAGATTATGCGAAAGGTTCAAAGACTTTAAAGCCTTGAAGTTACTTGCTTTCAAGAACCATTCAGGTATTTGGCCAGCAATCCTATTGAAGGAAAGGTCTAGCACGAGCAATCGATGTTGATTCTGCAGGAAATTTGGGAACTCACCGAGGTTGCATGATGATAATCCTATAAGAATAAACTTTTGAAGAGTGGTGGTAGTTGTGGTTTTTGTGACCACAGATAAATTGTTGGCTGAGAGTTGCAATGCTCATAAGCTTTTGAGTTTATGAAAAAACACATCTAGCTCCACTGGACCACTCAAATTATTTGAACCAAGGTCAAGGAATTGAAGCTTCTTGAGCTCAAAGATGGAGCTATGAATGGGACCTTGCAATCGATTTGATGCGAGTTGAAGAAGTTTCAAATGGGTTAAGTTGCTAATTGGAGATGGGATATGACCAGTCAATTTGTTAGACATGAGTTGAAGATTTGATAGCTGGTTCAAGCTCATAAGCCAATCTGGGATCTAACCAATCAATTGGTTGCCATTCATTTTTAAATTTGTAAGTTGCGTTAGATTCATGAGCCAAGAGGGAATCTCACCAACTAAGTTGATACGGGTTAGACCCACATAGGTGAGCTTGGTCAGCTTACTCATCCAAGACAGTGAATAAGAATTTTGGCCTAAACCACCGTTGTGAGAAATGTCCATATGGTTGAGTTGAATAAGATTACTTAGTGAATTCGGAACTTGACCTGAGAAAAAAAGAAAACATCCATATATATTTAGTTATCCATTGATATTCAGCTGTTTCAACAACGATTCGTAATGGAGATTGACGACTCACCTGAAAAATTATTTGAAGACAGGTCTAGATAGACATGCTTGGTAAGGTTACCAAGTGAAGGCGGAATAGTCCCTGACAATCTGCAGCCACTAACATCTAGATAGGATAAAAATTTAAGATCACCTATAGAATTTGGCAGAAATCCAATGAGATCGTAATTAGACTGCACATCTAGAAATTGAAGGTTAGATAATTGTAAAACATTTACAGGCAATTCGCCTTCCAGACCGCAATGTGCCAAAGATAAACAAGTCAAAGAAGATAAATTTGCCAGGGTATGAGGTATTGAAGAAGAAATATAGACCCCAATAAGTTTAAGCACTTTCAGGTTGGTTAACTTCTCAACTAGACTTTTTAGGCTTGGTTTGTGTAACTTCAATTTATTATGTGAGAGATCAAGAAATTCCAACTGGGAGAGCTCTAAGATTTGTGAAGGTATTTGACCGGAAAATGAAGAATAAATACTAGAGAGGTTTAGATGTGATAACCTCAAGAGGTTGATGATCTGAGAAGGGATTCGAGAGTTATTGAAATCATTATCAGCCAAACTGAGCCATTGAAGATGGACAAGGTGGAAGAGGGTGGTGGTAGAGTTGATAGAACCATAGAGGCAGCTACTACTAAGGTCAAGTCTAATGACATGGCCAGTCTCTTCATTGCACTTGACACCATCCCATAAGCAACAATCACCATTTCCTTCTTCTTCCAGCTTCCATGATGCAACTTTTGGATAAGCAGATAATTTAGAAGAAGCAGACTTGTTAATGACAATGCTTGCCTTGAATTGCAGCAAAGCAAAATGCTCACTGTCATGGCAGAGTGGCTGCATAGAAACTGTAAGATGAAATAAAGAAAGCTAAATAACAAAGTGCAAAAATGACCCCATAATGCCTTTGACACTAATTTAATTGAACAATTGAGATTTATTTATAGGCAGCTAATGGAATCCTTCAAATGTAGCTGTTTGTTTAAATTAATGTAAAGTGAGCAGCCATGATAATAATAATTGAGCTTTAATGAACTCTATATGCGTTTTCATTTTAGTCTATAGGGATTAAATATGTGCAGGTCACAGCTAAGCCATCTTTGAATGTTTGATAGCCAAACAGTAAAGCAACAAATGGTATAGCCGGTTCTCAACTTTTTAATAAAAAGTTATAAATTTAATAATTATAAAATTTAAAAATAAAACTTTAAATTATTTAATTAAGATAAAATACTTCTTTTTCTGTCGTTAGTGTTTTTCTCTCTAACCTAACATGCTTTCCATTTATCCATGTTGTCTTGTTTTAAACCATCTCTAATGCATATGCTAATGGTAATGCTAAATTTGGTACAAAAAAATAGTAAAATATTATATTTGGTACATCATTTTAGCATTGTACTCCAATGTATAGTTCTATTTGAAATGCTATTTTTATTTTTTTATTATTTAAAATTATAAAAGTCAATAAATATAATTAATGCATTCAGTTTATATAATATTTTTTATTATTTAAAATTATAAAAGTAAAAAATTAATACATTTAATACGATTATAAAATGGTATTTTTGTAATTTAAACAACAACATTTATTGATGTGCCAAATTTGGCATATGCTATTTAGCATAACATTTCGCATTGTATTGAAGCATTTTTTTTTTTTTTTTTTAACTTTGTGCTAAATTATAGTATTGACACACTAAAATAGCATTGCATTGGAGATACTCTTAGTAGTAACGTTCTCACATTTGTATCTCACTATCTCACTTGGGATCTAAATGTGTGATGTTTAAATCTAGTAAAATTTTAAAAAGATGCCATAATTTAACACAAAACCCCTTGCCATCAAGTCAATCCGTTAACTTTAACGATTGATTAACTTTGACCCTTAGAAAGCCAAATATACCCATATCACATCATCCAAAATATAAAATATTTTTTAATTAAAAATTAAAAAATCAAAATTAAAAAATAATAATAATAATCTACCGGCGATAGATCTCCACCATCGAAGGAAACAAGAAATCTTTAACGATCTCCTCCTACTGAAAGAGATCATTGTTGATCTCCTCCAACTGGAGAAGATCGACCTTCTGCAGTTAGCAGAGAAGGCTCCTCTATGAACTAAGAGCATCTCCAATGGTAATGTGGGTTGTGAAAAAATTAGATGCCATGTAGGATGAACATCCATTTTATTAAAAAAATTCATCTCCAATGCAATCTCTCTAGTACAACTTCAAGCTGATGTGGCAACTTTTTTTTTAAAGGCTGTCAACATGACTCTCTGATTTCAGAGGGTCTATTGGACAACTATCTTGTTGGCCCAATCAGCAACCACTCTTGTCTTCTACCTTATTTTATTCAACAATTCTAAAGTATATTTAAGGAGACCAATAATAAATTGACATGTCACTAAAAACATGTATTTTACAAGTGAAGCATTGGAGACTACTTTTTCATTTGGATGTCTATCAAGTTTAGTTACATGCCACATATGAAGCAATTGACTTAACAATGTTGACATATCACTATCTTTTCAAATGCAAGCCACATTACCATTGGAGATGCTCTAAGGATGTTTCTGCAAATTAATTATCTTGTTTTTTTTTTTTTAATTTGATTTTTACTTTTTAATTAAAAAATATTTTATGTTTGGGATGATGTGTCAAGGGTATATTTGGTTTTCCATGGGTCAAGGTTAGTCAACTGTTAAAGTTAATGGATTGACTTGATGGCAATGGATGTTTGTGTTAATTTAGGATATCTTTTTGAAATCTTGTTAGATTCACTAAAGTAAGGGTAAGTTAGTGCAATTAACCCAAATTTCATTCAAAGGACATTTATGACAAAAATTTATATTTTTTGTTTGATGGATTTCAACTTCTTAAATGTTGTCAAATATCAAGATAGTTTAATTTACTAGAAGTTAAATCTATTTTTTGCATAACAAGACCACTCTTATCGGTGAATGGTGATTCTTAAATCTTAACCGTAGATTGTGTTGGCTCTAATAATAATGTGTACCTCTCATTCCATGTTTATTATACATTTTGAGGCAGTGCATATAAGTGTTTGATTTTATTAGAACATAATTTGCAATTGCACCCAATTATTTGAATTTGGTAATACTTAACTTAAAGATTTGAAAAACCCAAATTTCTAATAGCAAAATATCTACTTTTTTAACTATACTAACTTAATATGAAGCACATAGGTTAAGTTAAAATAGACGTAGGAAGATATTTTATGGGTGATAATAGAGCCACCTTTAAATTAATCTTACTTTTGTGTAAGAAATATTTAAGTAGTAAGTTTAGCTGAATCAAAAAGTAAGAAAGCAAAAAACAAATCATACGAATAACATATTGTAAATTAAAGTGTAAAAGCAAGAACATAAAATAGAGTACTAAATACTAATCAAAATGAAAAAGAGAGAAAAAAAATTCAATTTGATTCAACTGATTGTTACAATATTACGGAATAGGCCTAGATCTATCATATTGTAATAAATCTATATTATCATAACAACATGTATCAATTTTTTCAAAAGTTGTCTTTTTTTTTTTTTTTTTTTTTTTACAAGGGTGTCCGGGCCAGTTTTCGCGCACCTCGATAGGTCGGTCCAAAGCGGCTTCCACGCCTAGCCTAGCCAACTCACAAAGGAATTACCTTCTTTGCTGCCAGGTCCCAAGAATTTGACATTATGGGGAATCGAACCTGTGACCGTGCACCTAACCACGCATCACATGCTTACCCTTACCGCTAGGCCAACCCCTTGAGGTTAAAAGTTGTTTCACTATACTATTTTTATATTAAAAATAATAATAATAATAATAATAATAATAATACCTTGTCCAATTTTTATGTCTAAATAATGTGGCAACACTATAATCCATTCATTTAAATTGTATTAGATTTGTATGATTTAAATAAATGGATTAAAGTGTTATCACATCATTTGCACATCAAATTTGGACAAAGTAACATTACTAAAAAAAAATTATTCTATAAAACATCATAATTTACATTATACACTCAAATATTTTTTTTTTTTTTTTTTTTTTTTTAAAAAACATAGTATAATTCTTTATTTTACTGTATGATTAATCATGTAGTAATTGACGAGATGAGGTTGTTCCGGTGATAAACCCCTCACACCTGCAACACGAGGTTGCGGGTTTGAGTCCTCTCGCCTCCCAAAAAACCCTGAATTTATATAACATTGTAATGCTTAAAATAATAATAATAATAATAATAATAGAAACTCTTTAAAAAAAATAGATATTTTCACTTGGTTCCTTATATTTTTTTTGAAATATCTATCTTTTACTCATCTATACATTTTCGAAGGATTATGCCCTATATTTTCAAAAACCACTCAATTTGGTCCCTCTGGCTAGATTTTTAACGGTCAACGGTTACAGAAAATGCTGAAGTACTATTTTACCCATGACAACAATATCACTATATAAAAATACCATTTTACCCTTTAAAATATTAATGATTCAAGGGGCATTTTAGTCTTTTGAACATGTGTAAAATGAAATCAAAACTAAAAACTAAATTTAAGAAAATAAAATCATTTTATATAGTAAAAAATAACTAAAAAAATCAAAATAATAAAATACCCTTAATAATTTTTATTTTTTTTTAAATGTGTGGTGGAGATCCAGAATTCCAGATCTCCACCTGAAAATGAGAAAAACAAAAAAACAAAAAAACAAAAAAGCAAAAAAAGCATTCATTGTCTTTATCTCTTGGCCCTCTTCTTCTTCTTCTCCTTCACCTTCGATTTCTTCTCCATTATCATTCGTTGTCTTTATCTCTTCTTGGGTTTTGTCGATTTTGATGTCAATTGAAGATGTTATTGTGGGGGTGGTGGGATTGAGGAACTCGAGGGCGGAGGAGATGAAGGTGGTGGTGGAAGTAGCGGTTGCAAAGGCTGCATAATAGGTGGTTGAAGATTGTACATTGAACTTTGTGAGTACTGGTTGGGTGGATAATACATTGGAGGTTGTCCTCCTCCTTGTTGAGGTGGTGGTGGTGGAGGAGGTGGGTATGAAGATTCTGGCGGCGGGGGCGGCGGGGGAGGTGCTGCATAAGGATATTTTTGAGAGATTTGAGGCAGTAGGAAAATAATTAGATATAATAAAATCTATAAATGAAATAAACCTATCGGATCATGTTTTTATAAAATTGTTTGCTTAAAGAATGCTTACTATGAAGATATTAAGAATTCAGATCTGGAAAATTAGAAGAGATCTGGAATAAAAAAAAAAAAGCTTCTGAAGAGATCTGGAAAGTCATTGAGATCAAATCCATTAGAGATGGAGAGTCTAGCTCCAGCAATTTTTTTTTTTTTTTTTGGGTTGATGATGGAGAGTTTAAGCTTAAAGGTTGATGAAGATGATGGTGATGGTGGAGAAGATGAGGATGATGAATTTTTTAATTTTTTTAATTTTTTAATTTTTTTTTCCTACTTTTTTGGGGGTTGAAGGTTGTTTATGAAGATGAAGATGGAGGGTTAAGGGTTAAGGGTTCAAGATTGATGAAGATGATAGTGGTGGCAGAGGAGATGAGGATGATGATGATTTTTTTATTTTTATTTTATTTTTATGTTTAGATCTCCAGATGATATGTTCTTTTTTAATTTTTGTTTTGTTTATAATTTTTTTAATTTGTATTTATATATTAATTTTATTTTGTATTATATAAATATTTATTTTTTATATTTTTTTTAGGTGGGGAATTTTATCAATTTAGAACTGAAGATTTTTTTTTTTTTTTAAAGTTTATTTTTTAAATAAAATTAGTTTTAAAATATAAAAGTAAATAAGAAAATTATTATTTTTAATTAATTTTTTTTTCTATTTATTTGTGTACTAACATGTGGCATATCAATGTTTAAAGACAAAAATATCCTTGATACCGTTTAATTTGACTAACGGTTGACTCACAGAAGGACCAAATTGAGTGGTTTTTGAAAATATAGGGCCCAATCCTCTGAAAATATATAAGTGAGTAAAAGATAGATATTTAAACAAATATAGGGACTAAATGAATAATATCCCTTTATTATATTGTCAATGGATTGAGAATTCTAGCTAGTTGCAGCTTACTTATTATCAATTAAAAAGAAATTATCTATTGGCCTTAAATAATTGTCTAAGTCCTCCTCTCCTAACAATTTTTCTATTATCAGGTCAAACTGATAATATAAAAAGTCAGGACAAAGAATCCTAACCTTTGGATTCATCCAAGGGTTATTGTTTTTTGAGAAATAAATTATAAAATCAAAATAATATCTGACAACTTTTAATTAACGTATTAATTAAACTCTTAAATTCTTTGTTCTCTCTTCTCTGATGAATGGCGACATTCTCTCTCCCAACTCTCAGACTTTCGTTCTCTCTCTCAGTTCTATGACTTTCATTCTCTCCCTTAACTCTCCGGCGATTTGTCTATTCTATACCAATCTCCGACCTGGGAAAAAAGAAGGTATTTCGTTGAGTTTATTTATTTATTTATAGGTTTTTCATTTTTTTTCCTGTCAATTACTATGTTATTATGGTATCATTTTTCTTTTCTTCAAAAACACAAATCGCTAAACTAGAATCGTAAATTCTACTTAAAATTCTTAATTCTTCCAAACAATATCAAGAATCGTGATGGTAGGTACTTTATTTTTATTACTGTGATTTTTCATTAAATATGCTCACTACCTGTTCGACGAAATGTTGCACAGAGGCCATATCTCTGCAACTGTGTTGGCATTGATTTTTATTGCAATTGTGCAACATTGTTATTATGGTATCATTTTTCTTTTCTTCAAAAATTCTTAATTCTTTCAAACAATTCCTTTGTTATTACTGTGATTTTTCATTAACTATGCTCAAGAAATACTGCACAGAGGCCATGACAGATTGAAAAAAAAAAAAAAATTTGTACTGTCAATAGTTGATTTGTAGTCAATAGTTTTACCGTTTTAATGTCAATAGTTGATTTGTAGTTAATTTTTAAATTTTGAAAGTCAAGCGATGTCAATAGTTTTATTATTTTTGCTTTTCTGGTTTTTTATTTTCCTGAGTATGGGAGATACAAATGATGAAATTGAGGATCATTCTGAAGGACTTAGCTGTACTATGTTCTAGAAATTTGGCGTAGCTCCAATATTCGAGAAGCTTCGGCAATTGACCAAAGACAACAATCTGAAATTTTCTTGATGATTGATATGAAGGTTGCAAACCGACTTGAAGAAGTATAAATACATGTGACTGTTAAATTACCATGACTTTCCATGGATGTAGAACAAACAAGTTGATTTGTAGTCTATTTTAGTGGGATAATTCTAGTGTGTACTTTTACCAAGAAAATACTTTTGTTAAGTTTTTTTAGTTGATGCTATTAAGTGCCAATGCTATATTCTGTCGGAATCTTGATATAAATCATTCATTCAATTCTTCAAAATGGAATTAGATAATTAAGTTGTCATCAACCAGATGGTAAAGTTAATTTGTAGGGATCTTCAAGAAGAGCACCTCTGCCTTTGTCTACTTGAAATTGCCCTTTTGATTCATTGAATATATTTCTTTCTTGCATATTGCACGACTTTACAAGTAACCTTAAACAGCACTTTTGGTTACAATTCTGAACATGGACGTAATCCATACTACATCCAATTAGGGTTTATTTTATAGTAGTACTAATATTGTGTCTGCATATGACATAGCATAAATTTTAGTAATTTTTTCTATCATTGAAAAAGACATGCATTCTAAAAAAACAACAATTGTGCATTCCAGTTATGAAACACATTTTTTTTTTTTTTGAAACAATAGAATTTCATTGAAAGGGCTAAAAGCCAAGAGAACAATAAAGCTAGCAGACAATAGACGTGCCAACCCCTGCTGAAAAACAGAACAAAAAGAAAGAGCTACACAAGTCCAACTAGAACCCAAAACAGAGCAAGGAAGCTTGAAAACAGGGTGACTAGAAAGCCAAGCTGAGACCAGAATCTCTACACCAAAAGGACTGCAATGAACACCACAGCCAGAAAAATAGCACTCTACCCTGCATCGAATATCTTGCTTCAACCAGCTACACACCGAATCAATAGCACCCTACCTTGCATAAGAAAAATTAAAGTAAATTAAATTATGACTACATCCATTATCCAAATAGATAAAAATTAGATTACTACAAACAAAAGTACTACCTGTAGATGAAAAACTATCTTATTCTTCATTGAAAATATTAGGATTCTCATTGTGAAACTTTGAATTTCTACACAGGAGACAAATTATTAATTGTAATACATGTTACGTTAAAATTAAAAGAAATAATTAATTTAAAGATAGGAAAATACCGATTAGTGAGCAATGGACAATTTCTTTTATCATGTGATTGTCCAACTTTTCCACATCCATTGCAACGCCTGCTTTTTTCATTCGTCTTATCTATTGTCTTCTCCTTTCCTCCCTTTAATCTTTTACCGCACCCTTTAGCCCTTACCATAAGAGGCTCATTATACACATGTTGTACTTCATCATTTTTTTCAGTAAGGCCTTTAGAAGTCGCCACTAATTTTAGTGCTTGTAGCGCATGGTGCAAATTATCCTCTAAGATCTTGCTTGCATCTTCACTATGTGTTGCATGATCAATAACCTTCGAAGCAAGTTCAAACAAAGCAGAGCGCCTTAGGAGAAATGACTTATTTGAAAAATCATTTATCTCAAAACCAATTTCATCTATTACTATATCAAGCTTAACAAATTGAGTCCATCTCTTCAAGATGTAATGATCTGGTAGATATGAATTGATTTTCATTTTGCTCAAGTATGACAAAATATGTTGACAGGGTATCCCTTCACTCTCAAACTTTTTACAAGAACATGATGCAAAATTCTGGTTTTTTTCATCCATAATCTCTCTAACTCGACTACCACATTCTTCTTCCCTCTTAATTTTATACATGTAGCAGTCGCCGCTCTCATTTACCAATTCAGTTGTGTATAACAAACTGTTCCAGAATTCTTCTTGAAACTTATAAAACATCTTACATGTATAAATTTCAGACATCTGCTTCTCCATTGCAAATGGTAATTTTATTACAGGTTTCTCATTGATATCAATATGATCAGCATGTAACTCCTCATGACGTTGACGAGCAAGTGCTCTGTTAAACCGTACTACAAATTCCACAAGTGAATCTTTCTTAGAAACATACCTCTTAAAAAATGCATGACAACTTTCAACTCTTTGACTACTCGACATTCCAGCTGAGAAAACATGATTCACGTATACAGGTACCCATTTTGAGCGGATTTCATACATTGATTGAAGCCATTCATTCTCATTCAATTGACTTTTTGTAATGATCTCCTTCCACCTCGAATCAAACTCCTCCATGTTGTAAGATTCCCAAATGCATTTTTGGAAATCTCTATAGTAATCCCTATAAATCAATGCATTTAGCTTTTCTGAAAACTTGTTTAATATATTCGAACTACAATATCGATGGAATGTATTTGGAAGACATTGCTTGATAGCCTTTGTCATTGCAGGGTCTTGATCAGTAATGATCATTTTGGGTGGACCGCTAGGCATAGCTTTTTTGAACTGCTCAAATAACCACACAAAAGAATCAGTAGTCTCGCTACCTAATAATGCACAAGCAAAAACTATTGTTTGGCCATGATTGTTAACCCCAACGAATGGTGTAAGGATCATACCATATCGATTAGTATTGTAAGTGGTATCAAAAACAACAACATCGCCAAAATAACTGTAACCTCATCTAGATATTGCATCAGCCCAAAAGCAATGATTAATATGATCTTCATCACATGTCTTTATCTCAAAATAAAATGCCGAATTTTTCTCCTTCTCTGATGTAAAATGATCAAACAACAAATCGGCATCATCCCCTTTCATCACTTTACGCATAGTACTCTCATAATTATATAAATCTTTTTCCGTACATCCAATATTTTCTATGCCTCCGGCTTGCAATTCAAAGATACTTATTTGTTGATGTAAGGGAATATTTGCTTCTGTTAATTGTTTGTATAATACCCTTTGAACATCTGTCACATTCCTGTGAGACCTTAAAAGATGTACTTTTCGAGGAGTCGCCAATGAGTGATTATGTTCCTCAACAAATAAACTAACTTTATATTTGCCGGTTTTTGACCTAACAGCAGCAAGCTTTGCAGTACAACCCTCTCGAAAAATTCCCCTACACCTTTTAGTTTCACTTCTGACCCCTTTTGATGATGATCCTTCTTTAGAACACACATATTCTTTCATGTAAGTTTCGTTAGTCTCCTTATCCTTCTTACTAGAATTTATTCTAGTACTAAACCCGGCTTCTTTTGCATAATTATTGTAAAAAGCTTGCACATCATCAATTGAAGCAAACTCTTGGCCTAAAGTTGGCTTAGAGTCCAGTTTCACTTGAAGCAAGTATGTAGAATCAGTATTTGAATATGATCCCCATAATCGTTCTCTAAGTCCTTCAGAATGATCCTCAATTTCATCATTTGTATCTCCCATACTCAGGAAAATAAAAAACCTGAAAAGCAAAAATAATAAAACTATTGACATCACTTGACTTTCAAAATGTAAAAATTAACTACAAATCAACTATTGACATTAAAACGGTAAAACTATTGACTACAAATCAACTATTGACAATACAATTTTTTTTTTCAGTCTGTCATGGCCTCTGTGCAGTATTTCTTGAGCATAGTTAATGAAAAATCACAGTAATAACAAAGGAATTGTTTGGAAGAATTAAGAATTTTTGAAGAAAAGAAAAATGATACCATAATAACAATGTTGCACAGTTGCAATAAAAATCGATGCCAACACAGTTGCAGAGATATGGCCTCTGTGCAACATTTCGTCGAACAGGTAGTGAGCATATTTAATGAAAAATCACAGTAATAAAAATAAAGTACCTACCATCACGATTCTTGATATTGTTTGGAAGAATTAAGAATTTCGAGTAGAATTTACGATTCTAGTTTAGCGATTTGTGTTTTTGAAGAAAAGAAAAATGATACCATAATAACATAGTAATTGACGGGAAAAAAAATGAAAAACCTATAAATAAATAAATAAACTCAACGAAATACCTTCTTTTTTCCCAGGTCGGAGATTGGTATAGAATAGACAAATCGTCGGAGAGTTGAGGGAGAGAATGAAAGTCATAGAACTGAGAGAGAGAGAACGAAAGTCTGAGAGTTAGGAGAGAGAAGGTCGCCATTCATCAGAGGAGAGAGAACAAAGAATTTAAGAGTTTAATTAATACGTTAATTAAAAGTTGTCAGATATTATTTTGATTTTATAATTTATTTCTCAAAAAACAATAACCCTTGGATGAATCCAAAGGTTAGGATTCTTCGTCCTGACTTTTTCTATTATTAGTTCGACCTAATAATTGAAAAATCGTATATATATATATATATATATATATATATATATATATATATATATATATATATAAATTTTCTATTATCAGTTCGTCCTGACAATAAATATATCAGGACGAAGAATGTGAACCATTAAATTTACATACTTTGACTCAAAGTGTATGCACTTGTCAAAACTTCTCCATAATCTATGGTCACATTCTTCGTCCTGATATATTTTGTAGTGTTTTGGGTTAGCCCATCATATTACATAATAGGCCCAATCAAGAAACCCAACTGAAATCTGACCCGGAAGCCCAATTCCAGAACCTTCTCAGCAGTGTTATAATCTGATATGTTGACAGCTGGTCCACTATTTCAAACAGTGCAGTTTCAATGCTGTTAGCTGATCACGTGGAGAAATCCAACGTGGCAATCTCTGAGTGGCTTGGTGAGATATCGGTGCTGAGTCAGAAGATAAGGTGTATATATAGAAAGAGATGAAGAGAGAGAAGGATCTGATTTCATTTGTTAGGGTTTTTTGAATCTTTGCTCTCTCTCTTAAACACAGAAAAGCTCTCGGTTGTCTCTCTCTTCTTCTAATCTCTGTAACTTGGTGAATCCAAGTGTTTTCTCTGTAATTCTTGTGAGATCGTGATGTATTAAGTGTGATCTTAGTGCTTGATTGTTTAGAAGAGAGTTGGTGTGATTTGTGTGCTCACATTGTTCTTTGACCGAGGGTTTGTAAAGGTAGATCTGATCTTGTAATAGCTGATTAGGTATTTGGTTGGTGATTTCGGGTTGTGTAAGGGTTTCAGTTGGTGTGTTCTTGGTTGTAAGGATTTCATATAGCGAAGAGAGTCTTTCTTGGAAAGGCTCAACGTGGATGTAGGCTAGTTTATAGCCGAACCACGATAAATTATGTTGTGTTACTTTCTTCTTTCTTCTTATCTCTGATATATTTGCTTGCTGGTTCAGATCTCTTTACTGAACCTTCATTAGTTTAGAGATTGCTTAGAAAGATTATTAGTTTCTCAGATCCTGTCTAGATTGACAGTTATTATTCTTGTATGATTCAAATCTCGTTAATGTTGGTAAATATTATTGCTGCAGTTTTTATAAGTGAATCTTATAAGTTTTATAAGTGCTAACTGCAGGTGTTTAAGGTTTTGTTTAGGTACAGAATCATAACATATTTATTGTCAAGACGAATTGACAATAGAAAGACTATATATATATATATATATATATATATATATATATATATATATATATTTATATATCAATTAAAAATTATTTTCAATGGTCTTAATTAATTGTCTAAGGGGGGTGTATTCAATTAGGATTCTTGAAGACATTTGAAGACATTTAAAGACATTTTTTAAGTGACAGATTTTCATGGATTTCTACAGACTTTTATAAATCCACATGGACTTTCATTGATTTGTTTAGACATCCATCTCAGACTTTTATGGATTTGTTTAGACATCTATCTCAGACTTTTATGGATTTGTTTAGACATCCAAGGATTTTCATGGATTTGTTATCTCTAACTTATATTATAAAAAAAAAAACCTTTGAAGTTGGAATGAGCAAAATTTGATACACCAATCAATCTATATTTGCGTATATATATATTTTGAGGTTGTTGTTGATGAAAACAAAGCGATTAAATTGAATCCAAAATTGGCTAAGGCTTTCATGAATTTGTTATCTCTGACTTATCAATAGTAAGCTAATTATAGCTAATTATCAAAAAAACCTTTGAAGTTAGAATGAGCAAAATTTGATACACCAGTCAATCTATATTTGTGTATATATATAGTCTGAGGTTGTTGCTGATGCAAACAAAGCGACTGAATTGAACCCAAAATTGACTAAGGCTTATCTGCGTAAAGGCACTGCTTGCATGAAGTGTAGATGAATTATTTTTCTTTAAAATAAAAATGATAATAAAGAGTTTTTCATAAAATTAAAAAAATTAAAAAAAAATAAAAAACTAATAAAGAGTGAGCATTTTGGTGTTTGATTGAAGGCTCTACCAATTAATTTGGTGTTGTTTTGTGCAATTCTGGCACGTAGTGAGTTTTGTACTTATTATACTGTATATAATTATGTGACTGCAACATATTCTCACATATATAATTATGTGCAGTTTTTTTTTTTTTTCCTTTTTAATTCACAGAACATACTGGGGATGGAAGCTTATTATTCTCACATGCATCAGTTTTTTTAATTTTTACATATTAGTGCTTTTCGTTTCTGATTTGAGAGAGAGAGGGAAAGTAAAATCCACCAAAATCTTTGGGGAGAAGGCTGGACATGTTATGACATTTGATATTTATATCTTTCACCATCAAGTCCACCAAAATCCATCAAAATCCATGACTTAAGAAAATCCTTTAAAATCCAGTCCTAATTGAATACACCTTGATTCTTGTAGACATTTTTAAAGTCCCAATTCAATACACCTGGATTTGGAAGGATTCTTTAAAAGTCCATATAAATCCTAATTGAATACCACTGGATTCATATGGACTCTTTTAAAGTCTTTAAATGTCCAAATTGAATACACCAGGATTTATAATGTCTTTAAATGTCCTCAAGAATCCTAATTGAATACACCCCCCTAAGTCCGTAAAAACCGACTTTGATCAGTTGACTTTTCTTGTAGACTGTGCAACAACCACTACCGACTTTAACATTACATATAAATATATAATGAATCGCAAAGCATCCGAATGGATTTATTTTATAAACATCATACAATGATACAAACCTAATAATCCATACCACACGTACATATCAAATCAACAGAAAAGAAAATACAAACAATTATAAGTACATTATAAACTGGTTGACAATATTAGTTTGAACAAGTAGAAGTCTTATGTACGAGAAGAACTTGGGTGTATCCGATGCACCATGCATCTCCCACCCTGATGTTGCCACGTCTGCAAAATCAAAAGATTTTGCTGACATGGCAACATCTGGATGGGGGATGCATGGCGCATCCCGCTGCACCAAAGATTTAGTCCTTATGTACTCCCATGACAGAACAAACAGATTGTATGAAAGTGAGTATTAGGAGAATAGCAGCCCCAATTACAGAGATTGAGGCCCATGGAGTGTTGAAATAGTTTTGCTTCAAGTTTGCTCTCCTTTTGTTCCATGGAGATTTGCAGTAGTTGTTTAGATCTTTAACCAAATCCATATAGCCGAACCTATTATGCTTCACTCTAGCATTTATGCTGAGCTGTTGAAGAAGATTTGACAGGCCTTGACTATCCCATGCACGATTTTCAATAACTCCATTATGAACCAATAAGTCAGCATCTTTTGGATCGTTTATAAGGCAATTCATGATTATAATAAAGTCATTCACATTGTTGGTATCAGTATCACAATGAAATCTCTCAAACAGCTGCAGATTCCTGAACAAATGTCCTGTATAATTGCCTATATTTTTAATCTTTGGCAATTCCAGAGTTCCCTTATGAAACCTTATATCAAAAAAGTGCTTGGTTGATCCGACCTTAAACTTGACCCCAGCCCGGTGAAGTTCCATTATAGTAGGTGCCATCGGATAAAACATAGATTCATTTTTGGTATTCGAATTTGGAGGTGGCGGCAGAAGACAAAGTCTTAGCAAATCAAGAAAATGTTTTGCTTCAGAAAAGTGTTTTTCTAACAATTTTTTGTCTAACGAAAGAGGTTCATATAAATAGTTGAAGAACTCAGAAGTAAGTTTGCTCAGGGAACTACTTGCAGGGTTTGCTAACTCAAACAAGTCCCGAAGAATGAAAAGTGGAAGTTGATTTTCTAGGAACCAAATGTCATACCTTATATCAATTATCATCCTTGGATTGCCAATTATACGATCTTCACTCCTTTCTGAATCAGACAAACTCCTCCATCGTAATAAGATCTGAAGGAGGAAAACAGCATCCAACAAAATCATCTCTACAAAGTCTTCGCTTCCAAGTTGGATGGTTTCTGCATAACAACCACGCAATTTCTGTTCCATATTCTTTATAAGAGTAAGAAGATCATTCAAACTCACATTCGGTCGTTGAAGAAAATGTTGCAGATATCGTAATTTATGCTCGTCCATAGCTTTTAATTCTTCCCTTCCATGGTGGAGTGGGCCGATAGAGACTGTTGTCGGAGTGTAAAGACTTTCATCTAGCATCCGTATTTTTGGAGGAACTCGATAAATGCATGCCTCTTTAGATAAGGGATACAAGGTTCCAAGCTTACCTCTCAAAGAATTTGCTAGTTTAGTAATATCAATCGATGCATGATCACCGCTTTTCTCCATCTTATTTCCTGCTTCAGCACTTCAAGAACATAGTTAGAGAAAAAAAGTTAATTAATCTCCATAAGATGCAGATGCCGACTGGTTGCCTAGGCACAACTGAGGCGGTTGCCTAAGGAACATCCTAAAACTTTGACCCCAAATTTTATTTTTATAGATTATCTAAATTCCAAACTAATTTTTATTTTTATTTATATATATGCAGAAATGTTCATGTGAGTACACACTCATATTAAAATTATATCGTAGACTCATTATAATAAATAGGCTATTTATTAAATAGGAATAAAACATATATATATATTTGCAATAATAAAACCAATAAAAACTATTATAACAAAAACAAATCATCATAAAATTAATCCATTATTAAGGGAGTAGGCTATATCGATCAACATAAAAATTTGAATTAAATTTATGATTTCAATACTCATCCATATTCGTTTTAATGGATGGATGAATATATATATATATATATATATATATATATATATATATATATATATATATATATATTTAATAATGGATAAATGGATGTTGAAGTTAGTCGAAATTTGAAAATGATAAAACATAATCGTTATTAAGATAGCTAGAATATAAATGGTATATATATATAGTTTTGTTGCATGATTGACTGTAAAAATAAAAATTACTTATTTTTATGTCCGATCAAATAGTCTATTTAATTAAAATTTTATTTCACTATAAACAAGAGGTCTAGGATCGATCTCTTCGTGCTACCTAGGAATAAAAATATTAATTAAATTTATGTTTGTGTCATTGTGTGATTGAATCGGGTGGGATATGTGCTGATATAAAAATAAGTAAATGAATAAACAACTATATTTTGAACCCAAAAAAAAAAAAAACTCCTCTATAGAGATGATCTATTCTACTGATCAAGAATTATCAACTACATGAGGAATGTTAACAGCATTATATATAACATATATGAGATAATATACTTACAGTTGAAATTAGCTTTGATTTGTTGCCTTGTAGACCCAATATCTATTTATCTTTATTGTCCAAAAGTACATCATGGATGAGAAGGCCTTATCCATTTTATAGATGACAACAAATTCCAGTATTCGATCCCTTTCCCCATTAACGATGAAAATAACAACAGTATATATTCTAATAAGAATAATTTTACAGAATCCAAAAAATTACTATAAAAATCAATCAAAATGACGTGACAAGTGTCTTTAGTATGAATTCATTTTGATCAATTTTTGAACTACTTTTATAATTATATAGCATTATAGTTATAACAATGATATATATATAGAGAGAGAATAAATTACCTCGAAGAGATGAAGTCGGCACAGTTGTATGTCCCTCCTTCAAGCTCTGAATTTATTATAATAGATAAAGAAAAAAAAATGTATAAATTACCTTTTTTATTAGTTTCTCTAGCTAGCTACGAAGGTAAGGAATGAATCTTTAATTGAATAGATCTCTTGAGTACAATAATAAATTCGTTGGTCGACATGCTACAAGGTCTAAGAATAAGAGTATTTGTATACTTTTCTCTACAAAGCAATCTAGGGATCAGTCAATTCTCACAACAAACCTTGAAGAAGAATTATTTCATTTAATTTTGCCCACCTACAACTCTACAAGACTCATAAAAATTAATTGATTGAACAATTTTCTCATACATAACAACACTTGTCATCCCCAAACTTCTTTATGTGGTATATGCTTTATCCATTGGGTTGGGAAGGAATAAGTAATAACCAACTTCAAATTTTTCTTATACCCCACGGCAGAATCAGGCCTAGCTAGCCCAGTAGAAAATTTCGAAAATAAAAATAAAAATAAAGAGTGTCTATATATATATACTACTTAGGATCCTTCTAGCCTTCGTTTTTTCTTGGTTTTTTCTTGGTTTTTTTTTTTTTTTTTTTTTTTTTTTCTCATATGTAAATGAAACATCCACTTGCATGAAAGAAAAAATAATCAACAAATATTGATTATGTATTTTTCTTTTATGTTTAGGTGTCATTAGATTAAGAAAAGTCTAGGAAAAAAAAGACAATGAGAGAATCATGATGATCCCTATATACACCCCTCTAAAAATGTATGTACACCCTAAATTAGCAAATGGGACCATTTTAGTTTGAAATAATTTAAATATTGTATAATTTAATTTAATTTAATTATCTTAACTTTAAAATTTTAATTTCAAACCCTAAACTAATAGTCTAAGATAGTGTTTGGTTTTTCGTCTAAAATTTGAATAGGTCTAAAGTTGACTGAAGTGACTAAAATCTAACGTCCGAATGATTTGTTTGTTTTTCATTTACGATCTCTGGATATAAACATCTGAAAACTAGTAATAAGACATATATACCCTTACAGCTATTAATGACTCCATGTATTTGTATTTAATATAATGATTTTTATAATTTTATAATTTTTTTTAAATTTAAATTCATTATATTGATATTTAAAAGTATGTATTTAAAAAAAATTAAAATATGACTTATTATTACTTAAATTTATATATACAAAAATAAGATAATAAATATTTAAAATATAATTAACGAATAAAATAATTAAAATATAAATTGATTTGATTTATTAAAATTTAAGGAGGAGGCAGGCTCCATTATCTTCGTCATACAGTAGAGAATGAGTTAAGTTTGACGGGTAAGTAAGGGTTTGTTGTTGTAAATTAAATTAAAATAGCAGATGATGATGATTAATTATAGGACAAATAAATAAATAAGGAATAGAATAGCATATAATATAATAGAAATGAGATGAAGAATAAATGAAATGAAATAAGAGATGAAACAAAGAGAGAGGCGAGAGTGAATATATATTGCCTTTTATTGAGTGAGCATCAGTTTTTACAACAACTTAACTTTTACAATGAAAGACACATATATATATATAAGAAAGAGAAGGACATTGTAGTAATCTTCCACTACTTAGTCATGAAGTAAAAGCACATGGGTTTGCCACATGTAAGTGTTTCATATATTGACATGTGTCCCTCTATAATATGGTGGAAGCCACCATATTTACAACACTCCCCCTTGGATTCCACCATTTGTATCTTCATTTGCTAGGAAAAACCCAGTGGGACAAAAACCTTAGCAAAAGTATATACAATGATCTTCTGGATCAAGTGGTGTGAATGGGTTCAGAACTACCTCATTAAAACCTTTCCAGTAAAACCCAATGGGACAAAACCCGGTAAAAGGAAAAAGAGTACAGTATACAAATATCTATTCAAAATGTTGCTCCCCTTGATTGAACTCTCCCTCTGAATGAAACTTCAATATCAATCATGTATTTTACAAAGCCGATGCATGCCAATTTCATATACCAATTTCTCAAAAGTTGATGTAGACAATGTTTTGGTAAACAGATCTGCAAACCGTATTTGCTTAACATCAATCTGTCGGCTCTGTTGAAGTTCATGAGTATAGAAGAATTTAGGAGAAATATGTTTGATTATATCTCCTTTGATATAGCCCCCTCTAACTTGAGCGATACAAGCCGCATTATCTTTAAATATCGGTGTAGGTATTTCTGTAGATAATGGAAATCCACAAGTATTTTGAATATGATAAATAACTGACCTTAGCCACACGCATTCTCGGCTTGTTTCATGAAGTGCAAGAATCTCAGAATGATTAGAGGATGTAGCAACAAGAGTTTGCTTTGTGGAGCGCCAGGAGATTGATGTGCCATTATATGTAAAAATATATCCCGTTTGTGAACGGGCTTTATAGGGATCAGATAAATACCCAGCATCGGCATAACCAATTAAATCTGAAAAGTTGTTGGATTTTGAATAATATAATCCTAAATCTTTCGTTCCACGAAGATAACGAGAAAGATGTTTAATTCCATTCCAATGTCTCCGAGTTGGTGCTGAACTGAATCTAATAAGTAAATTTATTGAAAATGTGATATCTGGTCTAGTACATTGAGCTAGATATAATAAAGCACCAATTGCATTAAGATATGGTACTTCAGGACCAAGAATCTTTTCACCATCTTCAAGTGGCCGGAATGGATTTTTCTTAGGATCAAGATTTCTAACAATCATGAGGGTACTTAATGGATGAGCATTGTCCATATTAAATCTTTTCAAGATCTTTTCAATATATGCTGATTGATGGATAAGTATTCCGTCTGATTTATGCTCAATCTCCAGGCCGAGACAACATTTTGTCTTTCCCAGGTCTTTCATTTCAAATTCCCTTTTCAAATATTTAGCAATTTTCAGGAGCTCTCCAGGAGTTCCAATCAAATTCACATCATCTACGTAAATTGCTATAATAGCAAATCCAGATTCAGATTTCTTTATAAAGAACACATGGGTGTATAATATAATTATTATACCCTTATTTTATCAAATATTTACTGAGACGGTTACACCACATCCGTCCAGATTGTTTTTAATCCATATAAGGATTTTTGTAGGTTCATCAAATACAGATTACGAGATCTCGGTTCATATGCTTCTGGCATTTTAAATCCTTCCGGGATTATAAATATCTGCTTTAAGTGAATCATATAAATTATTACTACGTTTATAAGACGTATTTCAAGCATTTTAAAGGCAGCCAAACTTATCAAAAATTCGACACGTAATCGTATTCATTACTATTGAATACTAAGTTTATGTGAGAAACCTTGTAAAACGAGTCGTGCCTCATATCTTATGATCTCGTTTTTCTTATTACGTTTCCGTATAAAGACCTTTTAGTATCCAACTAATTTGACATCTTAACATTTTTTTTTTGTCTAATGAAAGAGGTTCCACTACAATAAAATAATACAATTCTAAAAACTGTCAAGGAAGGATTTATTATTTTTTTAAAAATTATTTATACACCATCGCTGCCCGCCTCCGTTCCGACCACCGCCTAATAATAATGATAATTTAATTGTCATTATTAGGAATTGAACTTGAGACCTCAAGTTAAAAGTTGTAAGCCTTTACCACTTGACTACAACATTTGATGTGTTAACAATTAAACAATATTTATATGTAACATATATGAGTTGTTAAAAAATAAATAAATAAATAAATAAATAAACCTTGTTAGATAAATTTTAATTTATTCAACTAATCAAAATTTTAATTTCTACAACAGACATATATTAAAAAATATTTATTGAAACTTTTAATAAAATTATATATTTAAAACATATATAGTCGAGTTATTGGTCAATACTCTATGGTCACGTTTGGTTACGTGGTGGAATGGTAATCGGAATGAGAATGAGAATGAGAATGAGAATGAGAATGGAAAGGAAAGGAAAGGAAAGGAAAACTAAGTTTTTTGTTTGGTTGGAACTTTAGAATTAGTCTCTGAATCAGTTTTATTTTGTTTGGTTAACAACAGAATGGAATGGAGTTAACTGTATTTTGACCAAAATACTCCTAATTATAAAACATTCATAATAACATGATATATTATGGATAATAATAATAAAATATAAAAGTATATTATATATATAATTATATATTATTTAATATAATAATATAATATATACATATTATATATAATACATATAATATAATATATAAATATAAATATATATATAATTTATAATATATATATTATATTATATTATACAATATATATAATAATATATTAATATATAATATATATAAATATATAATATATAATACACACACACACATATATATATATATATATATGGGAGATTAATAATTTCCCTATATTATATGTATTATTATATAAATATAAAATATATATTATATATAATATAATATATAATATATAATACATATATATATATAATATATAATACATGTAATAATATATATATATAATATAATATATAAATATAAATATATATTATTTAATATATTAATATGTAATATATATAAAAATAGGGAAATTATTAATCTCCCCCCTGTAGTTTGCCATATTCTCCAGTTTCCCCCCTCTAGTTTCAAAATTCTCCAATTTCCCCCCTCCCATGCCCAATCTCACCATATGAAAATAGGCATGGGAGGGGGGAAATTGGAGAATTTTGAAACTAGAGGGGGGAGACTGGAGAATATGGCAAACTATAGGGGGGAGAATGATAATTTCCCAAAAAAATATAATATATAATACATCAGTCTTTCTATTATCAGTTCGAACTGACAAAAGTTATATCAGTTCCTTGTATGTGGGCCACTGGATTTAAATACTTTAACTGACAAGTGCATACAGCCAAGTCAAAGTATTTAAATCCAGTGGCCCACATGCAATAAACTGATATAACTTTTGTCAGTTCGAACTGATAATAGAATCTCTAAGTATTTAAATCCAGTGGCCCACATGCAATGAACTGATATAACTTTTGTCAGTTTTATATCAGTTCGAACTGATAATAGAATTTCTGTATAATATATATATATATAATATAATTTATATATATATATAATATATAGTACATATATTAATATGGTTGTGGATTTTACATATATTAATATGGTTGTGGATTTGAGTTTTTATTTGTGGATTTGATTTTTGATTGTTGTTTGAGGATTTGAGTTTTGGTTTTTGTTTGTTAAGTTTATTTTTGGATTGTGTTTGGGGGTTGAGAAAATGAAAGAGAAAAAAAATGATTGATTTTGTTTTTTTTTTTTTTCTTTGTCTTTTCTGTTTCATTTTTTAATTATTAATTTAAATAATAAAATAGGTAAATAGGGGCACTTTAGTCATTGTGGGTTAAAATTGTGGTCAACGGTTAGAGTTAACGGAAGTCAACTATCGGTAAGGGACGTTTGTGCAATTATAGGTAAAAGTTCCATATATGTATGCAATTATGCCTAAACTTAGGGGACATTTGTGCAATTAGTCCGTTTTCAAAAACTGTCAAGAAAATTATTAACGGTTTTTGAAAACTGTCAAGAAAAAACTGTCAACAAAGACAGTTTTTTGTTGTAGTGAATTCATATAAATAGTTGAAGAACTCAGAAGTAAGTTTTCTCAGGGAAATACTTGCAGGGTTTGCTAACTCAAACAAGTCCCGAATAATGAAAAGTGGAAGTTGATTTTCTAAGAACCAAATGTCATACCTTATATCAATTATCATCCTTGGATTGCCAATTATACGATCTTTACTCCTTTCTAAATCAGACAAACTCCTCCCGTAATAAGATCTCAAGGAGGAAAACAACATCCAACATAATCATCTTTACAAAGTCTTCGCTTCCAGGTTGGATGGTTTCCGCATAACAACCACGCAATTTTTGTTCCATATTCTTTATAAGAGTAAGAAGATCATTCAAACTCACATTCAGTTGTTGAAGAAAATGTTGCAAATATCTTAATTTATGCTCTTCCATAGCTTTTAATTCTTCCCTTCCATGGGGGAGTGGGCCGATAGAGACTGTTGTCGGAGTGTAAAGACTTTCATCTAGCATCCGTATTTTTGGAGGAACTCGATAAATGCATGCCTCTTTAGGTAAGGGATACAAGGTTCCAAGCTTACCTCTCAAAGAATTTGCTAGTTTAGTAATATCAATCGATACATGATGGATGTGTTCTGTATGTGTGGCTAGGGTGGATGATGATGGATGTTTAGGTGTTTGGTGTTTGGTGTTTGGTGTTTGGGTTGGCTAAGGTTGGTGAATAATTTAAGTTATTTAAAAAAAATTGATAAAAAATAAGATGATCTAGCCAAATCTTTTTTTTTTTTTTCCAATAAAGAGTTTTGTTTTAAAAAAATTAAAAATTAAAAAAAATTTATAAATTTTGAAAAATTAAATTCTTTTTAAATTTTTGTTTTTTTTTTTAAATATATTTTTCATTTAATAAATATCTGGAGGGTTAAATGGTCATTTTCTTATTATTTAACAGTCATTTGACCATCATGATTGACGGTCAAACCTTTTTTGGACGAAAAAGGTAACAAAATTAGTAGATTTTATATTAGTTTCATTTCAGGGGGGAGACCAGCCAATATGGGCAAACTCTATCATTGTCTTTTTAATAAGGCAAAGGTCAGGGAGGAAAATGATCCTTTCCATATATTATAGAGATATTTTCAATTGGGTCCTTATAATGTTTTGAAATATCTATCTTTTACTCACTTATACATTTTCGGAAGATTGTGCCCTATATTTTCAAAACCACTCAATTTGGTCCCTCTAATCAGATTTTTAATGGTCAACGGTTACAGAAAATGCTGAATTACTATTTCGCCAATGACTACAATATCATTGTATAAAAAATACCATTTTACCCTTTAAAATATTAATGAATCAAAGGGCATTTTAGTCTTTTGAACATGTGTAAAATGAAATCAAAACTAAAAACTAAATTTAAGAAAATAAAATCATTTTATATAGTAAAAAATAATTAAAAAAATCAAATAATAAAATACCCTTAATATATATATATTTTTTAAATGTGTGGTGGAGATCCAGAATTCGAGATCTCCACCTGAAAATGAAAAAACAAAAAAAACATTCGTTGTCTTTATCTCTTGGCCCTCTTCTTCTTCTTCTCCTTCACCTTCGATTTCTTCTCCATTATTATTCATTATCTTTATCTCTTCTTGTTGGGTCTTTATCTCTTATTGGGTTTTGTCGATTTTGGTGTCAATTGAAGATGTTGTTATGGGGGTGGTGGTGGTGGTGGTGGTGGGATTGAGAAACTCGGGGCGGAGGAGATGAAGGTGGCGGAGGAAGTGGCGATTGCTAAGGCTGCATAATAGGTGGTTGAAGATTGTACATTGAACTTTGTGAGTACTGGTTGGGTGGATAATACATTGAAGGTTGTCCTCCTCTTTGTTGAGGTGGTGGTGGTGGTGGTGGAGGAGGTGGGTATGAAGATTTTGGCGGCGGGGGCGGCGGAGGAGGTGTTGCATAGGGATATTTTTGAGAGATTTGAGGCAATAAGAAAATAATTAAATATAATAAAATCTATAAATGAAGTAAACCTATCGAATCATGTTTTTATAAAATTGTTTGCTTAAAGAATGCTTACTATGAAGATATTAAGAATCCAGATTTGGAAAATTAGAAGAGATCTGGAATAAAAAAAATAAAAAAATAAAAAAGCTTCCGAAGAGATCTGGAAAGTCATTGAGATCGAATCCATTAGAGATGGAGAGTCTAACTCCAGCAATTTTTTTTTTTGGGTTGATGATGGAGAGTTTAAGCTTGAAGGTTGATGAAGATGATGGTGGTGGTGGAGAAGATGAGGATGATGAATTTTTTAATTTTTGAATTTTTGAATTTTTTAATTTTTTTTTCACTTTTTTTGGGGGTTGAAGGTTGTTTATGAAGATGAAGATGGAGGGTTAAGGGTTTTTTTTTTTTTTTTTTTTTTATAAAAGGGAGAACTATTACACAGAGGAAAACAACAAAGGGCTGGGATTCAGCCAGAAAAACTCCTGTGCATAGGAGAAGGCAGAGAGAGCTAGCTTGTATGCCAAGGAATTTCCAGATTTGGAAATCGCAAGGCATTTACAGCAGCCAACCTCAAACATAAGAGCCTTGATATCGTTTACAACGAGTTTAGAAACCCCAAAGAACTGGTTAGAGGCTGAAAGAGTTTAGAAACCCCAAAGCCTTGATATTATTTAAGGGTTGAAGATCGATGAAGTTGATGGTGGTGGCAGAGGAGATGAGGATGATGATGATGATTTTTTTAATATTTTTTTTAATGTTTAGATCTCCAGATGATATGTTCTTTTTTAATTTTTGTTTTGTTTATAATTTTTTTAATTTGTATTTATCTATTAATTATATAAATATATATATTTTTTATATATATTTTTTGAGGTGGGGAATTTTATCAATTTAGAACTGAAGATTTTTTTTTTTTTTTAAAGTTTACTTTTTAAATAAAATTAGTTTTAAAAAATAAAAGTAAATAAGAAAATTATTATTTTTAATTAAATTTAATTTTTTTTCTATTTATTTGTGTACTAACACGTGGCATATCAATGTTTAAAGACAAAAATACTCTTGAAACCGTTTAATTTGACTAATGGTTGACTCACAGAATGACCAAATTGAATGGTTTTTGAAAATATAGGGCCCAATCCTCCGAAAATATATAAGTGAGTAAAAGATAAATATTTTAAAATATATATATAGGGACTAAATGAATAATATCCTTAAAAAAAAAAAAAAAAATCATGCAGTAGTTTCTTTTTATAAGTTCAAGTCTAAGGTAAATTTTGTTTCCTAATTTATTTGATTATTATTTTTATTTTTATTTCACTCGAACCATTAGACCATCTCCAACTCTGCACCAAATCCCTCTCTATCTCCAAGTTGATGCGAAATCCACGCAAAAACGAGCTCCAACCCACCTGCAAAACCCTCGCCATCTGAGGAAGATGAACAGTGCCACGCAATATATTGCGAGGCACTGTTCATCCGGCGTAAACATTGTGCACTTATTATTTTTTTTTATCCCTCAATTTTTATATAATCACGTTTTGACCCTACTTTTTAAAATATATTCTGATTATATCCTTTTTAAAAAGGTTTTGTGTATTCACAGTTTTACCCTAATAAATTAAATTTATTCCAATTTGGTCCTTTTTATTATTTAATGATTTTTTTTATTTAATTATTATTGATATTAACATTTATAATATATTCCAATTTGGTCCTTTTTATTATTTAATGATTTTTTAATTTAATTATTATTAATATTAACATTTATAATGCAATATTTTACCGAATTAAATTTAATTTCTATTAATGTATTAATTACAAAATTTCGTATTGTATTGTAATATTATGTTAATTATGGGGTGAAATGTTAATTGTGGAAAAATATTTAAAAAAGGGAAAAAAAAATGGAATATTCCTAAGAATATTCTTTATAGAGATAAATTTAGTGCAGTGGGTTGGAGATGGAATAGTGAAATAGTGTGACTGTTTAGTTATTTTAGTGCAAAACTTGCACCAAATCTACTATTTGGGTTGGAGTTTCTCTTAGTTACACACTTTCACTGTCTTCTCTTCTCTTCTCTTTTTCTACTGTCTTAATTCTCTGTTTGGCGACAAGAAGAATCGTAAAAGCGCTTCTGGGCCTGTGGCTTCTGCATTGAGTTTGATCTCAATTCTCAGCACAAGTGAATTAATCGAATGGCGTATCTAAGCATGGGAGAAGCACACAGAAGGATCACTGACTACTTGAATCGCTTCTCCGACGCCGTTTTCTCTCAAGACGTATCTTCCCTCAAACAACTCCTCTCTTTCTCCTCCAACTCTCCTTTTCTCATCTCCCTCGCCGACGCTCTCAACCTTTTCCAGGTCCAAACTCGATTCTCTTTCACTTTTCCAATTTTAATAATTCAAGAAATTTAAATTTTTGATTTTTTTGTTGTTGTTGTTGTAACAGGACGCTAATAGATTGATTAAACAGTCCGATAAGTACAGTCAGTTTGGAGATATTATACTTCCACTTTTTCGTTCTCTTCAGAATTATCGGACTGGAAGCTTGGTTGAGTCTTATCAGGCCTTTGAAAAATCTGCCAAGTAATTTTTTTTTTCGTGTTGTTATGATTTAATCATGATTAGAGATACATTTACACGGTAATTAATGGTGAAGATTTTGCAGTGCTTTTATTCAGGAGTTTCGGAATTGGGAATCGGCGTGGGCTTTGGAAGCATTGTATGTCCTTGCTTATGAAATTAGGGTTCTTGCTGAGAGGGTATGTTTCTCTTCAAATCATCTTGTCTTTTGTTTTAAAATAAAATAAAATTGTGGAGAGACATTTAGTTATAAAGTTTGGAACTATTGTAGGCTGATAGAGAGTTGGCTTCTACTGGAAAATCCCCAGAGAAATTAAAGGCAGCCGGTTCTTACCTAATGAAAGTTTTTGGTGTTCTTGCTGTAAGTTTCTCTATACTCAAGTGTTGTTCTTTTTATCGACAGTGGTACATTATTAAGTTGTTTGGAATATATTGATTTATGGATGTGCTGGCTTTTTGCTGAGTTTTATATGTTGCCATTGGTTGCTAATTCTTTAAAATAACATGTAAATTATAGGGAAAAGGTGCGAAACGTGTGGGAGCCTTATACGTGACATGTCAATTGTTCAAGATTTATTTCAAGGTATACTTTACCTTGTTTGCAATGCTACGTTTTTTAGGTGGCTAGCTGCTTAATCTACATTAAGCTTTTAACACATATGAATTTGCAGCTTGGTACAGTTCACCTATGCCGAAGTGTAATAAGAAGTATAGAAACTGCCCGCATTTTTGATTTTGAGGAATTCCCTAAAAGAGACAAGGTTAGATTTGATCTTGTTAATGGAAGATTTATTGTGTTTTCTCTCTCAATTTTTTAGGAAATTGTTTCTTGGAATATTAAGTATTTTCTTATTTTCTTATGCTACTGCAGGTTACTTACATGTATTATACTGGCCGTTTGGAAGTTTTCAATGAAAATTTTCCTGCTGTAAGTAAATTCTAGTTCCTCTTCAGTGATTGGATTATAACTTGCTTTATCGGACATGAAATTCAGTTCTAAGCTTTTGATCGGGGGTTACCACTTGGAGTAGTTAACACTTAGCATTCAAGTTTTACTAAATATTGTTTGGTGTCATGCTGTCATCTTTTAATGGGAAATTAATGCTCCATTATAATATGGTCTCTTGCGGTAGATAATTTGAACTTTAAATCCAACAATATTTTATTATAGTCTGGAAAAACGCTGAAGTTAATTAGTAGTTCCTCAATTGGTGTATTATTCATAGTGTACTTTTATGACTTTTGCAGGCTGATCAAAAGTTATCATATGCGTTAATGCATTGCAACCCTCAGAATGGAGCTAATATAAGGTTTGTTTCAAGTCTGGTTGATGCTTATGCTTTGTATTCACTCGATAGAAACATTCTAGAGGTTTCTTTGTGGCAACTGTTGGTGTATCAGACATGCATAGTATATTCTTATTGCTGTAATGCTGTTGCACTCTCAGATGTTGTTCCAGTGATGTTATGTTGGCACGTATTAGTGATCACAGTATCTCTAAGTCATGTTGAAGTATTTAATTATGCTACTTTAAATTTGACTTTTGTATCTGATACAAACATTTTTTAAGTTGCTTGTTGTTCTGGTTGAATTCTTCTTTATAAAAACTGTTTTTATAATTGATGACTGTGTCAGTTATTTCTTTATTTAATATTGTAAGAATTATTGAAGTTGTATAATCAACTCTTTTTACAATGTTTTGAAGCCCTGGTGTTTTACTAGGTGTCGCAAAACTTTTTTCTTTGACATTTTCTCTAATGTCCTAATCTTGAATTCTGTGGTCTTGATTAATGTTGCAAAACATATTGCTTCCAAATATAATAGTCATTTCCTGGAATGATATAGAAGTTAAACGCGGGAACTATAGTGATTTCTTTATCTTTGCACTAGCTCGCTCATATATTCTTTTCCTTCATTTGAGCAGGATGATATTGAAATATCTCATACCTGTGAAGCTTTCAATAGGCATATTACCTAAAGATAGCATCCTAGCAAAGTTTAACCTGGTTGAGGTAAGGCCGGGCCTACCTGTTGATTTGTTTCTTTTCTATTTCTGAATGAGGAATTCTATAATATTTCCGGTGCTCATTATGTAATATTCAGTTTATTTCTAGCACGTGTTTGTTTGTGTGAGTGTGGATTGAATTCAATGGGATGGGATAGGGGAAGGGTAGCTTCTCTTGTGCACAGCCGATATCTAATATGCAGTGTTTCCCTCACAGTACAGTAATATCGTGCAAGCTCTAAGAAGGGGTGATCTCCGACTGCTACGACAGGCCCTCCAAGATCATGAAGATCAGTATGTTTAGTTTTTACTTGGTTTAATCTGTTGTACCATTGTCCATAAAATTTAATATTTTGGAAAGCAGACTTTGAGTTTTTGAAAAATCTGAATTTTGAAATTAATAATTTTTCTTTTCTCAAGGTTCTTAAGATCAGGTGTATATCTTGTGCTAGAGAAGCTAGAGCTTCAAGTTTACCAGCGACTGTTGAAAAAAATGTATGTTCCATAACACATGATTATATTTCAAATTTTGATTAGTAATCGATATAGTTTTTTTCACAATTATCACGTACTTAATGTTGCAGTTACATCATCCAAAAGCAGAAAGACCCAAGCAAAGCTCACCAGATGAAGTTGGAAGTTATTGTAAAGGCATTAAAATGGCTAGAGATGGATATGGATGTCGATGAGGTACTTTTCTCCATTTCCGACTCTTTTCTATGGTAGAATTTTTCTAATTAACTCTCTCTTACAGCTATGCCAGCCAAGGTATCTAATTAAGAATGTTGTTGCAGGTGGAATGTATAGTAGCCATATTAATATACAAGAATCTTGTGAAAGGGTACTTCGCTCACAAGAGTAAAGTGGTGGTCTTGAGCAAGCAGGATCCTTTTCCCAGATTAAATGGAAAGCCTGTCAATTCTTAGAGATGGTGGAGAGATTATTTAGGAGATAATGATGTTTTTGTCCAACCATGGTCACTCTGGTTCAGTTCGTATATTTTTTTGAGGAAGTGATTTGGCTCAAATGTAATTTTGCTGTGATATTGTTGTATTAATCAAACTAAGTTATGTATTTTGAGCTAATAGCCAGATTATGATCACATTTTTAACCTTATAAATTGATTCTTTTTAGTTGGACAATCAGTGAACAGCACTAACTTCTGTACATCAATCTAAAATGGATAGCAGGCTGATTGTTTCATTTTAATGAATAAATATTGGGAAAATTGCACAAACAACCTATGAGTTTAATCAATATTGCACTCGGTTGTAACTTTTGTTAAAATTGCGCCTACTTCCATTGCTTTTCATTAACCCAGAAAATTTAAAATGTCTAAATTACCTATGAATTAATTATTTTTGATATTTTATTATAATAAAATTAATTAACAAACAATATTTTTATTTTAAAAAAAAACATTTTTTTTATGAAAAACAAAAATCTTTTCTGTGGGAGGGCAATAAAGACTAGACTAGAGACAGATTAATGGAAAATTGTAATGAAGTACATACAAATCTTTTAATTTATTATTTTTTTTAAGTGATCAAGAATGAGAACCGTCAATTAACTAAAAACAATTGTTAGTTAATTAATTTTATTATAATAAAATCTCAAAAATAATAAATATTATAATAAAATAATTAATTCAAGGGTAATTTAGACATTTTAAATTTTATGGTTAATCAAACTGTCAATTAACACTTAGTCAACGAAAAGCAAGGGAAGTATATGCAATTTCAACAAAAGTTGCAGCTAAGTGCAATATTAATTAAACTCATAGGATGTTTGCGCACTTTTACATAAATATACAATGTTTCATCATTTTATTTGGCACATAGAGTTGTATGTATCAAACTAGTAAGCTATTGTAACAAAATGAAACTAATTCTCTCAAACACTCCCACAATGATAAACAGTAGCTCATAACTAATTTTGCATAAAACTCAAAACAGTATGACACAAAAACAACTTGCAATTACACAAAAACTTTTGGGTGCAACAGTAAACGTTACCCGAATGTGCCAAGACAAACAATAGGGGGGAAAACGAAAGCAAAGTTTACTCTCAGATACATAAACGCTTAGTATTTACCCATCTAAGTGCTGAGCATTGCATTTTTGCATCAAGCTAATGCCCATTTGGGAGGATATGACAAACATACTCTTTGGCATACCAAGATGCAAACCTCCGAACAACTTTCAAACACCGACATCCTGGGGAAGGGTACTCTGTATGTTGGAAGGCATCAGGATGTTAAAACCATCTGCCGCAGTAGATACCAGCATTCCTGGAATCTGAGAATGCCAATGAAGTTCTTTCAAGTCTTTTTGTCCCTGTTTGGAAATAAAAAGTATGTGTATGAGCAGACCAAACTGATAAAAGGTTTTGGGAGCAGAACATTATGATCAACTGTCTAAAGAAAACAAGTTTAGAAATTACCTGATGAACAAACAGGAGTTGAGGAGGTAAATCTTCTGGGGCATTTACTTGCTCTTGTGTTTTAGCCTTGAACTCCGCCTCCTCTTCCTCATCCTTTTCTAATGAAAGGTCCCATATCCTGGTCATGAAAGCCAATAAATTAGATTCTGATTATAGAGAACTTAAACATAAAATTATGCTTTCGTAATCCATATAGCTTTCAGTCGGCTTCCACATTTTGGCCTTTAAGTGCTACTTACGTTAATTGATTGTCAGCTGATGAAACTGCCAAAGTAGAGCCTTCATGTGGGCTCCACTCAATGGATGTGATAGGGTGTTTATGGTATTCAAAGTGTGCAACTACAGAATCTCCTCCCTGCACATAGGAAAGATAGAAGTAACATGTCAGATCAGCATTACCAAGAATATCACAAAGAAATACAGTCACCCAGGACCATATGTGAAGACTCTTTGCTCTATTTTATGACGTCTGATTATATACAGATGTTTTATAGATGCCAGAAACTTTATAAATAAATTGAACAGGAAGCTACTAACTAAGAGACCAGTCATTTAAGAGAACTTCATGTAAAATAGCCTGTTCCTTCCCCATTAGTACTTTCCAAAAGAGCAAACACCGCCCCAGCACCCCCCCACAACAGAGAGAGAGAGAGAGAGAGAGAGAGAGAGAGAGAGAGAGTAGCACTGAGTAACAAGGTAGGAGGATTTGACAGATTTATTTATCATCATTTTCAAGATTAAATCTAAAAGTTATCTATGTATTAGTGGATTCATACAGTAGATGAAGGAGATGAATGTGATATTGACAATGATAACCATAACAGTTGCATTACTTTGCACTAAAAATGAATCATGATTGGACATTCTTCCTATATTTAAAAGTTGTGTATTAGATCAGGCTAGATATACCTTGAGTAATCTAAGATCATGAATAGAAAATGTTCCATCATCACTTCCGGATGCCAACATACAGCTAGCTAGCCTAATCAGAATCAACAATAACAAAATCAGGTCATTACACATGATGGGATAAGTTTTCTGAAATGGAGTAAAATACACCAATGATTCAAAAACCTGTTCCATGATATAACGTTCACATCTGCATTATGTGCCTTAAAAGAAGTTATAGGTGACTTCCCCAAACGTGTATCCCAGATTGCTATGTGTCCATCCACAGAACAAGAGGCAAACACATCAGCTTCTGTAGGACTCCACTACATTGACAGAAGTTAGAAAAAGAATGGTTAGAAGATTAAGCAATTGATGGCAAGTCATACTGAAATCCAAGAAAATTAAAATTGAAGTGTACTTGAAGATCTTCAACACTAGCAGAATGTCCACCAAACGGATTAGCATCAACAGTCCATGTACTATCAGATGTAGGCTCCCACAGATGAATGCAACTCTTGCAGTCCCCTTTAAGAATGAAATGGAATAAAAATATATCAAAGCATTAGAAACAGTTTTACATCTGTAAAGTACTTGACCAAAAAAGAGGAACAAATAAATAGATATAAAATACTACTTAATAGTACCAGTTAAAAGCCTTCCAGGAGTAACAGGACTCCAGTCTACAGCATAACCCTCATCTTTGTGCCCACCAAACTTCATCAACGGAGTCTGATTAAAAACTGAAGGAGCTCCTGGGTTGACTTCTGTTTCTGACTCTGCTAAAGCATTCAGATGAGAGCTGAAGTCCCATACCTGCATTAATGAAGTCAAGTAACAATAGATATTGAAATGTCATTAACTGTCTACCGTTATTTTTGAAAAACAAATATGATAACACGAAGGGTACAAGTCTGACCTGCACATGACCGGTATCTGCCCAAGATGCACATATGTGGGGATTTTGTGACATGGCACGTATGCGATTAATACATCCTTGATGAGCTACCTTGCGCAACTGTTGATGAGAACAAATCAAATGAATAATTTATACAGGAAGATGAAAATAAGCATCATTGACAGAGCTCAGTCATGATATGAATAAAATATCCAAAGAACAAAATATTGCCTGCAAAATCGGATTCCCAGAACCACCTTCTCCCTCATCTTCACTGTCTTCATCACTGTCACTGCTTTCACTATCCATATCATCATCACCAGTAGCAGGCTTGTTAGGTACCAATTCACGTCTTTTCCCACTAATATTTGATACCTTAAATACTCCAATAGAGTTCCAAGAAGGTTTTTCTGCCTGCAAAACAAGAACAGAACATCGATATACAGCATATAAATGTAGTAGGGGATATCAAAATATATAACAACCACACATCATCTTCATCCTGTGTCCACAGATGCATTAGAATTTTTCTCTAAAAGCAAAAGGTCACCAAGCAATTTATTTAGTAATTGTTTGAAAAAAAATTAACACAAACAACCTATATTCTAGTAGATTTTATATCACATACTAAAATAACATAATCCTCATGCTAATATAATAAAACAAAAGGCTCATAACGGATACTTCACCAAGACAATTATAAATCTCCTCAAATGAATAATTAAATTTAAATTCGACTTGTATTTACTGGATGAATGTACATAAGACGAATAAGAAATCAAGATCACCTGAGTCCCAGCAACGAAATACACAGTGTGTGGAAACTCATTCCGAACCAAACCCAATGAATCACGTACGATATCAAAGCTGTCAAAAGTAATTAAATCCAAAGAGTAAATTAAACAGAGTTTTCACACTATCATTGTTTTCAAAAGAGGAAACAAAACAGTAAATATAAAAGAAAATGCTAAACTCCTCTGTTTTCTTAAAAGGAGAACTTGCTTTCTTAATGAAAAAAAAAAAAAAACATACACATTATAAAATCTCAGTTCCAGTACAATAAACGATATTGATAAACTCCGGTTAGTTCAACCAAACATTTCCACTAGTCTCAGTTGAATGGAAGTTCAGTTTTTCTTAATCCTCAAAATGAAACAATTTGGAATCCAAAGAAATTGAAGCCAACCACTCAACAACATAAAAATTAAAGCTTACAAATACAATTCAATCCTAAAAAAACAAGTTGACACAACCAAATTTTCCAGTTCGATCACAAAATAAATAAGAACAGAATAAATATTAAACCCATATAAGAAAAAGGCAAAGATTCAAACTTTGAATATCGTTCACATTGTCTAACCTTAAGCAAGGCCAACCGATATGAAAGGCATGAAGAGAATTGTAGGCAGTTGGGTCACACTGGAGCTCTTCTCCTTCCTCTAACGTGTCAACTCCCGGTTGCCACACCTTTGTAGGCTTCGAAGGCACCGAAGAAGACGATGAAGATGACCCATCACCTTTCTTCGCGTCCTGTCAAAAAATCAAAAACAATTATTACAGTTTTTCATGGTTAAGTGGGTGATTGGAAGTGTGAAGGTGAATATATTTGATTGATTGATTGTAACCTTGTTCTTCCGTTTAGCCTTTTTAGGGTTCTTAATACTGCGAACCATTGTATCACCTCTTGTTTTTTTTTTTTCCTTTTTTTAGGGTTTTATTTTGCAGCTGATTATGCTTCTGTGAGTTTTCAGTCGAGTTAGGGTTTTGCTGCTCTTTAACCTCTCTCTCGCCTCACCAGGGTTTTAATTTAATTATTATTATTATTTCATTTTAGTTCTTTTTTGTAATTTATACTTTTTAACCATAAAAGTCAGGATATTATATATAGACCCCGAATTTTTATTTTATTCTATTTTACGAGCAAAATCTTGTAACTATTTTTTTTAAAGGCGTCAAATGGATCGACCAGATCGAGCAGTAATTTTTAGGCTTAATTTGTGTTTTTTTTTTTTAATTTTAAATATTACATAAATTTAGGGTTTTTTGAGAATGAGGAGGACTTGAACCCACAGCCTTATAGTATAGGTGTGAGGAGTGTACCACCGGACCAACCTCATCTCGTCAATTTTTAAGCTTAATTAGGATTACATTTCGAGTTTTCCAAATGTAATAGAAAATGTTTTTTTTTTCTTTTTTTTTACCTATTTTATAATTTCAAATCACAAACCAAATTCTGAAAACTATAATCCATGATCTCTGCTAGTGATGAAAGCATTAAAGTTTGTCTTTTTATCATGTTGGAGATAGAGATTGATTGGTTTAGTTCTTGTATGCTCAGGACTGACAAAAAAATCAAACTTAGAAGAATTGAATTGTATTCAATCTCCTCTACATCCATGTCATTGTCATCAATCCAAGAGCAACTCTGCTCATAATTTAATTTCAACAGCATTTAGTAATTCATATGCAGATATGCCTTTGCGGTTAACAAATTCTAATGCTCCTAAACATTTCAACAAATCACCTGGAAATCAATTTGAATTTTACTTCTAGAGTAGTTAGTGAATATGAACAACAAAATCAATTTACAGTGATGACCAACAAGGGACTGTTCATCCACATACTATAACATTGAACCAATTAAAAAATCAAAACAATTGGTGGATCCGAATAGTTCTCAATGTTTGGCTGATGAAAGTTGATCCGCGCAAGTTTATTTCATCTGCAAGATATATATAGACAATTCATATCAGTATAATGAAATAAATAAGGCAATCACTAGTAGTAGTTACTGTTATCATAAACACAACTACTGTATTATGGTGAATAGTCTCTAAAAATCTTCAGGTTTTATACTTTCTTGAGATCAAAGTATTTAACTCCCGAATCCATTTTTTTAGATGTACTTGCTGAAAAGATCTACAAAACAAAATTTAGAAATGATGATTGCAGTAAATTTGAATCAGTTCTTCACAAAGAATCCTAGACCCGTAAGGAACAAGTACTAAAACTTATCTTGGGTGTTCATGGCGATTAAGAAGAGTACATGATTGTTTAAAAGATTTGCTTTTCTAGTTTCTTATGTCCAGGTAGGGTGCTTCATTACACTGAATTTGAAGAATTGATACAGACATTGTATAGAATTGAAACGAGCGCCACTTGCTTACCGGTTTTTTCTTTGTCTAGTAAAGATAACAAGTGTTGCAAAACCTATCATGATTGCAGCTCTCATTACCTGAGGGGGAGAAAAAGAAATTACTAGTTCAGCTATAACATATCCTACCAAAAAAATAATAATAATAATACTGTGTTTATACTTTCAAGTAGCTGAAATTACACAGGAAGACATAGAAAGTTAAATTAATAGAGGATTGAACGAAGAAAGTATGTACGAAACCTGTCCAACTGGTCCTCTAGAGGGTTCATCATCTGCTGAATTCAAAAGCTTTGATTTTATTGGTTTTTTATTAGTCTTCTCGCCTTCATTCACCTTGATATCAACACCATGCATACTACACTGAAAATATTTTGATCAAACACAAAAAATCACATATCAGATTGAAGATACAACTCGACAAAGATTCATTTCTTTCATGTTATGTTATGTTATATTTAGTCAGAGGACCAACAATCAAAAGCCTACATGGGAAACTTAGATACCTTTTCCCCTAGATGAGTTGCTGCTTCTGCGTGACAGTGACCAAATAGATCCATTGTTTCTTTGCTTCCAGTTGTTATACACAAGTGTCTTGATTCAACTGGAAAAATCCAGGTACCGGGGCACTCAAAGGAGAGATGTTTATCTTTCCAGTTCTCTTTAAATTTCATTTTATCAATTAAAGCTTTTTGTTTATCTGCCTCTTGCAAAAGTTCAGGGTTGATTCCTTCCCCACTCTCTTTCACCGATAACTTTCCACCAGAATGTCGCTTGTTCCCAAACAATCTGCCAGGTTGTTGCCTACCTATATGCTCAGGGAGAGTTCTTCCTGAAACTGTAGCTGCTTTACCTGCAGATGCTCTCATCAAATCTTCAGATGAATTTTTCTCTTTCTTATGATCAACTTCTTTTTGTTTAAGTTTATTCGTAGAATCTGCAGTCACTCCTTCAGTTTTTGTATCTGCAACAGTTAATTCAAACTGTCTAGTAGTTTCCTGTGATGGTGTAGCCTCAACGAAAGTTCTAACAGAACCAAGTTGATCTTCCTCCTTTCCGGTAGAAGTTGAGGCTTGTTGTGACTCCCCAGCCGAAAACAGACTTTTTGCACTCCCTGAAATTGAATGTGTTGGTTTAATCTCCTCTGTCTTAACTTCATTTGTAATCGTACTTTTCAAGGGAGCTTCAGCTCCAATCTTGCTCAACTGAAATTTAGCTGGCGGTGGTTTCATTGGTCTTGTATCCTGTTTCAAGTCAAGCTCCATGAATCATCATTTAAAAAAAAACCAAGCAATTAACTTCCAGTAACATATAATGAATTCTCTTCATACCTGAGCCAGACTACTTTCGAAGGCAGTTATCATATTCCTGACATTGCTAGGAGTTTTCCCCACTGGATTCTGCTTCTCTGGATTATACGTCCCGTCTTCCTTTAGCTTTGGAGAAATCAATTTGCTCTTCAAAGAAACTACCAATTCCGAGCTTTCTGACGAAGATGGAGCTTCTTCTGAATGAATGGCCCTCACAGGAAAATCATCTTGAGGTGTCTGGCACTCAATCTTCTCAACCGAACCCCTGTGGCTTACATCAGTTAGATGGACATTAAATCCTTGAGACACAGGCGGTTGATGAATTCTCCTCGCATCTACCTGTTTCATTCTAAAACAGGTGGGAAAACCATTAGAATTATAGGTGGTGACCAAGAGATAAAAGTTTACACGGAAAGTAAGTAATCCTTAACTGGGATTGTTTGCTTCTGAATAGAGAAAGTTTCTTCTGTTTCCTTGGTTCCAAATCTTTCATTCTCATTGGCATCCACAGGAGTTGATATAAGACCAGCACTTATCACTACTGCTTCACTCTGAAGAAGGCTCTTTTGTGGATCTTCAGAAATGGAGAACTTAGAAGTCAGATACCAAGAATTTCAGACATGTAAGACTACACAATTTGCTATTGCATCTTTTATTTTCTGCATATAAATCTAATAATTCTTTTTGTTGGTCATACAAGATCAAACCTGAGACCTCATAGTTAAGGCACAACGATGATTCGGATTTACTACTAACAATAGCTGCTTTTGCTGGACTTCTAAAATCGCTACTGAGGAGTTCCCCACGTTTCTTCCTCAGCGCCGATTCTCTCTGCAAACAAACTTTAAGCATAACTAACAACCAAACGACAACGAGAACAAAATGATAATGATAGATTTCATTTTATAATTCTACACAAATGAAGGAAAACAAGCTTCTTTATACAATAGACAATCTATCTAGCCACTAGAATGCTTTGCCTAGTAAACAGATTTCGTAGATAGCTATTAGCCTATTACTGGCTTATTAAGTAAATTTTATAGAAATTTAGATAGACTGTGTTAATTGTTAATGGGCCATTGAAGGCCATTAGTAAGATTAATTCTAGTTTGATGTCACAAAAAGCAATTGCATTGCAGATTTTCTTTATCATTTGTGAATTAGATTCTGACATTTTATATAAAACAAGCTTTGCAAGCGTCATTTAGTGGATTCAAATGACAATAAATGATATAAGAAATAGATTACAAAACAGTACCATGACACGAATTCGATTGCGCTCTTCTTCACTAAGAACAAACTGCAACTTCAAATGCACATGCCCACCTCCTTCCAGGTAAAATATATCATCCCAAAGCCCTTTCTCGACCACCAATCTGGTCTCAATACCTACTCAAAAACACAGTGATCTTCATCAGCTTTCATTTATGGAATGAAACCAAATGGATATCAGACATGATTGATAAATGCATTCAAGAAAACATATGGTCCACCTGTATGTGATATCTCATTTCCCTCAGCATCATGAAGTGTGATCATCAAATTGTCACGAAGAGTTGTTAACGAGCTGTGCCAAATTAACAGAAATCGCAATTCAGAACGAAAACTTGGAAGTTGCTATCAATTATCAAACACTAGAATTGAAACATATAAAGTTCAAATGAAATACAGAATCATTACAAGGAGAAGTCTTCCTTATCCCAAGTTTGATACTCTCTTTTCCCCATTGAAACTGCATTGTAAAACAAAAAATCCTAGTAACATTTTCTTCTCAACAGATGTCAATATTATTCTCAAAAGAAAGTAAAACAATGAAAAGCAGGCTACCTTTTATGGAAATTTGGGGAGGTGTTGACTGAATACCCTTGAATTCCAGAACTGAAGTTGAAAAAAAGAAACAGTGAGTAAGAAATTTACTGTGATATATATAAATTGTGGAATTACAGTTGAAGGGTAGTTGGTAATTAGTACCTGATACTATGATGGTTCCTGGCATTGGAGACAGAGCTTTGTTGTGGAGATCAGCCAATAAGTACAAGAAATATTATAAATGATTTGTATTTTGACATTTTGAGCAAATGGTGCAACTTGGGAGAGTTGAGAGGTGGGATTGGGTGGAAAAACATATGTGGCTGGACTTGAAGGAAATCTTACAGGGTAGGGTCCCATAGCTTTCAAATTCTTTTATTATCCACTTCAAAGCCAGCCAACCAAAATCTCTCTTTTTGTCTCACTCCATGCTTTTCCTGGTCTTCTATTTGAAAAAAAAAATGCTCAAGTGCCTAAAAATCATGTAGACAACAAGTAAATACAAGCTCTTCAACTAGTGGTGACCACGGTTCGGTTTCGGTTCGGTTTCGGACCGAAACCGGCGGTTTCGGTTTTGTGTGGACCCAAAACCGAAACCGAAACCATACGGACCGGTTTGGGTTCGGTTTGTAACCGCCGGTTTTACGGTTTCAGTTTCGGTTTAATCCGGTTTCGGTTTCGGTTTGGTCCGGTTTTAGTTTCGGTTTTTATTTTTTTAAAACGTTGCCACGTGGCAATGTCTAATTGGTTGAATTATTTTTTTTTTATTTTTTCTGCCACCAATCGCTGTCACCAATTTGTTTTTTTAAAAGACGCTGCCACGTGGCAGCGTCTGATTGGTTCAATTATTATAATTTAATTTTTTTTTCTGTCACATGTCACTATCTACTGTCATCTGTCAGTTTTTTTAAAAGACGCTGCCACGTGGCAGCGTCTGATTGGTTAACTTATTTAATTAATTTATTTTTTCTGTAAAGTCACTATCACATGTCAGTTTTTTTGAAAAAGATACTGCCACGTGGCAGCGTCTTATTGGGTAATTTTTTTTTTTTTTTTTTTTAATTTTATAAATCAAAAACCGGCGGTTTAACCGAAACCGTCGGTTTTGGCCGGTTTTCACCCACCCTAAACCGAAACCGAAACCGAAACCGAAACCGAAACCGAACGGTCCGGTTTCAAAACCGCTGGTTTCGGTTTTCGGTTTTCGATTTTCGGTTTTCGGTCCGGTTTTGACCGTACGGTTCCGGTTTAACCGCGGACAAAACCGACGGTTAACCGGAACCGTGGTCACCACTATCTTCAACTATGTGATTTTCATGTCATGTCATATGGTATGATTAACTCGTCCCATGTACCAAAGTTGTTCTTTTAGGAATTAGGTAAGTACAAAAATTGTGTGATTTCATGCTTCCAGGGAGTCGGTATCCAAATACTAACCCCACCAATGGGAGTGTAACACGTGATCTTTTTCCTTTTACTTTTTACATTTATCTTACAAATTGAGCCGTTTACTATGCTCTCATTAATGGGATCAATATTTTAGGTACTGACCGGTCAGTATCCAAGCATTATTCTTAAAATAAACTATTTAGGTTACCAAATAAGATATTAAGAGCCAAGACAATGACTTGGAAGCTCGTCCTATAAAAAAAAAATGTCTTGGGGGCTCAATATTTCTGATCAATTCCATGAAGTGTGAGCCGTTTGAGTGATCTTCATTATCTAAAAGAAAAGCAAATGTCCTGGTCTAGATCAAGCCGAATTTTGAAGAAAATGTAACATTACCAATAACAAATGTTCCAAACACCATCTTACAACAGAGGAGTACCAAAAAGTGAGACCCCATTCTTTGTACCTTGGCTTTATAAGAACAACCATACAAAAAGATTTTGGAGATCCTTCAAATTTGTCGTTTTGAAATGGATTTTGCACCAATAAACTGCTTAACAATAGAATTGTCTTCATCAAATTGTTTCTTTTACAGGAACAGTCAAGAGTAAAATGAGGTCATTCAATTAAAGTTGTGGAATGGATTTTGCACGGATAAACTGCTTAAGAATGGCCTTCTCTTCATCAATTCGTTTCTTTTCTTCCGTATCTTTGGGTTTCACTTTTCTTTTCTCTTCCAAAATCCACTTGAAGAGCTCTTGCTGCTGCTCTGCAGGAATGGGGTCCCGAACCTTTACGGGCTCAATTACAGTTGGTTCCATTTCCACTGCAGCTGTGCTATCCTCCACTGGTTTTGCAGCTTTGTTATCCTCTACGCTCAATTTTCTCATCCTCTCCTTTGCAAACATATAACCTGGCAAGGGTTAAAGAATATCAACTCAATTCAGAATCAGTCAAAAACCATGCTACACTGCTCTGGATTATATGAGCCAGACATTTATGATTACCTGAGTTTATTGATAATAACCCTTCTCCCCCACTCAAAAAATATATTCGTATCAAAAGTGCAAGAGAAGGTAAGTCTTCTTGTGTCAGTGAAAATACACTATATTCGTATCAAAAGTGCAAGACAGTCACAGCTTTGACACCAGAGATTGAAAGTAATTCAGACAAATTCCTACATAGATGACCAAAAACTCAGTGTCCATAAGCTTCATAATCACTGGAACATCACTCGCTAAAGAGAGCCAACATGGCCACACAGCATCAGGAGACATCATATAGTTTATCAATTGTGCTATCATAGCAATCTTTACGTCATCCTTAGTCCAAATACTTAAATTCAGGATTCCAATTGTAATTTCATCTCAAATCTTCTAACAGTCAATGAGTCAAAGCCTCTAAGAGTTAATATATTGATATCCTTAGAGCATCTCCAACCCGAATAGTTCTTTTGGTGCAATTTTCACAGTAAGATAGTGCAACTTTCGCACTATTTCACTATTCCATCTCCAACCCATTGCACCAAATTTTACACTAAAAATATTATTATCTTGAATATTCTCTTTCCTTTTTTTTTTTTTTTTATTATTTGTCAACAAATACTAATCTCCAACCAATCAAAACCCAATTTCCAATTAAAAAAACAAAAAAAGTACAAATTGCACAGATGAACAGTGTTGCGTGAGTGAACAGTGTCACACAATATATTGTGTGACACTGTTCACTCACGCAACACTGTTTACAGATGGCGTGGGGGATAGCTCAGGGTTGGAGAAGCTCTTATAAGCATATGATAACATTGAGCACCCGGCCATTATGAAGTAGCTTCGGATAGAGATATGTGTTCTAATCTCTTCTTATTCATCTAATTTGAAGCAATCTAGTCAAATAACAAATCATCATATCCTTATTGACCAGTAAAAAGTTCCACTAATTTGAAGCAACTAAAGAGTTTCATAGAAAAGATATTACTTGTCAAGGATATACAGAGGTTTCTCAACAGTTAGTGCAATGAGCACTCTACGTCTCTACTGATATATATCAGCAGTGAATGGCTGTTAAAACCTATTGCTCATATTGTTGCAATTTGGACAAAACAAATGTCCATCTCATGAAACTTTGATTCAACAATTTGTATCCTGTGTCTCGGTCATTAAAGGCCTTTATAAAGCTTAGATGTAAGGGCATTCTAAAGGCTGAGGAGAATGTTTAGTAACTCTCTCAATGGAGATTTTGACTTTCTGTTAGTGCATCTGTCGCTAGGCAGCATACAGAATCGAAGGAAAACATAGGAAAAAACAACGGCAAAACCATCACTTCCCAAATGAGAAAACATACAACTGTAGGTCTGTAGCTGTCATATTTATGATTATCCCCCTTATGTCAATTATCAATAGAAGGATAGAGATATATTATCTTAAATTCTTAACATAAATTCAAACAATTTATTTACCCTTCCCAATAGATGTTTTATATGTTGAAGTCTAAATTAAGTCACAGATTGAAGACAATATCACCCCACCTTTAATAATATGTATCTATCAGAAAAACGAAGTTACAACTCAAAAAGTTGTTCCACAAAAAAAAAAAAAAAAAAAAAAAGGAACTTTTTCTTGAGTCTTGACTGGAAATCAAACACAACTACACCAAATTCCATCATTTACAAGATTAAAAACTGACCCACTACAAAAAATAAAAAAAAAGCCATTAACCAATTACATGGAATATACAAAACAGTGCTCCAAGGTCAAGCAAAATTCAAACTTTTAGAAGCACTAATTTATCAACTTAAACTCATATGATCACCACAACAAGCCATCAATGTGGATATCCCAGCTAGTCATTCCATCAAACACATTTCAAACAAACAAACAAAATGAAAAATCAAAACAATAAAAGAACACATGTGCGTCTACATTATGTGTACCTGCAAGACCGATATTAAACACCAAGAAAAAGCGCCAAACGGGTTTGTAACGCTTCATGAACGATTCCTTCGACGACAGAGGTGGATCTTCAGGTTTAAGAGGCTCCATTTTGATACTTCAATGGTGTGATGATGAGTGTGCAACAATGTAAATGTAACAAACAATCTCTCTCGCTTTTTCTTTTTTCTGGGTCGACTTGCAGACTTGGGGTCGTCTTCGTTAATCAATCTTTGATTCCACTGAACAACTCTCTGTTCATGACTCTCTTCTTCCTTTTCAAGTTTTTCATTTTTTGGTTAATGTAATTTTTAATTGAATTTTGACTTTTCTGGGCCTGTTGGGTTTGTCTGAAATTTAAAGTCCAGATCTGAATTATGGGCCCATTAAATAATTCTTGAAAGCCCAGGTAGGCCCAATTGTATTTATTTTTTAAATGAGAAAAAAAAAAAAAAAAAAAAACAATATTGTCAAATGTCAATGTCATCATTGGCTGGTATGATTTATCACCACATAGATGAGTGGTTGAGATCAAATCTTTGCTAGCTTTTTGTATGTAATGAAAACCAAATGAACATATAAGACAATATATATATAACATCATGTACTATAATTTGATCCTCTTGGTAGAAACAATTTAAATTGCTTTTATACAATTTTTTATGTGCAAAATTGCCTTAAATATATGTTATAATTACACACATTAAGTCAATGGTCTCTTACCAATGTGGTGTGACTCTCCAATGGGAGACTCCACCACCACGGTTCAATGCCTGGCATGTATGTATATATATATATATACTCATTCTTTGTCCCTCCTCTTGTGTGGGCGCCCTCTCCCCATTTGTGGGAGTAGTTGTCCGGGCTGTGCTAGTAGAGTCCAATTCTCGCAGGGTCCCGGCAGTTGTTGTAATATCAAAAAAAAAAAAAAAAATTACACACATTAAGATAATAATTATAATATGGTTTTTTTTTTTTTTTTTTTTTTTTTGTCATGATATGATTTGAGTTTAGGCCACGTTTCACATTGAACTATATTACATAGAATTATATTGTATTGTATTAGAAAAAAGTCAAAAAACTTAAATAAATTAATTTAGTATTGTACACACATTAAGATAATAAATTATAATATGGTATAATTTCATGATATGATTTGATTTTAGGGTTTTATGGGCATGTGTCATAATCTTAATTAGTCTGACCTCAATTTGATTGAACAATTCATCATAACCACTTTTTTTTTTTTTCTTTTTTTATCATTATTTAGGGAGAACTAAGTTTAGGAAGATCTATGCCTTAAATAATTTATAACAACTGCTATTTTTTATAAAGATTATATATTTTTGGGGGTTTGTAGAGACTGATGTAACTCAAACCCACAATCTCCAAAATATAGGTGTGTAGGGCATATCACCGGAGATTAACCACTCATAACTAAGCTAACTGATACTATACGTTTATATAACTATAAAAACTCTCAGTAACTAAGTTAGTTGATAATCTATTACGAAATTTTACAAAGTAAAATTAAATCCTTATTATAAAAACTATATATTAAATTATTTAGAGACTCCCGTACTTCTAAATATACAAATCAACAACCACCATTCATAATCAAACCGAAAGTTTCGTAATTTAGTTGAAACTAAGCTGTACTATAGGAGCTACACATTTGTGTTTTGGTTCCGACAAGTTGATCGATGTACAAGTCCCGTTGTTATGTACTAGCATATATTTGAAGACTGCTCAACGATTCAGGGTCAGAAAAGCAAGATAAGGTATCTGACAAAAGTACTATTTTCTATGTGATCGATTCTTCACAAAACGGAAAAGCTGTTGGCTACGTGAATCATCACCATCATGATTGATAGGTCAATTTTAAGTCATAAGAGAGAGAATTACTGTTGCTTTCTTCTGCACCATTAATTATTATTGATCACAGTCGCAACCTGATCTCTCTCTCAGATCTCTGGTGGTGGTGGGTTTTACAGCTCATTTGCATTGACAACATTATACATATCAAGTTTGTAGAATGAACTATGAAGAAGAATCATGACAGTCAGAGACCCAATTTAATGTCTGTGACAACAACAAAAAATACAAGTACAGAAAAGGCAGAAAATTAGGAATGTAATTAATTAAGAAACCTTAATTAATTGAATAGTTTTATTACATTATTATAAGTTGGATAACAAAATAAGATGTAGATGATCATGAACATAAGAGATCCCACCAGAATTTGTTTAATTTTGCTGGTGTATGATGATCAACTTTGTTCAAAACCACCAAAAACCCTCTTGACGGCCATACTACAACTTTATTTTTCTTTTTTCTTGATCGATAAACTTTTGTTGTCTCACTCGCATGATTTGAATTCTCCCTTGATAATCACTAATACACACTCTCTCCCTCTCACACGCACAACTATTTTCTAGTTCTAACATAACAAAACAAGAAATTAGAAAACAATGATATCTAATTAAAGAAACTCATCATCAATCAACCATGAACAAGTCCATAGGATAGAGCCATTAATAGAATCGCAGCCTCCTTCTCATCTTGAGGAAAGACTCGTTGATAAGCCGAATTCTTGCTCAAGATTATCGACAAGTCCTCGAAACCAAGCTGCTGCTGCTTCTTCTTATTCTTCGATGGGGTTGTTGGGGAGGAGGACATTTTGCACCTCTTCTTGAATGGCAGACAACTGTTGTTGTTACTACTAGTTGTTGCCTTATCTTTGTTGTGTTGCACCTTATTGATCTTCTTATTAGTCAGTGGCTGCACTACCGGTGGTGCTGCATCGGAGGCTGCAAGTATGGTCCCATTAGCAGCAGCTGCCGCGGCTGCAGCCATGGCCCTCCTCGCCTTTCTTTGCCTAATCCCACAAGCGTTGCAAAGCGACTGTAACAAAAATATATACATCAATAATAGGTAATAATTTGTGAAATTGAATTAATTATTAGTGTACATGTATTGGATCATCAATAGTAGTTGATAATAATTACCTTGGGACCTCGAGGTCCACTCCTCCAAAGAGGGGTCTTGGTTGTGTTACAATCAGAACAAACCCTAATTGTGTTTGTGTTGTTGTTAATTATGTTGAAGCTGTTTTCTGTTTCTGAGGTTGATGATGAAAAGAATTGCTTATTGTGATCTTCAGTATCAAACTTTGGGGTAGGATTGTTATTTGATATATAATCAGCAGGAGCAGGACCACCACGGACTTCAGAATTCATCATCTTCTTCATCAACCTCATCTTTGAAGACATCCACTTAGCAGCCGAATTATCATTCTCATGATGATGAATATTTCTGTCTTCTTTCTTCAAGATAGTGAACTTGAGCCCACTACTCATATTCTCACTCTCATTCCTCACCACCGTCTGATTGTGATCACATGATCCTCCTGCTTGCGAAGCATCATACACTGCCTTAGCCTGAAATCAAGAGGAAACAAATTTGATTAATTAGTGATCACACAATATAATATAATATCATATGAAGCATGAAAAAGTACACTGAAATTACAAAAATTAACCATGAATAATATATAGTTGCAAGAACAAGTACCTCTTGTTGGTGGTGGTGGTGTAGTAAATGATGATGAGATTGTTCCCTGTGATAATAATACCCTCTTTGGTCATAGAAACCAGGAGAAGCAGCAGCAGATTGAGACTGATCAAAAACGAAGAACTGCTGGTGGTGTTGTTGGTTAAGATCATGACCATGATCATGATCTTGTTTAAGGTCTATAGGAAAATATGGAGTCATGGGAAGAAAATATATATATGCAAGTAGTTGATAGTATATAGCGTTGTCCAGTAAAGATGGAAGAGAAGAGGAGACAAGGAATTGAAAAGAGAGAGAGGGCAAAAAGGCTCTAAGGTAGAGAGAAGAAAAAGGGTTTTAAAGGAGAGGAGAGCAACAGCACAGAACCCTAGCAATAGTAATAAGAGGTTCACGTGACTTGATTGAAACAAACAAGTTAGTACACACACTCACAGACAAACCATATACCAAAAACAACTATACATGGAAATATCAACTTATACCCTATCTTTTATTATTATTTTATTTTTACCCACAGTCCCCATCACTCAACCCCAGTTGACAAATTATTATTATATATAGTCACTGTATATATGTATCAAATATCTACTTTTGGTCTCGTGGTATACACAGAATTTATGTCTTACATTTTATGTATTTACCGTGTCCTTTAATTATATTGAGAATAGTTTAATTTTTTTATATAAAAAAACACACACACACAAAGATAATGATGATTAACGTAACCAAGTTACATTTAGTCACATGGTTATTCTTTTCTGGGTATTTTCTCTTGTTTAATATGATGGCCACAAATTACATGTTAACATATATAAAGAGGTTGAGATCAAAGATATACAGTATTGCAATGAGAAGGTTTTTTTTATTATTATTATTATTTATTTATTCGAATAGTATATTTTGTAATTTCACTTATTTAAAAGCATTTAAAAATATATATATATATATACTACATGACCATATAAAGCCTTGTGAGTGAAAGCACCATGGATTGAAAGCCTTTCTGCTAGATGGCAGTACTCATGAATCATGATCAGCATCGAGTAATATAATATATATATATATATATATATACCACAATCGGTGTAGTAACTTAAATCTGAAAATATTACTTGAACAAATTAATAAGCATCATTTACCAACAAAACCACTATAATAGGTAATTACTTATAAATGTTTAAAATGTTAAATTTAAAAATAAATATATAGCATATAACAGTCGGAATTTGCCCAGGGAGAGGATCCAAATTCTTGATGATTAGTGCCGGTTCTAGGCATAAACAAGCAAGGCATGTGCTTATAGCCTCAAAATAATGTAAAAAATTATAGCCTCGTTTATTTATAAATTTTAAAGATATTGTTAAAATTAAAATTATTGATAAAAATATATTAATAGGCCTTTTTTTTATTATTATTGCTTAGTTATAGAGAAATGTATCTAAAAATAGGAATATATTAATAGTATTAACAACTATTTATTTAACTAATAACCATTAGAGCATCTCCGATGCTATTATGCATTTGGAGAAAATAGAGTGCCACATAGGATAGATATTAAAAAAATTAAAAAAAACTCTCTCCAATGCTATTATCTAAGTTGAATATGGAGATGATGTGGCCAAAAAAAAGTTAGAGAATATGGAGTTGAGTTTCTAATTCTAATTCTAGAAACTCTTCTAGAAATGCTGACTAGGATTTCTAACTATTTCTACCAATAAGATTAAAGCTTTCAACTCTTATCACCAATAAGATTAAACCTCATTTAATTGTAAAATAAAAGAGGGGAGAGAGTGTAATAATTGTTTTATTATGATTGGACATAAAATAGATGCATATTTGACTTTAGATAATTACATTGGAGATGTGAATATGCATTTTTCTAAAAATATTTTAAAAGTGGGCCCATAATAAATAAAAATACTGATGTGACACTATTTAGAAACTCAAAAATGCATATTTGCATTGGAGATGCTCTTAGAAATGATTATTGAGTATACACTTTTCAAGCATCGTTAAGAGCATCTCCAATGCAAATATGTATTTGGAGAAAATTGACTGCCACATATGATAAATGGTTAAAAAGTTAGAAAAACTCTCTCCAATACAATTATCTAACTTCGGAGATGATGTGGCAAGAAAAAAGTTAGAGAATATGGTATTGGGTTTCTAATTCTAGAAACTCTCCTAGAAATGCTGACTGGGATTTCCAACTCTTTCCACCAATAATATTAAAACTCATTTAATTGTAAAATAAAAGAGAAGAGGGAGTGGAATAATTGTTTTATTATGATTGGTCATAAAATTGAAGTATATTTGACTTTAGATAATTGCATTGGAGATATGAATATGCATTTCTCTATAAAAAATTCAAAAGTGGGTCCATAATGAATAAAAATGCTGATGTGACACTATTTAGAAACTCAAAATTCTAATTCTTATAATTAACAAAACCCTTAAACTTCTCACCAATAATATTTTGTTGTTTAAAAATTATCTATAAAAAAAATAAAATCATTCTCATTTATCTACAACAATTCAAGTACAACTACAACTCTTTTTTTGCTATAATTTGTTTATCTCTTAAAGCTTACAAGTTATTCTCTTTTTTGTTTATTTCTTAAAACTTAAGTCGATCACTTACGTGCATCTATATGGTTTGCAATATTATATTATCTATAAAAAGAAATTCTAACATTTAAAAGGTATATAAATTCAAATTTAAGAATTTAATTTTGTTTTAATTTTTTCTAATTACATGATAAATCAAGTGGTTAATTTTAATATGATTACTACTTGCTAATTGTTGTTGTCTGTCTTATTACTTAAGATATTATATTACAAGATGAAAATTTTCAATTGTAATCTTCTAAATTTAGTTAGATATTTGTAATCAGGTTCTATCGTTAATATTTTAATTTTATTATATATTATAAAATTGATGTCTATTTTTTTCTCCCTTAGGGTCTCAAAATCCGTTGAGCCACCTCTGAATGATGATTATATATTTATATATATGCTACATGGGAGGAATATAATATTGGAGCATGGGCAAGCATATATATTATAAAGTGTTGATGAGAAGATCACAAGGATCAGAATTCAGAAATGCATGGGAACATCTAACATCCCCCACCTTAGTATTGCCAAAAACACATTTATTGCTTCTGCAGGCAAGGGACAATTGCCAACCCCACATGCATTTTTATCAAGAGAAAAACTTGTAAGAGACGGTCTCATATTGTCACTTGATGAGACCGTCTAATGCAAGTGTATCATTTACATTGGAATCATAAAATTATAATTTAAAATTATCACATGATACACTTGCATTGGATAGTCTCACCAAATGGTAATAAGATCGTCTCATGTAAGTTTTTCTCCTTCATGAATCATCATCTTTTCTTTTCTACAATCAAACTACTAACCCTACCTAGCTACCTCTTCATCTTAATTATACAATAATCATATAATTAAACAACTTAATTAAATAATTATTACCTCAATCTATATATTACATTGTTTTTTCTTTATATGTATATAGGGAGACACAAAATCTGGCATTACTTTCTAGTTTCTATCTGATCTTCTTCTCTTTGCTATATATATTTTTCCTTGCCAGTAGTAACAGTGAAATGACAAGCAGAGAAAAACAGGCAAAGCTGATCACTGGAAAAAGAAAGGACAAGAAAAAGTTTTCTGGAAACGACGGTTGATTCAAATTAGTTATTGGGTGCCTGTACAGTTTCGGGCTTCATAAGGAACCACCAAACGTAGCAAATTAAAGCACCTAGGATTTTTGACTGTGGGGAAAATTTAACACTGTTTTTGGATTCTTTTTATACATATATATATATAAGATTTACCTCTCCAATGTTGATGATCTAAACTTTATGCTATGCAGCAACTAGCATGCAAGTAGGGCTAGTAGCTCACATGAATCTGCAAGGATTCGACAAAATGTAGAGCATTTATTTCTCTCGGTGTTTGTTGTTTGTATGTGTGTATGTAATCTCTTGCTCTATTGATTTAAATACTATACAAGAGGTGCATGTTTAATGTTTAATGTTTAATTTCTTTCTTTAGTACTGTTTCCAACTTCAATTCTTATGCTCTAACACTATGGTACGGTTTGAATGTCTATTTCCACGCGCACACTTATTGCAGTTTTATGAACAATGGTATAACAATGCATATATATATACAAGTTATCGAGTTTTATATATATATTTTTTGAATATTAGTGGGTTGATGGAGATCATAAATATCCGGTGACCAGTGATCAGCATCATCACCAATTAAGGCAATGGGCCTTTGACAAAAGTGATGATCATTGTTTAGATTTACTAAAATAGCAAATTTGAACTACGTACAAATAATTCATAGACACATGCATGATCTATAATGTTCGTATACTGCCTTTGTTTTGTTCACAACTTGTGTGGTCTCGAGCCTCATCCTCTCATCTGTCATGCGTCCAGGTCACGAGTAATTCAAAACTTACCATGGGACCGAACAAATAAAATGAACAGTTTCAGTGTCTTTTCTAGAAAGATATTGATCTCTATTATTTTTACTTTTGTGTATACATAATGAATGAGTCAGAAAAATATCCAATTTTATCCATCACCAAATTCACTGCGCCAACGTACATTTTTACTTTTGTGTGCATAATTCCAATTTTATCTGTCCCCAAATTTACTGAACCAACGTACGTGTGTATATATATATATCTCAGTCGGGATTCATAACATATATAAAAAAAAAATACGTATATAACATAATTTTATTGGACAGGATGTATATATATACATACTTATAAATGGATACAAATGACGTAGGGAAGATTTTTACAAGTTGTGATTGAAAATATGGCATATGGAGGTAGCTAGCTAAATGTTATAATAAGAAAACAAATTGTTGGTTGCAGAGAGTATATTTTCAGATGAATATAATCAGCAGAGATCCAGAGAAGCAACAAAACGACGCAGGAAGTAATTGTCTATACATATACGAAGATCGATGATAATATCCAGCAAATTAAAGTAGATAAATAACAATAATAATAATATTTACGATAAGGAGAAAGGCTACGTATGGCATCTACAAATCACTCTTCAAAATATTGTGAGGTAGAGACATGGATGGAGACATTGTTTTGAAATTATCATGTATGTTGTCAGTAATATAAGGTATGTCCAACCATAGGTACTTTTCAAAATCTGAGGGTCCATCGCTCTTCTAGCTACGTGACATTTTGCAAAAAGGTCCCATTTTCCACTCTCTTAATTTCTAAAGATAAGCTATGGTGCATGGCACAGCTGCAAATTGCATGGGCATGCAGGGTCATGGATACTAACATACACATAACATATATATATATGGCCATTATTAATATATGTATACCTCTCAAGTCTCACCATGTAAAACAAAACTCGTGATGTACTATATATTTTAATTGTGATCACATCTGAACCTGATCAACATCGATCTTCTTATTGTGAGGTTCAAATGATAACGATTTGATATACTTTTTATTCTGCCGCAAATCATTTGTTTATGTGATTGAGATCTTACCATGATAATTTGGAAATAGACGTCCATATGAAATAATATAAAAATATAAGTTATATTATATTATTTCAAGAATTGACATGGTGTAATTTAGACCTACCAAATAGTTGTACGTGGTCCGTATATTCAAGGGGTAGGAGTATTCATTGCCCCTTGAATAATCTCCTCAGCGATTCCATCACTATATCATTAATTTTCATTAGGATAATTCAAAAGGTAATCAACATTCATCACATTTCTATAGTGTAGACCATAAATGACTTCACATAATCCATGTACTTATTAATTTTTATGTATATACATATGTATGTTCTTATTATCTTTGATGTATGTACATTAATTTTTGAGCTTCTATTTATGAACTTTGATTCATGTATCTTGGTCAAAAATATATATAGTACATATACAAGTAGTTATAACATAAAACTCTTTTTAAATTAATAAATATTTATTTATTGATAAATTAATAAATTATTCATTTATTGATAAATAAATAACCCCTTTAAAATAATAATTTTCCTTGGTCCCAACAATGTTATTTTATAGGGGTTTTACTGTATTTATTTAAAGTCTTGGACTTTAACCGGTAGTATCACAGGACGATTTGTAACATAGAAATTGATATATGTATTTTAAAATTTAGTTTTTTTTTTTTTTTTACCTAAATTAATCCAACATTCACATTTTTACATCTTCTTTAAAAAAATAATTAGCTTTTTATTCATTATTTATGATCTATTTTTATAAAATTAATTAATTTATTATCTCAATCGTTAACGTGTGCCTTCAAGACAAAAATTAAATAGTCTTTCGTAAATCTTGTATACAATAATCATCTATGATCTATATATCTAAAGAACTGTTTACCACTCTCCAATTGTCAATTCGATATAATTAATCAGTAAATTTCATAATTTATTATTCTCAAAAAATTCTTGAGGTTTGACCTCTTACACAAAAACAATTCTTTAGTTTCGAATTTAGGTAAAAAAATTATCTCTTTAATGTATACCAAACACACCTATGAGGGGATATAATCATTTTCCCCCATGAGGTTTGTCCTATACTCCTATTAGACACTTTGCCCCCCCTAGTTTCAAAAATAGCCGTTCTTCCCCTTAGAAACCAAAATATTAGACATTTCCCCTTATATCGTTACCTTTTCTGTTAAAAAAGTCAATCCTCCCGTTAAATGACCGTTTTACCCTTCAATACAATCTTAAAATGACCATTTAACCCTCAAGATATTAATTAAATAAAACACTATTTAAAAATATAAAACATAAAAAAAAAATAACAAATAAAAATAAATATAGAAGTTCAGTTCTTCAATTTTCCAGAAAATCAAAGTCAACAATCTTCTTCAACAATCTAAACCTAGATCAAAATTCAACACTAGAAATCAAACCTAGATCAACACCAGAAATCAAAACTAAAACTCATCCATCTCCAAAACTAAAACCCACCACCATCCATCTCAATCACAATTTAATAACAATTATCTCCTTTGTCATCTTTTTCTTACCTATTCTATATATATATTAATAATAATAATATATAATAAATTGTTATATATATATTTTTTAATTTCTTACCTATATTATTTTCGAAAAAAAATCTTAAATATTTTTAAATTTAAGTTCTTACCCATTTACCTTTTTACCCTTACCTATTTTAAATATATAATAGAATAGTTAACGGTTGAAGGCATTTTAGGTATTTTCTTTAACAGCAGGAGGGGAAATATCTAATATTTTAGTTTTCAAGAGGAAGATTGGCCATTTTTAAAACTGGAGGAGGCAAAATGTCTAATAAGGCAAACCTCGGGGGGAAATGATTATATCCCCACCTATAAGTTTCAAAATTTAGTTTCATCTTAAAAACCCTAATTGTGTATCAAAAACCCTCTTGTAAGGGGACTTTCATCTAAATTTGAAATTACTCAAATTAGAAGTTGATTTTGAAAAAGAAAAAAAAAAGTAAAACCTCAGGGCCACTTTTGGGAATCTCCCATATGGCCATATATATATAATGGACATTGTTTTTGTCGAGCTATGGAATTAGCTAATTTGGGGCCCAATAAAAACCAATAAGAATGATAGTAAATCTAAATGTACCCCCACCTATATCTAAAACATATCTTCTTTAATTCATTGTCAAGAAACTGGGGTGTACTTAGCCAAAAAGCAAGAAATACGGGTAAGTCCAATCACATATCGTCCATCAGATCAACCTTTGTATTATTGATGGGCCAAATCCTTATCAACACATTGGTTGTACACTTGTACTCCACAGATACAGCAAGTTGATGGAACTTAGAAGAATGTTTTCTCTCTTGTCTCTTCTCCTTCTTTTTTTCAATGATTTAATCAACATAGTAATATGTACCTAATGAGGCCAAGCCAATTGCATTATTTCCTCATGTCATTTAACTTCATTTTGTTGTTTCTCTTTATTTACTTTATTTTAGTTTTCAGATCCTATCATGTTTGGTAGTTGTATTAGCAGTTTAGCAGTTCATTTTCGGTTATTTCCTTTCAGTTATTTGCAGTAGTGGAGCAAGTGGTTATAGATGTAATTCCTATTTTTCTAGTTTAGTGGCCCATTTGCTTGTTGTTATTGCTTATCAGAAGCTTATAAATAGCTTCTCCTCGCTCTTCTTCTATTTTTCTGCTTATTCTAAATTAAACACATCATATAGCTATCAGAATTTATACAGTTACACCGTATTTACTAGAGAGATTATTATTTTTATTTTATTTTTGAGATTTAATTACTATATAGGATTTGTATAGTTACATATCGGTGTAGTGACGTAAGAGAGTGATTTAATTTCTTTGATTTTGAAACTTTAATTTGTGTGTGTGTGAAAGGCATCGCATAACGAAGTCTTGTGATAAGAACTTATTCATGAGTTGGAATGATGTAACTCTTGTCTTTCTTCTTCTTATCTTGATAATTGAAAATTGAAATCATCCATTGAAATTTCGTACAAGCAACTTTGCTTTTTTTTTAATTTGCGGCAACTTGTGATCACCTACATATATACATTTCCAATCAATCAAAGGCTTTACATCGACCGTCGACGGTCGACCCCACTATATTAATAATTAATTAACTAACTCACTAATCTACACATTTTTTTTTTCTTATTGTTGAATGATAAAGACTTCGATATTATTTAAACATTACAGTTTAGTTCATATATGAATTTAAGGTTCTAAATGGATTACCCAATATTCGACAACACTTATTTTTAAAATATATATTTAATTTAGACACATATGTATGTTTTATACATATATATATATATTGATAATTATTAAGACGTCAATTCAATTTGGGGGTAGAGATTATAAATAGAGTCAATTGGGATGTCATAAAAAAAAAAATGAAATAGAATTGAACAACTTATAAATTGATTGTTTGGAAAATGATCCATCAACTACTTTATTGTGATCAACATGACCAAATTGATGCATGAAAGTTACTTGAAACTCATTTTCAACAACAACTAAAAAAAATACTTGAAAGTTGAAATCCACAAACACAATCATGATGCTTTTTTCACTCAAATATTACACATCCCCTTTGGCATGTGTGGAAGGATTTATATACTCCCGAATCCCGATCGATAAAGTGTATGTAATTTGATAACGACAAGTCCCGGATAAAAACCTCATACTAGTAAGATGCTATAATTATTTTATTTTATTAATATAAATATAAATATAAATAACAGGATCCATATAATCCGTTGAAAAAGGTCAAACCGACCCACATTAAAAAGACAGATACTAGATATGAGATAAGAGTACATTTGTTACATATAGCAGTTGAAAGTGGAACCCATTATCACTTAATTAAGTAGTTGTGATCAACTTTTCATAATGGTGTACGTGTTCGATCTGCTTACAGGTTAGCTATATATCCTGAAAAGCACTTTGACTAATATTTTACGCAACAAGTGCTTAATTTCACAGATTGTGATCGAGTCTGACTCTGGTTGGTTAGCAGTATTTATGAAAGCTGAGATATATGAAATATAATGAACCAATTATATGTTGGTGGTTGTGACCAGATTGCCAGAACACACATGGGCCTGGTTCACTGGTCCCAACTCAACCAACAGAAGCATATCATGGGACTCGAGCCAACTTCAACGATAAGGGAAAATAGAAACAGCAGGTTGGTGACTTGGTGATGAAAACACTGATTTTTTTTTATTTTTATTTTTTTCCAATGAGAAACTTCTTTGCAGAAATGTAAGTACACCACAGTTGGTGGTGGGTTGTTGTTGTTGAACTGATGAAAATATTGCATTAGTTTCAATGTCAAGTAAAGCTGCTGCCTGCTTTCAATAATATTCTAACTAATTAAAAATTGGTTAAGACTTCAATTACCTAACCTAATACCTGTTATAATATATTAATAGTGATCAAGACATCAAGTCAAATGGTCATGATGTATGGTTTCAAGATAATCTTATTGTTATCTATGATGTGAACTTGCATGCATGCCCATGTTAGATGTTTCAGAATATTATTATTGGAAGATTAGCAAGTCACTATCAGAATTTCTTTTTTAATATGTTTATTTTTCAAAACAAGTCTTTCTTGATTATATATATTAGATATGGATTAGATTATAATTAGATCATTGTTAAGATTTTGAACTTTGAAGTCATAAACATTGAAAATTTGAAAGTATACATATGACTCCACGCTAGAACATTATTCTATAAATTGGACATGATTTAAATGAACGACAAAGAGAAATAATACAAAATTAATATCATTTGATATTGTTCAAAATCATAATGCATCTATAAGAATATAATGCACCTAGCAATAAAACAATAAATCAAAATCAGTGTGCACCTGTTTTCACCAATATTATTCTTGTAATTCAATTAAATTAAATATTTTCTTAGTGATGTTGACTCCCAATTTATTATGAGTTTCAGCAATCAATATTCATTGTACCAAATTAAAATTAATTAAGAACATAGTTGCTTACTATGGACTGAGTTGTGTTTGTTTTGATGTAATCTAATTAGGTTCATTAATTACTTTGTTTCCAACATCTTTTGAAACAATCACCTTATATGCGATATGAGTGTTTCTCTAGTTAAGATAGTTCTAAAAATAAAATTAATAGAAACCTTAATCATAGAATCAGTTTTGTAACATTACAAAATCTATATGTAATTTTATAACTTTACAAATTTTGTTATGTTACGTTACAAAAACTAATTATCGAGAATTCTTTTTCACCACTGGCCTACCAAAAATTATTATGTGCAATAGAATGCACAAACCTTTCAATGATATAAAAAGAAAAGAAAAAAAATTACTACATACATATACTTGAAAGATTGTAGTATCTTTAAAAAAAAAAATACATATATGAAACTTAGAAGAATGAGCATTATTGTAGTTTTCATTAGAAAGTCGTGCTCCGTTTGGTAGGGAGGAAAGAAAATAGGAAGGATGGAAAGATTTGAAGGGATAGAAAACATGAGGGAAGGAAAGGAAAATGATTTTCCCTCGTGTTGTTTGGTAAACAGGAAGGAAAGAAAAGATCATTTTATCAATTTTACTATTTTACCCTTATATTATATTTAATATATTTAAAAAAATTGGATAAAATTGTAATTTGAATTACCTAAAAATTGGTGGGTCCCATTTCCCCTTTCTTTCACCTTTCTTTCCTTCCCTTTTCCTTCCACTTTTGGGAGGAAACAAAATGGTGGGCCCCACACACCATTTTTTCCTTCCATTTTTCTTTTCCCTCCATTTTTCTCTCCATACCAAACACACACTTTTCCATCTTCTTCTCCCTTTTCCCTCCACCCCTTTTTTTCCTCTCCATTTTCCTCCCTACCAAACGGAGCATTAAAGGTTACCTGTCAAATCTACATGTTTTATCTGTTTCCCAATCGTAAAAGATTTTATCAAAACCAATTTGAAACTTTTGGTGTAAATCAGAATGAGAATCTCACACACTTTTTCTTGAGGGAAACAACATCCATCTGATTAATTAAAGATGTGACCCGGCCATTTGATTAATTTAGCAAGATCCGTATCCAGGACCCACCCAGCCTACCATGGAGTTTTGGATATGGATTCGTAACCAATCAATCAACTTAAGTATGTGTCATTAAAGGATCATCAATGATTATCATTTTCATCGTCTAATCCCATGTTTCTTAATTGAATCCGACTCTTTTTTTGAAAAAAAATATATCCCATACACGTTAGGTTAGGACTCAAGAGTTTGTTGAAATCTAAAAAATCAACAATCACGAACACAATTTGGAATGTAAATATATCCCATACACGTTAGGTTAGGACTCAAGAGTTTGTTGAAATCTAAAAAATCAACGATTACAAACACAATTTGGAATGTGACTATTATTACGGTGGAGAGATTTCCGCACGCACTTTACGATTTATTAGACAAAAATAAAACTCGAATCAAGAATGATGTGTGACGAATAAAAAAATAAAAAAATAAAAATAGGGTCCCACTCCATGCTGATATGGAAACCTTATCCCTCTAAAATCTAAATTTAATTAAAATAGAAGCAATCAAACAGTATTTTTGGATAATATATTTTGCTCTTGCCGAAAGGGCAATACAAATCGTAAACGTGAGGGAGGATTGATTTGTGCGAGATTGGTCATGATTTTGGGCTGCGATTTTGGTAAATCGTGTGGTTAATGTAAACATAGTGACATAATGGGGCCCACACTTTCTATCTGTGAACATAAGTACATAACTACGTAAGTAGCCATAAAAAATGGATAAATGCTAATGAAGCCTACAACCTGGGTCCTAAAGGGAATATATTATATATATATTCACGGTTCCGTTCTAGTCAGTACGTACTGATGTAACTATATTAGTATCAATGTATATGGACCACAGATTACAGAGAAGTTTTAACAAGTGCATACATTTTGAGTTAAAATATGCAAATCTAATAGTCCACATCCAACTCACTGATGAATTTATATCAGTGCGCATTGACTTGATATATATATATATATATATAGTGGTTCTCTCATAAGAGATTCCTTAATTTAATTTCAATAAGGACCTTGATGAAATCACGTTCATTTTTATGAATTTTGATCTGATTTTTTTTTTTTGAATATAAGTTCAATAAAATCTACTTATCAATAAAATTTAAGAATTTTTCAAGTACTGTAACTATTTATCTCGATTTTGCTAAATATGAAGGCATTGGAAAATTGGTGAAATATAGAAAAAATCAAGAAAAATAGTTGTAGTACTTGAAAAATTCACAAATTTTATTTATAGGTAGATTTCATTGAACATATCACCCACAAAAAAATTCAAATCAAAATTCAAATCAAAATTGATATAATTTCATCAAAGTCTTTACCGAAATTAAAATAAATGATCTCTTATGAGAGAACCACTAATATATATATATATATATATATATATATATATACTTTCTCCTGTCAGTTCGACTTGATAATAATGAAAGTTAGGACGAATCATCGTAGTCTTTTGATTCATCCAGGGATAATTTTCTTTGAATTAAATTAGTAAAAAAAGGAATTATATATCCTAAATCATTAGATTAAATATTGCTTATTAGACACTCTCTCTTAAATTTTTAATTACCATATTAAACTCTCTTTCCTTCAATACACATCTTTAAAAGCATCTCCAAGGGGCTCCATAAACCATGTCCTTGACTAAAATAGGAAGTGAATTTGGCTTTAAGGGGGTCCTTAAATGGCTCTCTACATTTGGAGAGCCTCTAAGGGGGTCCTTAAATGGCTCCCTATTTTAGAGAGCCACCAAGAGGCTCTCCAAATGTAGAGAGCCATTTCAAGCTCCCTATCTTCTCTCTCTTATTTTTTTTATTTTTTTTTATTTCTAAGTTGATTGATCTTCTCTCTCTTGTTTTTACAATTTAAAACAAAATAAATTTATTTATATTTTAAATTTAAAAAATATTAAAATATTAATGACTAGTTATAATATGGAGGATGGTTGGAGTGATCTCATGAAAAGTTGCTAGCTAAAATATAGCTAAAATTTTCTAACTCCATTATTTCTCAAGCAAGACTAACGGTTAAGGAAAAAATAAACTAATGAATAAGCTTGATTTTCATGAACAGTATATATATAAAAAAACCTTAAAAAAATAAGTACCTTGTTTTTCAACCAAAAAAAAAATCAATATATGAAAATGTGTTTTGTTAGATGTCGTTTGTTTTTTCCACTGAAAACGTAGTGGGTCTGAATCATAATTATTAAGTTATTTTTTTAAGTGGTCAAACAACTTAAAAATATCAAAAAATAACTAAAAATAAAAAGTAAAAAATCCTGACTTTTCACTTAATTGCTTAATTGTAAATCACTGAATTGCATTAAATGCAATCCAAAATCTAGTCTTCCGATACTATCCCCCGTATATGACATATTTCCAATTTCATCATAATTATATATGGTATAGAAATCTTTATTTTAATATATTGCTTATTTTAAATAGCTTTAAAAATAAAAAAGAATCATAATCACTTCTCATATTGGTGTTTAATATCAATACTTTATTATGATATTAGGGTGATGTATTTATATATATATATTTTTTAGAGTGTTTTATGTGAGTTTTCCTGCTGCCCCTTTTATTTTTTGAAAAAAAAAAAAAAAAACTTTTCTTTTGTTAATAAAAATGAAGTTTGTTTATAATGGAAGAAGAATATCATGATCATATGTGTTCATATATAATTATTATTTTTGGATTGTTTTTATTCCATATTATATGTATAATTGTTTAACATGGGTATAAATGTAAAATTACTTATTTTCAGACAATTTTATTTTTTAAAAACAAACATGTTGACAATACATTCAGATGTGAGGTAAAAAAAAAAAAAAACATGTCATTTAAGTTCAAATTTCAATCCCTATTTAGTCTTTATAAAAATTCAGGACTGTTCAATCTTCAGATAAAAAAACAAACAACCCCTTACTTTTGTAAAAATGTGATTGCCTAAAGAACTTTAATTCTTTCATTAGTCGTAAGAATTATAAGTTTAATTGAATATAGTTACAACAAATCAAGTTTATGTATATATATAGGGAGGTTCTCCCATCAGGTCGTCTTCAAAATTATCACATGTTTTAATAAGTTCAAATGTTTATTAAAAAAAAACCAATCTTTTATTAAAGCATGTGGTTGTGGTCGTAACGACCTGATGGGAGAACCTTCATATATATATATATATATATATATATATATATATATATATATATATATATATATATATATATAGAGAGAGAGAGAGAGAGAGAGAGAGAGAGAGAGAGAGATTTTCAAGTCAGTGCGCACTGATATAACTTACGTCAATGCGATGCATGTGGACCACTAGATTTATATGCTTTGACTCAAGTGTGTATGCACTTATCAGTGCCTTCTCCATAATCAATGGCCCGCATGCAATGCACTAATGAAGTTATATTAGTACGTACAGACCATAATGAGACTATATATATATTACTGTTAGTAAAAACACTAAAATATTTATAAGTCTATATTTTTCCTTAACTATTAGAGGTTGATCAAGATTTTTCTTTATATATATGCAATCTTCATGAAATCACATCGATTTTTATGAATTTTTATCAGAATTTTTTTATGGATAATAAGACAATCTCAAATGCATATGCCCAATGCCAATGCTAAATTTGGCATAAAAATAGTAAAATGCACAATTATGAAGAATACTTATAGATGGAATAGATTTTGATCGACATATCATTAATGAGAATTACATTTAAATTATTTAAATATTTAAAATATATATATAATGATATTTTTGTAATTAAAAAAACAACATTTATTGTTGTACCAAAATTGACATATGTTATACTTTGTGACAATTCTATGATAAACATTATAGATGCTTTAAGTTCAATGAAATGTACGTATGAATCAAATTTGAGATTTTTTAAAACACTAGAATTATATATATATGGTCCTGTTCTAGTCAGTGCGCACTGATGTAACTATAGCAGTACCAATGTATGTGGACCACTGATTATGGAGAAGTTTTGATAAGTGCATACACTTTGAGTCAAAATATGTAAATCTAATGGTCTACATCCAACACACCAATAAAGTTATATCAGTGCGCACTGACTTGAACATTTATATGTATATATATATTATGTCTAAAATCATGAGCCTCGGGAAATAACTATGGTAGACTGCATTATTTATAAGTGTTAACCGAAAATTGTCACTAGAGTGATTTTTCCAATTAACAACTTTAATGACTGGAATCGGGGTAGATCACAGTTGAAGAGGTATCAAGTAGTTCGATACTCTTGGCTTTCTAATAAAACGATGTAAAATTTAATGTTATAGAAGGATCATATGTAACACTTTTTATTGATAATGAAAGCATGATAGGAGTACAATGGAGTTTTTAGGTAGCTATGGTGATGGGATGAAAGACACTCAGTTGGCAATGGTGATGAAGCTCTCATACATGTTGATAAGTGGAATAAATCTCAAATAGGGTTAGGCAATCAAGTTGCCGTCCTCTTCTCGTGTGATAATACGATGTATATATAGGTTTTGTTTCTTGCCATGCACTCCTATAACTTCGGTATAGGGTTTTAGCAATTACAGGACTTTCCTTGGCGATCAGCGAGATAGTCGAGGGATTTGATCTTTAGAATCAAGCGATTCCTTCTCTGACAATTTGTGTGGGATTTGACTCCTCATTCAAGTAGAAGACTTAGTGGCGGGGATGAGCATAATTCTTTGTTTATCTTGAACGGTGGCGTTTTATTGTCTATTGATCGTGCTAGGATGACTTTTCTCTCCTTCCTGGTACTTTATCTGTCTGGAGAGTTAGTTCGAAAAGAAAAAGAAAAAAAGGTTGTGGTAGCTTACCCCTTCAATGAACCATGTGTCGGGATATTGGGTATGCTCGGTAGCAGGGTTATGGATTCTGCGTGGTAGCGGGGTACTGGATTCCGCAGTAGTTGAGTCCCGGGAACCTCGTCTTCTGTGTTTCCTGGTACTTCTTGGGTTTAGGGACCCTTGATCCCTATTTGGGCTGGTAGGAGACTGTACCCGGCCAATTGGTAGAGTGGCGGGGTATCGGGATGCTCTTCTCAGATGTCTTTCTATCTCGATTTATCCTCCAATGTTGATGGAAAATTCTTCTTTGAGCCCCTACCATTTTTTACGGTTAACAATAAGCATACAAGTTTTATGGACTATTTTCAAACAAATTCGAGTCTGTTATTTATTTATTTATTTATTTTTTATGTAGATGAATGATGGAAGGTTTTCAAAAAAAAATCAAGGAGAAAAATAAGAAGCAAAAACAAGTAAAAAAAAAAAAGGGTAGAAAAGATGGTTTCCATGGTATTAAGACAAGAAATATGCGTGAAGTTTGGATAAGAAATAATTTGTTTGGAATCACTTTTTAAAATCATATAATTAGGCAAAGTATTTATGCTTTATTCAAAGTCACTTCATTTCTATTTAATTCTGTCACTTAAATATATTACAAATAAATTAAAGTAGGATTCTGATATCTGGTTTTAGATCACATTAAAAAAAAAATGTAAATGGTAGGGCTATACTTTACCCTTTGATCAAGTGAAAATATATGTCATATATATATTGACAATATCTATTAATCCGGGGCCAGTTATTTTTTTGAAAGCTTTCGCCATTGGTAAGATTCAAACCGTTGACCTGAGAGTCATTTGCTCATACCCCAAGCTCATCCATCTACAAGTTGAGTTACGCCATGTTGATATGTCATTCAAGAATATGTAATCAACTAAGGAGTATTTGTTTTTAAATGCTTTTTATACTAGTAATAAAAACATTTTATGAAAATAAAAGTATACTTAAAAGAAAATGTAATTTAAATACATTCATATTTCCATATGATGAAATAAACGATTACAAAATAAACATAAAATTCTTTCTAACTATTTAAAATTATTTTTAACATTTTAAAGGTAATTTTGGCCTTATTATTATGGTGTGGGTAAATATATGGAACACAACCCAACTCAACCAAGCCTTAGTTTCTTATAATTAAATTAAAAAGTAAAGTAATTGTAATCATGACAAATACTTTTATACTTGCGCGTAGTTAATTAAAATTTAATTTTGTATTCAATTAAATATTTATATTAAAAATACTTCCTACAAACACTTTTCTAATATTTAATAATAAAAAATAGGACTCAAATAAGCTGTCAAATTTTGGTGTCTCAATTTGTGTCTAACCAATTAAATTGGAATATGTGTGCACATTTATGGAAGAAGTTGAAAAAAAATAATTAAATGTGCTATAAATGTGCAAACATATCCCAATTTGGTTGGTTGGACATAAATTAGGAGACCAAAATTTGACAGCTGATTTGAATCGTAAAAAATAATAATAATAAAAGAATGAGTTAATTAATGTAATGCAGCTACATTTTTCGATGACTTGGGACTTGGGACTTGGAAGATCAGGGGAGTTTTTATTTATTTTTTTATTTATTTTATACGGTATTTATTTATCTAAACTCGAGTTTATTAATTTACTGGTTGAACCACACTCCTAGAAGCGATCAGGTAAGGTGGTTGCTTTAAGACTTTAAGTCAATAGTCAACTCTTCACAATTATGTATTTGATGTGATTTAATCAGACGGCAATTACAAGCTAACCAAATTGACTTTTTTTTTTTAATTAATCAAGATTTCATTGTTAGACCACAGGTCATCTAATTTTTATTCTATTTTTTGAAATCCGACACCAGAACTATTGAGATCCGTTGAGATCAGACGTTATAAGTACCGTAAGAAAAATAACTCTCATTACAAAGGAGATAAGGGGTATCTCGAGACTCTAACCTTTATCACGAATGTGAAAGCGAAGTGTACAACCATTCAAACTATGATAAGACGTGTGAAATCTGAATTACCTAATTTTAATTAGCGAAAAATCCAACAATCAGCTGATAAATCTTGTGTTATAATTGGCATCAACAATATATAAACATGACTTGTTTTTGAAGATATATTTTATGGAAACAAACATAACACTTAACAGGAAGTCAGGAACAGCTGTTGGATTTTGTTATATATATAAGAAACATTATTGCATTTCTTGATGCTTCCTCAGCAATTTATTTAGTGCAGCTCATACCACATTATTGATATCTAATTATTGCAATCGAAAATTTTATGGTTTAATTATTGATTATTATTACTATTTTAGAACAGTTATTGATATTTTATAAATAAATTATTGATTTTTATGCATTATTAAGTCATAATCTTACAGTTAATGCAACAAACATTAATAGTCTTGTCGGAAACTTGCTCCTCATCAAATGCTACCTGTGATCATTTTCTTTGAGTAACCTGCAAATTTACTAGTTATTGTTTTTAATTATATATATATATTTTTTGAAAAGCAATTTTTAATTATAATTAGGTCAGAAGATGTGTTGAGATTTATTTAATATTGAATTTATTTTCACGTATAAATTTAAATTTTTAATATGTATATTTATATTACATAAAAAATTAAAAACTGTATTGTAATTTTGGGAGAAAGCAATGCACGATTTGTTATTATTACAGTATTATTATTATTATTACTACTATTTTATAACTATTACATATAATGTACATCTTTTTATAACATTTTTAATAATTAAGATCGGATCACACATCACATATATATATATATATATATATATATATATATATATATACAGAAATTCTATTATCAGTTCGAACTGACAAAAGTTATATCAGTTACTTGCATATGGGCCACTGGATTTAAATACTTTGACTTGACTGTATGCACTTGTCAGTCAAAGTATTTAAATCCAGTGGCCCACATACAAGGAACTGATATAACTTTTGTCAGTTCGAACTGATAATAGAAAGACTATATATATATAATGTGTAACTAAAACACATTAAAATGAATTAATATTCATTCAACATTTTTTTTTAACCGAAATTTACTTTTTTTTTTAATCCAATATTCAACTGTTCTTTTTCTCACTTCAACGGCTCTGTTTTTTTTTTTTTTATTAAACCCAATATTCATTATTATTTTATTTTATTTTATAAATACCATTGAACTATGTCAATTTTTATTACACTTTCAACTTGCAATTTTTCATCTATCCAACCCCTTTACCAATTTATCAAGATATTGTTATATTTTGTAGCATATTTTATTTTTAAGTTAGTTTTATTGTGTACTTATAATAATTATTTTTTGGTAAATTATTAATTATTTTATACCATTGTAATTTTATTCATGTATTGTTTTAGTTTACATTTACTTGAAATAATAATACTGTGAGTACTAATTTGAATTGTTTTTTATGTGTACATAGATTGATTCATTTTTAGGGAGGCTTGTAATATGACATTTTAAATATGACGGTTAATTGTAATAATAACATTTTAAATTTATTTAAAAATAATAATATTTCTTTTTTAATTAAAAATAATTAAAAAATAATAAGGAAGCATTTTTAGAGAGATTTCTTAAAGTGTTAACTCCTTATACGACTCCTCATTTATAAAAGACTTATTGGGGATGCTCTAAAAGTACATAAAACTCCCTACATGCTCTAAAATATAAGGTAATAGCTCAACATTGATCATTTGAGACCTTAGATGAAAAAGTAAAATTAGGCTTTTATCGAAAATTAATTTACTGATTTTCAGAATAAAAATGTTGTATTTTTAATTTTGGATAGTTTGGTATTTTCATATGATTGTAGTCAAAGCAACCACGTCACAACCTACACTTTATTAATAGGGCAGCTTGACTTCCTTTAACCAAACAATTTTCTTTCTATACTCCATCTTCTACGGCCAATTGAATCCAATACATTTGACAAATTGAATAAAAGTATGAAATTCTTTATTATCTCTAATGTAAGGAATATATTAGTTTCTTACTTCAGAGATAATAAAGAATTTCATACGAATCGATAGTAAAAAGACTATATATATATATATGATTAAATTAAATTTATGATTTAAAATTTTAATTTCGATATTTTAAAAACTGATATGTTCTTAATCTAATGGTTGAGATTTGAATGTATTTATGACTCTTGGATTAAGAACACATATATGGCCGAAATGTTGAAATCAAAATTTTAAATTGGTATAGCCTGATCCGAAAAAAAAAAAAATAAACAAATTAATGACAAGAGTTGAAATTTTCATTGTATCTCAACGAATACCTAATAGTCTGCTAAATACAATAAATATCAGAAAAGCAGATTTCCAATTTTCAGTAAAGTTGGTTGACAAGCATTAAATATTGACTGTTTTTTCTTTCCCTAAAACAATTACTAATTTTACATTCAATTTTATTTTCATAATTTATTAAAAAAAAAAAATGAAGTGAAATAAATAGATAAACAACGTATTGGGAATTTGGAGGAATCTTTTGAGTTTTGTCTAAGAAAGAGAACAAAAACAAACTGCTTTAAAAGCTCTTACGTTGGTTCCAATTTTTAAAAACAGCAGATACTTGTCTTAAATGCATTTTCACATAATAAATCAAATCAAAAATAAATGAATAGTGGTTAGATCATATAGATGGTAGAGGGGAGCCTGTGAGTTCCGTGTAAAAGAGGGAGAGGCACGAACTAAGGCAACAATTTCGGGTCCCACTCGCTTCTTTTAAAAGCGCTTCTCCTGGGTGGGAGAGCTTCTCAGTTCTCATTCTCTGTTTAAACCAAAACCAACTGGCAACTACTTCAAAAACTTATGCCATCTCTTTCTTTTTAATTTCATTCTCAAAAGAATCAAAAAAATAGACCCCATTTTTAAAAAATCAAGGGCTCCATTGCAGCTTCTATCTTTCTTTCTCACTGAAAAATATTTTTAAACTTGGGATATACAGAAAAAAATAGAAAACGGAAAGGCTATTTCTTTGAAGCTAATAAAAAGCTTGTAACATGGGGTTTGGGGTTTTAAGGCAGAACATGTTTGTGTTACTGCTACTGTTGTTGTCTTCTTGGGTTTGTTCAGTTACATCTTCTGTCTCTTATGACAACAAAGCTATTATTGTTAATGGGCAGAGAAGGATTCTCATGTCTGGTTCCATTCACTACCCAAGAAGCACTCCTGAGGTATCACTACTTGTACTGCCAATGTACCTCATCAATGTTTCTTCTCTTCATTTTCCATCAACCCTTTCACACCTGGGTTGCTCTTCGTTTTCAATTTTTCATTGAATTTGAGATCATTGTTCTAATTTGTGCAGATGTGGCCTGATCTTATACAAAAGGCCAAAGACGGAGGCTTGGATGTTATACAAACATATGTCTTTTGGAATGGACACGAGCCTTCTCCTGGAAAAGTAATGCACTTTGTTTCACTGCTTCTTTTTCAATTAAATCTTCAAGTTCAACAACTTACTGGGCTTTTTTTCTTTTCAAATTTTTTGTTATCAGTATTATTTCGAGGACAGATATGATCTGGTTCGGTTCATCAAGCTCGTGCAGCAAGCAGGGCTTCTTTTTCATCTCCGGATTGGCCCCTATGTTTGTGCTGAATGGAACTATGGGTAATTATATTACTTTTAATATCTCTAAAAATCATATCAATTTTTTTTCTTCCTTTCAAATATTATTGTGTTAGTGTTACAATAATCTGATTTTGCTCTGTTTCTACTACAGGGGATTTCCGGTCTGGTTGAAATACGTCCCTGGTATTGAATTTAGAACTGACAATGAACCTTTCAAGGTTGCCTACTTTGGATTTCTCATCAAATTTGATCACCCTTTTGTTTAATTAGATTAATTTTATTTAAAAAATTGATTAATTTGACTTGTTATTGACTACAATGAAGGCGGCAATGCAAAAATTCACAGAGAAAATAGTCAGCATGATGAAGGCAGAGAAGTTGTTTCAAACTCAAGGAGGTCCCATAATTTTGTCACAGGTTGGAAATTTAAAAGATTGTTTATAAATTATAGTTAATTATTACTCTTGTTTTTATATTTTTCAATAACTGGCCCATAGCTCAAGTAAAGTACCTTGTGTTCACTTTTTTCTTCTTCTTTGTTTGTTTGTATAGAATTTGATTGCTTAATTGCATAATTACAGATTGAAAATGAATTTGGACCAGTTGAGTGGGAGATTGGTGCTCCTGGTAAAGCTTATACCAAATGGGCAGCTGAGATGGCTGTTGGTCTCAACACTGGTGTCCCATGGGTTATGTGCAAGCAAGACGATGCACCGGATCCAGTTGTAAGCATTTCTTTTCCATTTATTTATTTATTCAAAGGTTTCTTTTTTTTATATGCTTTAAATTTGTCATTTTCTGTTTATGATTTTCTTGTAAGCTTTTTCTTTCTTGCAGCCCTACTTTCTTGGTGGGGTTCTTGATAGTAAGTTTGTCTACTTAGGTGGCCTTAAATTGTGGTGTATCTTTATCTTTTATTTCATATGCTTCTGGGTGTGCTACTGTGCTTTTCTTTTCCAATTTAATTTCACTGGGGGTGTCCCTATCAATCCGTGACAATTGTTTGTCTTTTCATTTCTTTTCTGTGGATTTCGATTTTTGAGTGTGTTTTAATATTAAATCATTAGCATGTCTCTCTGTCTGACACTTGGTGATGATAATTATTTGAACCTTTTTTTGAGTATTCATTTAATACAGTAGTCTGATTCATTTTGATGAAATTTTACAATCACAAGTAATTACGAATTTACGATAATGAAATTGAACAAATGTTTGAGGTATCTCTCTCTCTCTCTCTCTGACATATCTTTCACTTGACAGATAAACACTTGGAATGGTTTCTACAGTGAGTTCTTCAAACCAAATAGCAATAAGAAACCAAAAATGTGGACTGAAAACTGGACTGGCTGGTAAATCCACTAAATTCCCTGCAGGAAAGCTCTCTCCTTTTGAAACTTTAGTGAATGAACTTCCTTGAGAGTAATTATGTTTTTTTTTTTTGGCCTTTGCTTGTTTAACTTGTAGGTTCACGGAGTTTGGAGGTGCAGTTCCTCAGAGACCAGCAGAAGACTTAGCGTTTTCAGTTGCGAGGTTCATTCAGATCGGTGGTTCATTCGTTAATTATTATATGGTAAACTAATCTCGACTTCCTCTTTCCAAGTTAATTTCCCCCCCTGGAGTATGATGACCAATTATGAGTGATATGTATTGCTTTTCTCATTCAGTACCATGGAGGAACTAATTTTGGCCGGACAGCTGGTGGTCCCTTCATTGCGACTAGCTACGATTATGATGCTCCTATTGATGAATTTGGTATGCACACTTAATTGAAGATATGTGAACACACTCAATTCAAAACCATCATATCTCTAATTGATCTGGATTTTGTATTTTATAACAGGACTGATAAGGGAACCAAAATGGGGACATTTGAGAGATTTGCACAAAGCCATCAAATTATGTGAACCAGCTTTAGTTTCTGCAGATCCCACTGTTTCTTCCCTTGGGAACAACCAAGAGGTAGGTTTCTGGACAGACAGAGACAAACCACCATTATGCACACATACATTTGGGTTCCATTTATGAAAATTTAACTTCTAATCATGATTTGTCATCCATAGGCTCACGTATTCAGGTCATCTTCTGGGTGTGCCGCGTTCCTTGCAAATTATGACACATCATCATCCGCAAAAGTGACTTTTGGAAATATGCAGTATGACCTGCCACCTTGGTCCATCAGCATTCTACCTGACTGCAAAACTGCAGTTTATAACACTGCTAGGGTAAGGGCCGGACTCCTGAATCTTATAAATTAGTTCCTCTTTCATCACGCGTAATCGTTTTCCTGTATCTTGACTTGGTTTCTTGTACATTTTCTTGCGGAAGAAATGTTTAATATTCAGAAGTTCAATAGAATGTATCCTACAAGTCTTTCATACAAAAAACATATTAATATCTAAGGCTAAATTTGATATCTGATTGCAATTCTGAACAGCTTGGTGCACAAAGCTCACAGAAGAAGATGATACCTGTAGGCAGTGCATTTTCTTGGCAGTCATACAGTGAAGAAACTGCCTCTTCTGATGATGATAATACATTTTCAAACAATGGGTTGTGGGAACAAGTAAATGTCACCGGAGATTCTTCAGATTATTTGTGGTATATGACAGAGTGAGTAGTCTTGACCTTACCTCCCTCGATACTTAATTTTTTAAAAATAAAATAGTTACGACCTTATTGATGTTGATTCTTTTCTCCATAATTTTTGTCTGTCCTGTTAATGAACCAGTGTAAATATAGCTTCCAACGAAGGATTTCTGAAGAATGGACAAGATCCTCTTCTCACTATTTGGTCAGCAGGCCATGCTCTTCAAGTTTTCATTAATGGTCAATTGGCAGGTACATGGAATAGAGTGGCAATTGTTGTACCTTTAACTGAATCTCTGTGTGACAGTGTGTATCTTTACGGTTATTAACTAGCTCATTTTAATATTTATCCTTAAACAGGAACTGTATATGGACAACTAGACAATCCAAAATTGGCATTCAGTAACAATGTCAAATTGAGAGTTGGTGTTAACAAGATTTCTTTATTAAGTATAGCTGTGGGTCTTCCGGTCAGTTTTCTTTCTTTTCTAATTTATCTTTATTATTTCAACATGGTTGATGACAAAGAAATACGATAGTTTACTCTTTTTGATATCAAATTTGGTCAATTTCAGAATGTTGGCACACACTTTGAGAAATGGAATGCTGGGGTTCTAGGCCCTGTCACGTTAAAGGGACTCAATGAGGGGACAAGAGACTTATCAAAGCAGAAGTGGTCTTACAAGGTTTGTTGTCTATGCTCTCAAGCAATGTATATACTGAAGATGTAGGGATTTGGTCAATTTTGTGCATCAAATTAATGACCTCTCTTGCTATTTGTAAGTAAAACTTGAATAGAACTGTTGGCGTAAGGTGCCATTGTATCATTTATCGGTCCAATAGAGTTATTAGGTGTAGGATTAAGTCCTGTCCAATAGAGATTTTTGTCTCTTACCTCAAGCACTCATTTACAAGTATGATCCTATGCAGATTGGTCTGAAAGGTGAAGCTTTAAGCCTTCATACTGTTAGCGGAAGCTCCTCTGTCGAATGGGTACAGGGATCACTGATGCCTAAAAAACAACCCATGACATGGTACAAGGTGAGAATAATCTCAGTTCACATTCAATGCATATCCACTACTCTCCAGGGACTAATTTAGTAATTTGCAATATTTGTTTGCAGACCATTTTCAATGCACCAGGAGGCAATGATCCATTAGCTTTAGATATGAGTACCATGGGAAAAGGGCTGGTTTGGATCAATGGTCAGAGCATTGGGCGCCACTGGCCTGGATATATAGCACGCGGCAATTGCGGTGCTTGTAATTATGCTGGAACTTATAGTGATAAGAAATGCAAGACAAACTGTGGAGAGCCCACTCAAAGATGGTGAGAACAGTTTCCCTTTCTTGTCCTTTTTAATTGTCCATCCAGTAAACAAATTCATAATAAAGATGTCACTTTTAGGTATCATGTTCCACGTTCATGGTTGAATCCAAGTGGAAACCTATTGGTCGTGTTTGAAGAATGGGGTGGGGATCCTACTGGAATTTCTTTGGTCAAAAGAACAACAGGAAGTGTCTGTGCTGATATTTTTGAAGGGCAGCCAACATTGAAGAACTGGCGCATGATATCCGGTGGGAATGCCAATAGACTGCAGCCCAAAGCCCATTTATGGTGTCCTCCTGGGCAGAAAATCTCACAAATAAAGTTTGCAAGTTATGGATTGCCGCAGGGGACATGTGGAAGCTTTCGTGAGGGGAGCTGTCATGCTCACAAGTCATATGATGCTTTTCAACGTGTATGTCGCTTTTGATTTCCATTTAATTTTTCATTTCATGTTTCTGACTTTCTGCTAGGAATAGGAAGATAATAAAGAACTCACTCTACTAGGTATAAAGGGAAGCTAGGTTAATCTATTCAAATGCCGATTTTGGTCACAAACGTTTAGTTCTGATGATGAATTCGTCCAATTCTAGCTAATATTTACCCCCGTATAATCCTTTATCTGTTATCCAGCTCCCTATTTATTCATTTTCTTTTCATAGAATTTACAATTTAAACTGGTCTCTTTCAGAATTGTGTTGGAAAGGAGTCTTGTTCAGTGGCTGTGGCTCCTGAAGTTTTTGGAGGAGATCCATGTCCAGATAGCTCAAAGAAGCTTTCCGTTGAGGCTGTCTGCAGCTAAAAATTCAGACGATCAAAGTTAACCAAATAAGCAAAACCCCAACATTGATTCGTCTTCATAGATAAATACATAAAGCTGTTACGATCTTGCTCTTTTATTAGCAATCCAAGCTTATGCATCCTGCATTCGCCAATGTGATGGTTTCGGCTCCACCCCACCAGGAAAGCCATATTACAACAGTCATACCTCGTAATCTGGGCAAAGCCAAGGATAGATTATGAAGTAGCTAGTTGGAAAGATAAGTTGTTTCATGTAGATAGACAAAGCTATCATGTGTGTGAATATAGCCTCAATACCTAGGATTATTACAACATGCAAAACAGCAAAAGTTTTAGTCCTTTAAACATAGATAGAGTTTTAAGTAAGCTTCCAGCTTACTGTTACTGGGTTGAAAGCATTTGTGATTTGTGATTTGTGATTTGTGATTGTATTTTTGTAAGAATAAATGGAAAGGTAATAAATAACAGCTTGAATGGCATTTGGGTTCTGAATTGTTGCTCTGTGAGTTTTCTTATTGATGTTCTTTACAAAGCTGCGTAGAGGTGTCAAATGGTTCGGGCAGCTTGAGCCTGGCCCTCAGATTGAGGGCCAAGTCTGCATCCAAGCCCTATGATTGGGAGGTTTTGGCTTGAGTTTGGAGGACTGGATTTGAGGGCACAGTCAGACGACTCAGACTTAAAGGAATTGTTTTATATACAAAACAAGGGAAAGCCTTTGGACAGAAACTCATAAGCAAAACTGAGCCTCACAAAATATTCAAACATGGTCCATACCCAGCCATCAAGACCTATTATTAGGTCTTAAAATTGCAGTTTGGCCCGGCCCTATCCATTTAATACCTCTAGAACTACATCAATATTCATGTTGCTCTTGTCTAATGAGCGCTTATCCAGCCTAGTAATTGCTATTTATCTAATGTGGTTATGCTGTAAGAACACTCGTTCAACTTAGCAATGTTTCAAGTTCGAATCACTACTAGTGTAAGCGATATATAAAAAATTGTGGAAATAGGTCTAAATAACACAAAATCCATAATGACTCATAGGATTGACACTAGATTAATAATTTGAGTTTAAATTGCAATAATGGATTAAAAAAAAAAAATACCATCTTCTTCTTTTATTACTTTTCTACCATTTTAGTTGTTTTTTTTTTTGTTTCTTTTTTTCAAAAACCTCCATCAATAGAAGTGGAATAGACCCCCATTGGAGGATGGATGAATAGATCTCCATGGAGGTCAATGAAGAAAATGAAAAAAAGAGAGGAAAATTTTGTATTTTGTCCAATAAATTTCTTAAATGATAAAATAAGTCTCGAAAATAAAAAATAAGTCTCAAATATCAAAATAGGTCTCGGAAACACAAACACAAGTCTTGGAAAATAAAAAGCGTAAGACTTAAGGTTTATTTTGAAAACCTGTTTTGAAAACAATAAAAAGTTATTTTTAACTTTTTAGTTATAACTTTTAAAAAGTTGTTTTTTGTTTTAAAAAACAGTTTTGTAAAATGTTCAACCAAACAACATTTTACACGGTTTACAAAACAGTTTTTGAAATAAATAAAAAAACTTTTTGAAATGTATAACTAAAAAGTTAAAAACAACTTTTTATTATTTTTCACCATTTTCAAAAATATCATTTCAAATCAACTTTTCCCTCAAAACAACTATTTTACCCATTTTAAAAACATTAACAAAACACTTTTACATCATTTTCTGTTTTAAAAAACTATTTAAAAAAACACTACCAAATACATTACATTTTTAAAAACATCATTTTAAAAACATGATTTCTATTTAAATTTTTTTTTCTTTTCAAAAACATAATTTTAAAAACGATTTCAAACGCACCCTTATTTTTGTGATTGTGTTTTACGAGTATTTTTTTTATCATAAACACACTTTCTGTGCTATTAATTTAAGTTATTAAATAGGTGTCAGTCTTAAAATGAGGGGTGTAAAAAGTGCTAGAAAATTTTTAAACCCTAAAATATTTATATTTATGTTGCTCTCGCCCCTTTTAACTTTTAAGGTTTCAATATAACATAGATATCCATCAGCATCTCAACTAATGTTACTAGACTGTTAATTTTTATTAAATTTGAATTAAATAATTAAGAAAATACAATAACTTTGAAAAATTAAACAAAGAAAAACTATCTTCTTTTTTCTATAATTATATAGATTTTTTTTATAGTACCAAAACTGAATAAAGATTGAAATTCTTTAAATTAAAACTGCATGAATCATGTTATTTTCTTAGAATAATAACATAATGACATAATGTATTGCTCGCTCTTTCATTTATAAAGTATTAAATGAGATGATTAATTGAAAGATAAGAGCATCTCCAATGCAAAAGTGGCTTGCATACCAATAATTATTGACATGGCAACAATGTCAAGAGACTTGCTTCCTATGTGGCATAAAAATAGACTTTATAGACAATCAATTCAAAATTTGGTCTCCAATGCTTCCGTCTAAAACACAATTTTTTTTAATGACATGTCCATCTTTTTTCCTATTTTATTTTTTATTTTATTTCCTTACCAAAAATATATGAAAAATTAATGTCAGTTTTAAATATTTGCTGAGTCAACCTAAAAAATAGATGTGCAACAGACCGTCTGAAAGTGGACGGTCATGTTGACAATGTCTAACATTTTTTTTGCCACGTCAACTTGAGGTTGAATATGCACGGTTGCATTGGAGACACAATTATTAACATATCGTCTATTTATCCTACATGGCATCTCTTTTTTTCACAAGCCACGCTTGCATTGGAGATGCTCTAAAATCATTCTTGTTTAACTTTCTAGTACCAGAAATAATAATAAAATAGATTCAGCCTAAGATGGAAATAAAAAAAAAAACTATATGGGATGATACCCAAAAACAATATGCAAAACACAACTTGAATCAACAATTCAAGTTTAAAAATAATATGATTATAAAAAATGGATGATACCTAAAAACAATATATATACAAAGCAAAACTTGAATCAATAATTCAAGATAAAAAATAATATGATTATTTTTCAAAATATAGGTAGAGATATACCCAAAAATAATATGCAAAGTAAAATTTGAATTAATAATTCAAGTTAAAATATACCAAAAACAATATACAAAGCAAAACTTGAATCGATAATTTAAGCTAAAAAAATAGAATCATGTTATAATATATTGGATTAAACACCACTTGCCACCTCCTTCATTTTTCATCTGATATATTTACTTACTACTTAAGTTAATGATGCAATTGATGATGTACTGACGTGTGGTTTGTGGACAAAGTAATCACCATTCACGTCACTCCTCCTCTTGCCAAAGGAACTTAAAATCTACATATCCACCGATATATCCACCGATATATCTATATTTTGGAGGGACCGATATCGAAACAGGGACCGATAGAGAAAAAATTGGTGTAGATCGTGGAGCTACTGTTAACAAATCCTTTTTTAAATTTTTTACCGAATATCCACCGATATTGATAATATCCCCGATATATCCATAAATTTAAAAGCCCGATATCGATACCGATACCGATATTTTATTCCTTGCTCTTGCCTATATATATATATATATATTTCATATCCTTTGTAAGTGGCTGATGAGCTAATAATGCTCTCACTTGGTATCAATACAAATCTAAGCTCTCTATCTCTCTCGTGTTCTCTCCTCTGATCTCTCGTCTTTCTATCATCTCTTACTTTGTTATTTATTTCATCTATTATTCTTCTTTCTTTTACAACACGTTATCAGCATGATTGTATGTAAATAAAAAGGATCCATGATGGGTGATTTAATTACATCTCTATATTCTGAATCTATATATATTTTGTATACAAGATGGCTTTGCCGTCAACGGAACATATATATATATAGTACTGAATTTATTCTCTTTAAATCTTTATATTCTGGATCTATTTATAGTTCCGTATACAAGATGGCTTATGCCGTCAACGGATCTTTTATATATAGTTCTGGATTTATTTATATTGTTTAAATATTCACATTTATTTTTATGCACATAACAGGTGAGCTCAGCCTCCTGGAATTGTTTAAATATCCGCATTTAATTATTTGCAATATATGAGACTGGCTCATGCTGTGTCTCAGGACTGGCTTATGCTGTGTCTCCAGATAAACTGTTTAAATATTCAGTATTTATTTTTATGCAATATATGAGACTGGCTCATGCTGTGTCTCGGGACTGGCTCATGCTGTGTCTCGGGACTGGCTCATGCTGTGTCTCCAAATAAATTGTTTAAATATTCAGTATTTATTTTTATGCAATATATGAGACTGGCTCATGCTGTGTCTCGGGACTGGCTCATGCTGTGTCTTAGGACTGGCTTATGCAGTGTCTCCAATAAATTGTTTAAACATTCAGCATTTATTTTTATGCAATATATGAGACTGACTTATGCCGTGTCTCGGGACTGGTTTATACTGTGTCTCCAGACTGGCTTATGATGTGTCTTCAGATAAATTGTTTAAATATTCAGCATTTATTTATACACAATATATGAGATTGGCTAGACCGACTAACCAGAACTTAAAGTTTCTGGAATTATGATTTTTAAGTCGGCACGGTTTTGAAAACCGATGAGAATCTGGAGTTCTGAATCCAGTGTTATATACAGGAATTCAATAATTTATTATTTGGAATCTGGGGTTTCAAATCCATTCAGAATATGAATTTTTCTGAATTTTATATATGAACTTATAGTTCATGATCGAACCGGAAGTTCGAAAAATTAATATGATCTATGATTTTATTTTATCTCATATATATGAAGTGATATGTTTACATATCATTCATTTGAGAAGAAGGATTTACACATCCAACAGGATGTCACGAGTATCACAAAAGAGATTTAAGATCCTAACGTATAATGAAACTGGAAATAATATTTTATCCATTTCATTCATGTTTAATGCTCATGAAGAGCAATATTCAAAGAAGGATCTATACATCCAACATGATATTGTAAGTATCATAAAAATGAGTTAAGATCCTAATATCATGTATAATGAATTTGAAAATATTTTACTAGAAAAGAGAAGAAAAACGAGGTGTGTGTGCAGAAATTGTGTGAAGAACATCACTGCGGAATCTTGATCAAACTATTATATCTCCCACCGATTAAGATCGGTTTAAGTTGAAATTTAGTCAGCACATTCTACTCTTGTAGTTCTTGAATCTGTACGGTGGGATTGTCAATCAGAATTCCTTGTGGTGAGTTTTGCAGCTCCGAACAGAGCTGGGCAAAAAAAATAGGGGAGAAAATTCCAATATTGCACAAGTTTCATCGAAGAGAGATATCTCTTTGATCTGTGGTCTGATTGGGTTGAAATTTTGTCAGAACGTTCTTCACTTGTGTTTCTACAATGTATTGGTTGGATTGTTTATCGGAACTTTCCACAGAGAGATATACACCTCGAACTGAGCATCCAAGTTTATACTATTCTCTCTCTTGTTTCACTTATTGATATTCCATATTTGTATTAATGGTGTTATGTATATATATTTGTTACAAAATTAAAAGCATGGATCCATGCCATGATTGCTAAATGGATGGGATAATTAAATATATCCATGCAATGATAATAGTGCAACGATTCATACAATTTTACGGAATTATTATCATTCCAGATGAGATATAAAATGACATTACAAATAATGTCCATAAAATTCCTAGAAGGGAAAATATATGTCTTGCCGATAGTGTAAAGACTCATACATTTCTGCGAAGTCATAAATATTTTATGAATTAGACTTTGCTGAGAGCAAATGTTATTAATATATTAAGTCCAACGGATTTGATAGAAAGCTCTAGAAAAGCCACGATGTTGTTATCAAACAATACTCAATTATGCATCAATAATACCTGATTTTATTCAAAGAACAACATAAAGTAATATGCTTAGTTCAAGGGCATTTAAAATTAATACAAGATCAAATCTAGCGGATTTGATGGATCTGATTAAAGGCTCTAGAATAGCCACAATCTTATTACTAGATGATATTAAATTGTGTATCAGTGATACTTTATATCATTCAAGCAGAACATAAAGAAATCTGCTTAGATCAAAGACATATAAATTTCTTAATGTCATTTGAGACCATGAATAATAAGAATGTTGAATATCTGTGCGTGATTCAGGCCAGAAGCTGATTATAGAAAAGCTGTGTTCTTTATCATCCGGGTTATATTGCTGATCAGAAAATGTATATATGTGGACATATTCATCCACCAAAAGAACCATTTCATTATTTTATGGTTCTAATTGATGCATCTACGAGATGATCACATGTTTATGTATTGTCAAACGTCTCTAATTGAGATCAATGTTCAACATCCAGTTTTCGCATGTATTCATAATCAGAATGGATCAGCGGAATCACTTATCAAACATTTCCAGGTAATTACGAGAACTTTATTATTTCGATTCAATTACCAAATTATATATGGGACATTCTATATTACATGTTGATGCATTCATCTATGACTCACTACCTATCATCGGTATTTACCATTACAACTTGTAATTGGTCATTGAATTGCTCACATTTTAAAGATATTTGATTGTGTAGTATATCTCCTTATTTCATCTCTATCATGATTTAAGATAAGAATTCTATATCGTTATGAGATTAATATTGATTTTGATTAATCTTCTATTAGATCATTTAAACTTCTGAGAGTTTATATTTTTACGCACGATCTGTATATTATTATATTAATTAATTTCCAAATGAAAAGTTTCTCCAGAAAGAGTAAACGAAAGGTTACTCTTATACAAAATAGAGATACCAGTTCGATTCTCTATATATAAATGTGTCTCATTTCAATATTTGTATCACTCAAATATGAAAGATAATCATCAGATAATTATTAATCTGTTACTTGATATATTAAAGGTAACAAGATTTTATAAGTTGTCATCTCATAAACCCCGATCGGGTGATTATTCTTAAAGAATGATCAGAGTAAATAACAACAAACAAATCATCTGATGTATATTATAAGCTTATGAACCTTTTTTAAAGGTATTATTATCAGGATCCAAAAGCAAACAAAACTCGAGTTATAAATAAATCCAATTTCTCTAAATTAACTCTATAAGAGTATGATATATCTAAAGAGACACGAGTCTATGAAATAACTAAATCCATTGAAATGGAAAGAAATCTCAACAGAGATATAACTATATTGAAATTAGGAAAATTTCTATAAAGTTCATATAGTGACTAAATCTATTGAAATGGAAGAAATCTCAACAGAGATTCAAGTATATTGAAATTGAGAAAACTTCTATAAACCATATAAGAGAAATATGGAATCATAAAGAAACAATCATTGATGATGTGTTTTTATACACAGTAGCGCTACTGAAATTATAAATGATAATTATGATATTCATAATATCAATGATTGTATACAAAAGGCATGATTGACCTAAGTAAAAAGAAGCAATTCAAGAAGAATTGACTTCATATGCCAAACATAATGTATTTAAACCAATAGTACTTCAGACACCTGGAGATGTCAAACTAGTTGGATACTAATGGGTCTTTATATGGAAACGTAATGAGAAAAACGAGATCGTGAGATATGAGGCACGACTCATAATACAAGGTTTCTCATAGAAACTTGGTATTCAATAGTGACGAATACAATTACGTTTCAAATTTTTGATAAATTTGGCTGCCTTTACAAGGCTTGAAATACGTCCTTTAGACGTATTAATCATTTATCTATATGATTCACTCAATACAGATATTTATAATCCCAGAAGGATTTAAAATGCTAGAAGCATGTAAATCGAGATCTCGTAATCTGTATTTGATGAACATACAAAAATCTTTATATGGATTAAAAACAATATGAACAAATGTGGTATAACCATATTAGTTAATATCCGATAAGATAAGGATATAATAATTATATTATATACCCATGTGTCTTCATAAAGAAATAAGAATCCGGATTTACTATATTCACAACATATGTTGATGATATGAATTTAACTAGAGCTCCTGGAGAGCTCTTGAAAACTCCTGAATTTTTATAAATGAGTTTAAAAATGAAGACGTGGAAAAGAAAATATTGTCTCAACCTTCAGCATAGATCAAATGGAATGTTTGTCCATCGATCAAAATATATTGAAAAGATTTTGAAAAGGATTCCATATGGATATTACTTCATAAAGCAAGTCTTTGCTTACATTTCCTCCAAACATTTATGATGTTATTGAAGTTCAACAATCTAGAAGATTGCTTCACAAGAATTTTTATTAGGGGGAACGTCCCATCAGGTGGAGCATATCAAATGAAGTATATTAATTATTTTAGGGCACATGTGCATTGTATTCTTTTTCCTTTTAAATCAGGTTTTTGTCCCATTGGCTTTTCCTGATAAGGTTTTAATGAGGCAATTCTCTAAGCACGCCCACAAATCTTTTGATTCGTAAAGAACATCATGAATATTACATTAATCTAGTAGATCATTGTATATATGTTATATTGATCAAAAATATCATTGTAACTATTACTTTGATCTTGCTAATCATCGTATATATGTTACCTTGATCCAAAAGATCATCATAAATATTACTTTGATCCGATAGATCAATGAATATTGTTGCTCCAGTTTTTATCCTACTAGGTTTCCCCTAGCAAAGCATAAATGTGATAAATGTTTTGAAGAAAACATTAACTATGAACATATTTGCATTGCACTATTTCTCTTTTTGATCAGGTTTTATCACATTGGTTTTTCCTGACAAGATTTTAACGAGATAATCAGGGGGAGCAAAGTTCAGAATGGACATATGTGCACTATACTCTTTTTCCCTTCGTTCAGGTTTTATCCCACTGGGTTTTCCTGACAAGGTTTTTAACGAGATAGTTTTGAGAATGTCCAACTCCACAAGATTCAGAAGATCATTGTATGCATTTTGCAAAGGTTTTATCCCACTGGATTTTCCCTAGCAAATTAAAATACAAATGGTGGAAATTCAAGGGGGAGTGTTATAATATATTGGATTAAACACCACTTGCCACCTCCTTCATTTTTTATCTGATATACTTTACTTACTACTTAAGTTAATGATGCAATTGATGATGTAATGACATGAGTGGTTAGTGGACAAAGTAATCACCAATTCACCATTCACGTCACTCCTCCTCTTGCCTATATATATATATTTCATATCCTTTGTAAGTGGCTGATGAGTTAATAATGCTCTCACTTGATATCAATACAAATCTAAGCTCTCTATCTCTCTCGTGTTCTCTCCTCTGATCTCTCGTCTTTCTATCATCTCTTACTTTGTTATTTATTTCATCTATTATTCTTCTTTCTTTTACAACACCTTATCAGCACGATTGTATGTAAATAAAAAGGATCCCTGATGGGTGATTTAATTACATCTCTATATTCTGAATCTATATATATTTTGTATACAAGATGGCTTTGCCATCAACGGAACATATATATATATAGTACTGAATTTATTCTCTTTAAATCTTTATATTCTGGATCTATTTATAGTTCCGTATACAAAATGGCTTATGCCGTCAACGGATCTTTTATATATAGTTCTGGATTTATTTATATTGTTTAAATATTCACATTTATTTTTATGCACATAACAGGTGAGCTCAGCCTCCTGGAATTGTTTAAATATCCGCATTTAATTATTTGCAATATATGAGACTGGCTCATGCTGTGTCTCGGGACTGGCTCATGCTGTGTCTCGGGACTGGCTCATGCTGTGTCTCCAGATAAACTGTTTAAATATTCAGTATTTATTTTTATACAATATATGAGACACCACCTTACTTCTCCCTCTACGTCACAAGTCAAAACACCACCCCCAATGCACTTATTTTTAGGCCCCTACCTCCATTTTTGACACACGTCTACAATTTCAATTATCACTTAGGCACCCAAAGCACTTACTTTTAGCCCCTACCTTACATTGTGAGTTGTGACATGTGTCTACAATTTCATTTACCGCCCAGGCCCCCATTGCATATGATGTATTCTTTGTGAATAATATAAATTATTAGAATGAAGAACAAATATATTCATCATTTTCACTTCATATCATCTTCACTCTTCTCTTTCAAGTTTTCATCCTACACGGCTACACTACACAGCAAAATTTACATCACAATTCACAAGTTTCTTTCAAAATCTTCATCAAATAAGCAGGTACGTAAATGTTCACTTCGATATTTGATGTTTTCTCGTATTATTTCTAAAACTCATTAGAATTTCATATTTATAAATTGATATGTACAAAATTTAATTTTGTTTTGATAGGGAATTACATTGCATAAGATGTCTGGTACTAGAAATGAACCAGCATGGGCGTATTGCCAACCAATACCGAATAATAAAAATGGCACTATATGCACGTTTTGCAGTCACATTATGCAAAGTGGGGGAATTATCCGGTTTAAATTTCATTTATCCAGTAAAGAGGTGTACAAAAATGTAAAAGTATGCCCAAATGTGCCACCAGAAGTGAAAAAATAAATATCTCAATTGCAAAAAAAATAAAGAAACCAAAAAAAACAAAAAAAAGCTGCAAATGAGATTGAGGAAATTCAACAAGAATTAAGAGGAAATTTGCTTGATACAGAAGAGGAAGATGACATGTATCTTTATCCTGAAGATTTGCATCCTGATGAGCGAGATGATTATCGTTCTGCAATAGATGCATCCAAAGCATCTGAATGGCAAAGAGAACAGGTAGAAAAAATCTTTGGAGGGAGGTCAAAGAGAGGAGAGAGTTCAGGAGCTGGTGGTAGTAGCCAACCAACACAACAAGTACGTCGCACTCAAAGTGGACGAGAGCCGCGTTATAAACCTCTAGTTGCACCTTCATTGTTCAAATCATCAGGTGCAAAGCAAAATAATATTAAAGATATGTTCAAGGGAGGTAGTATCAGAGAAAAATTGGGGAGGTTAGTATCGAAGTTTTTTATTTATGATAATGTGCCCCCTCATAAAGCCGGTTCTCATCATTTTAAGAACATGATTATTGGTGCTCAAGAATCAGGTATTTTTTTAAAAATAATAAAGCTTTTGAAATTTTTTATTTGTTTTATTTTTTATCTCACAATTAAATCTAACATGCATGTGAATATATGTGTTGGAGTTCAACCACCATCAATATTTGAAATTAGGCATAAATACTTGGACATCGAGTACAAGGAAATGAAAGAGTATGTTGATAACTTCAAAACAAAATGGGAGAAATATGGTTGCACCATAATGTGTGATGGGTGGACGGGACCGACAAGATTGTCGATAATTAATTTTATGGTGTATTGTAAAGGTCACATAATTTTCCTAAAATCTGTTGACGCATCCGACAAAATTAAAGATCATCATTATATTTATGGATTGCTCAAATATGTGGTGAATGAGGTCGGTGAGAAGAACGTCGTGCAAATTGTCACCGACAATGGCTCTGCATTTGTGAAAGCAGGTAAAAAATTGATGAAAAAATATTCTTTATTTTGGATTCCTTGTGCAGCACATTATTTGATTTTTGAGGATATTGGAAAGAAGGACAGTGTTGCACGTGTCATTCATGATGCTAGGGCTGTGACTAGGAATGGCAATGGACCGGGTTCGGGCGGGTTTGGGAAAAACCAAACCCAAACCCACGAAAGAAAATGACATCCAAACCCGTCCACGTACCCACGAAATTTAGCGGGTTCGGGTTCGGGTTTTACCCGCGGGTTTAAGCAACATCCAAACCCACCCACGAACCCACGAAAAAACTAAAACAGCAAAAAAATAAAAAAATAAAAAATAAAAAATTAACAAATGTAATTCAAGTTCTAAAATTCTAACATAAATATATAATCCATAAATTCAATTTCTGAATTGTAAGTTGTAACACAACATAAATCCATAATCCATAAGTTCAAAATATTAAAATTACACACAAACACAGTCCACAACAGTCCACACTCCACAGTCCACACTTGACAACAACACAACTTTTCCATCAGATTTAAAGTTTCCTGCAGCCTTGCCATTTTCATCTCCTGCAGCCCTGCCATCTTCAAGTTTCCTCAATCCTCACTTATGTTGTTCATTCCTACAATTAAAATCAATTTAGTATACTTCAATTTAAATCAAATAGGAATAAACTCATGAGTACTTCAAGTTTTTTTTTAGCAACTTCATACTCTTATACGGATTATGTACAAAAAAGAATTATTAGCATTATTAGCAACTTCTTAGTGCTCTCGTTTTGAGCCAACAGCTTGCTATTTCTATTAAGAATTATTAGCAAATGACTGCATCGATCTAAACAACCCAAAATCAATACATAAACATGAATACATGTCACCCTTTTTCACCGGAGAACATACGTTATCTCAGCTGCTATAAAATTTCGTTATACAAGTCTTTCATTGTAAAGAGAAAATCAAATTGATTTCATTGTAAAGAGAAAATCAAATTGTCGTTTACCAGGAAGCCAAAAACAAAACCAAATCAAATCAAATCAAATTGATGTCCAGGATAATAAAATGAACATCAAAAAACCAAAATAAAATAAAATCCATATTACCACAACTATCTATACATCACATGAGAATCAAGAAATTAGAACCATAAATTGTAAAGAGAAGTAGAGAACATTTTCTATTTCATGTCTACTGTCATCTCAAGACTCAAGAGTCAAGATCCCACCAAAAGTTACCAAAGATAGAATAAAACTAAAATTAGGCAAAGTTTCCAAAATTTCCCCAAAAAATAAAAAACATATTTCTGTTCATTTCACTGGAAAACCCATATCAATCATTTTTATTCAATTCATGTTCCAGAATTATTTTTAAAACCCTGAACCAAATCTAATCTTTTGCAAGGGAGGCAAAGGAAAGCCCAAAGAGAACACAAAATCAAACAAGAAGACAAGCAAAATAGAGTAGCAAAGACAAACCTAGGTCACCAACTGTGCTGCAAAGAAACGACGAGTTGACGACGAAGAATGGACCTCCAGTCCACGACCACGAGCGCCGATTCAACTGAGAGTTGAGACTTGAGAGAAAACTATGGTTGGTGTAAGGTGTTATCGTATAGAGAATTAGAGATTAGAGAGAGGCAGAAGCTGTGATTCTGTGAAACATACGAGTATATGACATTTTAGGAATTTAGGGTTTCACTCAAAATGCATCATTTTTAAGTTAAAATTTATAACATATCAAAACGACGTCGTTTTGAAGTGGCTTTTACAACTAAACGGGTATGCGGGTTCGGGTATGGTTTTTGAAAAAAAACCATACCCGAACCCGAACCCGTGACGGGTACAGTTTTCATACCCATACGCGCCTATGGGTACAATTATCCCAACCCAAACCCTCTTTAAACGGGTTGGGTTCGGGCGGGTCCCATGGGTTCGGGTTTCATTGCCATCCCTAGCTGTGACAAACTTTATATATAATCACAGATGGTTACTATCGCAAATGAGGGAGGTTTGTAAAGGGGAGATAGTGCGACCTGGTGCAACTCGATTTGCGACTAATCATATTGCCCTTGATAGTCTTTTTTAAAAAAAGACAAGTTTGAAACATCTATTTACCAGTGATGCATGGGCTACAAATAGATTGAGTCGAACCGCAAATGGAAAAAGAATAGAACGGCTTATTTTAGATTCAGAGTTTTGGGATAATGTGGCTTTTGTAATTAAAATATATGAGCCATTATACCACGTTCTGAGATTGGTTGATACCGAAGTTGTACCCACTATGCCCATCTTATATGAGTTAATGCGTGTGATGAAAGATGGAGTAAAACAGCAAAGAGGGAATACTAAATGGATTCTAAACATTATACAAAATCGGTGGGATAAAATGCTTAATCACCCACTACATGCTGCAGGTAAATTTTATTTCGGATTGTTTGTCATTCATAATTAATATTTAGTAGTATTTAATTATTTATACTAAAATTAATATTTTTTATTCTTCTAGCTTACTATATGAACCCAAAGTACCAATATAGAGACAATATTGAGGATAATTCAGATCTTTTGAACGCCGTACATAGTGTCTATTCACAATTAGACCCTGAAGCTGCAGGGATTGCTAATTTTGGAAATGAGGTAAGAAGTTACAACTTACAATCAATTTTATAATTCCAATATTATAACTTCTTTGCATGAGAGTATTGTGTCATATACTCATATTTATATATATTATTTACATACTGATCTCATGAGTCATGAATGTAGCTCACATACTTTAAGGATGGAAAGAAAAGTTTTGGTGAACGAACAGCCATAGCAGCTAGAAGCAAAATGCAACCAGGTATATAAGTTTTATTACAAAAATCTATTTAATAATAATAAATAATAATATCATTAAAATGGTATTCATATGTATAATACTTGATAATTTTTATTGCAGCTGATTGGTGGGTAATGTATGGAGATTGTGCTCCATCATTGCGTGCAATAGCAATTCGCGTATTATCACAAATAGCATCATCTTCTGCGTGCGAAAGAAATTGGTCCACATTTGCTTTAATCCACACAAAACAAAGAAACCGTCTTGCATATTCTAAGCTTGAACAACTTGTTTATTGTTATTATAATATGAAGTTGAAAATTAGGGATATGACAGCTGAAAAAGATAAAGTAGATGAAACAGATTTTATGGATCTACTTCAAGTAGCTGCTGAAGCAGGGGACGATGATGAGAATCCATTTTTTGACTGGATTAGGCCTGCCTATTTGGATGATGATAAGGGAAATCCTGATCCACAAATTGCTTCTCATGCTCGAGATATGGGAATAAATGTTGAACAAGTGATTAGAGAAGAAGTTGGTGTAGATCGTGGAGTTACTGTTAGCAGCTCTTCCGATGACCAACATACCTCTGATGGAAATAGTGGAGGAAAGGATGATGGAGATGATGGAGATTATGGAGGAGGTTGGGAATCTGGTGCAAGAGGTTGGGATGCTAGTGCAACAAGTTGGGGTTGGGATGCTAGTGCAACAAGTTGGGATGTTCATGCTGAAGGTTGGGATATTGGTGCGACAGGTTGTGATGCTCATGAAGGTAATTTTGATCAAAATCGTGGTAGACAACATGAAGGAACAAGTCAAAATGATGAAAATTCCTTGAATATGTCTCTCTCCTTAATGAGTATGGACACTGAAAATAGTTCTTTGGGTGATTCACAGACAAGGCCAGGTCCTCACGTACCATATCATGGTAGTTATGGTAACTGCAGTATATTTGATTATGCTACTCCTCAAATGTCATATGCAATACCTATGACTGCAGATCAACAATATCCACCAAGTTGGGTAAATCCAAACTACCCAATTCATGGATCAGTTGGAAGAGATCAATCAACATATGTGTGGCATATTAATAATTACCTTGAAAACTATGCTAGCACATTTTCCTGGGAAAATTATTGTTTGAATCAAAATAGAAATGTATCTTATGTATTTGAACCAGCAAGGAATTCATTTTGGTTTTAAATTTCAGACATGTAATGTATTATTATGTATGAATTATGATTTATGATAGAATATTGGAAGTATGGAACTATATATATATATATATTAATGATAATTTTGTTTATTAAATATTCAATCTCTTTATATTGTATATAATATTGTAAAAGTGAAACAAAATATTATTCTATTAAATACTCAATTAAAAAAATTATATACAGACTCTATCTATGTTATAATTTATAATAAACTCATAACTATACTAATTTATTATTGAAATATGATTCATTTGATATATAATTACTTGTATAAGTTTGTCCTAAAGTTTCACAAAAAAATTCTAACTTTAGATGTAAATATCCATCATTTTTTTAATTTTTTACCAAATATCCACCGATATCGATAATATCCCCGATATATCCATAAATTTAGAAGCCCGATATCGATACCAATACTGATATTAAGTTCCTTGCCGGTAAGGCTAGCATCCCGTTTATCACCACCAATGCAGAAAATCAATGAAACTTATGGATGATGGATTCGATAAACAGACTACTGCCAGGGATGAAACATAACAGGGGCTAGGGTGGGCTCAAGCCCACCCTGACCCATCTTTAAAAAAAAAAAAATTTGAAAAAATTGTAGAATAGTCCTTATAATATGTTTAATTATCTATTCAGATCAATTATATAAGAAAATACCATACATGTCCTTTCACTTGTTTCTTTATTTGATTTGATTTTTTACTTTTTTTCAATTTTTACTCGATCTCACCACTTCAAATGCAAAAATACTTTTTTATTAACTACTCTCTCCCATTCTCTAAATTTGGCCTAATTATCTAAAAAACTTTGGTTTTCAAATTAGGTATATTTTAATGAATTATATATTTTTTATTATTTTATTTTATTTTGAAATTTTAGTGTTTATCTAATTTATAGTTTTTTGAATTATATAAATTTAAATATATATTTTTTTTTTGTTTTGAAATTTTAGGGTTATTATAATTTTTTTTTTGTTTATAAAATTTTAGGGTTAATCTACTTTCAAAATTACAAAGTATTGATATAAAAATTGAGTGCAACATCAAATGAAAATATAACTATATAATACATTAATTAGTAAAAATCTTGTTGATGTTGTTTTGGTGTGGCATGAGCTAACAAATGAGGAATTTATTTCAATTTTTTTTGAAGTATTACATAACTTCGGGCTTTTTTTTTTTGGAGAGGAGACTCGAACCCACAACCTCGTGGTGTAGCCGTGTAGGTGTGATGGGTATACCACCGGATTAACCTCATCTCCTAAATTTATTTCAATTTTACCTTGTTAAAGTTGAGTTAAAACTTTTCAAAAAGTTCTTTGGTACATTATTAGTAACCTTACACCGAAAATGCATACATTATTATTTCAATTTTACCTTGTTAACTATTAGGTGCATCTTTATTTTTCAATTATTGAAAAAATTTCATTCCATAGAGGCTTATTAAGAAGATTTATTCTAGGCCCCCCCCCCCCCCCCCCCCAATAATAATTATAAAACCTCTAAATACACCCCCAATTTACTTGAAAATACCTTTTTTTATATAAATAGTAATAACTAAATATTTTTCAAAACAAATTAATAAATATATATATATATATAATAATAATAATAATAATAATAATAATAATAATAATCTAAACATATTTATTTCTATATATATCAACAAAGCATGTGAATTGACACTTTGATTGCAATTATGAATATTAATTGTTTAAAAATTAATTATGAAATTGGTTAACAAAATCTATGCATTATCGCATTAATTACGAGATTTCTCTTAATTACCTATTGATTTTGTGATTAATTGGTTGCCTCTTGATTTTTTTTAAGACTCTTGATTGCCTTTTTATTTGTATATTATATTGATATAGAATTGGAGGGTGTTTAATTTATTATATAAGTGAATTGATAATTATTTATTGCATAAATTGAAATTTGACTGCTCTCTAGCTATCTCTTTAGTATATATATATATATATATATACAGAAATTCTATTATCAGTTCGAACTGACAAATGTTATATCAGTTCCTTACATGTGGGCCACTGGATTTAAATGCTTTGACTTGACTGTATGCACTTGTCAGTCAAAGTATTTAAATCCAGTGGCCCACATGAACTGATATAACTTTTGTTAGTTCAAACTGATAATAGAAAGACTGTATATATATATATATATATATATATATATATATATAAATTTATTGCAATTCTTTAAGGCAAAAACAATAAATTTGTATACTTTTTAAATTAATTATTTTCTTAAATACGAAAAATGGAATGTCCTTAGAAAATAAGTAGAAAAATAAATTAATTTATCACTAGGCTAGACAATAACCTCCATGGAGTTTTTTTTTTTTTTTTTTTAATACTTCTACAAGTATTTCTGGAATAAATTTTTTTTACATAAAATAATAATAATTATAAAACCTCTAAATACACCCCCAATTTACTCGAAAATACCTTTTTTATATAAATGGTAATAACTAAATATTTTTCAAAACAAATTAATATATATATAGAATAATCTAAACGTATTTATTTCTATATATATCAACAAAGCAAGTGAATTGACACTTTGATTGCAATTATGAATATTAATTGTTTAAAAATCAATTATGGAATTGGTTAACAAAATTTATGCATTATCACATTAATTACAAGATTTTCTCTTAATTACCTATTGATTTTGTGATTAACTGATGAGTAAATGCTACTTTGTCCAAATTTGGTGCCCAAATGATGTGGCAACACTCTCATCCATTCATTTAAATCAAGCAATATAATACAATCTAAATGAATGGATGAGAGTGTTGCCACGTTATTTGGGCACAAAATTTAGGCAAAGTAGCATTACTCTTAACTGATTGCCTCTTGATGACTCTTGATTGCCTTTTTATTTGTATATTATATTGATATATAAGTGAATTGAAAATTATTTATTGCCTTAAATGAAATTTGACTGCTCTCTAGTCTCAATCTCTTTAGTAAAGTATATATATATTAAAATTTATTACAATTCTTAAAGGTAAAAACAGTAAATTTGTATACTTTTTAAATTAATTATTTTCTTAAGTATGAAAGTTATGAAAAAAAAAAAAAAAAGTGTTGTTTGAATCCACAGTTTTAGTACTATCTTCATTAATTCATGCATGCTAAGCGGCTGATCAAACTTTACATTTTCAAATATAACGTGATAAGTCTGACCAGACCAGTTTCTCAATATTTATATAAATTGTGAGGATTTTGTTTTATTTATTTTTTTAATAGGAAATAAATGGATTTTAATGGTGTATTCTATTCTTTAGTATTAACTGTTAACAATTTTATTTGAAAATTTTAAAAGGTCTAGTAATTGTGTTAAATATTTTAATTTTGAAGCATTTTTATATTATTAGAGATTTGTGTTTTTCTCTGAGATGGAGAGTCTCAACCTTCAATTAATATATATGATATAAATTGCTTAAATTTTTATTAATTAGTTATTAATTGTATCTTTTTTTATAAATTTGATTAAATATTATTATTTTAATTTTGGGTTACGAAAAAAAAAAAAAACATTAATACATTACCATTGATATGTTTTTAAAATTTACCATAAATTCCATAAAAAACTTATCGTCATGTATTTATGCATATTTAATACATTCTGAACAATAAAAAAGTGATGATTTGATATTCTTTCTCATACCTTTATTTATAAATAAGAGTGGTGATTATTGTTTTTCAATCAAAAATGGCAGAAATTTTAATTTTATTGAAAATATAACAGATAGAAATTTTGAATCATGCCTATTTTTTATGAGTTTTCAATTTATATTTTACAATGCCGCATATCGTGTGAGATGCATACCATAATATACTAAAGCTGAATCTCAAGGCACGATGTGAGGAAGCTTTGGTATTAAATTCTATATATTCATTTCTATTTTTTATATTCATTGACTAATCATATAAAATCAAAAGTCAATCCCATAATTAATGAGATAATAAAATTAATTTTCTAGATCCAACTAATGTGATTAGTGTTTTAGTTTAGTTGATTTTCTAAATTTAATAAGAATTTTTTCACATTCCACTCAAAAGACAGGATACAAGGAAAATGAGAAGTATAGAAGTTTTATAAGTCAAGTTGGAATCCAAAACAATACCACATCCTTAACATAAATAATTACTACTACAGAGAAATTTTCATTACATTCTAATTGCAAAATTATTGACTTTTGTATACCCAAAGTGCTTCATATTTCATAAATTATATTACATGACATTTTAAATATATATATATATATATTTTCAATAAAACCTGTGCATCGTACGGGTTACACACTAGTTATATATATAATGTGTAACTAAAACACATTACACATTAAAAATGACATAAGTCGGGTATAATTTTAATGGTAAAAATGTTACCATTCAATGATTTAAAACTTGTGTTATAATTTATGAAAAAAATTCAAAAAGAGGAGGGAAGACTTATACTTGCACAACAAGGTATAACCTCTCTTAACAAATTAAATGGTTGGACACTTCCCTTTCCACAGTATCTCTCAGCCCTCATATGTAATGGGAGCTGTATTCCAACATTTGCTTATAGTAATTGATTTAGACATGTTACCGAACTGTGAACTGTATCATAATTTATATATATATATATATATACAGATTTTCTATTATTAGTTCGAACTGACAATAAATATATCAGGACGAAGAATGTGGACCACTAGATTTATATATTTTGACTCAAAGTGTATGCACTTGTCAAAACTTCTTCATAATCTGTGGTTCACATTCTTCGTCCTGATATATATATTGTCAGTTTGAACTGATAATAGAAAATATATATATATAACAGAAAACAGTAAGGCATAAATTAATTTTAGATAGGTTGGTATTTTCGGTCTTTATTAACACTTTAACAGGGCAGCTTGAATTCCTTTAGCCAAACAATTTTCTTCTGTACTCCATCCTCATCTACCTTGCTCGTTAACAAGTTTGTTAATGATAAGAGTTGAAATAGTCATTATATCTCAACTAGTCAACTTATACCTCTACATAATCTGCTAAAATTTTCCTGTCCATCTTTAAAATCGCGAAATTTTTTAGTAATAAGTTAGTTGACAAGCCGGTAAATATTCACTATTTTTATCTATAAAACAATTTCTTATTTTACATTAACTTTTTTTAATTCATCATTTATATTTAAAAAAAATAAAATGAAGTGAAATAACAAGAGTGTGAGCCTTGAGAGCCTAGAAATTTACTATTTATTATTTAGATAGGAATGTTTGAATCCAAAATGTCAGTACTTAATCGTTAAGACCGAACCAGACTCAATAAAAAAGAAAGAAAATAGATGGTAGAGAGCGCGCCTGTGAGTTCCGTGTAAGAGGGAGAGGCCAGCACAAAGGCAACAATTTCGGGCCTCACTCGCTTCTTCTGCTTCTTTTTAAAGCGCTTCCACTGGGTGGGAGAGCTCATTTCTTTGAAGTTAATAATCTTGTAACATGGGGTTGGGAGTTTTAAGGCACAACATGTTTGTGTTACTGCTACTGTTGCTGTCTTCTTGGGTTTGTTCAGTTACATCTTCTGTGTCTTATGACAACAAAGCTATTATAATTAATGGGCAGAGAAGGATTCTCATGTCTGGTTCCATTCACTACCCAAGAAGCACTCCTGAGGTATCACTATCACATCACTACTTGTACTGCTAATGTACCTCATCAATGTTTCTTCTCTTCTTCATTTTCCATCAACTTTTCACACATAGGTTGCTCTCTTCATTTTCATTTTTTCATTTGGCAACTGGGTTGTTGCAGATGTGGCCTGATCTTATACAGAAGGCCAAGGACGGAGGCTTGGATGTTATAGAAAGTTACGTCTTTTGGAATGGACATGAGCCTTCTCGTGGAAATGTAATGTGCACTTTGTTTCACTGCTTCTTTTTCAAATATTTTTTCAAATTCAACAACTTACAGGCCTTTTTCTTTTTCTTTTCAAATATTTTTGTTTTCAGTTTAATTTCGAGGGCAGATATGATCTGGTTCGGTTCATCAAGCTGGTGCAACAAGCAGGGCTTCTTTTTCATCTCCGGATTGGCCCCTATGTTTGTGCTGAATGGAACTATGGGTAAATATATTACTTTTAATATATTTTTTTTCCTTTCAAATATTATTGTGTTAGTGTTACAATGTTCTGATTTTGCTCTGTTTCTACTACAGGGGATTTCCGGTCTGGTTGAAATACGTCCCTGGTATTGAATTTAGAACTGACAACGAACCTTTCAAGGTTGCCTACTTTGGATTTCTAATCAACCTTTTGTTTAATAGATTTTGTTTGATTAATTTGACTTGTTATTGACTACAATGAAGGCGGCAATGCAAAAATTCACAGAGAAAATAGTCAACATTATGAAGGCAGAGAAGTTGTTTCAACCTCAGGGAGGTCCCATAATTTTGTCACAGGTTGGAAACTTAAAAGATGGTTTATAGTTAATTATTACTCTTGTTTTATATTTCTCAATAAATGGTTTACTTTTGTTTGATTGGTTAATTGCATGATTACAGATTGAAAATGAATTTGGACCGGTTGAGTGGGAGATTGGTGCTCCTGGTAAAGCTTATACCAAATGGGCAGCTGAGATGGCTGTTGGTCTCAACACTGGTGTCCCATGGGTTATGTGCAAGCAAGACGATGCACCGGATCCAGTTGTAAGCATTTCTTTGCCATTTATTTATTTATTCAAAGGTTTTCTTTTTTATATGCTTTAAATTTGTCATTTTCTGTTCTTTCTTGCAGCCCTACTTTCTTGGTGGGGTTCTTAATAGTAAGTTTGTCTACTTAGGTGGCCTTAAATTGTGGTGTATCTTTCTCTTTTATTTCATATGCTTCTGGGTGTGCTTTTCTTTTCCAATTTAATTTCACTGGGGGGGTCCCTATCAATCCGTGACATTGTTTGTCTTTTCTTTTATTTTCTGTGGAATGTGAGTGATATGTATTTTCTGTCCCTATATGTCCCCATTTTCCAGATGAAATTGTACAATCACAAGTAATTACGAATTTACGACAATGAAATTGGACAAATGTTTGAGGTATCTCTCTCTCTCTCTCTCTCTCTGACATATCTTTCACTTGACAGATAAACACTTGGAATGGTTTCTACAGTGAATTCTTCAAACCAAATAGCGTTAAGAAGCCAAAAATGTGGACTGAAAACTGGACTGGCTGGTAAATCCACTAAATTCCCTGCACCGAAACTCTCTCCTTTTGAAACTTTAGTGAAGGAACTAATTTCCTTGAGAGTAATTATGTTTTTTTTGGCCTTTGCTTGAAGAAGGTTGACAGAGTTTGGAGGTCCAGTTCCTTATAGACCAGCAGAAGACCTGGCATTTTCAGTTGCGAGGTTCATTCAGATCGGTGGTTCATTCGTTAATTATTATATGGTAAACTAATCTCGACTTCCTCTTTCCAAGTTAATTTCACCCCCTGGAGTATGATGACCAATTATGAGTGATATGTATTGCTTTTCACATTCAGTACCATGGAGGAACTAATTTTGGCCGGACAGCTGGTGGTCCCTTCATTTCGACTAGCTACGATTATGATGCTCCTATTGATGAATATGGTATGCACACATAATTGAAGATATATGATGAACACTCTCAAAACCATCACATCTCATTCATCGGTCTGGATTTTGTATTTTATACCAGGACTATTAAGGGAACCAAAATGGGGACATTTAAGAGATTTGCACAAAGCCATCAAATTATGTGAACCAGCTTTGGTTTCTGCAGATCCCGTTTATTCTTCCCTTGGGAAAAACCAAGAGGTAGGTTTCTTGACAGACAAGTATGCACACACATTTGGGTTCCGTTTATGGAAATTTAACTTGTCATCCATAGGCTCATGTATTTAGGTCATCTTCTGGGTGTACCGCGTTCCTTGCAAACTACGACACATCATCATCTGCAAAAGTGACTTTTGAAAATATGCAGTATGACCTGCCACCTTGGTCCATCAGCATTCTAGCCGACTGCAAAACCGCAGTTTATAACACTGCTAGGGTAAGGCCAGGACTCCTGAATCTTATAAATTATTTCCTCTTTCATCACACGTAATCGTCAACTTAGTTTCTTGTGGAAGAAACAGTTAATATCCAGAAGTACAAGTCTTTCATACAAAAACCAAACTAATTTCTAAGGCTAAAATTTGACATCTGATTGCAATTCTGAACAGTTTGGTGCACAAAGCTCACTGAAGAAGATGACACCTGTAGGTGGTGCATTTTCTTGGCAGTCATACAATGAACAAATTGCATCTCCTGATGATGATAAAACATTTTCACACAATGAGTTGTGGGAACAAGTATATTTAACCGCAGATGCTTCAGATTATTTGTGGTATATGACAGAGTGAGTAGTCTTGAGACCTTACCTACCTCGATAAATACTTGATTTTTTAAAGATAAAATGGTTATAATCTTACTGATGCTGATTCTTTTCTCCATATTTTTTTTGTCTGTTCCAGTGTATATATAGATTCCAATGAAGGGTTTTTGAAGAATGGACAAAATCCTCTTCTCACTATTTGGTCAGCAGGCCATGCTCTTCAAGTTTTCATTAATGGTCAATTGGCAGGTACATGGAATAGAGTGAGACAATTGTTATACGTTTAACTGAATCTCAGTGTGTATCTTTACGTTTAACCAACTCATTTTAACTTCTATATCCTTAAAACAGGAACTGCATATGGAAGCATGGACAATCCAAAATTAACATTCAGTAAAAATGTTAAATTAAATGCTGGCGTTAACAAGATTTATTTATTAAGTGTAGCTGTGGGTCTTCCGGTCAGTTTTCTCACTTTTCAAATTTATCTTTATTATTTCAACACGGTTGATGACATAGAAATATGATAGTTTACTCTTTTTGATATCAAATTTGATCGATTTCTTCAGAATGTTGGCACACACTTTGAGAAATGGAATGCTGGGGTTCTAGGCCCTGTAACGTTAAAGGGTTTTAATGAGGGGACAAGAGACTTATCAAAGCAGAAGTGGACTTACAAGGTTTGTTGTCTATGCTCTCAACCAATGTCTTACATCAAACTAGTTACTCATTTACAAGTATGATCCTATGCAGATTGGTCTGAGAGGTGAAGCTTTAAATCTTCCTACTGTTAGCGGAAGCTCCTCTGTCGAATGGGTACAGGGATCATGGATGCCCAAAAAACAACCCATGACATGGTACAAGGTGAGAATAATCTCAGTTCCTAGTACTCCATGCATTAATTTCCACTACTCTCTTGAACTAAATTTAATAATTAGCAATATTTGTTTGCAGACCACTTTCAATGCACCAGCAGGCAATGATCCATTAGCTTTAGATATGAGTACCATGGGAAAAGGGCTGGTTTGGATAAATGGTGAGTGCATTGGACGCCACTGGCCTGGATATATAGCACGCGGCAATTGTCGTGCTTGTTATTATGCTGGAACTTATAGTGATAAGAAATGCAAGACAAACTGTGGAGAGCCCACTCAAAGATGGTGAGAACAGTTTCACTTTCCTGATATTATTATTTGTCCATCCAGTTTAAAAATTCATAATCAAGATGTGTTAATTACTCTTAGGTATCATGTTCCACGTTCATGGTTGAAACCAAGTGGAAACCTATTGGTAGTGTTTGAAGAATGGGGTGGGGATCCGACTGGAATTTCTTTGGTGAAAAGAACAACAGGAAGTGTCTGTGCTGATATTTACGAAGGGCAGCCAAACTTGAACGGCAGTGGGAATGCGAAAGCCCATTTATGGTGTCCTCCCGGGGAGAAAATCTCAGAGATAAAGTTTGCAAGTTATGGATGGCCGCAGGGTACATGTGGAAGCTTTAGTGAGGGGGGATGTCATGCTCACAAATCATATGATGCTTTTCAAAGGGTATATTTATATATATCTCTCTTTTTCCTTTTCATTTTATGTCAAGAAAGCTTTTCATAGAATTTACAATTTAAATTGGTGTCTCTTTCAGGATTGCATAGGACAGCAGTCATGTTCAGTACCCGTGGCTAATGAAGTTTTTGGAGGAGATCCATGTCCGAATACCCCAAAGAAGCTTGCCGTTGAGGCTGTCTGCAGCTAACCCAACGTAACATCAGTTCGTCTTCGTAGATAAATAATTAAAGCTGTTATGATCTTTCTTTTTTATGATCAGCAATCCAAGCTTATGCATCCTGCATTCGCCAATGTGATTATCACAACATGCAAAAGTTTTAGTCCTTACAACATACATAGAGCCTCCACCCTACTGGGTTGCAATATTCAGTTGCAACTTTTCACTTGAAAGCATTTGTGATTTGTGATTGTATTTTTTTCTTCTTTGTAAGAATAAATGGAAAAGTAACAAATAACAGCTTTGAATGCCATCTGGGTTCTGAATTGTTGCTTCAGAATTTTTTTTATAAATTTGTTTAGGATTTCTTTTTCTTTTTTAGTTTTAGGAAATAGATCAAAATTTCCTTTCACGGTAAGATTTGATCTTTCCTTTTCACGGCAAAAGTTTTGATTTTTTCATGTTTAGTGTTTTTTAGAAATATTGTATTCGAGTCGTATTATAAATAGTCATGTTATTTCAAATTATTGTAACTTTTGATTTTGATTGATATTAATAAAATACCGTTTCTTCGGGACAATTATCTTGTCGTGGCTTCCACAGCTTTCGCTTTGTCACTTATTCATACCATTCTCATCTTCAAGCCATAAACCAACCATCAACTTACCTCTGCCAAGTGCCAACTCCTTCTCCTCTAGCTTTCTATATTTGATTTTCATTCTCAAAAACCAATTAAAAAGACAAACTGTAGAATAACAAAGTCTCCTTCTCTTTGAAAAATTATCTTTAGAGACTCAAAAGATTTATATAGACATGTTGAAAGCCAACGTGAATATGTTACTACCATTACTGTTGTTGTCTTATTATAGTGTTTGTTGTGTTAAAGCTACTGCGACTTATGACCACAAAGCTATTATTGATGGACAGAGAAGGATTCTCATTTCTGGTTCCATTCACTATCCGAGAAGCACTCCGCAGGTATTTTTATTGCCAATGTAGCTCATGAATGTTTCTGTTGACTTTTGACACATGGGTTGTTCTTGATTTTCAATTTTTTTTTCATTCATTTGAGCTCTGCGTTTGTTTTTGTATTGGCAACTGGGTTGTTGCAGATGTGGCCTGGTCTTATAAACAAGGCCAAAGAAGGAGGCTTGGATGTTATACAAACTTATGTCTTCTGGAATGGACATGAGCCTTCTCCTGGAAATGTAATGCACTTTGTTTTACTGCTTCTTTTTCGAATAAATTTTTGGGTTCAAAAACTTACTGACTTTTCCTTTTTAAAAAAACACTTTGTTATCAGTATTATTTCGAGGACAGATATGATCTGATTGGGTTTATAAAGTTAGTGCAGCAAGCAGGGCTTCTTGTTCATCTCCGAATTGGCCCCTATGTTTGTGCCGAATGGAATTTTGGGTAACTAACAAGACCGGTAAATTATCAGTTGCAGGCTGTCTGTACGGAAACATTTGGAGTTTGCTGAAAGTTTGTTTTTCAGGAAACTACAAACATTTGAAGTTTGCTGTCCGAACCTGAAAATTTACAGTACTTAAAAACTTTTAATAGCTCTGATTGTAAAATGATTCTGTTTTTTTTTTTTGCTCTGTTTCTGGTTCAGGGGATTTCCTGTTTGGCTGAAATACATTCCTGGTATTGAATTAAGAACTGACAATGAACCTTTCAAGGTTAGATGCTTGGAGCTTTTCAATTTGTTAGATTATCTTTTTGTTTAATATCTTTTCCTTGAATGATTTGTTTGATTAAATTTGGTTAATATGACTTGTAAATTGGCTGCACAATGAAGGCAGCAATGCGAACATTCACAGAAAAGATAGTGAACATGATGAAGGCAGAAAAGTTGTTTCAATCTCAAGAAGGACCAATAATTCTGTCACAGGTTTCTTGGCTTAAATTTTTGTCTAAGAGAAGTGGCCTAGTTCACTTTCCATTTATTTATTTATAAATGTTTAATTGAATGATTACAGATAGAGAATGAACTTGGACTGGTTGAAAGGAACAATGGTGCTCCTGTTAAAGCTTATCCTGAATGGGCAGCTCAAATGGCAGTAAGTCTCGGCACTGGCGTCTCAAATGGCAAAGGACCTCCAGCTCAACTAATTTTGGCCGGACAGCTGGAGGTCCTTTCATTACTAAAAGCTATGATTATGATGCTCCTATCGATGAATTTGGTATATGATGCAGCAGCAGCTAAGGCAATGGAATACATGGAGCGGGTGGCGAATTCGTATTTCGGTCGCATGAACCAACCAAATCCGGGCTGAACTTCGTGGACCTCTACAGAGGGCATATGAGGTCGGATCGTCTATTATAATATGTTTCCGGAAAGCCCAAGACGAGCTCTACAGATGTTATGAAAACTCCGTTCTCCGTAACAGTTCGAAACAGGCCCAAATTTGGCCATCTATCTTGTTGCGCGAATACTTGAGCTGGACGAGAGCTGCCGGGCTGAACTTCGTGGACCTCTACAGAGGGCATATGTGGTCGGATCGTCTATTATAATATGTTTCCGGAAAGCCCAAGACAAGCCCTATAGATGTTATAAAGACTTCGTCCTCCGTAATAGACCACAAAAGGCCCAAATTTGGACATCTATCTTGTTGCGCAAAGACTTGAGCTGGACGAGCTGGATGTTTTTGAGTCCTTGTTAGTTTCCTTTTTAGTTTAGGATTGAGTCTTGGAGTCCTTTTATATTTATGTTATTTGAGGAGTCTAAATCCGTTTAGGATTCAGGGTTTTGGATCTTTTAGGTTTAGTTTATTTTCCTATTTAAATTCATTGCAACCAACTGTTTGTTTTTTAGCTTTTGATGAATAAAAAAATATAGAGAATTATTTCTCAACTATCCATGTACAACATTCTTTGCGAAGATTAAAGTATTTGAAGCCTGTTAACAATCCTTCATGCGCGAAGTTGAATGTTATCAGTAGCCTAGTATTCTGGCATCCGTGCGCGAATCAACAGAATATTAGTATGTTGTTTCTAATTGTTTCTTGCAGGTTTTTCTCGACAGAGCTTCCACTACATCGGTATATATTCACACATGATTATCTGGATATTGTAATTTATATCAGGACTGCCAAGAGAACCGAAATGAGGACATTTGAGAGATTTGCATAAAGCCATCAAATTATGTGAATCTGCTTTGGTTTCTACAGATCCTACAGTGACTTCACTAGGGAGTACCCAAGAGGTAAGCTTTTCAGATGAGTAGAAGAAAGCTGCACATAAACAGATTCTAATAACTATTATCATCACTATAGGCCCATGTTTTCACGTCAACGTCTGGGGGATGTGCTGCATTCCTTGCAAACTACGACACAACATACTCAACAAACGTGATGTTTCGTAATATGCAATACCAACTGCCACCTTGGTCCATTAATATTCTTCCTGACTGCAGAACTTCAGTTTTTAACACTGCTAAGGTAAGGACAGACATGCGAGAGTCTCCGAAAGCCTTACTATTAGTTCCTGTTTTATGGCATGTGTAAGTTACCCGATTGCAATTTTGAACAGATTGCTGCACAAAGCTCACAGAAGAAGATGATACCTGTGGCTGGTGCCTTTTCTTGGCAATCATACAATGAAGAAATTGCATCTTCTTCTGATGATGATAATACATTTTTGACATTTATGGCAGATGGATTGTGGGAACAAATAAATGTCACTAGAGATGCTTCAGATTATTTGTGGTATATGACAGAGTGAGTACTTATATACAATATGTTTATTATGCAATTTGAAGATTAATATTAAAGATGTTATTACTCTTAGGTACCATGTTCCACGCTCTTGGCTGGACGCGAGTGAAAACCTGATGATGGTGTTTGATGAATGGGGAGGTGATCCAACTGGAATTTCAATTGTCAGAAGAACAACAGCAACACATAATACTCAAGTTGATCGCAACATGCAAAATTTTTAGTCCCAACAGCAAGCAATAAATTTGTGTATAAAAAGTATATGAACTTTCTATTGTACGATCAATATACGTATTTTTGTTTCATCATGTACATATTGTCACGGCCCGCAAAGTCCAAAATCCAGATTCCAGGCAAAGGGTTCAAAATGTCCACAACAAGGCCAAACTCCTGGAAGGCTCTAGAGATTTCCATACACTTCTAGCTAGTGGAAATCTCTAGTTGATGGAAGATTCTAGAGATCTCCGGAGAAACCTAGCAACGGATGTTTCCGGAAGTCTCTAGCAACACAACCATTCTAGGTTGTTCTTGTACACTTATCTAGATGTATGTAGAATAATCTAGAATAATGTAGATACTTCTATAGGATTCTTGAGGCATATACATATGTGTAGAGAATTCTAGATAGGTAGAGATATTTCTGGAGGCCAAACCTCCACCATTAGATCAAATTGATCCTAGCCGTCCATTGAGGAGGTGGACAACTATAAATAACTAGCTCCTCTCATTTGTAAGGCATCCAAGCCAACTTAAGCCATTTGTACTCAAAGCATTGTAAAGCTCTCTTAGTTAGCAATACAAAGCTTTTCTTTACATTCCTAACCAAGCTCTTCCAACCTTTTTTCTCTAGTCTCTCTTGTGTGTGAGAGTGGCAAGCAACACTTTTAGGCTTACTTAGCAAACTTCAGCCGGAAGTTGCCTAAGTGCCGCACGGGATTTTCGCTGCGTAATTCTAAGCCCGTGACAATATGCATACAAAACACAAAATCTGATCATATTCTGACAATCCTTTTTTTTTTTTCTACAATATTCACAAAAAGAATATTAAGAATTACAAAGATCACATTTTTACACAATTATCTTCCTCTTCCTCTATGGTAGGAATTTGGAAGTCTCACAAAATCTCAAAGGAAGATAAATTTTTACTTAAACCATTAATGGCATTGCCTAAATCTTCGTCAACCTGGGCTATTTCTTGCCCTTGATGCTTCCAGTGCATCAGTCTATCTGAGATATCCATTAAAATCTTAATCCCATCTTCATCGATATTGAGTTGGATTAGCCTCTCAATGCACTTGATCAAGTATTTGCCAGCCTTTACTTTCATCTGACAAATAAAATCTACTCCTCTCTCTTCAGTCTCACATAAGGAAGCAGACATACTCTCAGCAGCATCAGTTAAGCTGAAGACAAGACGGGCACCTGCTACAGCCTCCGTTTTGCTATATTCAACAGGCCAGGTAACTGAATCTTTTTTTAATTTTCCATGCTTCGAACCAGCACCACTAGTTTCTCCTAACTGGTTTATTTTACCAGTTGCAGCATAATGCAGAAGCAGTTCACACTCCTCTATGTGTATACAATCAGGGAACCCGACCAAGATTCCCAATGGGATTCTCCTGAACAATACATTTTGCTGCACGCTAAGAACATGGGATGTTTTTGCTTCACAAGATGCAGGATCATTAAGAGATTTGATACAGAAATGCATGTATAAGCTTTGGAAGTCTTTAAGCCAGAGTCCTATCGTTTGAAAAGTATAATCCTCATTGTCATGAAACTTGGGTTTCTTAGGTTTCTTTCTGTACTCGGCGTCAATGTGCTTTTCACCTGACCCAACTTGTTTTATGGTCCAGGCCTTTGATACTTTAGTCAAAAGATCAACCAGCAACTCCTGTTTAGATTTACTCAAGGGACTCAGAATCCATGAAATATACTTTGCTGCAGCAACAGATACTGGTTCTACATCTTGCATTCCAATTTCAGGTGCTCCTAATGTATATTTTGAATGAAAATTTTCTTGAAAGCTTTTCTTAGAGAACAGTAAAACAGAAGCAAAATAGAACCAATCAGGGAAGCAGATTGCCAGAGCCCTGCTATGCAACAATTATGAACAATTCATGAGTAAATTAATCGAGAAAGAATGCGTTCTACAATTGTTTGCAAGCAAAATCAGAGAGAGAGTAGGGATTTACCAGATAGATTTGTGGTCTATAGTCGTAGTCTTTGTCATAGATGGATTGACAGTTGGATCGAAGTGTTTTGTAGCATGCAACTGTGGCTTGCTGGTAGCATGAACTAAAGATAGAAAACCTTCAGAGGAGAGTGGTCCAGACAAAATCCTCATTAATCTGTTGTTGTAGGGAAAATACGCATTAGAAAATGGTAGATTAGATCCTAATTCCAACGGTATGCCCCACCATGACGGACTGGAAATTATATCCAGTATCACTGCGACTAATCCAATCAGAAACTCCAATATGGAAGCCAGACCCCTGTTACACAACTAAATTAATATGATAAATGAGTTATGCATTTTTAAAGATGAGATCAAAGAAACAATACAATGGCAGAATTAAAAATAAAATACAAATTAGTTTATATAAGCTTTCCCATTTTAACAAAATAGTTTTGCTTGATAAACTCATTAACATGATTAGGAGATAGGAACTCACGTCAGCAAAAACCAGTTATGTAATAAAATTCTGGTCTCAATAAACATGATGGGAGAAAGAACCAAGCAGATAGCAATGACACGCCAATCCATTCTGTCATGAAAATCCTTGCTCAAACAAAGGAAAGGCCTGTCCATGGTGTCTTGCAAAATTTTTGAAACATCATGCTTCAGAGTAAACGGATCAAGATACCAGAACAGCAACCTGCAGAATTAGAAGTTCTTGTCATTGAATTAGAACATTGAAAACAAGCAATGCACTTCAAAAAAATAAAGAGAAATATCTTATCAAAGAGGGTATCAAAGAAACACGAAAACTGAAGACGACACATGAGAAGAAACAAATAAAAGGTTAAAAACTCAGTTATAGTAAAAGCAAGCTCCAAGCTTTTGTTTCATTTTTCAACTTCTCTTATTGATTTCCATTAAATAAGGTTTCGTTTTAATTCAGTCCATGAAGAGATATATAAATGTTGAAACTGAAGTAACTATAAACTTAAACACATCGAACCTCAATGGTATCTCATGTTTCTCGATGGAGAATTCTCTGGGTAAATGGCAGAGCAGCTTTGTCAAAGCAGTGCTTCTTCCATCACTCGGTTTAACATCAAGAAAATGCATAAGAGGGTACGAAAATCGGTAGCGAGATGCCGAAACTGCTACTCTTACACAAGCACGCGATAGCAAATGCGAGGGCACTCCTACAAATTACAGATAAAATGACTCATAGTGGTTGGAAAATGATCAAAAATGTCCCTTACAACACATTGGAAAATATCTCATTGTCAACTGTAGAACTAGATCAAATGACAAATTTTGAATGAGCCAGTAATCATAAAATAACAAAATAGAGGATACCCACCACGTTCCTCCAATTTTTCAAGAACACCATTGCACGCTTCAATCAGTTCCACGCAACCGTGTCGCGAAATCGAGCTACCCACTAGCAAAAATTGTTCATTTTGAAACCGCAACGCTTTACAGGCAATCGAAGAAGACAGAACACTAACAATAGTCTTCACCGAAAAATCAATGACTGAATCAAACACCTAAAATGAAAGTTTGAAAAATGTCAGAAGTCAATAAAAAAACATAACATTCAAAACCCAGATTTCAGAATCTTTGAAGGGGGACCGACCTTAGGTGCTTCGAAGCACATGAGGGAGAGAGCGGTGTCCAAAACCCTAACCCTAGAATCATCGCAGAGGTTAAGAGAGTGGTTTAGCTTCGAAATTGAGAGATCGATCGCTTCGTCTTCGCCGTCTCCATCTTGACCGTGAATTGATGAAGTGCGGTTTAGGGTTTGCAGATGTGAAGCGAGTCGAGAGAAGAGATCGATTATTTCCGGTAATGTGGTCATGATGTCGCTGAACCATCAATCAGCGGCGGCCGCGATAACGATACAAGTAATTTGGGATTTTCCCGCCAAAATTGAATTAATTAAAAAGTCATACAATTGGGTTGGGCTTTAGTGAATTAGTAGGCTTGAATAATAGAGAACAGTTATAAAACCATCTCTCTATATCATTAATGGTGGAGGGCCATCTCAAAGATGTTGCAAAACTACAAGGATTAATTGCACAAACATCCCATAAGTTTAGGTAAAATTGCACGTATATTCAACTTTGCCTTTTATTACACAAACTTCCCCTAAAAACAAGTTGACCAAACGGTTGACTAACCGTAAAGTTAATGTCTCATATGTAAAGACAAAAATACCCTTACACATAACCCAAAAGTGAGGTGATTAATTGACGTGACAATTCAAGTTACAATATATGGAAATATATATATATATATTTAAGAAATATTTCATGGTTGATAACATTTCAGATTGACAACTTTACCATTGCACTTTTAAGAAAATAACAACAATTTTGATTTAAAATTGATAGTTGATTTTTTATATATATATAAAATAAAAAAATAAAAAACAATTGGTACTAGCAGTCACAAAATTGTTGCTGTATAAAGGCCTAGAAGCTTTTTATTTATTTATTTATTTATTTATTTTTATATGAAAATAAAGGTTTAAAAGTTTATCATACTATAAACCCATAAAAGTTAATTAAGCAGAAGAGATACATCAATTAACTATTTGTTTGCTTAAAAAACAAATGAAAATAAACACAAATACGTAGAAAACCCTTTTAACATTAACAAAAAAAAAAAAAAAAAAAAAAAAAAACCGAAAAATGATCATAACATGAATGATGCTTCACTTTAGTCTACAAGTAATACTTAATAGATGAGTGATTTTTTTTTTTGGTTATATATATAAAGTTTAACCGTCTCAGAGTGATCTGGTATGGTTTTACAAGATTTGGTAATACAAAGTTGGTTTGCTTCAGCCAATAGAAGAAGAAGAATGGGTGAATAGGAAAGGAGAAGAATAATGGATAAATGACATTCATCTTTTCATTTAATGATATTAATTAATTAAAGAATATTATTATTCCCTCCCCCCCCCCCCCCCCCCCCCCCCCCCCAAATAATTTTCAACTTTACCTCCTCTAGTTTTAGAAATGGCTGGTCTTCCCCCTGAAAACCAAATTATTCGAATATTTACCCCCTACTGTTAAGATTTCCATTAAATGGTAGTTTGACCATTAAAATAGAAGGGTAATGTGGCAAAAGGTAAATTAAAAAATTAATAATAATTTATTTAATAAAAAAACTAATATTAAATTAAATAATAAATGATTTTTTATTATTTAATTTAATATTTATTATTTCAATCTCCTCTCCCTTTTCTCTCACTCTCAATCTCTCTCACTTGATCAACACACCCAACTTTTAAAAAAACAACACCACACCAGTCCACCATCTCTTCCGCCCACCGCCCAACCGAACCCGGAAACCCCTCCCACCACCAAAATCAGTCATTCATTCAACAAGTTCGTAACAAATTGAACTCCGTCAACAGCAATCACGCTCCGTCGACTGCAAAAGAGAAAGAGGAATGAGAGAGAGGCAGGGGGAGAAAAAGAGAAGAGAACCGGGGAGAGAAAGAGAAGAACAGAACGTCGGAAGAGGAAGTGAAAGAAGAGAATCAGTGAGAGAGAGAGAGAGAGAGAGAGAGAGAGAGAGAGAGAGAGAGAGAGAGATTTGGGGTTTTTGATTTTTGGGGTTTGAGGTTTTTGATTTGGGATCGTTTGGGGTTGGTGGTGTTGATGATATATATATATTTATTTTATTATTTTATTTTATTTTTTGCATTTTTTTTTCTATGAATCTGTTGGTTTATGTTGATTTCATTATTTTTTGTTAAATTTTTTTATATATTTTTTTTTTGTTTATGAATATGTGGTGTGGCGGTAATGGTGGTTTAGTTATGTTGAAGATGATGAATTGTCTGGTTTGGTTGTGTTGATGTTGATGAATGAATAACTGTTGAATTTAATTTATTTATTTTTTCTGATGATTGAATCTGGAGATGATAGTGATGAATTGATGTTGAATTGTTGAATTTACTTCTTCTTTTTTTTCTAATTATCTCCACCATCTATGTCTGATATGGATGGTAGAGATTGAATCTGAAAATGAGTTTTTTTTTTTTTTTTTTTTAAATCAACGTTATTATTAGGGGTAAAAACGTACTTTCAATGTTATTTTAACGGTCAAACCACCATTTAACGGAAATCCTAACGATAGGGGGTAAATCTTCGAATAATTTGGTTTTCAAGGGGAAGACCGGCCATTTCTGAAACTATAAGGGGCAAAGTCAGAGTATGGCAAACTACAAGGGAGAAAATAAAATATCCCTTTATTCAATTGTTTATTCTTTCTCAATTAACGTGCCATTGCACTTTTTAAATGTTTTAATGTACCGAACACATTCAAATGACAACTCTACCTTTGAGATGTTAACTTCACAAATAATTAACCGTTTGGTCAACGTTTTTTAGGAGAGGTTTGTGTAATAAAAGCAAAAGTTGAATATATTGCAATTTTACCTAAACTGAGGGGATTTTTGTGCAATTAACCCAATTGCAAATTCAAGTACATCAATGGTGCTAAGTAGACCTGACACGGTTTCGGTTTGGTTCCAGTTTCGGTTTGGTTCCAGTTTCGGTTCCGGTTCCAAGGTTTGGTGGAACCGAAATCGGAACCGGAACCGGAACCGGAACCGGTATATGCTGGTTCCTGTTCCTGTTCATGTTCATGTTCCTGTTCCTGTTCCTGTTCATGTTCCTGTTCCTGTTCCTGTTCATGTTCCGGTTCCGGTTTCGGTTTCGGTTTCGGTTTCGGTTTCGAAACCGCTGGTTCCTGTTTCGATTCCGGCTAAACCGACGGTTTTGAACCTTTTTTATTTATTTTTATTTTTTTATTATTATTAATAAAACTCAGTCTCAGTAAAGTCTGTCAAGAGATCAAAAGACCAAGAGTCGTTCCAACACTCCAAGTTTCCAACCCACATCAGTCCAAGTAATCAACTGTCCAAGAAGAAGAAGAAGAAAAAAAAAATCAAAATCAGATGGTGCCATACTGCCATGGTGGTGATGCCGTGATGATGGTGGATCGAAGGGATTTGGGGTGGATCGAAGAAGAAGAGGAGGAGATCGATCGAAGAGGAGAAGAAGAAGAAGAAGACTGCCATGGTGGTGATGCTGAGATGATGGTGGATCGAAGGGATTTGGGGTGGATCGAAGAAGAAGAGAAGGAGACTGATCGAAGACGAAGAAGAAGAAGAGAAGGAGACTGATCGAAGAAGAAGAAGAGGAGGAGGAGATCGAAGAAGAAGAAGAAGAAGAAGAAGAATAAGAAAAAGAAGAGGAGGAGGAGATCGAAGTAAAAAAGAAGAAGAGGATGAGGAGATCGAAGAAGAAGAAGAAGAAGAAGAAGAAGAAGAAGAAGAGGAGGAAAGAAGAAGAAGAGTCTGCGGCTGTGAGAGAAGAAGGATTTAGGTTTAGGTTTAGGTTTATGTTTAGTATTTATATAAAATAAAAAATAAAAATAAAAAAGGAACCGCCGGTTCGAATCGGAACCGTCGATTCCATTCCGGTTTGAACCGCCCGATTTCGCAAACCTTGGAACCGAAAACGGCCTCCTCCGGTTCCGGTTCCACGGTTCGAACCGGAACCTTGTCAGGTCTAATGCTAAGGCTTTGAGTGCCATCGGATACCTAGTTCCACGGCCGCAGTTGCACTCGAAGGCAGGGGGGAAGTCGGTTTGATCAAGTTTCTAGAGTTTTGGGGTTCAATTTAAAATTTTGATACAATTTAAATAGAAAAATGTAAATAACAAAAAAAGGTTAGTTGAATAAAAAAAATTTGTTGAGTTTGGGGTGGCCCATTCCATTTATGTGAAATAGACCGGTGACTAGTAAGCTAATCAAGATTGTTTTGGAAGAGATTCTTTGGTACATTTGGATTTATACGTTCGATCACTGAAATCATATCATATAGCATGAAATTCACACATGATTGGATATATTCATATCAATAGCATGATATTATTGGTTTTTGAATATACATCTATAATATTGAAGCACTTTCCTTGTTTTGGTTAGAAGAAGAAAAACATAAAAGCACTTCAAGTTAAATCAAACAAAAGTAAGAAAAATGCTTTTCAGGTTCTTGGAGATTTCTGTAGTTAAGTTAACCTCAACAATTTGGAAGTTGGAACTGCTTTACTTATTAGTGGCCCCAGTAAGCATAGATATGCAAATTTAGGATGATGATCAAACCATCTTGTTGATTTGATTGGGAGAGAGAGACCTAATCAACTCCAATAATTCATTTATTAGCTAGCTAATTAATATTTCCAAACAGGAGAGGTTATAATTAATTATGATACATCTTCCATTCCATTTCATGTTAAATTTGATGGCTGTAATTGACTTCCACTGATAAATGATGGCTTTGATCATCATGATGTTAAAGTGGGTTATCCTTTAATGTCACGGCAGTTTTATAAACAGTCACCGAATTATCATAAACTTTTCTGTCACCATTAATTACCTGGAGTTTGTAAGAATTTCTTACAATATGACCATCTATATATACAATATACCAAGAGATGGTCATTCAAAGACAAAGGGATAAACTGTCGGGTTACGAAATCTGAATGAATAATGTTGTATTACACTAACGTATCAGGGTCCAGGGGAGGAGATAGGCGGGGGCCGACAGGGCCATGGCCTTCCCAACCAAAATATTTTTAACAAATTTTTCATGTATAAAATTATCATAATGTGTTATACAGATAAAGATATCTCTTACTCATCACATTATTTAATTATTACCTTTTAAAGTCCGGTCCAACCAATATAATCAAGAAAGTTTGATGTGAGGTAGCATCAGCAGATATGGGCACATGACCATAACCGTTTTAAGAAGAAATTATTCGTATGTTCCTATTTAATAATGTATTTAATGAATAGATATCATGGAGATTATTAACAATGATCACTAAGAAATACTGGATGTGATATATTATTTATTAAAGTAGTAAGTTCATTTTGTAAGACATGCAACATAGATGTTCCAGATATTAATGCTCATTACATTGCAATACGAGGTCAAACTCACTATCAACAAGATAATTTTACAATTAAATAGTATTATTATTGGGTATGTATATATTTTATGTTGCAATTGATTCTCAATTACAAGAATTAAATATGAGTATATATAGATTCGATTATAAATGATTTTTTAGATTTTAAAGAGCGTCATCTTTTTTTTTTTGTTGAAATATTACAATAATTGGGGTTTTATGGGGAAGGGAGAAGAGACTTGAACCCACAACCTCGTGGTGTGGGTGTGAGAGGCGGCCAACCTTATCTTGCCTAAATAGCATCACTTTGATTTATAAAACTTTTGTCTTGGCCTCCTTCGCCCCTGTCATGGTCGAGCCCACGGGGTAAGGGGCAGCACCCCTGGAGCAAATACTCGTCTCTCTTGACTCTTATTATTATTTATTTGCTTTTGTGTGTGATTGTTTGATTGTCTTTGATTTTGATTATTACTTAATAGACGGATTTCATTCAAGGAGTTTTAGACATGTTAGAGATTGAAAATGCAAAGAAATTCTGAAAAAGTGACATTAATATAAGAGAAAATATAAATTTTGTATTGTTTGGCATATGCCTTTTTCACTGTAGTAACATTAAGATTTAAGACAGATCTGAAAATGCATGCTACAGTACAGAGTCAGATCTTTTCAGTGTTTTACCTGTTAGCTTTTTTTATAAATGTACAATTACCCAGAACCCCACCAACCAATATTAGGTCCAAATCATAAAAAATCTTTTGTTTCCTTGTTTCCTTCCAGTTGCTCTTGCTAGTTGCAGGTTTAATCCTGCTGGACCATATATCTAAAACGACAAATCCCACAAGATGGTGGTTTTTTTAACTCTTATGAAGGACGAATCCAATATCAAAAAACTGTCGATCAACCAATAATTTTTTATCTTTTAACCTCTCCAACTCCAAAAGAGTTAATTGTACATCGTTGTTTAATGATTCGATGGAGAAAAGTCTTTGACGTGAGTATGTCTGTATAGTTAAATCACGTGTCACCTGGTAAGAATATATAAGAATCCCCAGGTTTTTCAATTCATTCATTCATTCAATCAACCTTACCTGGGTGTTCATCAAGTTTTTAATGAAATTTCAAATATTTGACATAAAAAAAATGGGAGAGGGGAGAGGGTGGGTCTCTATCTCTTATCATCTCAAAAACCCTTTTTAAAGCAAATGTTAGATGCCAATGTGATAACTTACTTAAATCAGCTGTCATTTTTTTTTTTTTTTTTCTCTGGAGACAGCAATGGCCCTCTCAGACTCATCATAGAAAAAGTTATTTTCATTTATATAAAGAAAGAAGAATAAAGCTGACAGCTTGTTGTGTACCTTGTAATTGTATCATTAAACTTTTAATCTAAGATCTGCATAAATAAAAGCAAACCATAAATAGATTATTTCAAGAGAGAAAATTGTTATATATCATCATGTTCATGACTTCATGGTACTAGTTTTACATGTATTTAAAATTAATGGAAAGAAAAAGAAAAAAAAATCCCATGAACAGAGAGTTGTTGTTTGTATGGGTTTGCTCTTATTAGTTGGAGTATAATTTGGTTTTAATTATGGCAAAGGTCTGTAATGATGAGAATAATAAGTGGAGGAAGACTGGAGAGTATAGAATTTGATGATTAAGAAAAAGCTGCACTATCCTTAAATGATGATTAGAGAGGCAAAAAGAAGGTGGTCAAGGTAAGTAATTAAGGCTTAATTAAGAGAGGTGGGTGTGGTGAGGTGAGAGAATCTGAAATTGTTTGAATTGTTTTTGAAAGAGACAAGGGCTGGATGACAGATTGGTCTGTGATATGCACAATCATCAAAGGGTGATTGAAGCCCACAAGAGGAGAGCAAAAAGAGACAGCAAGTGGGCCATTCCAGTCTTTTTGGGGGAGAGCCAAAATCAAATCTTTTTTTTTTTTTTTTTACTTACAATAATAGAGTCTCTACTCTCTATTCTATCGATAGCTTTTTTTGATTTGACTATACATACATTGCCCACAAACACACTCTATATACATGTTGTTTGCCGGTGACTTCAAAATAAAACTTCATCTATTGTGCTCGTGGGAAAGTAAAAAACACCGGAAGTTGCATTCCGAACCATATTTATGGACCCCCGATAAACTCTTGACCTGTGACCTCATTTTGGATCCTTTGAAGACATTTCTTTGTTTTGATTTGGTCTCTAAATCTTCCATAAAACATTTTCATCATGTCAATTATTAAGACCACGTATTGTGTGGACCTCCTCCCCAGATTATTAGTTTAATACTAGTACATGGATAGAATCATATGGATGGGATTGAGATTTACAGAAAGAGAGAGAGAGAGAGATAGAGAGATATATATAATAAGTAGAGACACTAACTAGACAGCAAACAATCTGGTGATACATCAGAAGTTGATATTTTGTTTACTTATGGGACAGTGGTCTCTGTGTGACTTAAAGAGGATGGATTTGCTTTGACAGATAAATCTATGGTGGTACCAAGTGGGTAGGCCAAACCAATGCTTCTGTCTACTAAGAGCTAAAGCTAACTGTGTCTTAGACACTGTCTTTCTTGCATCACTCTCCTACTCTCCTACTCTCCTAGGGCATAGGCATGGAATGGGACCTATCATATTCATCATCAGTCCCCATTTCATGACCCAAAATCAGAGACCACCTTTAGACTCTAGGACTCTAGGAGACTAGCTTGTTGTGTCTTATTATGTGGCTCTAAGACTGGTGGATCTATCTCTCAATATCTCATATTTCATGTGAATCACATAAACTTTAGACAGCTCATTCATTGTCACAAGTTTTATTACAACAAGAGCTTGTTTTGATTTTGAGAGCATGATATTGAAACAAAACAAGACACATAAAAGGAACCAAGAAAGAGATCACAACCTGGAAAAACTCCGGGTTTATCGGATCCTGTCATTTGATTTTTAAGAGCAAAAACCAAAAACCAACACTAATACAAAAAAAGAGAGGTGGGATCCTAAGTTCTTAACCTTTCTTCTTCTTTAATGAAAAAACAATCTTTAATTGATTTGCTTTGAATATCAAGACAGATTAAATAATAATAATAATAGATATAAAAAAATCTCACAACAAGTTACAAACAATTAGAATAGCAAATATAAAAATAATTATAAAAAAAAAAAAAAAAAGAAGCTTCTTTAATTCATGCAATACATCTAAAATTGGCCCCCCATCCATCTCTTTTCATCTCTCTATAATTCTTTTGCTTTTCTGATCTGATCATCTCACTTTATATAAAAGAGAAAATGAAAGATGTATGAGAAAGATATCAGCAAAATAAGTGTTAAAAATAAATAAAATAAAATAAAAAAGAAAAAGAGAAAGCTAGTAAGTGTCCTCCTAATTAATCCCCACATAGTGATGATAATGTTGAAGAAGCCTATTGGCTTCTCTAAGACCACTAAAATAGGCACCATGAGTGGTGGAATAGTGAGTTCTATGAGTAGCCTCCCCTGCAAACAGAATTTGAAGTGGTGGTGGAGGGACACTACCACCATTAGACTCACAACTATCACTACCAGTAGAAGTAGTCTTTGGCAATGGTTCAGCCAAAGAGTCCAAATCTTCACCACTTGATCCAACTTTAACATAACTGTATGATCCCAAGAATAGAGGATCATTGCCCCATTTGCTCTTCAAAACTTTGGTGAATTTCACTTCACTTGTCATCCCATTACTGCACAATTCATGTGAATTGGACTCTAGTTTCTTGTGGGGTTGTTGTGACAAAAAGCTAGAGATTGTTGTTGAAACACCTTCAACGATCTCTTCATCACTCATTGTTTCAAGCTCTAGAGCTTCTTCTCCTGCAAACCAAGATAGTAAAACATTTGATTTCTTGTAGATTGGAGACACAGAAGCTGTCCTTCTCATCCACCAAGGGATTTTCGTGTTTCTCAATTCTGAGTCTGGTCGATGAAAAGCCATTTGAAGAAAAGGAAACTTGTCTTCATCGCCTTTTCGATCACTCAATTGCAGAAACAACTTGTTAACAACACCAAAACCAAGTCTTGATATGGCCTCAGTCTTGAAAGTTGGAAGAGGAGGATTGAACAACATACCTGAATCTTGATGAATACCAGCTTTAAGTACACCCAATGAAACTGTGACAATAACATGATCAGCTAACATAGTAGATCCATCACGAAAATGAATCTTCACTGGCCTGAAACTGGAACCATGACCATTTTCCATCACTATTGACTGCTGTTCAACTTCTGGTTGCCATTCAATGTTAGTCACTTTTCTGCCTAATTGGATCAACCCAGGTGGAAGAACAGAAGCTAGATGTTCAATTACACTCATGTACCCTTTAGCAATTGTGATTTCTTCATCTGGGAACATTTGATACTCACTCTCTGCACTGAAATCTAGAGTCAGCAAATCACCAGCAGAAGTGTAAGTCCTCTGTGTGTTTTCATGCATAGCAAAAATGGCTTCTTCAATCAACTTTCTGCTCCAAGTACCATACCCTTTGAGCTCCTCTTGATCATCTTTCATGGAATCCCAATAAGCATTAAGACCCTGCCTGAGAAAAGAACTAACACTGAGCTGGTCTGAGACTCCATTTCTTGTAGTACAACAACTCTTGAAGGCTCTAGTGGCAAGGTTGTAAAAATCAACTTTTTCAGCAGATTCAATGAGCTTCCCTTGAGCATAATCCATCAAGTTATCAAAAAGAGTGTTGATAGGGTCTACAATAGTTGGATTCAGCTCAAACCCACCTTCAGCTACTGTCTTTGGTTGGGTTGAGAAACCATCCATGCACTCCCATGGCTTCTGAGACTCAAGTGAATTGATTTGTTGAGAGATTTTATAAATTGGGCTGCCTCCAATGCCATGGATCCATGTAGCACCCATCTCTATTCGGTCACCACCAAACTCAGAAGTGTTGATTCTGCCACCAATTCTTGAACCACCTTCCACAATACATAGCTCAAACAGGTTGTTTGAGTTGATGGAGTTGTAGAGCTTATTAGCAGCTGTGATACCAGCCATTCCTGCTCCAATTATCACAATTCTTGGCTTCTTCGCCATTATCGAGCTAGCTTGGTAAGCTTCACCTTCACTAGCACAAAAATTACAAGTACAGGAAAAATAAAAGGGAGACGACTGTGAGAGGTGAGTTGAGTTATTGATGATAAGGAATTTATAAGAAGAATATCTTTGTGTGGCTTCTTCACACTCTTCCTTTTACATTATTTATTACTCTAATAAAGACAGTCCTCTTCTTTTCCACAACTCTACCTACACTAGTTGTATATATATAAATTATTATATGCGAATTCCGTACGTTTTACTGTTATAATTAATCAACTACTGAGTTATATACCCTAAACTCCATCTTCTCTCTCTCTAAATCATCCACTAGTCTTCCTCAAGCCCACTGTCATTTTTTTTTATTTCTTTAGAGTAAAAAAGATATTGAGAAATGTAATTTGATCGAGGCAACAAAAAATATATATGGTCATGGATTCATGGGAAAGGCAGTATAATAAAAGGTTGACAATGCCTTTCACCAACCTCACATGTAAATTGGGTTATGGACGGCCCACCAAATGAGCGAGTCACTCGTCTTCTTCACTTGATAAGCCGTTCCTCAATTCACATAATTACGTAATGATATATATATATATATATACGGTCCCGATCTGGTCAGTACATCCTGATATAATTTTATCAGGATATTGAATGTAAGCAACTAGTTTTGACAAGTGCATACACACTTGAGTCAAAGTATTTAAAACGAGTGGCTCACATTCAATATCCTCACGAAGTTATATCAGGATGCACTGACTTGAAAATTTATATATATATATAATACTTCTATAATCAGGATCATCCTGACGTAGTCCCACATTAACAAATACCCGCACCCAATATGAATGTGTGGTTGTGGTTGAATGTCCTTGACTTATAATTTCAGAATGTCATTACTAGAGAACCACCATTTTTTTTAGATTAAGCTGACTATATTATTAAAATAAAATAAAAAAAGAAAAGAAAAGAAAAGAAAAGAAAAAGAAAAGCGAAAGCAAAGTGGCGCGCAGGCCTTAAAACAATCTAAAAAGGTATGCAGACCTCAACAGAAGGTAAGGAAACATAAACCTAAAAAGACATAAAATTAACCATTCCATTCTGCCTCAAACGGTACGACCCAATTAGAAATAGCAACACGATGTAATTCTGCATGGGCCGATGAAGTCGCAAAATCAGGGCGAATCTTAGTCTCAGCAACAGGGATGCGCTTAGAATTTCTCTTACTCAATTGAGACTTGAAATTAGATAAAGTCTTGAAAGTTGGTTTCACTCTTCTATTCGATTTTGTCACCACGGGAATCCAATTATTGTCGGGATCAACTAGATCTTGAGCTTCCGCATACTTATCATAGAGGTTCCAACATCAACTGAAGTATTTTCCTTAAACGAATGCCGGTCTTGCAAATCTGACTCCATGGGGCCAGTATTATAATTCAAAATAAGGGTGGATTATGGAGAATAATAGGACCAGTATGTTGCCTCGTAGAAGCATCATTATTCATATTAAAGGAAATCATATTAGAGGTCTTGGTAGCATCCATATTTTTAACAAGATTAGAGTTAGAAGAACCAACCTCCATAACTTCGAGCTCGCTTGGGGAGAAAGCAACAATCTCAGGGGAAGACAAAATATTATAAGCTTTCGAACTAGTCTTCTTAGAACCACTAGAAACCTTCCCAATAGCTGAAGAATCAACTTGAGCCTTCTCCATAGGTTTATCATCATTGCTGACCTCATGAGCATCCTTATGCAAAGAAGGCTTAGAGATATCAATAAAAGTATCAAACACATTTTTAAGAGGGACTACATAAGTGGTTTTAAAGATACGACGATAGATCATCCTAGATTTGGATCTTCCACGTTTTTCGAAATTATTGTTTTCCTTCAAAACAACCTACTCATTGTTTTCATTTGAAGCATCTCTGACTTTATCGGATCGATTATCGTGGGGAGACTTGTTTTGATTGTTCCAGCAACAAATGGAAGGCAAGTGACCTATAGAGGAGCATGTTGTACAGAAAGAGGAAAGTTTTTCATATTCAACCTGAACAAAGTAGCTCAGTCTCTCCCGTTCAATCAAAAGAGAAGTATGGAGATCGTTAGAGTGATCTACATCAATCAGCACAATTTACTACGTGCCTTCATTCAAATAATTTCGACATGTATTAAAAAATTGTTATATGTAAACATTTTTTGCGAATATGCTGTGCCCATATAAGAGGCAAAACGAATATCAACATTTATAGTATTTATACTACTTCATATTCTTAAATAAACCAATTCCGATATTTCTTGTATTTCCAAATGGGGAAATAATAATAAAAAAAAATGATTACAAATTATTTTTATTAATTGAATTTGCTTAAAAATACATCTTCCACGTGTGCTTTAATTATTATTATTATTATTATTATTTGAACTTGACGTGTGCTTTAATTATTTGCTACCAAATTTACAGTGATGACATTGGAATATTAACTTTAAAAAGATTGTATATGATTGTTTTGACTTTATAATTTAATGGCAAACAAAGTTGGATTTGGATTAATGCATATATAATGATGTGTTGGTGGTGGCGATAAGAATTGTTCATTGCTATGACGGTATGACCCAACCATAATTATTTTTATTATCATTAACTAAACCATCTCGATCAGTATATGTTAATCAATCCCTTTAATATATATTTATTTATATCATTTTTGTTTTTTTTTTGACGATTCTTGAACTTTCACCAAAATCTTTATCAAAGGTAGTGTAGATATGTGAATATCGTTTCTAACATTTAATATTATAAAAGTTGTAATGTGCATATCATTAAACAAGTTTAGATATTTGTCGCCCGATGATTTATTTATTTTGGTTTTTAATGAATTCTGATACAACCTGAAATGTAACTCTCACTATAAAAGAGAGGTTTAATAGATAAATATGAGACTTGGCTGATGAAAAAGTGTTTGACCACATAACTTTTTGTTTTTTTGTTTTTGTATCGAGAATCCCGGACTTCGTCTAGTCACCCATAGCCAACTTGTTGGTTCTGGCGGTCTATTTATTGGATATTATGGAGTATGACAGATAAGAAACCTCGGCCCACACCCCCCGGCCACATAAAGATGCAAACAGGTAAATTAAAACTCGCATTCGCTTGGGTAGGATTCAAACCGCTGACCTGGGAGTTACCCGTGCCCCAAACTCATCCTTCCACCAGCTGAGCTAGGGCCTTAATAGCTGGTCACAATGTAATTGCCAAGAGTAGAACAAGGACTTGAGATTTTTATCCCAAGCCTTAGACCACTAAGACAACCACCTCTTAATCACACGACTTTACTAATAGTGGTTTTGCAGTGAATCTTTCGGGATAAATATGGAAATTTGCAATTGAATTGGTGTATAAATTGAAGGTTGAATAAGGAGGATTGAATTTGACTAATAGGTGGAAGAGATTGAGAGAGAAATGGGAGTCAAATGCATTTAATAGAGTTAGTGCATGGTTATCAGAGGTTAATTAAATGTAAGTCAAATGGTAGACTTCCCTAATATTACTCCACATCGTCTCTCGTGACCCTATTTTTTTCTTGAGCAATGAATCTCGTTGTTTAGGTGAACTGTTTCCATAACCCTATATTTAATTTCTTTTAATTCTATATTCTAAAAATCTATTTTAATTCTCTCTTATTCAAGTCGTCACACTTAAATCAATAGTAATGTGGGTGGTGGGTATTAACTATTAACTAGTTCAACTATAAGATCACTAGACCCACAGAGGCGTAGCTCAACTGGAAAATGGACGAGCTTGGGACTTGGATAAATGACTCACAAATCAATGGTTCGAATTCTACCAATAGCAAAAACTTCAAAAAAAAAAAATATTCAGTCTAGAAAAGTGAATAGATAGATAATGTCAAAAAAAAAAATATATATATATATATATATATACTATAAGATCACTGGAATTAGAGATTAAGAAGATATGATGTAAACAACGAATCAAGAAGTTTTGTATTTTCATTGATTTTTCTAAAATAAATTAATATGGCGATATGAGGTTGGTCTAGTAGTAAAACACCAACACTTGACCCTATTTTTTTTTTTTTTTTTCTTGAGCAATGAATCTCGTTGTTTAGGTGAACTGTTTCCATAACCCTATATTTAATTTCTTTTAATTTTATCTTCTAAAATTCTATTTTAATTCTCTCGTGTTCAAGTCACACTGAAATCAATAGTAACTCTGGTGGTGAGTATTAACTAGTTCAACTAAAAAATCACTAGAATTAGAGATTAAGAAGATTTGATGTAAACAAAAAAAGCAAGAAGTTTTGTATTTTCATTGATTTTCCTAAAATAAATTAACATAGTGAGATAAGGTTGGCCCGTTAGTAAAACACCAACACAACAACACTTACACTCTGAGATTTTGTGTTCGAGTTATTTCCCTAATTATGATGTTATTTTTAATTTTAATTTTTACCTTTTAGTAAGAATATAAAGGCAATTAGTGGGAAGACTTTTTTCCTTATTTTGATTTGATAGAATCATAGAAAGGAATAAAAATGAGAATGACGGGAGGGGAACAAAAGTAGTAATAGATTGGAATTGAAATCATTTCTTCTCACTTTTGCCCTTTTTTTTTTCTTTTTTCTTTTTTCTTTTTTTATGTTCTTCTATGAATTAGCATTATTCTCTTCAAATGTTAGATGCCGTATAGACATAAGAATCTTCATTACTTGCTTTCTTACCTTTTAATAATGATTTGATTCTATCTGCTTATATGGAATCGTAGAAATTTGTTTTGGGATCAACTTATATTACGTGACATGTTTTGAATAAAAATATATACAATACACTGAAACTTATTTCGAAAATGTATAGAGGAGAACTAGAAGGATAGAATTATTTAATTTTTTATTAGAATAGAACTTCATAGTATGGACTAGGGTTCTTGAGCCACAAACAAATTGTGTCCTCACATATAGAACCTTGATCTAGGCTTTTGTTTGTTGTTGCCTAAAATTATATATAATATGACCCAAGTCAAATCATAAATAAAATTTTAAAATTGGTCATGAACTTATTATTCTAATTTTGAATGATTTTTTCAATTACTATAAATATTATAAAATTAACCCATCCTTCCTTGTAGAAATTTAAGGAAGTAAATAGCAATACTACTCTCGATATATTCCGTATTTTAGAGGTACTGATATAAAATATATCATTGAATATTTTTAATATTTTTATAAATTTGAACCTCCAATATTTTTACTGAAACCGATATTTACTTTCTTATGGTAAAATATATAGGGTACATGACTATTATATCAGATCACGGTCGAATCTGATTAGAATTAACGAGAGTTTATACTTTAAATCAAAATTTCTAAAGACCGAAAAGATTTCATACCTATTATGAAATATTACTTGCATTCAAATTTAAAACTGAGTTGTTACGTCAAAATTATGAATTGGTCCTTTATGATCGTTCTAAGATGGTTTTCATGTCGGAGCTTTCGATGTACCAAACAATTGACCATAATTAGCAAGTCTCAACCCTCAATCTAATATGCCCAGAACGGAGCAAACATCACTGTAAAAATGCTGTTGACAGCTTCAGTACTCTATGTTCGTGGTTGTGGTCGTGGTCGTGGTCGTGGTTTGTCGGACCTATAAAACAAAACAGTGATGGGCTTCAATCACTCCAGGGTCCAGCATACTTAGCTGGGCCATAATAGACCAAAAGCTTGGACTTTTCTAGAGTAGTGATGGTCCATTGGAGGATTGCTAAACAAGCTCACCCCAACCTTTTTATAGGCCACTATAAAGACAAACAAAATGAAAATGTGGATTGCTGGACCATAAAGATCCAACATTCATCTCTTACTTAAAAGTTAAATCCTAATCGACAATTTTCCAATGAGTAATGTTACATTGCTCAAATTTGGTGCTCAAATGATATGGCAACACTCTGGGTTATTCATTTAATTCATGTAAATCTAATACAATTTAAATGAATGGTCCAAAGTGTTGCCACATCATTTGGGCACCAAATTTGGGCAATGTAGCATTATTGTTTTTCAATATATTTGTTGTAATCGTGAGATAAAATGGTAGATAATGCGTTAATTACGAGTTATGTGTCATATTATTTAGAAAATCTATTATTTCTTTAATTTTAAATATATTACAAATCTTTGAACGAATAAGATTTTACTTGCCTTTAAGAAATAAAATTTAAATAAGAAGCCCTTGTAATAATATATTGAAGTTAAAAAAAAAAAATGTTTAAAAACAAACACACAGAGAGAAGAAATAATTATTAGTCTGTGATGTTCCAGCAGGCAATTCCAGCAGTGATCATAGCCATTTTATATATGTGCAAGAAATAGTAATAATATATTTAAATTAAATTTATTTTCACCTAGTCCAATTTAATACTTGTTAAATTCGACTTTCGGAAATCAATCGAAAAACCATAAAAATGATTTCCTATATTTTAACTAGTTTTGTCTCTACCTTTTGATTTAAGTGGAAATGGTGGAAACTGTCACCATTTTAAACTGAGTTGGTGAGAATGTCAGTGGGTTAATAAGTTAGGTTTAAAAGGCACCTATTATGGTGAACTACCAAAATTGCCCTTAGTTAATGATTTATGTTATTCAGTTTGGTCTTTTCTCTGTCCACACTTGCAACAAAAACGTCAGTAGGATTTAACTCAGTTACTCTGTCTCTCTACAAATAAAAATTCAAGGTGTTGCCCCGACTTTCTTCTTCAGTAAAATAAGGTAATATTTCTTCATCCTGCTTGTTTGAATATTTCGAGCATTTTAGTATTTTGTTAAACTGAAGCCATTGTTATAATTTAAGAACTTTTCTTTTTATTTTCGAGCCTTTTTGAAACAATTCGTGCCTTTTTGCTCATGAATCGAGCCTTTTTGAAACACAATCGTGCATTTTTGGTCATGAATCGTGCCTTTTTGAAAAACCTTTCGTGCCTGTTTGAAACAAAATCGAGCATTTTGCCTACAAAATCGAGCCTTTTGCCTACAAAATCGTGCCTTTTTGCCTACAAAATCGTGCATTTTTGGTCATGAATCGTGCCTTTTTAAAAAACTTTTCGTGCCTTTTTGAAACACAATCGTGCCTTTTTGGTCATGAATCGTGCCTTTTTAAAAAAACTTTTCGTGCCTTTTTGAAACAAAATCGAGCCTTTTTGCTACAAAATCGTGCCTTTTTGAAAAACCTTTCGTGCCTTTTTGAAACAAAATCGAGCCTTTTTGCTACAAAATCGTGCCTTTTTGGTCATGAATCGTGCCTTTTTGAAAAACCTTTCGTGCCTTTTTGAAACAAAATTGAGCCTTTTTGCTACAAATTCGTGCCTTTTTGGTCATGGATCGAGCCTTTTTGAAACAAAATCGTGCATTTTTGGTCATGAATCGTGCCTTTGTGAAAAACATTTCCTGTCTTTTTGCTACAAAATCGTGCCTTTTTGCTCATGAATCGAGCCTTTTTGAAACAAAATCGTGCATTTTTGCTCATGAATCGTGCCTTTTTGAAAAAAACATTTCTTGCCTTTTTGGTCATGAATCGAGCCTTTTTGCTACAAAATCGTTCCTTTCTGCTACAAAATCGTGCCTTTTTGGTCCTCATTCGTGCCTTTTAAAAAAAAAAATGTCGTGCATTTTTGGTCATGAATCGAGCCTTTTTGCTACAAATTCATGCCTTTTAGAACTGAAATCGTGCCTTTTAGAATTGAAATCGTAACTTTTTGAACTGAAATTGTGGCATTTTCAAATCGTGCCTTTTTGAACTGAAATCGTGTCATTTTTAATGGTTTGTGATTATTAATTTGACAGCCTCATGAATCGGATTAGAATAGTAATATCTTACAACGGTCGATGGGAGCAGTTACTCGACGGAAGTCAGAGGTTCGTTGGATCTGATAACCGAGGAATGTATGTGTCAAAGAATTTGACTTACGATGAATTGGTGGCGATCGTGCATACTATTGTGAACTATGATGTAAACAAATACAACGTTGATTTGTCATCAATATCAATAGTTCCTGGCAGTACGTGTCGCACATTTATAAGCAATGACGACGATGTCCAGTTTATGCTAGGGGAAGATCGAGTGATCCCTCAAGTATGTGTCAGTCTTATTGAGCGGACAGCTGGAGTTGTGTTAGGGAATGATATTCCTCCTCCTGAAAATACCCTACAATTTGGATCCTTTAGTGGTAGCAACCAAGTGTTCACCCAAAGGAGTGGCAGCGAAGGTGGGAGAAACATGTTTGGTGTCCCACAAGTTGTGGTTGACCATGCAGATGCCGCTGAGACTCAATTTGGTGATGTGTTTGGTTGTCGAATTGAGCAGTTTGATGCGCAGTACAATGAGCAGAACAATGACAATTACCCGAACCATGAGGTGGATAATGAGGCAAATAATGAACATGTTGATGATTTGCAAAATGCGGATGAAGAGCATGCATATATGCAAACACATGGTAGACGTGTAGAAGGAATTAGTGGCACTACACTAGATATGCCTGGGACTTCCGAGGTCCGTTATAATGTGACAACATTTGATTCTGTTAATGGGACAACTTGGGTTATTCCGGGAGCAAATTCATACTCGTTTGGTACTGGTAGAAGCAGCACCTTGGAAGCGCAAGAACCGAGAACCATGATTTATAAGGGTCAATTTTTCCCGAGTAAAAAGGATTTGAAGAGGCTAATTGGCGATTTTGCGATGCGTCAGAACTTTGAATGGAAGGTGAAAAGGTCCAATAAGACAACTTTACATCTGATTTGCATCATTGACGACTGTACGTGGAAATTAAGAGCGGTGAGGAGAGAAGAAGGGACTTACTTTCAAGTCAGAAGTTTTGTCAACGAACACACCTGTCCCTTGGAGGAGATTCACCGTCGCCATCGACAAGCTAGTGCAACCACAATCGCAGAAGTCGTTGCACCTAGACTTCAACAAGCCGATGGTCGTCTCATGCGTCCGAAGGACATAATCGCCGATATGAAAACAATGTATGGCATCCAAATCATGTACAGTGAGGCACATGATGCCCTGCAATATGCATTGTCATTGACCTATGGAACGCATGAAGAAAGTTTCCAACTGCTGCCATCTTTTGCATACGTTCTGGAACAGCAAAATCCAGGCACAATCACAGACTTACAGTGCGCAGATGATGGTAAATTCCTTTACTTTTTTATGTCGTTAGGGTCCTCAATTAGAGGTTTTCGGAGGTGTATGCGTCCTGTGATTGCAGTTGATGGTACCCATTTGAAGGGAAGATTCGGGGGTACAATGTTTGTGGCAACTGCACAAGATGGAAACGAACAGGTGTATCCAATTGCTTTTGGGTACGGTGACTCAGAAAACAACCTTTCATGGGAGTGGCTTTTGGAGTGCTTGAGAGGTGCCCTTGGTCATATAGATGATCTGGTTTTCATTTCCGATCGTCATGCAAGCATTGAAGCAGGGATTTCTAAAGTGTTCCCTTATGCAACCCATACCATATGTTGCTGGCATTTTGGTGAAAATATGAAGAAGCGATTCCACAGAAAAGATGTTGCCGACATAATGGATAACGCTGCTAGGTCGTACAGCCAAATCCACTACGATCGCCACATGGAGGAGTTACGTAGGCTGCACAAGGGTGCATACGATTATGCCATTGATACTGGTCCACACAAGTGGTCCCGTGTTCATTGCCCCCAAAGAAGGTACAGGTTGATGACAACAAATGTTGCAGAGTGCATAAACTCATGCCTAAAATTTGCACGGCAACTGCCATTGATGACACTGGCAGAGTTCATTCGGAATATGCTACAAAAGTGGTTCCACGATCGTCATACAAATGCACGGTCAATGCGTCATCGATTGACCGACGCAGCACATCTTGTGATCCTCAAACGTGTCGAGAAATGCGGTTATATGACCGTAAATGCAGTTGACTGGAACATATTTTCCGTCAGACAGAAGGCAAAACAGTGGACGGTTGACTTAGCCCGGAAGACATGCACATGTAACAAATTCCAAATGGACTTTTTACCATGTTCACACGCACTCGCAGCGGCAAGGTACATGACTCTGTCCATTTATTGCTTTATAGTACCTAAACGTGAATCTCACTGTTTTCATTGTTGCAGGGAGCGGAACTTGGATTTCACATCTCTTTGTGCGGACTACTACAAGAGGGAGACACTTATTGATGCATACTCGGTTCCTATAATGCCTATTGGTCATCCTTCTTCATGGGTAGTGCCATCCGACATCGCAGCGCGGGTGGTTTTAAATCCAAGGACAAAGAGACAATCCGGTCGCCCGATGGAGGGTCGACATGTCTCGTCTTCAGAGAGGACAGCCACACAGTCGTGTAGAAGATGTGGACAACCAGGACATAACAGCAGGAAGTGTTCCAACCCGCCTATGGTTAATGAAGGTCCTAGTACTATTGTACCCGAACAATACCGTCGCAAGTGCAGCATCTGTCATTCAACTGGACACAACAAACAAACGTGCCCTCAGAAGGACTCTATCGTGGAATGAATGGAGTCTTACAAGAGGAGACTTGACCCCACATCATAAATGCTGTCATGGAAGCGATTGAAGGGATGAGAGTTGCATTGGGTGCTGCTATAGGGGCTTTTCCATCCTGCTCGGAAGGTTAGAGAAGTGTACTGGAAGATTTACAACTCCCTATATATTGGCACTGAAGATGCTCTTGTGGCTGCTTATCCAACACTAGACGACGAGCATAATAACATATACAGTAGGCCAGAGTTAGTGATGTTTATTTGAGTGCAACGAGTTTCAGCTAGAGAGGACGAAAAGATGAACGATGCAATCATCTTAGGGCTTATGTTTTAGACATGTGTTTTGGATTTTAACTGCTGTAGTTTGTTTATTTCCACAAGTCACCATACCAGTTGATATACTCATATATGGTATTTTTTAACTTTTTGTATGCTTTGATAAATGTCAATATATGGTACTTTTTAACTTTGTGTATGCTTTGATATATGTTAATATTTTAGAAATATTTTATGTTCGAAAATATTTTTGAATTTAGTTGAACTTTGAACTGCAAACAACTTGAAATAAAAAATTAATAATTTCATTAACAACAGCTCTGTTATGTACAACAACTACAGCGTCCTGGAGTTACAATAAACCTCAACGGCCATCTTTTGCCGGATGATGGCCATATCGGCTTCCGTCCAATCGAATGTATCCCTGTTCGCCGTCAGGTACTCAATCATTCTCAACGTATGGGCACCACAGTTTCCCCTGCAATTAACCACATGAACAACCATTAGCATTGATACATTTCTTCACCGATTGGGATAGAATAACAACTTGAAATAGTCATACCCCGATTCCTGTTGGGGCACCCGGTCGGCTGACACAAATAACATCTGAAACGGCCCATCCCTCTTTTTGTAAGTCTTGTCACCCGGTTGTCTATTCCTGTGAAAGTGCACCGTATAGAGCTGAGAGGGTAGCAAATAGCGCAGACATGCAAACTGGGCATTCCTGTGCCTAAATGGGACATCCCGTCTGAACGGGTCAAACACAAGAATGTGCCCATACTGCAGATCGATGCTGGCCATGACCCAATGCATACCTCCAATGTTGCAAGGAATCAGAACCTGCAGGTGTTTCTCCAAGGTGTTATCAAAACTCGAATAAACATAGACGCAAAACTCGAATAAACATAGATGCAAAACTCGAATAAACACTTACAATGTCAACATCGTGCCAAGGCCGATTCCCTAACGGGAGCTCCCCACGGACCACCATAAGCTCATCACGGGACCACTTCTGCTTAAACACAGACCAACCTGATGGGGGTTTCCTCTCCTCACCAGTGCCGATTCTGTCCCATTGGTGATCTAACAATGTCTGAAAGAAAATTAACTGAAACGTTAGGCAGAAGATGTATGAACACATCAATGTCGAAGCGAAAACCGTATAATATTAACACTTACAAAGAATTGTGAATCCAGTATGTTGATCCTCGAACCGTAGACAGTGGGGTGCAATCGCTGACGCCTCCGAACAATCTTCAAGTATGCGTCAATGTGCTAAAAATTTGAACAGTTTGTATTGTTAGGATGCAACCATTTATGACTGAGTTTTATAAAGACAGTTCAAGGAAGGAACATACAGTATCCTCCAACTCCATGAAGTTGGTTTGCAACCGGTGGAACCAAGTGACAGGAACACCAACTGGGTCGTGCAGATCCACATCACGTCTGCATAAGTAGGGAAAAAGTTACATAATACTGACTTACATATTTGTCAAAAAAAACTATAAACAGAATGTAATACTTACAATTCCCCCGACATGCTCCTCTTGTAGTCTTTGTACGCCGCAAGCTGTTCAGGATCTAACAGTCCATGTGGATTCCATTCATGTGTCGGCGGCGGCATCACCCGTGCCCTCTTTGGTAGACAGGGGTCTGTGTATGGGCTCCGTTCCATCCAACCTCGACGTCGAATCCGGTCTCCACGCCTTAGGGGTAGGGGAGTCTGTTCCGGACCATGGCGATCGGTGCGGTTTGAGGAGGAACTCGGTCCCCGTTGATCGACCTGTGACCGTGGAATCCGAAGAACCAAATCTCTCCTCGAGGATCGCCTGGAGGGGTCGGCTATGCTTTGGTCGATCGGAGGCTGCGACGTGCGGTTAGTGGACAGCTCATGGATTTCAACAGGATCATGCAGCAGCTGTGATGAGCGGTCTGCGGTGACTGCCTGCGATGGTATACGTTCCAATAATGCTGTCTCTGTATCAGCGGGGACCGCCGGTTGTCCTAACGCATCAGGAGCCTGCTGCTCAGGTACTGTGTCTGTAGTATATGCCTCCCCATGTCTGGCCCCTGAGCCTGTCTCATCATGATCAGTACCTGTCCTGCCTGTACTGAATGCACCATCATAGTCATGAAATGGTTGGTCATCGAACGGTGGATCCTCCTCCATACGCCCCTGCGACGGCGGACCCTGCGACGGCGGACCCTGTGACGTCGGACCCTGTAGCGTCCGAATCATAGCCACCAACTCCAGATGCTGTGAATTTCTTTTCTCTTCATTCTTTTGGATAGCATCCATGACATCCGTCCGTAATGTTCGAACAGCATCCATCACTTCTGCTAATTTCTGCTCCCAGCCCTGAAAGGATTGCAGACTCTGTCAGTACTAAAACTATTAAGTCAATGGAAAGTAAAGCATGCGGTTAAAAAAATGCTTATGTACCTCCGGATGGTCTTCAACTTGCTGACCTTCAGGTGCAGGCCGTCTGGGCAACGTGAATCGTACCCGCCTACGCCTCACGGGAATAGGACTGCGACCCTCCGGGTCTGAATCACTAGGTCTAGGTCGTGGTTGTCTGGCTTGACTGAAAGGTATCCGCCTAGACCTCGTGGGACTCTCAGTACCAATGTCAACCTCCGGCTCTGAGCCCTCAAGATCATAAGGTGCAGAATACTGAGGATCCATATCACTAGGTCCGTAATATGATTCCTCTGTATCACTGGGTCCGGCAGTCCTATGTCGATCGGGATCCGGGCGGTCACGAGGTAAATCTGCGGCATCGTCATCATATAAACTGCCTCCCAGGTTTATGCCTTCATAGTACTATTGACGCCTCTCAGCCTCCGTAGGCACCAATTCAGCCCGCGCAAACATCTGCAATCGGAGTGACATCATTGTAATTGCAAACATACTGAAAATAATAAACATTAACAACATCAATACTTACCCTTTCAGTGAAAATCTTATCCAGCGTTTTCCCCCGTGGTCGCGCAGTCAACTCCCATTTCAGAATACGTGGAGGGGGTAGCTCGATTACCCTGCGTTCCCCACATTTGTGCTTATTGCTGCTAAGGTCCGGGATAACCTCAAAAGCAAATATCTGCATAATAGATAACACATTAGTGATATAAAATATTTTCTATTAAAGTACGGCTGTAAATTATAAATTCTCACCAATAATGCGTGCACTAGACCGTATATGTTATACGTCTCAGTGGTGTTAGCCGTGGCCTGTTGTTGCTGTCGTTGTTCGGACCGCTGCTGTTGACCATCCAAAGCATGCTTCAAACCAGATATAGTCCGCCTATACACGTATGCACCCCACGGGAATGCATCAAAAGCGTCCAAGTCCTCAACTAGCTGAAACTGCCATAATGGAATTTTATATCTCTCGTCCACCCCCATCAGTATCCAGTTCAGCAAAAACAATAATGACAGCTTCACCGCATCGTACTGCTGCTCAAAAAGACCACTCCGCAGCACCGCTTTCAGGTCTTCATTCTCTACGACTCGACCCCGAAAGTATCGGTCGTGTATGCCATTTTGTACCATCTCATAACTTGCTGGGTCGGGAATGATTCCGAACTTCAATCCGGTGATTACACAGAACTCAACCCTGGAGAACCGGACCGTATGCTTACCCAACAAAAATCTCATCTCATCTTCTGGCCCGTCGTGATGCAACTCGCGCAAAAGCATCCGATGGACAATTCCAGCCGAAAAATTCATCTCCTGATGCATGTGAAGTAAATGACCGAAGCAGGACTCAGTAAACCGACGATGGTCTTCCATCCGAAGAAGTTCATGTACACTTTCAAGTGCGTTGTGGACATCTGTAATGTCATTCACATGGTCATGCCGAATAATTTTTCCGTGGAACCATTCTCCCACAGGGATTTTCAGGAAATCCTTCAGATTCACCCTCTGCATATTCACATAAAAAAAAAAACCATATCAGTTCATGAAAACTCCTAAAAAATCAAGGTTCAAAAAAGGCTCGAATGCAGTTCAGAAAGGCTCGAATATAGTACAAAAAGGCACGATCACAGTACAAAAAGGCACGATCACTATACAAAAAGGCACGATCACAGTGTCAAAAGGCACGATCACAGTGCAAAAAGGCACGATCACAGTACAAAAAGGCACGATCACTATACAAAAAGGCACGATCACAGTGTCAAAAGGCACGATCACAGTGAAAAAAGGCACGATCACAGTACAAAAAGGCTCGATTACTATACAAAAAGGCTCGATCACAATACAAAGTTCAAAAAGGCTCGAATACAGTACAAAAAGGCTCGAAAACAGTTCAAAAAGGCTCGAATACACTAAAAAAAACGCTAGACATAAATGTACAAAAAGGCTCGATCAGTTCAAAAAGGCACGATTACAATACAAAAAGACTCGATCACAGCACAAAAAGGCACGATTACAATACAAAAAGGCTCGATTACAACACAAAAAGGCACGATCTCAATACACAAAGGCTCGATTACAACACAAAAAGGCACGATCTCAATACACAAACGCTCGATTACAATACACAGTTTATAAAGGCACGATTACAACACAAAAAGGCTCGATTACTATACCAAAAGGCTCGATTACAAAACACAGTTCAAAAAGGCACGATTACATCACAAAAAGGCTCGATTACAACACCAAAATGCTCGATTACAATACACAGTTCAAAAAGGCTCGATTGAAGTTCAAAAAGGCTCGATTCAACTACAAAAAAGCTCGACTGAAGTTCAAAAAGGCTCGATTCAACTACAAAAAGGCTCGATTCACAAAAAGGCACGATTCAACTACAAAAAGGCACGATTCAACTACAAAAAGGCTCGATTCAACTAATCAAACCCAGATCTTCATCGTTTTCAAAGAATTTTTTTTCCTAAAATAAAACCCTAACCTAACCTGATCAACAAACACACAATCTTATTCGAAAACGAGAATCAAAATGCTTACCTCACTCCTTCTGCTTCGCCGTTCAACTCTCGTCGACATCGCTACTGTTCCGGTGGCTCATCGTCGGATTTTGGTTCTGTTGTCCGTCCGTTCCTCTGTCAAAGGTTTTTCTTTCAACGTTTGAAAAAACTCACAAACCGACAAATGAAGGGGTATTTTTGTCTGGTTACCATAAATGGTGCCTTTTAAACTTAAGTTAATAAGTTGGTGACTTTTCCCCAAAAGGCACCCCATAAAGTGCTATTTAAATTTCGACCCCTTAATCATTTTTGTTTCTTATATTTACATTAAACTTGTATTCTTAATCCAATTTATATAAAAAAAAAATTTAGTTTAACTTTGAGAATTCGAGTGCCGGCAATTTAGACGGTTTCGGTAAGAAACCAAATCTGTAGAAACCACAAAAAACAATCTTGTATGTAAGAAATATTAACCATTTTTTTCATTTCATCATTTTGTATTGTTTATATTAACATTAAATTTATGTTCTTAGTCCAATTTATACTCATTAGACAGGAGTTTCGACATTTTCGGTTTAAAATCGAATCCGTCGAAACCACAAAAATGAGTTATTATATTTTATTCAACTTTTTGTAACTATTTTTTCATTGGATCATTTTCGTTGCTTATATTTACATTAAACATGTATTCTTAGTCCAGTTTTTATAAAAAAAATTTGTAGCCTAGCGTTGAGAATTCGAGTGTCGGCATTTTCGACTATTTCGATTTGAAACCGAATTTGTAGAAACCACAAAAAACAATCATGTATGCAAGAAATATTAACCATTTTTTCATTCCAACCTTTTGTTTTGTTTATATTGACATTAAATTAATGTTCTTAGTCGAATTTATACCCATTAAACACGGGTTTCGACTGTTTCGGTTTGAAACCGATTCAACCGAAACCAAAAAAATGAGTTATTATATTTTGTTCAAATTGGATCATTTTTGTTGCTTATATTTATATCAAACTTGTATTTTTAGATATATATATATATATATAGTCTTTTTATTGTCAGTTCGTCCTGACAATAAATATATCAGGACGAAGAATATGGACTATAGATTATGGAGAAGTTTTGACAAGTGTATATATTTTGAGTCAAAATATGTAAATCTAGTAATCCACATTCTTTGCTGATATATATTTATTGTCAGTTTATCGTGATATATTTGGCAATTTCAATACCTAGAAACCAACAAAAAAATAAAAATAAAATAAAATAAAAAATAAAAATAAAAAATAAAAAATAAAAAATAAAAATCTTTTATGCAAGGAATGTTAGCCATTTTCCCATTCCATCCATTTGTGTTGTTTATATTAACATTAAATTTATATTCATTAAATACGAGTTTCGATGGTTTTGATTTGAAACGGAATCCATCGAAACTATAAAAATGAGTTATTTTATTTTATTCAAGTTTTTTTTTAGCCATTTTTTCATTAGATCATTTTTATTGCTTATATTTACATTAAACTTGTATTCTTAGTCCAATTTATATAAAATTTTTATAGCTTAACTTTGAGAACTTGAGTGTCAGCAATTTCGAAGGTTTCAATTTGAAACCAAATTTGTAGAATTTTGTTTTTTTAAAAAATAAAATCTTTTATGCAATAAATATTAGCCATTTTTTCAATCTATCCTTTTGTGTTGTTTATAATAACATTAAAGTTATGTTAATAGTACAATTTATACTTATTAAATACAAGTTTCTTCGATGGTTTCTATTTACAACTGAATCCATTAAAACTAAAAAAAAAAAAAATCTCTTATTCAAAAATTGTAGCCATTTTTTCATAAGATCGCCTTGAGTTCACAAGAGATCTTAAAATTTACTGGGATATTCTATACCGACAAATAATTTCTTATTTTATGGCTTGAAGATATTAAGAATATTAAAATTTATTATTTTAGAGGATTAATTTGGAAACTAGAAAATTAAAAGTAAATAAAAATAAAACTTGATAAGAAAAATATATTTAATCTTTTCTTTTTTGTTTTTATCCTTATCTATGTCACTATGTGTATTTAAAATTGTGAATTTAGGATGGCTTCAAAAGCAAGACATAGTCTCATTAGAATAATTATCACGTCATCACAACCTTAATTATGGTAAATATCAATTAAATTACCAAAAAAAATAAATTATTATATGAAAATACAGAACTAGAAATGTTTTGAAAAATTGAAAATGAAGTGGCGATTTGAATTTGAAGAATGAAAAGTTGAAAACAAAAGAAAACAAAAAAGCTGAGTAATCTGCAGCGGCCTCTGCAGGGTGCAGCTGCTTACTGATTTGTTATTTGTCACCTTCTTCAATAAGACATGGAAAATAAATAAAAATATAAAAAACAAATAAAATTGCCCATTTCCAAATACCACATGCAAACGCAATTTCCAAAAAAGGAAAAAAAAAAAAACACTACTTTTTTCCATCATTTACTCTGTATTTTCTATTAACAGTTTTGAAATCCCCATCACATGACCCCCACCACCTACTATAAACCCTAAAACCCTCCGTTTGATTTCACAAAAACAACAAAAATGTATCGTTCCACAATTTTTGTTTGATGTTTTCAAAACGCAGCTTCCTCACCCAGAAAACGCGCCAGCACATAATCGTCCAAATCAGACCCATCCCAACCCACCATCACTCCTTCCTTCAATGCCCCACCAGTAACAGTAACGGTACCGGTTGTACCATCCTCTTGTTCCTCGTCCACAATCCACCCACTCGCTTCCATCTCGTCTGATCCCCACGCGCTGCCCTCCAACTCCTTCAACCACCCTTCCACTCCGGCAACGTTCACCATCCCTCCCCTGTCGACGCTGGCCATGACCGACGAATCCGAGTCTGAGAACGACGAGCCGCAGCTCTCTTCGTTGCCGTTGATGGTGACGTACGACGAAGACGACTGGAAAACCAGCGACGACGAGTAAGGGTTGTCGATGAACTTGACTCTGGTGAAGTCGCTCACCGTACTAGCGTCCGTCGAGTCTAGAAGGTTCATGAGCTCATCAGTATCCACCGTGTCATCGTCGTCCATCGACAACCAAGCCATTATTACATCCTCTTTCTCATCTCCGTCGCGCGGCCTTTTCGCGGCTGAAAACGATTCGACGACGTCGTTTTCTTGTCGCTGCCTCTTACTCTCTTCTTCCATTTTTCGTTTCTCGACTTAAGATTTCAGAGTTAAGAGAGCTTGTAAATTTATATAGGTAGAAAGAGAGAGTGAAAACGACAGGCAAGGAGAGTCGTTTAATGTGTGGAATTAAGTTTGACCTGACTAATGAATTAGTACGTATATAAACAGTAGACTACGAAGGAGCAGCACACACTAGTAACAACGTGAATCAAACAGAAGGATCTGGATTTTGGTGGGTCCCAACTAAATCTGCCCTCGTCATCACAATAAGTTGTAACCGTCTGATGAGGCCCTGATTTTGTTTGTTTGTTTGTTTTTTTTTTTAATTTTACCAACTCGTGATGAGAACATTACCAAATATGTAGAGATGACCGCGGTTTGGTTCCGGTTCCGAACCGCCGGTTTTAGTTCCAGAAGGACCTGGAACCGAAACTGAAACTGTCTAGTAGGTGGTTTCGGTTCTGGTTATGATTCCGATACGGTTTTCCGGTTCCATATATATCTACATATATATATTTTTAAATATTATATACTAACTAAAAAAAATTGTTAAGACATAATGATGTGGAATTGTAAATTAAGTTTATTGCGTAAGCCGAAATTAAAATAAAATAAATATATAAAAAACTAAAAAACTGAAAAAATATATAAAACTATTTTTATTTTATTTTTAAAGGTGGGTGAAACCGGAGTTTCCAGAACTGGAATCGAACCATCGGTTCTGGTCCGATTTTTTAGTTTAAGGAATCGGAATCGGAATCAGAACCTTAAGCTTTATGGTTTCGGTTTCGATTCCCGTTTTTGACCTATGATTATGGTTCGGATCCACGGTTTGAACCGAACCGCAGTCATGTTTATATATATGGAGGTTGCTTTCGTGGCAAGGCAAGGGAGGGGTGCCACGTGGAAAGAGCGGATAGGTCGGTGACGTGGTACTGCTTGTTGTGTTGCATGTGGCCAATCAAATAGGCGGGAATTTTGTGTAGATCAAGTAGGTGGGTCACTGTGGGTGGAGGTGAAATGGAGCGGACTGTGGACCAAGTAAAATGCCTATTTAGACCCTTTTATTTACAATTCTACCCCTGTTATTGTAAAATTATTTAATTCAAGTAGGAGGACACGTGGTACATTGAATTTGCATGCAATGTAATATTTGAAGTAAATATGTGTTATATATTTATATAATAAAGTGTTTAAAAGGTACGAATTTCGATTTGCGCAGCTGGAAAATTATTTGCCATTTACACTCAAGTGAATGACCCATCGATTGGTCATTTCGGTCATTCAAAGTCAATTCACCAAGAAAGTTAGGTTGGTCATTATTATTTTCTTTAAGTTGTTTCTATTTATTTCCACTCAACCAAAAACAAAAACAAAAAAATTAGTAAAAGAAATAAATTTAAGAAAAATGAATTAATACGAAAAATATAGAATTAGATATATAAAAATATTTTAATCGTTTGAGAGAATGAAAACCGAAAAGGAGAGGAGTGATTTGGAAATTTGATTTAGAAAGGGTAGCGCTGTGCTGTGTGTTGGAAATTGGCGGGACAGGTTGTGAGAGGCAGACTAGACAGTAGACACAAATCCAGAAAGGGGGCCCCACTAAAGAGGATGAATGGAAGAATGACACGTGTACAAAAGGCCAGATAAATGCAGATTGCTGACATAGCCCCTCTAAATTGATAATTACAATTTGGAAGCATGACAAAAATGTCTCTCTCTACGTTGTCTGATCGGGGCCTAATTATCGTATTATAATTATGTATTTGTTTATTAAATCGTAAAATGTAAATAAATTAACGGGGGAGTTGCAATCCGAACCACACCTGTTATTGCATGAATAGTAAAAATTTATGTTTACTTTCCATAGAAATTATTGCATACAAGTCTATGTATATGGATTGTTCACAATTTTGATCATGAGGGGCACTCCAATCATAATGTTTTACACATTCGAGTTATTGGTAATTTGTACCATTTTATATTGTAAAAGTTTTTAAGTATAAATGAAAATTTACCACAGGAATTTATAGTGTACTAAACGGAAAATTCATAAGCTCCAATGAAAGAAATTATATCATACATTTAAGGGGAGTCCAAAACCTAAAATCTTCAAAAACTACTACACCTATGTAAACATACCTCAACTAATTTCTATCAATCTTAACAAGTCAATTCAATGCCTCCATTAACATGATATTACCATTTACCATTCCAGGCATCTCGATTCACTGTAGTATTGTATCAAGGCTTCGCTGAACATGAAACCACATGGGACTTGAACTTCTCAAGTTCTGCTATAACCTCATCTTCTGGTCGGTAGATCAAATCACTCATGCGCCATATCTGCACACACACCATTGTATGAATTACATATTAATTATTAACACATTGAATCAAATTTGAGTTTGTATTTAAACAGAAAACAATACCTGCAGCGTGCCGCCACCACCAGTAGTATCACAGTCATCAGACACACTAACAATAGTCCATGGATCGGATGAATTCCAGTGGAAGTCAACAACTTTGTCCCTGTATGAAAAGCAAACAGTAAATGACATAATTAGATGAACAAACATTTCAACCAAAAAAATAAATAAATTATTTAACAATCAAAAACCTTGACAGTATACACAATTATCAGAACAAACAATGTAAATAGAAATGAATAAAAAAATCTTAAGAACAATTAAGAATAGAGACAGTACAGAGTGAAGTTGATGGAATTACAAGGAAGAAGATACAGAGTGAAGTTTAAAAAAACCACCGCCAGGTTCAATCAAGATATTGTTCAGTATATATAACCAAAATCCAATAGCTATTAGCTAATACACAAAAATTGGTTACAAACCTGTGCCCAGCATGCTGGAAAAACAAGCCTGCAGGAGCACTTGGGGATCTAGCTCCCTGGTCCACCTTTTTACCAACCTGCAATACATATGTAATTCCAGTAAACATAAATATCAAATTCAATCAAGTAAAAGCTACCTGAACAAACAACCCAAACTAGCAAAGCTGTAGAATATTTAGTAAGCACTAGAATTTACATATCAGGAACTTAATTCCCTTTCCCTTAGTATGATTCCTAATTTGTAAATGCACATATATATATATATATATGCTTAAGATTTTAAACCTAACATCTGGGGCATGAGACAGGAAGTGTAAAGAAAGATCTCACAGTAAACCTAGATGCAAAGACATAAGCATAGTCAATCAAGATCAATTAAGGATAAATTGGCCATCGGCACCTTCTCATAATCCCAAATGTTCAAGAGACCATCCTCTGCAGAACTTCCAAATACAGACGACTTGTCTGGAGACCACTGGAAAATAAAAAATAAATTCAGTAAAAGCACATTCTTAGCCCTCAGAACATATGAAATTCATGAGGTACAAGAAAGGAAAATTTCATTAAGAAATAAATATTAATTAATACCTGCACACAAAGAACAGCAGCTTTGTGACCCTCAAATTTATGGATAGGTGACCCAATTCCATTAGAAGTGAGATTCCGTCGATCAAACATGCGAACAGAATTATCAGCTGACCTGGAGCGTTATACCAATAAGAAGCATTAAACTATACCTGGTCAGGATAAGATTATCTCCACATCAAAATATTGGAGCCCAGTCAAAAAAAGTCGTCAAAAAATGATAAACTGAGATATGTAACATTAAACTATACCCGGTCAGGATAAGATTATCTTCATGGGGATTCCAATCAACACAATGAAGATCAGCATTATGCGCTTTTTCCACCTATCAATGAGAAACCAAAAAAATAAAAATAAAAAATCCCAACATAGATTGACATCAGAATCTGAGATTCTGTTTTTAGAAAAATTAAGTACAGATTCCAAAATTAAAAGCAAGAGGGAACATAAAAACAAGCAATACTAAAGAATATAAAAGAAAATAAATAAAGGGACAACCTTAACAACTGGGCTAGAGCCAACTCGGGCATCCCATAAAATGAGGCAAGAATCATCACCTACACTACAAAACTCCTGCGCACTTCAGCAGAGATACAGCATTGTCAGAAATAGAAGGCCACTTTAAAAACCTCAAGGAATTAGTGTGTTGCTATTATAGTAAACGATTAATCAATTGCAGATCAGGAAAAAACATACACAAGTTTCCAAGAATTTATTAGAAATACGGCTGATACCAGATATGAAATCATAATAATTAAATAACAGAAACAGCAAAAATGACTAACATCCAAAATCTCATACCCATAGTGCATTACAGTTGAAACTTCATGCAGTTGTATTCTTAAAGAGATATAGTGAACCAGAGAATCATCTTAAGTATTCCATTAAAGAAAAGCAAGTTACCTGGTTGGACAGAATGCCACATCTTCAACTGTATCGTCATGGCCATAGTAGATACCTCGTGGACCAACAGTAGGGCCATCGGAGGTTTTATCATTACCTTCAGGGTTTTGTTTAATGATTGAACCACCTGACCCAGCAGATTTAGACGGATCTGTTGTCGACGATGCAATATGGTCCTGGATACTCCATAAAACCACTGACTTGTCCTTACCTGCAAAAAGGAGTCATTTTGTTCAGACAAATATCTCACGAAGATGATACTCAGTTCCTGATGAGCCATAACAAAACACAGACAATGGAGAACTCCACACCATATTTCAAGGGCTATGACACTCCAAAAACTCATTACATACCATAACCAACAAGAAACAAATTATGTTATGGAAAAAAAAAAAAAAAAAACAACCAAAATTAGGGGTTAAGGAAAAAGCTTCGCCATCCTACTTATGTACACAAGGTTAGGCACATTGCATTAGCAAAAAGAAAAGAAGATCAAAACTTCCTCACCTCCAGAAAGCACATAGGGTTCTGTTGGGCACATTGCAAGAGCAAATTCTGCATTATCTTGATGTCCAGTCAAAATCTGCAAAAAGAGTGATAAAGTTAACTTTGTCTAATATGTTAAAAGAATAAAAAAAAAAAAAAAAACTTAAAGAGAGTCAGTCTTTCAGCTATAGTTACCATAAAAATCACTGAAAACAAATGCTAAAAGTTGTAGAGATTAACTTCACTATCAACATAGATTTGTGGTTTAGGAGTCATTCATCGCCATTTCAGTTTCTAGATATGCATACCAAAGGCATTCCAGCTTAAGAGTTCTTGATCTCAAGGATCACAAGATCTGTCTAAAGCTTGAATACCTAATAACGTGACAGGCTGAATTCTCTGAAAATTAAAAATTAAACACACATATGATAGCAATTTTAATTTTGTAATTTGTACTTTTTGTTAGTTAAAAATAATTACATCACCCATAGATATATAGAAAAATCCTGTAAATGCAAATAAAAGTCCTCAAATCCTGAAAATCATTGACTGAAATTCTTTGTGAGACCCAATACTTGATTACAAGCGGAGTTTGATTGACTGAGTTCCCCAAAAAATATAAATCAAATTGTATCCTAGCATGTCCATTAGAAAGATGGGCTACATCAAAAGATCTCCTGCCTAAGGAAGAAGAGTACTTTTCTCTAAGTAGAGACAAGCTGAAAGATAAACACATTCCAACTATATAACAGATGCAGAATACTTATGAAACTGCCATGGCTCTATAAAACTATAATTAAGAAATGGTCAATATGAAAAGGATTAATATTTATTTAAATGTGCATAGCCACTAAACAATTTATTAAAAGTTCAGGTCAAATGGGAAACATTTCAACAAACCTTCCATCCGTTAATATGGCAGGAAAGCAAATGAATTGAAACAATTATATTGCAAATAAATAAATAAATCATAACAGTGGGAAAAAAGAGAGAATAAAGTTCATTAGAAAATTAAATATACCAAATCTGGACGAGAATTATTAGCTCCAAGAACCGCATGACGGTTAGGTTGAGCTTCAACATCCCAGATAAGAACCTGAATTTGACAAGTTCCAATTTATTTACATTAAACTTTGCCAACCAATGAAACCAACCCACTAAATTAAATTGAAAGGACTTGAAAAGCCTCATTCTAGCCTGAATAAATACATGAAAAACAGCTGCTTACATCAGGACTATCAGTGTGAGTGGCCACTATCTTAGTATTCTGTGGGAGTTCCCTGATTCTGTTGACCTGCAAAATGATATTCAGTGATCATGCAAAGAACATGATAAATTAGAACAATAATCATTGGGCAGTTCCATCATACAGAAAATTAAAGCAAAAAGACAAAAAACTAGACACATTCCAAAACAACCTATAAAGGGGGAGTGGGGGACTGTATGTTCAAACCACATTTTAGAAATAATCGATTGTTTAACAAGAATATGTATAGTTTAGTTGATGTTACAATCATACCTCTCCAGGATGTATAATAGTCTTGTACTTCTTGACAAATGGAGATCGTGCCTCTTCATTAAACTGAATCACAAAGCAACTGACTTAAACACAAAAAAGTGAACTACAAGAATGTTGAAGAACGAAAAAAGAAAAATAAAGAACAAGGCGGAGGAGTCGAAGAAGAAGAAGCATCACCTGAGATATGTGATCAGCAGCTGCAACCCTGGGTTTGACAACCTCACAATTCGCAATGACCAGTGTATTTGGAACGCTCCCATCAGTCTGGTAACATAATAGAAAATATATAAACAAAATAAGGATTAATGTGTAAATAAATTGTTTCAATTCAACAAAAAAAAAAAAAAAAAGTTGTAACAAAATTGGTAAGTGTAACAAAATTTGCAAGTCTGATGCATACAGTAATCAATATGAACTTATTGGTAAGTGTAACAAAATTTGCAAGTCTGATGCATACAGTAATCAATATGAACTTACAATTATAATGGACTAAAACTAAGAAGTGAGACAATCTAAGAACAGTTTTTGGAACAACAAGATTCTAAAAATTTATTGAAACTCTCAAATAAAATTACAAGATACAAAGAGCAACTTACCTGTTCAGAGAGATAAAGCCGTTGGCGATTCTTAAAAGTAGATTGCTCTAACTGCGGACCCCATCTGTCAAAAACATAATTAACCCATTATTAACAGTTAAAAAGAATCAGAAATCGGGGAGCCAAATAAAAGGAGCCATTTAGGCACCAACCTAAAACCCTAATACAGGACCGCGAAGACAATAAACCCTAGAAAGTAAAATATAGAGAATTGAGTGAAGAACCTGCAAGAGAGAGAAGGCCAGACGAGATTGTGGTTAGCGAGCCAGTCGTAGAGAACAGGAACGAGAGACTTCCACTGAGTGTACTTGTCGTCGACATGGTGCTGAGTTCGCTTGGAGTCTTTCATTTTGGGTTGTTGTGGTTCGTCTTTTTTGTCTTCTTTGGGTTTGGGTTTGCGCCCACGCTTCTTCGGTCCTTGTTGTGGATCCATTTGTGAGTTTGTACTCTCAGCTAGCCTTTAAAGAAGGAAGGAAATTACAATCACCGAGCACCGGGGACCTACCACCAGTACCAGACCTGTGACTTGTGAGAGTGATGCCCACTCTACTCTACTCTAGGTTTTTCGTTCAAATCTCTCAAATAGTCAAATGCCTTTGTCTTTTTTTTTTTTCTTTTTAACTTCCCCTAAAAAAAAAACCTCAATCAATAAAACATTAATACCACTGCCGGAAGCGTTCATTAAGTATAGATTTAAAGGTACTGATGCCCCTGGATTATACCCGAATTGCTCATTTGCCCTATGAATTCGAAAAATGGTCACTAAACTCCCTGAACTATTGGAAATTGGCAAAATGTGACCGAATAGTAATGCCATCCATTTTTCTGTCATGGAATATTACAATACGTTCCCCTGATTATATAGATAATAGCATCAAATCAGAAACTATATAATAATATGACATAAATACCCTTCTGACCAAATTTTAAAAATAAAATTTGGAAATTTAAAATTGAAATAATGGCTAAATAATAATAAAATTCTGAAATTTATTTTCTGAATAATTAAATTATTTTTTTATTTAAATATCCCTAAATATTTATTTAATAATAATAAATAATAATAAGAATAATAATAAAATAATAATAAAACTAATTAAATTACTATTTAAATTTAAAATTAATTAAATTTAAAATTAATTAAATTTAAAATTTAAAATATTAAATAGTTAATTAATTAATTAATTAACAATAAAATATTAAAAAATCTTTTTTTTTCTAAAATATTAAAAAAAAAATTAATAGTTAATTAGTTAATTAATTAATTAATTAACAATAAAATAATAAAATATTAAACTAATATGGCTTTGGGTGTTGAATCTGGACTGATAATGGTGGTGGTGGTGTTGATGATATTCTAAGTTTGGTTTTTCAAAATCTTGTGTTGATGATAAGTGTTGATGATAATACTAATAATGGTGATGGTGGTGTTGAATATGAATGGACTCAAAATTTGGACTTAGCAATATTTTTTTTTATTTAAAAAAAATGGTTAAAGACTAGTAAATCTCTACACAATGATTGGTATTTTGATTGAGTGGTTTTTATTTTATCAGTTGGTGAAGATGAAGATGGGAAACACCTGGGTTTTGTATTTTTTATTTTTTATTTTTTAGATTTCATTGGCGAGGAAGCTGAAGAAAAAAAAAAGATTTTTTAATATTTTATTGTTAATTAATTTTTAAATTTAATTAATTATAAATTTAAATTGTTATTTAATTAGTTTTATAGAAATTCACCATATTAGTTTATTTATTTATTTAATTATTATTAAATAAATATTTAGGGATATTTAAATAAAAAATAATTTAATTATTCAAAAAATAAATTTCAGAATTTTATTATTATTTAGCCATTATTTCAATTTTAAATTAATTATTAATTAATTAAATAACTATTTAATATTTTAATTTTTAAATTTAATTAATTATAAATTTAAATTGTAATTTAATTAGTTTTATAGAAATTCACCATATTAGTTTATTTATTTATTTTATTATTATTAAATAAATATTTAGGGATATTTAAATAAAAAATAATTTAATTATTCAAAAAATAAATTTCAGAATTTTATTATTATTTAGCCATTATTTCAATTTTAAATTTCTAAATTTTATTTTTAAAATTTGGTCAGAAGGGTATTTAGGTCATATTATTATATTGTTTCTGATTTGATGCTATTATCTATATAATCAGGGGAACTTATTGTAATTTGTCATGACAGAAAAATGGATGGCGTTACTATTCCGTCACATTTTGCCAATTTCCAATAGTTCAAGGGGTTTAGTGACCATTTTTCGAATTCAGGGGGCAAATGAGCAATTCAAGTATAATCCAGGGGGCATCAGTACCTTTAAGTCTTAGGGGGGTGTATTCAATTAGGATTAATTAGGATTCTTGAAGACATTTAAAGATATTTTTTAAGTGACAGATTTTCATGGATTTCTACAGACTTTTATAAATTCACATGGACTTTCATTGATTTGTTTAGACATCCATCTCAGACTTTTATGGATTTGTTTAGACATCTATCTCAGACATTTAAGGATTTGTTTAGACATCCAAAGATTTTCATGGATTTGTTATCTCTGACTTATCAATAGTAAGCTAGTTATAGCTAATTATAAAAAAAAACCTTTGAAGTTGGAATGAGCAAAATTTGATACACCGGTCAATCTATATTTGCGTATATATATAGTCTGAGGTTGTTGCTGATGCAAACAAAGCGATTGAATTGAACCCAAAATTGGCAAAGGCTTATCTGCGTAAAGGCACTGCTTGCCTGAAGTGCAGATGAATTATTTTTCTTTAAAATAAAATGCTAATAAAGAGTTTTTCAAAAAAAAAAAAAAAAATGCTAATAAAGAGTGTGCATTTTGGTGTTTGATTGAAGGCTCTACAAATTAATTTGGTGTTGTTTTGTGCAGTTTTGGCACGTAGTGAGTTTTGTACTTTTTTTTTTTGAAACTGCACAAGTATTATTAATATAAAAGAGAGGCCATACAACCATACAAAACAAAAACTAAACAACCCGAGAACAGAGATAACAGTTAGTGGTCCCCAAAGAGCAGCATGAGAACCAAAAATAACCCAAAAAGAAGCATACACCAAGCAATAACAGACCCTCACAACACTGACCAAACAACACACCAAACATCACCCCCTGCACAACCCCAAGCAACACCCGCCACATAACAACACTAACCATATGAAACAAAGGCCAAGCTTAGAACAGCTGAATAAATGCAAAAAAAGAACAATCATGTGACTGCAAGTTTTTTTTTACTTGTTATATATAATTATGTGACTGCAAGTCTGCAACATATTCTCACATATATAATTATGTGCAGTTTTTTTTTTCCTTTTTAATTCACAGAACACGTTGGGGATAGAAGCTTATTATTCTCATATGCATCGGTTTTTTTAATTTTTACATATTAGTGTTTTTCGTTTCTATTTTGAGAGAGAGAGGGAAAGCAAAATCCACCAAAATCTTTGGGGAGAAGGCCGGACATGTTATGATATTTGATATTTATATCTCTCACCATCAAGTCCACCAAAATCCATCAAAATCCATGACCTAAGAAAATCCATTAAAATCCATTAAAATCCAGTCCTAATTGAATACACCTTGATTCTTGTAGACATTTTTAAAGTCTCAATTCAATACACCTGGATTTGGAAGGATTCTTTAAAAGTCCATATAAATCCTAATTGAATACCACTGGATTCATATAGACTCTTTTAAAGTCTTTAAATGTCCAAATTGAATACACCAGGATTTATAATGTCTTTAAATGTCCTCAAGAATCCTAATTGAATACACCCTCTTTAAGTATAATAATATTCAGATTTGAGTCGCCACCATTGCATACGGTGTGTATATATATATACAGTCTTTCTATTATCAGTTCGAACTGACAAAAGTTATATCAGTTCCTTGTATGTGGGTCACTGGATTTAAATACTTTGACTGACAAGTGCATACAGCCAAGTTAAAGTATTTAAATCCAGTGGCCCACATGCAAGGAACTGATATAACTTTTGTTAGTTCGAACTGATAATAGAATTTCTGTATATATATATATCAGTCTTTCTATTATCAGTTCGAACTGACAAAAGTTATATCAGTTCCTTGTACGTAAGCCACTGGATTTAAATACTTTGACTGACAAGTGCATACAGCCAAGTCAAAGTATTTAAATCCAGTGGCCCACATGCAAGGAACTGATATAACTTTTGTCAGTTCGAACTGATAATAGAATTTCTGTATATATATAGTCTTTCTATTATCAGTTTGAATTGACAAAAGTTATATCAGTTCTTTGTATGTGGGTCACTGGATTTAAATACTTTGACTGACAAGTGCATACAGCCAAGTGCATACAGCCAAGTCAAAGTATTTAAATCCAGTGGCCCACATGCAAGGAACTGATATAACTTTTGGCAGTTCGAACTGATAATAGAATTTATGTATATATATATATAAATCAATAGTCTTTCTATTGTCAGTTCGTCCTAATAATAAATATATCAGGACGAAGAATGTAGACTATAGATTATGGAGAAATTTTGATAAATGTATACACTTTGAGTCAAAGTATGTAAATCTAGTGGTTCACATTCTTCGTCCTAATATATTTATTGTCAGGATAAACTGACAATATAAAATCTGTATAAATCAATATTCCATCTTTTGTTTCTTAATCAATGTAACAAGCATTCATTCAGTATGATAATGTCCAGGTTTGAGTCACTGTCAGTTTGTCATTGCATACAGTATATAAAAAAAAAAATTAACATCCCATATTTTATTTCTTATTCAATGGCGTATTAATAGACAAACGAATATCTAATTATTTATTTCACGTACAACGTTTGTCCACAAACCAATTCTCACGTTATTGATTAAGATGTAAATGTGATGCAACTAACTGTCACATCATTGGTTGAAATGTAAATTGAGATGTCTAACATTATTCATTGTCAAAACACATGGATGCGACTATATCACGTGTCAAGGTGTAATTGCTATAAGCAAATAAGTAAATAGTGAACCCATTGTACCAATTTGTTGCAAACTTTGTAGCAACTTCCACACCTCCATCTTCAATTGGTTGCACCAAATCTTACTCTAAAAAGAATATTCATTTATATATCCTCTCTCAGCCAATAAAAAAGAATGAAAAAAAAAACAAAAAAGATAGGTGTTGCGCCTGATCTAGCGCAGCACCCTTGTTGGAGGCAAAGTAGCACAGGAGATTGGCGCATGGTTGAAGATGAAAATTGCAACAAAATGGAGATTGCCGCTGTGGTTGGAGGTGGCCTAATTTAGTATAGTTGTGTTGTGATATTTTTGGGAATGGGTTTTAAATGGGCGACGATAAGCATGTTTAGGCAAAGTGTGTGATTGCCAGCCAGGTGCCAAAACACTCTATCCAATATATCTATACCGACAAGATAGGTTGGTTAATGGTAAAACCCCGGACACCTACACTATATGAATTTATGTAATATTTCAAGATAGGTTGGTCAATGGTAAAACCCCTGACACCTACACTATCTGAATTTATGTAATATTTCAAATATATATAGGGGTAGGATCCATGGGCCCATTTTTTTTACACAGGAGTTGACACATTTTTGTGTCCATTAGATTCTACCTGTTTGAATAGTCAGGATTTCATGATCATTAATTATCTTTATTGTTACTCGCTCTTCCATTAATAGTTTTATATTATTTCCTATTTTTTCTCTTCTCTCTCCTTAGCTTTAATAAGACCCTCATTCAAGGGAGATAACCATTACCCCCTCCTAAATGGATGACACGTGTCCATGGAGGAGGTAAATTGTCCAAACACGGTTATCTTTTTGGACAAATTTACCCCTCCCTAGACACATGTCATCTTTTTGGGAGGGAGGTAATGCTTACCCCCTTGTAGGGGGGGATGGACTCCTTTAATGAGTCCATTTTTGTTCACCCCCCTACTAGGGGGGTAAGCATTACCCCCATCCCAAATGGATGACATGTGTCCATGGAGGGGTAAATTTGTCCAAACATAATTACCTCCCTGAACACATGTCATTCATTTGGGAGGGGGGTAATGGTTACCTCCCTTGAAGGGGAGGTGAGCAAAAATGTTCTCTCCTTTAATAATTATCTTTCCTCGTTTATTTTTAATTTTTTCTCCTTGATATATTTTTTTGTTCTACTTGTTCACTTTACTGGGCAAAATGACTCTTTAAATACTCTTTTAATTTTAATTTTTTCCCTTTCTTTCTTCTCTCTTCTCTCTTCCTATTTCCCTTTTTTTTTTTTTATTTATTTAATGTGAAGGCCTCTTCCTATTTTCTTGGATCAGCGTGAAATTAATTCTTCATGCATAAAAAATGAAATTGAAAGACATATATAGTAGTTTGCAATAGCTAAAATTTTGTTAATTAGTTATTTGTTTATTTGGATTTTTGAATGGGTATCATATTTCATATCATAAATTCTAGTATTTTGATTCTGTCGAAGAAAAAAAAAAACTGTATTTTGAAGAAATTTTATAAACTATGTATTTATTTTAATTATGATTTTTGGATGGGTAACATATTTTTATATCATAAATTCCAGTAGCTTGAAGAAATTTTATCCAATATGTATTTATTTTATTTAAGTATTTTTATTATTTTATTTAAGTATTTCTATCACAAATGTAAAGAAGGTCACAAGTGAAAAGAGGAAAAAAGATGAAATAATAAATGTTATAAGATAATAATAATAAGAGAGTAAAGAGAGAAATTAAATGACTAGAGACTAGAGAGAAATTAAAAAGTTTAGGAAAGAGAGAAAAAATAGGATAGAGAAGCAATAAAGATAATTAATGCTCATGAAATCTTGACCATTCAAATAAGTAGGATCTAATGGATATAAAAGTGTGTCAAATCTTGTGTAAAAAAATAGGGCCATGGATCTTGCCCCATATATATATATATATATATATATATATATATATATATATATATATATATATATATACAGTCTTTTTATTATCAGTTCGAACTGATAATAAATATATCAGGACAAAGAATGTGAACCACATATTATGGAGAAGTTTTGATAAGTGCATACACTTTGAGTCAAAGTGTGTAAATCTAGTGGTCCACATTCTTCGTCATGATATATTTATTGTCAGTTCGAATTGATAATAGAAAATCTGTATATATATATAAATGTTTAAGTCAGTGTATACTTATAACTTCAGTGCGTTGGATGTGAACCATTAGATTTACGTACTTTAACTCAAAGTGTATACACTTGTCAAAACTTTTCCATAATCAGTGGTCCACATGCATTGGTACTGATGTAATTACGTTAGTGCACACTGATTAGAACGGGACTGTATATAATACTGGTATTAGGATGGAAAGCCCTTTTAACCCAATCTGTACCTATCCCTCAAGTCAACCTTTAGGCTGTGTTTGGTATGAGGGAAAGATGGAGGGAGGGAGGGAGAGGGTTGGAGGGAGAAGAGAAGGGAGGGAGAGCAAATCCCTTGTTTGGTTGGAGGGAGAAATGAAGTGAGAGGAGGAGAGGAGGGAGAGCTTCTCCCTCTGAGCCCACAAAAATCAATCCCCCTAATTTGGGCGGATGAGAAAGGAAGGAGAGAAGATTAGAGGGGAATGACCGAAATACCCTCCAATTTTTTTAAGGGTAATATAGTAATTTTACAAATTAAATATCAATCAATCCATCCAACCCTCCTTTCAATACCAAACAACATGGAGGATTGATGTTATCCTCTCCATCTCTCCTACTCTCTCTCCCTCCTAATTCATCTATCCCTCGTACTCTCCCTCCCTCCTACCAAACATAGCCTAATTGCAACCTGGACCGACCTATCCCATTTGACACATACACTGTTGTCACGGTATATGTGGAAGAACTAATATTTAATATTAAAAAAAAAACCATTCATTTTTTACCCCATTTAATTAAAAAAAGATAAATATTTTTTTTTTCAAGAAATTAATGCATAATTTTTCATGTTTTGAAGAATGGATGTGTGTGTATACATACTTGAATATTCAGATCCTAGATACCTGCCCCGAACATTTATATAAATCCTTGAATATTTAGGAGAATCAGAGTTGAGAACACAAAATTCCAATCAGCTGTTTTGTGTAAAGGGAAAGAACAATAAAGCAACAATTTTTTTTTTAAAATAATTATCATTTAAATGCTACATTTCAGCTGGGATTATGGGAACAATAATGCAACATTGCAACCTTCAACATTAAATTACGCATAAATTAACATATTCATTTTTTTGTTATAAGTAATTCTTTGCATTTCATCAAGTCCACATAAAAATGAAAATTGTACTCATCATAAAGCCACAAAAAAGTATTTTAACTAAACATGTCAAACATATCACCATCCTTCATATATCACTAAACCTGCTTAAGCAAAATTTTAACTTGCTCAATGTTTAGAAATTAAACATAAACCCCAGAAGCCAGTAGCAAGAACAAGGACCCAAAACCCTGCACCAGAAAATCAAGATTAACCGTAAGCAATGAAATACAACAATATAGCGACAAACAGTGAAGAGACCAAATCAACAAGCCATACCAAAAAGACAGATGCTACTGCTCCTGTTATAAGTTCCTTGGAAAGACACCGGTTTTGTCTAGTAGAGGTGGCTTCATAGCTGTCAAAGATATATATTAAGTATTAGCCAAGAGTATGTACAGAAGAATTTTTTTTTTTTTTTTTCAAGAGAAAATAAATCACACCAAATTTAGTTTGTTTAAAAACCGCAAGAAAAGGATGATACTAAAGAAGCCTAAAAAATGTCCAGGATAAGACAAAATTAATGCTAAATCATTAAGAGAGAGAGAGAGAGAGAGAAGAGAATTTCCATGGGTGAATTTAATATTGTTATATCCAGTCTAACATCAATCAACTAGGTTTTATTAAGTTTTTCATCCTTGAACTCCCAGCCCCTATGATCACAAAGAACCAACATGATCTCTATATGCCAAAAGAAGCAAAGACAATTAGGGGTGGAGCCCAAATGACCCCCTTTGTCAGGGCAGATCATATTGGACATATTTGTATAAAGAAAAAATGAACAGATCCAGTATTTCAGCCTGCTCCAAACTTCAGCCAAATTGCTAAGCTAAATGAACCTTTGCTTCTCCTAGGTTTCACTTTCTATGAGTGCCTCCACCAAACCAAAAGTTTACTCTTGATAGGAGGGGTTCAGGATCATAATGGCTCATAAGAAAAAGTATGATTAAATTCAAGTACCAAAAGTATAACTTTAGTATGAAAGAAAATCACAAATAACAATAAAGGTTTGCAGCAGTAATAAATACTATACATCTTCATCAGTATATTGTATGAAAAAAAAAGTTACAGGATAGAACAATTACAAGCACAGTGATATAAATCATCAATAGCAGCTTAACCGGTCAAAAAGAAGAAAAAGGAGGGAGAGAGAGAGGGGGGTGAATGCTCAAGTAAACTGTTCTAGGAAGGAACCTAGGCTCTAGCCCCAACTTAGATCATCCCAATCGCACGTCAAATGATATAAACAAGAAAAAAAAAATACTAGCAAAATCAAAATGGAGTCAATAAGTTAACTTAGAAGATATATTCAGCCTTAACCAGAAATATCACACAATGAAATGACTTATGTTGGTAAAATTATCCAAGTATGCACATGGTGTGTCTAATAAAAATTTCAACCACAAACTCTGAAGGGATAAAAGAAAAAAAAAATGCAATACAAAGCCAAAAAGGTCATACTTAAATGAACATAGCTTTAGTTTGTGACATCTAACGTTAAAAATAGAAATTTCATATATATATATATATATATATATTAATTGGTTCAGAAGATAATGTAGCACACCAGCTCCCTGATCTGAATAATGCAATGTCTCAAAAATCTGTAGTCATGAAAAATGTATTAAGAGGTGCTAGCTGAAATTGGAGAAGCCCAAATAATGTATCTCTAGTCTCTACATTCCACCAAATCCTCGAGAGCTAAACTTTTGACTAAAAAACATATAAAGTAAAACAAGAGGCAAGCTATCAATCAGGAGAATTTTGATATTGATCAATAAAATTGTTACTAGCTAATAGAAATGATCTCAATGGAAGCAGCCCACTTAGTGTCATAATTTAATTTCATTCTCTAAGTAAGGAAAACTTGATTCAAACCCTTCAAGCATGAAGTGCCAAATACATTTTATAAAAAGTCTGTATACACCTAGCAGTGTGAAATTCCAAAACAAATACAAGTAGCCCAAGTAAAATCCAACTAATATTTAGACATTCTAGCAATCTTGAACTTAAGCATCACCGTGTACAAAACAACAGAGCAATTCTGAAACAATTTTCTAATTTTCTTATATAAAATTACGATTAAAGCTCAAACTCAATCAATTGCATATAGTTTAAATGATATCTTAGTATCTTACAGTACAATTACGAGAAAATCGCTGAAATACTCATAAGTCTAGATCTACAAAAAAAAAAAAAAAAAAAACTTAAAATGATCCACTTTCAATAATTCAATTGATAATTTTAAATTATAATTTAAAAAAACAGAAAGCAGACAAACAATCGACAAATGAAAGTCAACATTTGTGCAGAATTAAGAGAAGAAAAGTTTGGAGATCAGATCGAACTCACATGAAGAATGAAGCAGTGACAACGAGACCGATCGCGAGCATGACCACGGATAGGGTCGGGTACAACGCATCCGGCACTGGACTTGCAATCGGTTTTGGAGCCTTCAAAAAAAAAAAAAAAACTTGATCAGAAATCAAAAAAAGAGAGAAAAAGTTTTCAGGTATAACACTAGAAATGTATTGAGACTTAAAAGTGAATTGAGAGGCTTACCATGGCAGAGCTTGTTTGGATATCAAAATGGATCTCCGCTTCGACGACTCGACGATTGTAGTGAATTCACGACTGAGAGAGAGAGAGAGAGAGAGAGGGGTTTAGGAAGTTATTATGTCACTGCAAATTCAGTACTTCGACAACACATCAGAGTTCGTGGTCTCTCACCTAATGGCCGTTGATGTAAATCGGACTTGTTATTTTTTCTATTTTCTTTTTACTTAAAAAAATAAATAAATAAATAAATAAATAAAAATTATTTATACTTTTTGTAATTTTTTCATTTAAAAAAAAAAAACTCGTATTTACTTCTCAGTTGACTTGTGAGTAATTATGTGAATGTCAAGTATTTTTAACCTTCAACAATCTTTATTGCTATTTAGAGCATTTCCAATGCAAAAGTGGCTTGCATACCAATAATTGTTGACATGGCAACAATGTCAAGAGACCTGCTTCCTATGTAGCATAAAAATAGACTTGATAGACAATCAACTCAAAATTTGGTCTCCAATGCTTCCGTCTAAAACACTTTTTTTTTAATGACGTGTCCATCTTTTTTTCCTGTTTTATTTTTTATTTTATTTCCTTACCAAAAATATATGAAAAATTAATGTCAGTTTTAAATTTTACTGAGTCAACCTAAAAAATAGCTGTGCAACAGACCGTCTGAAAGTGGACGGTCATGTTGACAATGTCTAATATTTTTTTTGCCATGTCAGCTTAACGTTGAATATGCACGGTTGCATTGGAGACACAATTGTTAACATAACGTCTATTTATCCTACGTGGCATATCTTTTTTTCACAAGCCACGCTTGCATTGGAGATGCTCTTAAGTTATACTTTTATAAAACACTTATAATTTCAATAAAAATAAATAAATACTTTTATAATTCAAAAAGAAAAAAGAGAATTTTTTTTTTTTTAGTTTTCATTCCCTAATAATGTCTTAAAAAAAAAAAAAACCTGAACACAATAAGACTCCCCAAAACACTTTGGTATCCCACGTATGGTCTTCAGCCCAATGAATTCATGTCACGTAATATGAAGACTAAATGCGATTAGTTAACCCGACCATGTGACATAATCTCAGTTGACTGTCCAGCGTCCTTTGTTCAATATGAGACCCTTTTTAGTAACAAGGAACAAGCAAGCATGTAGTAGTCAGAAAAGATGTCGAAACAGTATATTTATACCGTAAGAGTTGTTTATGTTACATGATCCATCTATGATTATTCACATTCTATAGAAGAAAATCAGAATAATCACTACCAAATTTACTGCACTATAAGTCGGGTACAGATGCATTTCATGATACACTATATTCTGTACATTTCAGTTACAAATAACTTTTCTTTCTTTTCTTTTCTTTTTTCTTTATCTCTACAAGGTAGATCAACAAAGAAAGATCATATTCTAGTTGCACTGAACCAGATTATGTAATCAATTTAAAGATTCCAAAACCCTGCCAATTGCACTGCTGAGCATAGATGATGAGAGATTGAGAGCCTTGTTTGAGGCTAGCTCCTCAAACCGATCCACTTTGCATCCACAAGGTATGCTGCCACAAAACCTGCAGCCCTCATCGACTTGCTCATTTCCCAGTTCCACGATATGAGAGGAGAACCTAATGGCAGCTTGTTCTAACGAATGTGAAATTCAAAAATTCGAAAAAATAAAAAATGTCAAATCTACACAAAATGGCATCTTTACGGATTCAATGTGAGCCTGGCCATAACCTCAAGTCCCCGCCGTGTTCACTGTCACTACCTGTTGACAATCTCCTTATGTTTTGCCAGAACTGTCTCCCCTTTCCTGTTCTCAAGGGACCTGAACTAGAGTATCTTCTAAATGACCCGGATTCATCCTTCCCATATCCTGCAGAAGAACTGAATAAATCCGACACTGACAGTCCTCTCTCGGTATCAAGCCCCAAATCATAGTTAGGAACTGAGTGCTGGCTTTGCAAAGGATCCGGCAATTTCCCTGAGCTGGTACTGACCCTTGCATCAAAATCAATGGACAAATCATCTTGGCTCGAACTTCTTGAACCCATTTCTTTTGCCTCATTGCACTCATTACTTACTAATTTTAAGGCCTGCACAACCTCACCCATAAAAGGACGGTGTGATACCTCGGGTTGTACACACATCGAAGCAATTGCTGCTACTTTGGCCACACTATCAAAAGGGACATCATCTCCTAAAGACTTATCTATAATTGTTTCCAACCTGTCACTACTTGTGAGGAGGGGACGGGCCCATGCAACAAGATTCTCTTGACCAGGTAGCTGTGTCATGTCTACTGGTTTTCTTCCTGATAGGAGCTCAAGAAGAACTACACCATAGCTGTAAACATCACTCTTCACGAGAAGATGGCCAGTCATAGCATACTCTGGAGCAACATACCTGGATGAAATATTTGTTAAGAAATTAAATTTCAAATCAAATAAAGAACTAACAAAACCCTCCGGAGGAACTTAAAAATTAGCCAGGAGACGCTTAATTAACAATCAATCAAGCAAAAGTAAAATAATATTTCCCAACTCCAGATAGATATTATTGTTTCCTTACTTTTTGTCTCCCTTAAAAGATAATATGGAAAGCCTGTCGATTAGTACGTCATCGAAGCTAAGAGTTTAGGATTATACCACTAACTTTACCATCAATAAGCTACTCTACAACTTGGACTGAATATGAAAACCTATCATAGAATTCCTGGAAATATCAGTAAGAGTTTAGATGCTGACACGAATCTCTAAATCTTATAGTTTGAATCTTTGTAGCTTTGTCAACCTATAACCTCTTTACAATAGATATGTACAAAACAACATGCACATTTCCTGTGAATGGTGCTTTATCTAGGGGCAATTGAAGATGGCCAACTTTGTTCATTAGGTGCTAAGAGAAGGCTGCGCAATTACAAAAATCAGGGAGGGATGCCACACTTCACAAATATTACTTCTTTATGTTATATATCTATGGCTTGGCAGAGGATGAGTATTCCTCATTCTTATACCTCCGTTTCCTTCAAAAGCCACTCGTCGCTCACAAGGAATTCTAGGTAATATAAACTCGTTAGCTGAATCCTTCATGTGGCAATTTCCACACAGCTAATTTAGCTAATATGAACTATTCTAAGGATGGTCGGCAAGTGCCTTCTGTCTATTATAAAGAACTATTCTTCCTACTAACTCCGTATTTCATGCATCGATATAATGAATGAAAGGCATATCAAGTTGAAAAGTGAAACCAAACATGGTCAGATGAAATTGAATATTGCTACTTGCCACAGAGAAGAAGATTTCATACCCAAAAGTTCCCATGACACGTGTTGATATGTGTGTATTTTCCTCATCCATGGCAGTTCTTGCCAAACCAAAGTCAGCTACCTTTGGAGTGAAATCATGTTCCAACAAGATGTTACTGGACTTGAAGTCCCTGTGTATGACATGGGGGCTTGAGTCCTCATGCAGATAAGCTAGACCACGAGCAGCACCAAGTGCTATTTTTAGCCGGGCATCCCAACCCAGAGGAGCAGATTCCTTGTCAACTCCTGACAACAAAGAAAAAACAGATGTAAGCAAAGGCATTTCACAAACAATCAACAAAATGAAAAAAGTAAATATATTAACCCTGAAATAACTACCATGTAAATGAGATTCGACACTGCCATTTGGAATGAGTTCGTAAACCAAGCAGCGTGCATGTTCCTCAATACATATACCAAACAACTTGACCAAATTTCTGTGATGCAGGCGGCTAAGCATCTCAACTTCAGCCAAGAATTCCCGGCCTCCTTGCTGATCATCTCTCTTTAGAACTTTCACTGCCACTTTGGTTCCATCTTCAAGAACACCACTATAGACACGACCAAAGCCACCTTCCCCAAGCACTCTTGAAGCATCAAAATTACCAGTGGCTCTCTCTATGTCACTAGCACTAAAGGTCTTTGCAGATCCTGTATAAGTTGCAATGCTAGATCCAAACGATAATGAAGTTGACTCAAGACCACTGCCAGTCATCAACCCGGCAGCACCTGCAAAATACAAGAAGGTGAGAAAAAGAAAAGGGCTCAACTTCTGGATGGATCCAATGCAGTACGATGATAGGACAAGACCAACAGAATTATATTTAACGCATATAAAATACATAAGAGAAATGTAGAAAGACAACCTTTATACTCAATAAAATCTAATTCAATACATATATCTGTACAATAGATTGACAAATGACAAGTCTTAGTCATATTACATACTCTATCAAATTAAGGTTGAACTGCATGTTGCACAAATATCTCTAAATATTTTATACTTAAGAATCATCTTGAGAAATCAACTCTACTTGAGGGTTCTTAAAAATACCAAATTGCCAGAATAAATTGCACCTGGCTTTATAGAGATTAGCATTACCTGATGGTTTTGCATGGGATTGTTGCAAAGGCCCTGGAACAGGTGCTGATTGACTAACACGACCTCTATATTTGAACAACAAAACCCAAGCAATGGCAGAACATAAAACCACAGCTACAAAGGCTGACAGAACAATAATAACAACTATACCAGGATTAATCCCATTACTTTGCCGCCTCTTTGGCACATCAACCCCCTCAGGCTTCATTGTCCTTGCATTATTTCCATTACCAGAATATGGCCCATCTATTAGACCAATGCTTGAAGATGCTGAAGGCGGAGACGGTGGTAAACCTATCAATGCAGTATTTCCGCATAAACACAGAGATAATATTGAAAATAACTTTTGAAAAGAAAATCAAGAAACTGAATATTATAATACCAGGATAGCGCACGTATAATACTTCATAATCACCAAAGAAAGAAGACTGTATAACAACTTGTTTATGCCAAAATCTCAGGTAAGTCAAAAAGGCTGTGGTATTATCGAATTTTTCTCCAAGAGGTACCAAGTCGATAAGGACAACTGTTTTCTCAGGTTGTTCACTAGCAGCATTAGCTCCCATAATTCGTACTTGACTTTGTTTCATAAAAACCCCAGCAGCAATTTCCGTAGCTAGCTCTGAAACCAAAGGAAAAAAAGTATAGAGTGCGACACTGAGGCGCAGTTCGACTTGCATGGGCCAGACACAGCTACATGGTGCACCAGGAGGAGTATTTGTATATGGTTCTGTGCAAACAGTTGTCGAACAATCTACAGATATAATCAACCTATGTGTTATATTTCAGTATATAAGAATATTAAAGGACAGAAATAGAACAGAAACACTAGCATGGCTAAAACAAAAGAAAAGCTAGAGTTACATACCGGCATTAGGAGGTGGAGGCGGTAATGCTCGAATGGGTGGAAGAACCGGCATTTTTGAACTCTTTGTTGAAGGCCCAGAAGGAGAAATTTTTGGGGCGTAAGGAGGAACTTGGAAATGCAAACATATCACAAGGTAAGATGTTGAGTAGATAACAAAGGAAATGTTAAAATTCATGAATAATGTATGTGTATATATATAAATATACAGAGAGAGAGAGAGAAAGAGAGAGAGAGAGAGAGAGAGAGAGGACTTCTCCAATGCAAACCACCTTATATCCAAACCTATCCACACCTTGATGAAATTTAATGTATTGCGATTAGAATTTTTTTTATGTGGATGTTAAGATAAATGAGATATGGTTGGGGGAATTTTTTTGTTTTAAAATGTTTTAGCTTAAAAAATTTAGAAAAAATAGTTTCCAAACTCGGAGAATTTTGAAATTATTTCTATAAATATATTTCATTTTTCTTATCATCCATAGAAAAAATTCTCATCAAAATTCTTTAAATTTCATCATGGAGTGGATGGTTTGCACTTGAGAATTCTCCTATATACATATATATATCCTTGATAAAATAAAAAAGAGAATGACAATGAATTTTTCTTACTTTCAGTTTGGCTAGATGGAACAATTGGAGTTGGTGAAGGAGCAGTTGACACATGAATTCCTGATGAAGGAAAATGAAAATGACATGAGGAAAATGAAGACATACGAGGCAGGAACAGAGTTCAAAGTTGAAATGTCGTTTTAATTCATTGCACATGCTTTGGTCTAAATGAATCAGAATAGCACTATCCTGGTACCTGGGGGAAGGGATGGAGGAACATGGTGTCCTCCCCCTGGTTGGATTACTGGACCTATGTGAAAAAATGAAAAGACAAATCAGATATCAATTAAAGAATATAATAAATACATGATCAGATATCAGGTTGGGACATAAAAAAAAAATATTAAACCTGGCTGTGTCGAAGCAGTAGGAGAAATGAAATATGATGGTGCGGGAGCAGCGACTTTGTTGCTTGCATTATGTTGCTTGGGAAATAAGGTTGAAGGTGAAGATGCATGAGAATGGTAACCTTTATTTGGAGGAGATCTAGGAGATGAAAGAGGTGGAACACGAAAATCCGAGTGCCCCGTGGGTTTTTGTGTATATGGAGCTACAGCAGAAAAAGAACTGCTTAAGTTAATCAAGAAAAACATCACTGTATGGATGTTTATACTTCATATTAGAGATATAACTTAAGTCATGCAAAGCATACCTTTAGTTGGGGAATGGCTCACGGGCGGTAATGGCTTGGGCATTTCTTGCGGAGGTTCAGCAACTGGTATCCCGTCTTTATTCCTGTCAAAGCTAGAGGTTGGGGTTGATGCAGGAGGAACATCAAGATCTGCAATCTCAAAAGATGAGCAACCAAATATAACACCAATAAGTGTTAAGATCTCATAGAAATATGGGAAATCACCACTAAAAACCAAATAAAATACTGAATTGAGTAGTGACTGCAAACATATATCAGCCACACAAAGGATAATAAGAAAGTTATGAAATCAATTTAAAGATGCTAGCAACGAGAAAGTTTTTCAATTCCAATTTCAATGGAAGCCTCCTTAATTTCAAATATGAAGGTTCTGAGCTCAACCAAGAAAGTGAAGATGTTAAATTCTCTCGGTCACCCAATGAAACATAAAATTTGAAAAGGATAATTAAATTATTCAGTGAGTGGCACCTGGAAAATTTCGAGGCAATTTGCTGGTTGGTGATGAAACTGGTACTGCATTATTAAAAGTTTAAAACCAAGGAAGGAACGATGAGTTCAATTTCAAATGTTCCTATAGGCAGAACCCTTATCCAGAATACATAGGTAACAAAGTACCTGGACCTGGTAATGTGGATGGTGCTAATCCTGGAATGATTGGGTGAACCAATGGTGATTTTTTTGATTTCCTTGGCGGAGATGCAACTAAAAAAATTGAGAGAAAAAAAAGAGAGAAGAAAACAGAAGGCAGATTAAAAGATCTATGGGGGTCTCATGATAACAAAGCAAAATATACTTCTGTATACCTGGAGCAACTGGATCTATGATAGGAGCCTTATTATTTGATGCGTTTCTCTCATCAGAAATTGGCGGCAATGCTCGTGGTATACTTGGGTGGGTGGATGGTGAATTTTGTGGTGAATTCCTTGAAGGAGTTGCAACTGAAACAGAGATTAGAAGAGAAGCTTAAGAACAAGTCAAAATAAAATTTACTCAGGGCACAACAAAACCTTAATCAATCCCTACCTGGAGCACCTGGCACGGAGACAGTACTCTTCCTTGGAGGAGCACTTGGCAATGTGGATGGTACTAATCCTTCAATGATAAAGGGTGGAGGAGCTGAATTAGATGGTGATGATATCACAGGAGTTGTCGGCATCAAAGATGGTGGAGGAGCCAAATTAGATGGTGGTGATACTAAAGGATTTGTTGGCGTTGAAGATGGTGGAGAAGCTGAATAAGATGGTGGAGATACTATAGGTATTTTGGGCTTTGAAGATGATGGTGATACTGCAGGTGTTGTTGGCGTCAAAGATGGGGGAGGTGCCATACTGGGTGGAGGTGATGCTACTGGAGTTTTTGGCGTCAAAGATGGTAGAGGAGTTGCATTAGGTGGTGGTGATATTACTGGAGTTCTTGGTGATGAAGATGGTGGAGGAGTTGTATTGGGTGGTGGTGGTATTACTGGAGCTCTTGGTGATGAAGATGGTGGAGGAGTTGTATTGGGTGGTGGTGGTATTACTGGAGTTCTTGGTGATGAAGATGGTGGAGGAGTTGTATTGGGTGGTGGTATTACTGGAGTTCTTGGTGATGAAGATGGTGGAGGAGTTGTATTGGGTGGTGGTGGTATTACTGGAGTTCTTGGTGAAAAAGATGGTGGAGGAGTTGTATTGGCTGGTGGTGGTATTACTGGGGTTCTTGGTGACGAAGATGGTGGAGGAGTTGTATTGGCTGGTGGTGGTATTACTGGGGTTCTTGGTGACGAAGATGGTGGAGGAGATGTATTTGATAGTGGTGGTATTACTGTAGTTATTGGTGACGAAGATGGAGGAGTTGTATTGGCTGGTGGTGATATTATTGGAGTTATTGGTGATGAAGATGGTGGAGGAGTTGTATTGGGTGGTGGTGATATTACTGATGTTCTTGGTGACGAAGATGGTGGAGGTGATAATAGTGGAGGAATTGGGGGCAAGGATGGTACGTGTTCATGAAAAACTAAGGGTGGAGAAGCAGTATCGTATGGTGGCACTTCTATTGGAGTACTTGGTGACAGGGATGGTGCAAGCCCTTTAATTATCTGGGGCATTGGTGCAGATGGAATAGGTGGTATTGCATTTGGGGGGTGCAAATTTGACCCTGGATCAAACCAGAAGCTTCGTCAAACAATCTGAAGATCAATGAATAGGATTCAGTGCCGTGTTTATGAAAGTTACCATTTGGTTCAGATGCTGAGCTCAGTACATGGCTTCTCAACAACTTTCTATGATGGATGACCCCAGGTGTTCCTTCTACAGGAGAAATCACAGAAAAATTTCCTGGCGATGTGGGGATATCATGCCCTGAATGAAAATAGACATTATTGATTTATTGGATTGAAATTCATACAAGCAAATAACGACTTGAATAATTTGAAAATAGATTTCTTATGTTACAAAGAAAACTTATTACTCTAGCGATTCTGGCTCACTTATCAAGTCAGTCTGCTCTATAATCTACATTCCCAATATCAGTGGCAACATTGATTTCTGTGTGCTAAGTTTTACTTCTACAAACTTCACAGAACAAAGACACGGGAGCTTAGTCTATGGGATTAAATTTCCATGATTTATGTTCTCTAACAAGGACAAATTTTCAGAAACTGCTACACTCTTCTTCTCATTATATACTTTTGGGACTCTGGAGCCATCAGAAATCTTTGTCCACTCCTTGAACTACTATAAGCAACTATCCTTCAACACCTTTTCCCCCAACAAATAGCATTCTTCAAATGAACCCTAAGCTAAGCTTCAGAGAAGTTAGATCATATGCGAAACAGAGTCTTTGAGACACCGAGTGGCAAGTGTGAATAAGAATATAGATTAGTACAACATTAACTATGACAGAGGCTACAAAATTTTTCCACAATCTACAAGCTCAAACCTCTGCTTCTAAAACCAAAGCCATACAAATTCTGCTGGACAATGTTACCAGACAATTCTAAGTTTCAGATTATGAAGATGTCAAAGTGCCAGTTCATTTTAAATCTAACATTCCACCTGTGCTTTGTGGATCAAGTGAGACTAAAATCTGATCACCATATTTAACACACATATTCAGCTTCTCCACTTTGCTGGTCTTACAACAATTAAGCTGAATTATCATCAAGACATCAACCAAGATAGCCCAATTATTGATATAAACACAAGTATGATCCACCCCACATAGAATCTAATCATTTAATCAACAGTGTGAGATCATATCATTCCAAATTAAAGAAATGAACTGTAAAAAAAAAATGATAAAATCACCTGTGGATCCCAGAACAGTGAAAGCAAAGCCAATGACACACAGCTTCACCAGCTGGAGAATCAGAGGCAGCACAACCATCTTCATCCCATAAACACCAAATCTCAAAGACAACCTCTTTAATGATGATGAAGAAATTAAACGAGCAATAAAATAATTATAAAAAAAATGGGAAAAAAATTACTAAATTAAGAGAGTGATTGCTAGCTTGAAGCAAGAACAAGATTAGATGTCACATTAACAAAGACCCACAAACAGTAAGAGACAAGCAATGACAAGGCAACTCATGAACAAACCCAGAAACATTAAGTTTGGTGAAATGCACCCAAGTGATGGTTTTGTCCAAACTGAAGCTCTCAAACTCAGAAACCTTAGAGACTTCCATGCAACAAGATAAAACTGAAACCGGTTTCACAGACATGAGTTAATTGAAACACAACAGAAACCGACCCAACTAAAAGAAGGGAAAAAAAAAAAAAACAGTGACAAAAACGTAACACACACCAGATAGAGAGTTGTGAACTCGTGAGTATATGGAGAAAGAGAGATTCTTGATTTAATATTTTAATGGGGGAGGTTAGATTTGAAAGTGGGTATTTATTTTAATAATGGGAAATTGAAGCCACTCTTTTACTTGCTGTTGAATTTTGTTGGGATTAGTTTAATGCTGCTGCTTGACTTAATTTTCATTTTTTATTGTCGGGGTAATTGCACAAACATCCCCTAAGGTTTGATATAATTACACTCATATGGAAGTGTTGGATATATTGACACAAACATCACTTGACATTTGGGAAATGTTGCACAAACGTCCCCTACTGTTAATTTTTTACTGTTAACTCCTAACGAATGGGGGCAATATGGTCTTTTTGACCAAAATAAAAAGAAAATTGAAAAAAAAAACAATTAATTTATTATTTAAAAAAAAAATAAAGATGAAGATTCTTCATCTGTATCTCAAAGATGAATTTTAGGATTTCTCTCCATCTCATCAGAGATGGAGATCTGCTCCACTTCTTTGATGGAGAGATCCATTTCTCAATCAAAGATGGAGCAATCGAGCTCGTTGGAAATCAAGGAGGTGTAATCGGGTGCGGGAGGGTCCACCATAGGAGATTGGAGACTTATCTTATTGTTAAGTTCACATGGAGAATCAGACGGTAATGTAAAGGCGGAGGCGGAAACCGCGGTGGTAGAGAGAGACTGGAGCTGCATCTTGAAAATAACATTTTTTAGATCTTAGTCTTGAATCACACATCTGGTAGACTTAATGGCTTGAGTCTACTAATTGTTGTTGTGGACTTGTGGTTCTTAGATGGCGGTGGTGCTGATGGCTTAATGTCAATACAAGGGTTTGGATTTTGATTTGTTTATGGTGAATATTACATTTAATTAAGGTTATGTTTTTTTTTTTTCTAAATCTCGATTAATCTTTAAAAAATAAATTAGTTGTTTGTTTGTTTGTTGCATCTTTGTCTTGTAGTTTTCCAATTTACATCTTGGAGCCGAATCGGTCCATCACTAATGAAGATATCTTCATCTCTTCAATAGAGATTGAGAAAAAAAATTTGTTTGTTATTTATTTATTTTATTTTATTTGTGAAATTGATGAAGATGAGATTGGATGATGATTATGGAATTGATGGAGATGAAGAAATATGGTTTTGGAAGTTGAAGATGGATTTTTCCAATTTCTTTGGTTAATTTTTGTAAATGGATTGATAAAAATGGTTTCGTGATGTTCGATGATTTATTTCAGAAGTGTGAAGGAGATGAAGATTTATTTTATTTTATTTTTTAATTTTAAAAATTAAAATAAAGGGTATTTAAGTCTTTTTAACTTTTGACTATTGACCATTAGAGTTAACGGCAATTTGTTAACAGCGGGGGATGTTTATGTAACATTTCTCAAAGGTCATGTGATGTTTGTGTCAATATACCAAAAACTGCCATATGTGTGTAATTATATCAAATCTCAACTCTCAAGGGCTGTTTGTGCAATTACCCTTTTTATTTTTTCTTTTTTTTTTCCTGGCTGATTCTAATTTCCAAGAGATCCTGTTGGCCAATTTGAGATGGTGACTTTGTGTGAGTGGGTTGTGGCCTTGTGGGCATGTGCCTACATTATAATTGACAAAGCAACTTATTGATTTTTTTTTTAATCGAACGTTTCGATCGGGTCATGGATACGTTGATATTTAACGAGATTAATCGTTATTTATTGGTCTTTAATAAGATTAATAGCTACAGTGGGGACTTTATTGTTTCTATATATATATATATATTATGATAATAATCAACCCGACAAAATTAGCTTTTTGAATAAAAAAACCCGAAGAATTGTACGGTTTACATTAATATGATGTCTACTTACAGAATTCCATGTGATATTTTTTATTTTGAGTAATGATATGCTTCCTAAATTTTATCCCAAAATCTTTCCCAAATTGATATGGCATAAGAGTTGTCAACATTACTCACCACATAATCTTATGGTTTACATAATATTGACAACTTATGTGTCCAAATTGGAAAGTCTAGCATTACTCTTTTAATTTTTATAATTTTCTTATAAAATTGTTATTATTTTTTGACATAGCGTATTTTTAGGGTTGTGGATTAGCATTAGATAAAAGTTTGGTAAAAATCAATTAAGACAACTTTCCTTCCTATTATGAATTTATGAGTCAAAGCCACCAATTGAAAACTTTTAAAAAACATGTCACACATAGATACCTTTTTTCTTCAAAATTCATCAAATATGGCATCTAAAATGTATCAAAAAGATTTTATAATAATGTTCTTTTGACAATTTTTTTATAAACCCCATTAACAAAAAAGAGAGAGAAACTTGATGTTGCCTTAAGTTAATCAAGAAATTGAGTTGGTTTAGCAGTTTGTAGGGGTCTTTGTGACAAGTTGAATCAAGCAAAGCCATTATTTTTATGTTATGATAAAAGAACAATTAGGGTATATTTGTATTCGATGGTTTGATAATTCAGAAGGGTCAAACATTGAAGCAGAAAATAAATAAATTGAACTACCTTTTATGGCTATGATTTATTTATTTTTACTACTTACGTTGAGCCAGATATCTTTCCACAACTACGGTCTAAAATCTAAATCAAACATTAAAGCATTGTGATGCAAATATAATAAGGGAAACTCAATCACCGTATTCATTATAATAATACAATAAATGTTGTAGTTGACTTTCTTTCAACAGTAACTTTTGTGTTTTCAATAGTAACTTTTGTATTTTTAACATGTGCTCTTAAAGCATCTCCGATAGGCTTGAAAACAACATATCTTTGACTATTAATAAAGAGGTTGGACCGGAATTTGTTTCAATAGCCTCCCTATCTCACTCCTCAAATTATTTTTTAGCCAAAACCTCCTCAAATATAAGGAGAGAATGCTTCCTCCTTATTTCTTTTTTTCACTCCTCAATTAAAATAGGTGGTCAAGATGAGTCAACAGCCTTCATATTCAATGGTCTAAATTCAAGGATTCAACAACTCTTTATTTTTTTTGTTTAACCCAAATTCATTTTTATTTAAACCCAAATTCAACTTTCCAAATTTACTTGTTTTTACCCAATACTCAACGGCTCCTTCTCTCCTCAGTTTAACCCTTTTTTTTTAAAACACAATTTCAACTTTCCAAATTTACTTGTTTTTACCCAATACTTAACAGCTCATTCTCTTCTCAGTTTAACCCATTTTATTTTAAAACCCAAATTCAAGCAACAACTCTTTCTATATTGATTTTTTTTTAGTGAATATACAACGGCTCTTTTTCTTAGAACTCCAACATCTCTATTTTGTTTTTTTTTTAACCCAATTTGATTCTTATTTTTTATGTATAAATACTAACATTTTAAATTTATTTAAAAATAATAATATTTCTTTTTAATTAAAAATAAATAAATAATAATAATGAACCGTTTTTAAAGAGGCTACTTGGAGTGTTAACTCCTTATATGGCTCCTTATGAGTTTGGTGTACTTTTTAAAAATGAGGAGTTATATAAGGGGTTAATACTCTAATAAGCCTCCCTAAAAATGATTCATTATTATTTTTTAATTATTTTTAATATATAATATATTATAATTTTATATGTGCAAAAAGAGTTGTTGCATTTGGACCATTCATTTTTAATGAGGTAGATTAATCTTGACCATTGAAATTAATTGAGGAGGGAGAAAGAAAATCTAGAAAGGATGCCTTGTCTCCTTATAAATAGGGAGGCTTTAACCGGAAAAAAATTAAGGAGGGAAGTAGGGAGGTAGTTGGAGCAATTTCCGGTCCATCCTCCCTATTAATAATCAAAGTGTTTTATTTATTTATTTTATTTATTTATTTACTTACTGGGGATGCTCTTAGAGCACAAATTAACACTACCCAAATATAAAATGACAGTCATAAACAAAGAGAAAACACCTTACATTTATTATCTTTTCAGCAAAGTAAGATTGATGCAACCATTTTAATTAAGAATTGACTGTGTGCTTTTTTTTTATTTTTTTATTTATTTATTAAACAATGTAAAATTTATACCTAATTGTAGCCATATACTAATAACCTACGTTTATTATGAAAACAGTATTGAATTAAAATTGAAATGGTCAATTTATTCAATGAAACTGAAATTGAAATATCAACTAACTGTTGAATTGCACCTAACATAATTAGAGTTGATAGGTCATTGAAGCACCCATGTGTACTAATGCTAAAAACGTGAATTTATTTTGCACTTAATTAACTTTAAAGACTTTTAAATAAAAAATAAAAAATAATTAATTTATGACTTATCTATCTTAAGATGTGTTTAAAGATCTACACATACGATTTTTTTTTTTTGGAAAAAACAATAATCCAATGAATTTTAGAAATTCATAAAATTCTTATCAATTTTTTTTTTAAAAACAATTAAAATAAATTTAGGGTTTGGGGAAAGGGAACACGACTCAAACCCTCATGATATAGGTGTAAATGTGAACGTCATTCCACTTAACCAACATCGTCTCATCAAATTCTTATCGAGTTGATTATCAAATTTGTGATACAAGAAAATAAAAAATGAATAAAGTCTATTAAAAACAAAACATGTGAAAAGGAGTAAAAGAGAATATATATATACATAATAGTTGTAGAGAATTTGATAGGGAATTGAGGATGCAATATAAATATATAATCCCACCAAGCCAGCCAACTATGCGGTGGTGGTTGCTTTTTGGATGATGACGGTGAAGAATTGAAGAAGATGCGTTGATTAACAAAAAACAACCATGCAGCATGTGACTAAACAAGTCAAATCCAATAATTGATCATGCTTATAAAGTTGCTTACTCACATGTTATATATAAAAAAAATTACAAAAGCCAAAAAGGTGACAAACATTGTCTGTATTGGCATATTCTTTTTCACAACATTGCAAAAATGTCCATCTGTGTGTGTGTTTTTTTATAACAATAGTAAAAGAAAAATAGAATATGCTTTCCCTTTCCATCCCATATGCTAAATTGATTCAATATAATCAATTACTTTTAAGGGTAAATTACACTCACACCCTTAAGGTTTGAGGCAAAGACACTTAGATGGAAAAGTTTAGTTATTCTACACTAACACCCTTGTATTGTCGAAAATGCCCTTGTATAATAATAAAAAATAAAAGTTTTTTTACACTAACACCCAAGGGCATTTTGGACCTTACAATGGTCAAATAGGGGTGTGAGTGTAGAATAACTAAAATTTTCCATCTAAGTGTCTTTGCCTCAAACCTTAAGGGTGTGAGTGTAATTTACCCTACTTTTAAACTAAAAGGGAAAGAAATTGATTACAACGCCATCTATGTAATTTTGACACAAGTATGAAATTATTAAAGCGATGATAAAAGTTGAGAGGTCAGTACTTTACATATAATCACACATTGAGATTGTGGGTTCAATTGGTATCTCTATCCCCAAATTTCAAATTTGTACTTAAAATATAATTATATATTATTTGTTTTACCATTCCAAAAATAGTTTTAAAATTTCAAATATATTTTAGATATAGTTCAGATAAAACAATAAAATAAATTTTGTTATTTTTTAGAAGTATATTTTTAAGATTCCATTTTATTTTTTATTTTTTTTTAAACATCTCCAACTCCATCAAGCATATGTTCGAAGAAATTTATATATATATATATATATTTTTAAGTAAATAATTACATCGGACTTGCAAATTAAAAAATCACAATCATTTGTTGCAAATCCAAAAAAAATCACCATCTTTTGTCTCTTTTATGTGGCCAACTAGACACTGAGACGCCAAAAGCATAAATAATTTTGTTGGGACCCATAAAGTCTAAAGAGAGTTTAACATTTTTAGAAAATTATTTTCTTCGTCAAGAATCAAGATAGAATGACTTTTTTTTCTTTTAACTAATTTCTATCTAACATTACAGCACAAACACGAGATGAGGTTAGTCCGTGGTAAACCCCTCACACATGCACCATCAGGTTGTACCGTTGTGGTTCAAGTCCTCCCCCTTCCTAAAAAATCCCAAATTTATATAATAATTCAACAAAAAACAATAAACATTACAGCGAAGACTGCCCTAAACCTAAATTCACTTGTGGAGGTAGACAAGCCACTACAAGTCCAAAAACTTCCAACCCTGATTGAGATCCGGTGGTGTTGTGGACCATAAGAAATCAAAGGAAAAAAAAAATGGCAACAATTATTTGTCTGAATTAATGCATCATAGCCCCACCATATTTAACACCGTTTTAACAGTCCAACACAATTTTTTTGTATCTTATACTAGGCACTAGGCAGAAAGGTCCCCTTGCTTCCCTACAAAGGATAGATAATAGATTTCACACAACCCTCTAGTTTAACTTGTAAAAAAAGTTTGTTCCATAACATATTTGACTTTTTGTGTGTGTCAATGTGTTGATGCAGCTCAGGACCACAATTCCAGAAACCATGTGCTGACATGCAAAACAATTATGTCTTCATGATCATGATCTGAGCTCAATCTGGTTTCAGTTTTTTTACATGTTGCATACCTTTGGCTTTGATGCTTTATTTGCCTTTGTTAAGGCTGCAAAGAATCTTCTGGATGATTTATTCCCCATCATGTTACCTAGCATTGTGATCGTAACTTAACAGTCAAGGCACCTTTACTCAATTGTACAAGCACAAGCAATTTGCTACCCCGTATAAAGGGGTGCGATTTATTTCGGGTAATCAGATTACCACCACTGAATGGGTTGTGCTGTGCAATTTAATTACTGAAACGCAAACAAAGCAAAAGCTACCAGACAAAACTCAAGAAGTGGTATCATCGGGATGGAAATAGTCGTTTGGAAGTGAAGTCGATCTAGGTCATTGTCCGATGGCTAAAAGTACAAGGCAATGTAGGTGCATGCAGATATCTATATTCTAATTGCAAAAACTCGAGAACAATCAATTTGTCTACATATTTAACTTAAAATGTAACACAAATCAGAGGTCAAGCAGAGACTAGGTTTTGGTCAGGGCAGAAAGGCCATCTCTAATTCCACTAGCTGCGATAGGTGATAGAACGGTTGCAAGGCAATTTGTAGCAACAGGCAGCGGAGACTAGAACAACTGGAGCAAGGGCACTTGTAGTCCAACATTGGGTTTTCTTCTATCTAGATGATCAATAAGTACCAGTTATCGCTGCATAGACAAACTAATATCAAATACAGATCTAACTAGGTAATCCAAATTTAGTGACACGTAAAGAATACCTAATAAGTAGCATCCTTCACCAGCTGACTAAGCTTAAATAATGAATGCTTGGTCACAACTCACTGAAGATCAGAATACAAGGCTGTCATATTAGCCTCTGCAGAAATCATTTAACTGGATCAAATTCTTCAAATCGTTTCTTGAAATTTTCCACGATCTTCATTTCCTCTTCCTTGCTAAGTGCACAATTCCTCCAATCAGCCTTCTCTGCAATGTTCAGCAAGCCTGCCAAAACCTGCAAAACATTCACAATCATCTTTACAGTGGCAATTCCATCTCCTAAATGAATAGGTTCATTTCTTCAAAAATGGGATTGTAGAATTTTAATCCGTAAAAAATGTTTCTGATAAACAACTTCGTTGCCATTTGCATGAGCATTAATAATCACTAATACCAGGATATTCACATTAAAGACTCTGGTAAGACGAATACCAACTAAAACTCATTCATCAACAGCCAATTTAACCAGCATAAAATGCAAATTAAAAATCATGACCTGAACAAACAAGAAAGCATCATATTTTTATTATAGTCAATTTTGAAATTTAACCCCCTAACCATGCATTAAAAACAATCCAAACCACAGACAACCAAACTGGTGAAGACACAGTCTTGACATAATTGACCTCTAGCAGACCATCAATGGAAAGAAACAACTACAGCATTTGTGATGATATAATTCATGACATGAAATCATACCAGACCTACACCCTTAGTGAACATTAGATTTAAAGCTATAATTCTAACAAAATTTTGATGCCCACAAGATAAATGCACAGCACAGTTCTATATTAATGCAAACATGCCTCACCAATTTCAGTCAGGACTTATAAAGGTCATCAAAGTTTGAAATTATACAAGGAAAATGTGTGCCTATAGGTATTTAGGCATGAATGTAAAATATTGCCTAGCTGAGACACAAGAGGCCAGGAGGGTGGGGAAGAAAAAAGTCGCAAAACAATTAGTGAGTTTGCTCATTGGGATATGTCTATCTTGCAGCAGTAACACAGTCAGCTCTAACGTTATGGTCACAAACAAGGATGAACGGAGACACATAAAATCAGAGCTTATACAAGTTAGATCCCTTGCAATGGCACCAAAAGAGTAATATCATGGCTTAAAAACTATAACAGTTTGATACCATTCACAGTTGAGAATAAAAAACTAAAAGTTATCGGCCAAATTTCAATTAACAGACACCAAAACATACAATTTAAAGTACTTCATTTGACAGATACTCAGGTAAATGAGTACATCTCAAATTTAGCGGTCATTTATAGTATCTTACCTCACGCCCAAATTGTGCTGGGAATGTTTCATTGTCTTCAACTACATGTGACAGTATAATACCTCCAGGGAGTTCCACATAAAAGAAACTAATGTTTCTATCAAACTCTGTCCTCAATGATTTTCTCCCATCAGAGTTATTATTGGCTGCAAGAGAAACATCAGAATAAATATACAGTGGAAGTTTAGGGTATATCACATGCTGCTAAACAAAATGCTGAAACAAGCCACTTCCATTTTGATCTAGGTGAAGTTGACTGAACATTTTGAGGAAAACAAACATCAAAACAGCTGTAAAGATTGGGATACTCTTATTCATTTTCAACTACCATATCTTCTTATAAACCAAAACATCTGGATCAGACAAACAAAAAGTGTTAATGAATTCTGGAAAATGGAAATTTTTAGTATCAAGGTCAGAAATCTATAAGACCATTGACACAACAGATAAACACCACGTGCTATAATAAATAATAATAATAATAATAATAATAATAATAACAATAGAAACTTACATTTCATGACCAAAAATTTAAAACCCAACTTTTCTGCAGCCAAATTAAATATATCTTGAACAGCAGCTGCTCTTGACGATGGTATAGGAACAGACTACACAGCAAAACGAAAAAAGACAGTAAGTAAAACACCAAAATAAAACAAAAATTCCAAAGACCTGCTACAAATGTTGCAAGGATTCTCTCTTCAATTAAAAGTGGAGTGTGAAACTCTCAATGAAAGGAAATGCTGCAGATGAGTTGGATAAGGATACAACACAATTAGGAAGATTGTCACAATCTGCCCACAAGATCAATTCCCCATCCATTTGCCAACACTTGAGCATTATTTTATATTTTTTATTACAGAAGGAAGGAATTTCCTTCAATTTTTTATAAAATAATATAATGAAATTCTATAAGCCTATAAGTATGTAACAGAATACACAGATGAAACTTGAAACTGTAGGCAACGTAGAGAAAAGTTACACAGTAGACAGAGAGGAGTACCTCTAACTTAAACTTTAGTAGAATCTTATACAAATAACATTTGATATATTACAAATTATTCATATGAAAAAAAAATATTTGCAACAATTTTTTTTTAATACCTGGAGATTAGCATGAGTTCCATGTTTGGAAACCCACTCAAAGAAAACAGCGTCCTTGCCCTGGCTTTTATAATACATCTTGAGGCTGTTTTGGAATTTAGCAAGCTCAATTTCGTACTCTTGGGGAAGAGAAATAGTATTAGGTGAGTGTTCAACGGGTACTATCAACACATGGTCTTGAACAAGTGGACCTTTAGGCAGTGCACAGTAGTAATTTTCTCCTATGCTAACAATCAAATGTGACTCCACACTGGGGCTTGACAAACAAAACCAGCATTCTTTTGACCTGTATCTCAATAGCAAAATACATCTCATTACTATGTTCTATAAATTTCATTTAGACAAAGATACCAAAGCCTTAAGAAAATGAATGTAAACAAGCTAGCTTTATACCAGAGAAGAAAGTCCAAAACATCTTGAAATGAAACTATCAACAAAATGACAATATTTATTCAATTAAAAATAGCAACTTTAACAGAGCACCAACCTTTTAGCACTTGCATTTTCAGATCTAGGTCTTCCGTGAGAATAGCTCTCACCTTCACTCTGTAGGCTGTGCTTATAGCTGCATTCTGGACCCTTTTCACATTTTCCTTTTATAATAAAATCTAGACAAACACCTCTCAAACATTGTTCTCGTGCTTCAGTATCATGTCGAAAGTTGCATTCCTCTCCACGTGGACAAGACCCAGAAATTATAAATTTAAAACACAATTTATCACCATCGCCACCTCCATATTTCTGTCGTTTTTTAGAGACATCATATCTCCAATATTGTGAATCAGAATCACTATCACCAGACCTCTTTGTGGCTTCTTTAGGATGAGCTGCTTGATCAACTGATGTGTACGGAGATAAGGTAGTGTTTGGTGATTTCATGCTTATCTCGGAGGCAGACATGGTAGATGCTGGAGTAGGAGAAATGGCATGAAGAAATTTCTGAGAAGAAGGTACAGGAACGAAGAATTAGAAGAAGATGAACTTTGTTAAATTCAAAAGCAAGTACTAAGTGGATAGGGGCATCGTTGTGAGCATATATCATGCTTCTATGTAGAAAGTAGAATGGTCCAAACCAATCTTGTTCCAAAGGAATCTTTAAAATTGCACGATTCAGCTTAGGTATGATTCAACTCATCACACTAATTAGCTCCAAATACAGTAAAATTTGTAAAGTAATGCTTTCTAAAGTGTGGGTGCCAGCTAACTTTGTTGATGAGATCTCTTATATTAGTTTAAAATATTTGGTAGCATCATATCATGAGAAATTTCCAAACACATTAAAATTATGGGAACAAAAGAAAATTATTGAAATTTTCTAAGAATGATAATCAGACCTGTTTATCTTTGTTTCCAACAGGAGCAAGACCCAAGAAGCGAGTTACATGCACCGCATCAATATTAGAGTAAGGCTCGCGGGCATAGAATACACCCTTAGAACCTGCAATGTGATAGCTTCACAGAGAAAACCCATTAATTAGAAAAAATAACTCACTATTTTTGTTCAATACAAACAGCAAACTTAAGTTCAGTGGTATTGGCCAGAAAGCAGTAAAAGAAATGATGGAAGCAGGCAATAGACAACCTCATCCCAAGCTGCCTATTTGCCAGCAAGTCTATATACAGCCCAGAATTTGATCACAAATAATCAATAATCATAGCCCACAAAAATGTTACACTTTAAAATCACAAACTTGTAGGTGATTTTTTTCAATCTTCCACCTGCCTCCAATTACTTCTTTCCATTCTACTGAACGTAGGAACACTAACCCAAAAGTTTTCCTATAGTAGGATAGTATACTGGCATAGATATTATATAAGTATATAATGAAACTACATTCTTAGCAGCTTTAAAGAGAAACACGGGATTAGTGTGAGGAGTGATAGAGCTATACAAAGGTTTTTTTGTTAAAAAAAATAGCTATAAGGAGGCTTCATCCCAGGCATGGTCTCTTTTATTCACCAAGTGAAGATATATAAAGCATGCTTTATTTCTAAAGAAATCCTTAAAGCCACAAATAATTTAACTAAGATAGGAGTGTCAAGGAAAGACATTTAAATGCAAAATATGATCTTAGATAAAAAATTTGTGTGACAATAAATGCCATGCCATCCAATACTTATAAAACATTGCAGGCTCTTTCAAAATCCACAATCACAAGATGAATGGTAAACCTAACTGACTATTACTTATTTCATGCACCATCATTTCCAGGCAGTAATCTCCGAACATTACTTACCGTGGTTTGATCTCCGCTACCAACTCCGATACTGTAGAATCACTGCTTAATGAATCTGATATTCCCGAGGGCATGTCAGATGTAGCAGCTCTGTTTGTAACCCCAGTTGGCCATTCATTAGTAAAAAGTGATTAAGGAAGTCATAGAAGCAGTAATGCAACTAGAACATCAAGCAAATAGAATTAAATGGAACCAACCACTCTATAAATTAGTTCAATTCATTCAAAGAAAAGCAAGGATATGTTAGGAACAAGTCAACAATTCCAGGTTCCTCGGCTAATGCTCGCAAAGCATCGACATCATCTTGACTGTACTTTCCAAACTGCAGACCATTCGATGATCGCCTACCAGATAAGTATGCTACGGATAAACCTAAATACAAGCACAGTAGATCAGACAGCTATGCTGAAAACAACATACAACCACCATAAACATTTTATTATAACTAAAACTCAAAAAATAATAATCAATGTACCTAACAGAACTTTCTAATTTCAAAACTTGAATAGAAAATAAACAAGACAGAGAGTTATAATTCCACTTTAGAAGTAAATTTTCTGTTAACATACCGTGAAGATTGAAGTTGCCACTGCCTTTCAACCAGAACAAATTGTTGCAAATTTTGAAGCCGTCGAGCTTGAAACCTTGATTGGCGGAGTCTTTGGAAGCGGCTGCTAGGACCTTGACGGCGGCGACACCGTAGTCGCCGATGAAGTAGGTAGGGAGAGGAATCTGCGAGCGGCCTTCTACGAAGTCCGTAAACTCCTGCAGGTTTTCCGGCGAGTCTGGGAAGAATTGGCCCACGCAGAGAAGGGCGTCGAATGGACCAGCTGATTTGTTGACCTGGAATCAGTAACAATGTAAGTAAATAATCCATATATATATATATAATATGGATTCGTGTATTGATATTTTGCGAAAGAGAGTGAGAGAGACCGATTGAACTCGTTTGAACAACTGGTTCAGGCGGCCTAAAACGTCACCGCATAGTAGAATTTTTGGAGGAGCCATGAGTCTGTGTGTTTGTGCTTGCGACTCTGTGTGTGTGTGTAAGAGAGAGAGAGAGAGAGAGAGGACTAGGATATTTGGGTCATTGAATTTTGGGCCTTTAGATTGTGGGCCGGGCCTCCACATCCCAACTAAAGTAGTATTTTGTCTCTAGAAGAAGCATACCAGTGATGCACGCCATTGTCCCAATTGCAGATTACCTTACTTTTATATGAACAAAGAAAATTAAAACCCTTTTTAGGTAAATGTGTTGTAGCCTTTGAATCAATAAAGAAAACATAACTTCTAAATACATCACAAAACATTATTTTAGTTTTCGATTATTTTTTTTTAGGGGAGATTTCTTAGATCATCGTGCAATGCATAGCAAAAAGGGTATTTACGAACATGAGATGGGATACACATATCTTCTTAGCTATGGTGCACTTTTCCTTAGGAGGTTCCGAGTCCCATCATTTTCTGATTAAAGTATTTGTAGAGAGTTTTCTCTTCGGTTTTATAGTGGTAGATATTTACCGATTGTGTGAGTAGACATTCAGGTCGCATATGTAATGTTTTATTATATATATATATATATATATATATGAAAATGAGATAGGGTGTGTTTACTCTTATTATTATTATTTTAAATATATATATATGTTTTTTATTATTGTTTCTATTTTTATCTATTGCGTCTTATTGATATTTTTGTTAATACTTATGCTAGACAACCCAAAAAAATAGCTTAAAAACCAAATCAAATAACGTGGTAAGTAATTTATCATCATTACCATATCACCCCATGATTTGTGTGTTTGTGTAGTCATGACACCTAGTTTGGGTTAATTTTGTTGGTCGTATAGTATTACTTTTTTTTAATAATGCGTTTTGTATCGAAGAGTGGGGGATACAAGATATATATTGTCTTCATTATTTAAATTTGAGGTTTATTTTTTATATATATATAGTCTTTCTATTGTCAGTCCGTCTTGATAATAAATATATCAGGACGAAGAATGTGGACCACAGATTATGGAGAAGTTTTGACAAGTGCATACACTTTGAGTCAAAGTATGTAAATCTAGTGGTCCACATTCTTCGTCCCGATATATTTATTATCAGGATGAAGTGATAGTAGAAAATATATATATACAGTTTTTCTATTATCAGTTCGAATTGACAATAAATATATCGGGACGAAGAATGTGGACCATAGATTATAGAGAAGTTTTGACAAGTGCATACACTTTGAGTCAAAGTATGTAAATCTAGTGGTCCACATTCTTCGTCCTGATATATTTATTGTCAGTTCGAACTGATAATAGAAAATCTGTATATATATATAAACATTTACGTCATTTTTCTCCAAGTATGATAACGATAATCCTAACAAACCTACCTAGCCACGTTAGCTTAGACTATATAAGCAGTTCTTAATCTAGTGAAGTCTTAAATTTAATATTAATTAATTGTGTTCACACCGTGACCGTCCAAATTGGTAGAAAAGCGCCATACCGGTGGAAATATGGAAGAACACTGTTTGGGTGTTGACCGACCAATGGTTGATTGTCATGTAACCCAAAACAAAGAAAAAAATGAAAAAATGAAAGAGTTTGGACCATATGGCAACATCTCATTGGGTATTGACCGGTCAGTACCCAAACATTTTCCATGGTTGCTTTGAAATAATTTGATACACTTTATTTATTTTTTATACATATATAATTATATACACCACATGCATGCAGAATAGAGAATACTAAAAGATATTTAATCAGCACCAATACACATCCTACACTTTATAGTTTACCTACAAATAGCTTTGAATTGAATGTCTATATGATATGATATGATATAATATTGTTAATATATATATATAGAAACATTTATAATATATTAATATCCCACATTAATTGGACCGTACGTAGGTAGCCGGTTCATGTCTAGTCGTACCCCAAGTCAATGTCAACGTCTCACATAGTCACATGGGCATATCGCATTATGTGGATGAGTTATCTATCTTCTGAACAAAATAAAAATAGATAGGGTTATTAGTTGCACAAGCTTCCCTACACTTTGACAAAACTGCAGCTATATATATCTATCAACCATTCACTAACATAGTGATTTAAAGCAATGTTTGTTATACGGAATAGATACGATTTATATCCTATGTTTGTTGTTTATGTAGGATGTGATTTAATCACATATACTTTTATTTTATTTTATTTTTCTCTTTTTAATTTATTTTGTTTTTTTATGTGATTAAAATATTTTAGTTTAAACATTTTAAAAAAAATAATTTTTTCAATTTTAACAAATAAAAATAAATATTATTTTATTTAAAATTGGTTTTAAATATTTTAATTATCTTTAAATATTTTAATTTTTTTTATCAAAATTTAATTTAAATAATTATTTTAATTAGTCCAATTCTATACTACTGTTTTATCCAGGTGAGGTGGGGCTATTTAGTCCTTTTTTTTTTATACAAAAATTCTTCTTCTTTTACTTTTTATTTAATTATAAAATTTTATATTTATTTAATATATCTTATTATAATATTTAAAAATATTTTTAAAATATCAAATATTAATTAAAAATGTTATTATCTTTAATATTAATTTTAAATTTTTTTAAAATTTAAATAATTTATTTATTTAAAAATAATTTAATTTAATTTTATATTAAGCAATTTCACACTATATTAAATATATGATAAAATTATTTTTTTATCCAATCCCATACCATACCAAACAAGAGATAGAACTATTTTAATCCAATCTCATGCAGCACTAAACACATCACAACAGTTATTTTAGTCCAGTCCTATCCAATCCAATCCAATTTAATCCCATGAAAATAATCATATTTTGCGCACCAAATGATCCCTAAGAGTGTAAGGGCAATTCGTAGAGGAGAATAGACGCCACGGGAGATCGTCGGATCCCCTCCACAAACCTGAGAAAGTAAATCCATTGCTAATAGAGTCCAACTCCACCATGACGGTGGAGTTCTTTTTTTAAAAGAAAATTTTATCTAATTTATATTAATATTTTAAAATATATATATCATAATAGAATATGATGATAAATAATTAATCATTAATGCTCTCGATCCAAAAATTTAGTCCAAAAGACAACCCAAATGATCGATGTGGTAAGTGATTTGTTTTTACTGTATCATTCACCACATCACCCCATGATCTGTATGGTAATGACAACTCATTTGTGTTAATTTTTTATGTTGTATATTATTACTCATAATTAATCTAATTAGTTGTGATTAATGTAAATTTTTAAATGTTATTTTAAAGTTATATTATTACAAATAGTAAATGATAACTGATGGGATTTTTTTGGTTATTATTAAAAATAAATAAATAAATAAATAAAAATAAATAAAAAACCTATGGGAGATTTTGAACTTTCACACTTACAGTTAAGTCAAGGTTATCTTTCACGGAATTTAAAGGGGCAATTTGTGCAATAAAATAAAATTTTACATATACCTGAAATATTGTTAAAGTGTAGGACGATTATATGTAATTAACTCAAATAGCTACAATTCTACAAAAGGATGTAAAAATTGAACAGATCCGCAGTCTTTTTAAGCAAAAGGTTGTGTCACCGGATCGCGTATGGAGGTCATGTGAAAAACGAGTTGCTGCTTCATCACATACTTGTTCGAGTGTGATGAGGACGCCTCAACCACCGTTGATTGTAAATGATTAACCCAAACTAATAATTATTACGCTATTAAAATATGGAAAATGCTTGGGCACTGACCAGGCATGCTGACCATTTAATGAGGTGTTGCCACGTTGTCAAATTCTTTCACTTTTTATATTTTTCTCCTTATTTTGGGTTACATGGCAACCAACCATTCATTGATCAGTATGCTTGGGTGCTGACCAGTCAGCACCAAGCAGTGTTCTTAAAATATTAGGGACCATTATGGTCAATTTATAAACAACAAATAAAAGTAATATTTTTTTAAAAACCATAGGTATGATTTTGGAATTTCCCATTAGCAATATTGATGATAACTCTTTCTAATTTTTTTTTTTTTTTTCAAATCAAATTCTCTACGTAATCTATATTTAAACTATATATTTACTCTCAAACAGTCCAACGTTTAAGACAACCACACGTCATCTTTAAAACTCAGTTAAAAATATATCTTCCAAAATATAAAAAAGAACCCATACGGGTATTCGTGGGTTTTACTGTAACTGATTTGTCTGGAAATATACATACCCATATTTTTCCACTACAGCGTACATTTCATGTCATTGCTCAGCGCCCTACTTCAATTTGTCTAGATGTAATCCAAGCGGGTTCAAGTACTTAAAAAGCATATCTACCAAAACAAATATGATTATCTCAATAAGATATTCCTTTCATTCTTCCTCTATATTGTTTACGGAATCTTGTTCTCTTGTTCTTTTTGGATTATAGTTGATGGTTCTTTTTTAATTACATATCTACTACAGAACTGGACATGAGAGTTTCTTCTCATCTAGCTTCTCACGAATGAAATGACTAAAACAGATTTTATCAAGATATACATGTGTACGTTTAATGAAATTAAATCAAATATTAGATATTATCGGAGTATAAATTATGTTATAATTTTCAAATTAATTTACCATATCTCGAAATTAAGAAATTATAACAAAATGAGCTCTCTCAATGACTAAACATTTTTTAACCGTATAAAAAATAACTCCAAACTTATTGGTTATTTGCATGTCCTTTCTCATTTTAAGTGGAGTGCATTTTTGCTCACCCACACTAACTAGGGTGAACCATTATCACCCACTCCATGTGTCCATTCCTTGCTTCCTCGTTTGTGACGAAGGTTAAGTCTCATCATACAAAATTAGCATGCATATGAAGTTTTTTCCACGTGTTTGTGTGAGTATATACACAAGTTTTTATGTTGATAACAATCCCGATAGATCCTTGTCCTGTTAAATGTTATAAAAAATAATATCTATGTACTGGTTGGTTATCTAAGACTTAGGGGTTAGTTTGTTTTTTTGTCTAAAGACTGAACAATCATGAATTCTTTTGAAGACTGAAATTTGAATTGAATGACATGTTTTTTTTTTCTCACATCTGAATGTACTATCAACATGTTTGTTTTTAAAAAATAAAATTATCTGAAAATAAATAATTTTACATTTATACACATGCTAATTAAAAGAGTAATTTAACATGTATGTTCTTCTGCAAATAAAGTTCAATTTAACAAAACAAAAAATTCATCAAAGAATATAATTTTACATGTTCTGCAACAAAGTTCAAGTTCAATTTATTTTGCATGTTGTCCATGTTTCCGGCGTATATAATTAAGGAAACCATTTTTGTTTTTTGGTTTCCTAGATCATATACACCGGAAACCAAAAAAAAAATAAATAAATAAATAAAGGTTATTGATTTTTTTTTTTTTAAATAGGTTCCTGAATTATATGCACCGGTCTCTATGAGAAATTATTAGGTTTTTTTTTTCTTCTTTCTTCTTTCTAAAACCGTTTAAAATAAGAAATATGTTAAAAAAAAAAGATCTCTACACCATATCAAATTAGGATAAATTTAAAAATATATTTCTTTGGGAAGACAGACTTGGAAGGGAATATTTTAATTGTAATCCAGTGATTTAAAATTAAGTTAAAAGTCAGGATTTCTTACTTTATTTTTTAAATTGTTTTTGATATTTTTAAGTTATTTGACCACTTAAAAAAATATATATATATATATCTTAATAAGTTCAATTTAGACCCATTAAGTTTTAAGTTAAAAAAACAAACAACCCATTAGTGTCATTCAACATTCCCGTTGATTTGTCATCGGCATTGTTCATTTTGTCTTTCCTTGCTACTACAAAAAATGCAAAAGAAATCGGTTTTTTTATATGGAAGAAATCGGTTTTTGAATTTTTTAAAAACCGATCTCTTTTTGAGTGATTTAGAAAAAAAAGGGCAAAAGACATCGGTTTTTAACCGATGTAAAACAAGAGAAAAGAAATCGGTTTTACTTAAAACCGATTTAAAAACCTAGTAGAAAAGAAATCGATTTTAATTAAAACCGATTTAAAAAACCTGTAAAACCGATTTAGAAACCTAGGAGAAAAGACATCGGTTTTAGTTAAAACCGATTTAAAAAACCTGATGTAAAATTGATGAATTACAAAAAAAAATGCCACTGTCGCCGGCCACCGACCAGCCACCACCACCGGCCCGCCTCACCGACCGGCCACCACCGCCAGCACACCCCACCTCCGGCCACCGCCGCCGGCACGACCCACCTCCGGCCACCGACCGGCCAACCCCACCTATGATAATAATGACAATTAATTGTCATTATGAGGATTCGAACTCGCAACCTCAAAGTCAAAGTGGTAAGCCTTTACCGCCTGACTACAAGATTGAATGTGTTAACAATTGCACAATATATATATATATATATATATATATATATAACCTATATGAATTGTTAGAAAAAAAAAAAAAAAAAAAAAAAAAACTTGTTTGATAAATTTAAATTTACTCAACTAATCAAAATTCTAATTTATACTATAAACATACATATATTAAATAAATTTTATTGGTGGGTTTATTTTTCATTTCATTTTTTATTGTGTGGTTTTGTGTTCTGCTAGAGATATTTTTATGCAAACTTTTTCCCTAAAACTGTATCTTTTGGCAACGAAATAATTTTTTTCATCCATGCTAGATTTTTTGATTTTTCGATACGAATCCAACGGTATAAAAAACGTAAAATTATGGGCGGTATTTTGAAAGTTATGATCAATTATTCAGTCAAAGGTCAGAAGCAATTGAAGATATTTTTGTGCAAACTTTTTTCTTAAAACTGTATCTTTTGGCAACAAAATAATTTCTTTTGTCCATGGTAGATTCTTTGATTTTTTGATACGAATCCAACGGTATAAAGAACGTAAAATTCCGGGTGGTATTTTGAAAGTTATGATCAATTATTCATGAGTACTCAAAGGTCGATCGATTGGAGATATTTTTGTGTAAAGCTTTTCCTTAAGAAATAATTTTTTTTTTTCCATGATGGATTCTTCGATTTTTCAATACGAATCCAACGGTATAAAGAACGTAAAATTCCGGGTGGTATTTTGAAAGTTATGATCAATTTTTCAGTCAAAGGTCAGAATTGGAGATATTTTTGTGCAAACTCTTTCCTTAAAACTGTATCTTTTGGCAAGGAAATAAATTTTTTTGTCCATGTTGGATTCTTCAATTTTTTGATACGAATCCAACGGTTTAAAGAACGTAAAATTCCGGGCAGTATTTTGAAAGTTATGATCAATTATTCATGAGTACACAAAGGTCAAGCGATTGGAGATACTTTTGTGTAAACGTTTTCCTTAAAACTGTATCTTTTGGCAAGAAAATAATTTTTTTTTTCCATGGTAGATTCTTCAATATTTCGATACGAATCCAACAGTATAAAGAACGTAAAATTCCGGTTGGTATTTTGAAAGTTATGATCAATTGTTCAGTCAAAGGTCAGAATTGAAGCGATTGGAGATATTTTTGTGTAAACTCTTTCCTTAAAACTGTATCTTTTGGCAAGGAAATAAATTTTTTTGTCCATTTTCAGTTCTTCAACTTTTCAATACGAATCCAACGGTATAAAGAACGTAAAATTCCGGGCGGTATTTTGAAAGTTATGATCAATTATTCATGAGTACTCAAAGGTCAAGCGATTGGAGATATTTTTGTGTAAACCTTTTCCTTAAAACTGTATCTTTTGGCAAGGAAATAAATTTTTTTTTCCATGGTTGATTCTTCAATTGTTTGATACGAATCCAACGGTATAAAGAATTAACCATGGTTGGTATTTTGAATGTTATGATCAATGTTTCAGTCAAAGGTCAGAATTGAAGCGATTGGAGATATTTTTGTAAAAATCTTTCCTTAAAACTGTATCTTTTGGCAAGGAAATAAATTTTTTTGTCCATGTTTGGTTCTTTAATTTTTTGATATGAATCCAACGGTATAAAGAACGTAAAATTCCGGTTGGTATTTTGAAAGTTATGATCAATTTTTCAGTCAAAGGTCAGAATTGAAGCGATTGGAGATATTTTTGTGAAAACTCTTTCCTTAAAACTGTATCTTTTGGCAAGGAAATAAATTTTTTTGTCCATGTTGGGTTCTTCAATTTTTCGATACGAATCCAACGGTATAAAGAACGTAAAATTCCGGGTGGTATTTTGAAAGTTATGATCAATTATTCAGTCAAAGGTCAGAAGCGATTCGTGAATCCGCGAGTGAGCTGTTTTTATCGCTCATTTTCTCACTTTTCCAAATCGATTTTTGGAATATTTTCTGATTTAAAAGTGTTTGTTTTCATGTCTACTTTCTTGTGTCAAAAGTTGAGCAAATAACGTTGAGTATTTTTAGAGATATGCCCTTGAATGTGGACATAGGTCAGATTTGCATTGCAGAATTTTGCTTTTGAATCTACATCGGTTTTTATAAAAACCGATGTCTAAACGCTTGCTTTTAATATCGGTTTTTATAAAAACCGTTGTCTTTTCAACGCAAAATTTAAGACATCGGTTTTTATAAAAACCGATGTCTAAACGTTTTTTTTTTAATATCGGTTTTCTTAAAAACCGATGTCTTTTGAAATTGTAATTTTTAAGACATCGGTTTTTATAAAAACTGATTTCTAAAAGCTTTTTTAAAATCGGTTACCAAAAACCGATTTCTTTTAGTGATTTCTAGTGATGTCTTTAAGCATTTTTGTAGTAGTGTTAATTGGTTGTCAAGATTTGTTGTTCCTCGCCTAAATTCAGTGTACAGGGTCCAATTTTTTTTGTTTTTTTATAATCTCGCATTATAATCTAGGATGTAATAATCATGGGGTTGAACCATAGAGTTAAATAGTTGTTCTTGGACTTTCATTGTCATTGACTGATTTCATTGTAAACTAATTATGATATTTTATTTACTTTTATACCCGTTTATTATATTCAACACGTAAACCTACTTTGTTGATTTAATTTTAATTAAACTGAAAAGTCACTAAGTGTACACGTACACTTTGTTTGATCATGGATCTCTCTAGTGTTTCATTATTTTTGCTAGCTAGTTCTATTTATTAATTATTATTAATTTATTATACAGATATAACCATGACACATGATGTACGTGAAATTAATTGAAATATGACGCAATCATAACTTTATATATACTCTGTCAATTACAAATATATATATAAAGGTAAAATGAATGGTTCAGTTTGTCAAACATTTGATAATTATTATATATGAGACGGATTATATGACTCTTAACAAATCATGATTGATTAGGGTGGCCCATACATCGACGACACTTCACACTTGTGTGATGTGTCTTGGAAGAAATATATATTGTCTATTATGTGTTTATGTTTGTCCAAAAAGATAAGTCACGCCAACTTCTTCTGGAATCAATTACATTTTGCTGTATTAATTAGTAAGTTTTGGTTTAGATATTTGACAATTAGGGTTTGACGAGACTTGTCGATAAACCCTAATAATTTATTCACCGCCCTAATAGATTATAATATTGTGTGTAAATAATGTCGTGCCTACCATTTTCTCTCCATATTTTTGACTTATTGACCGATTAACCATTGCTGCCTCTTTGTAATTAACTTTCCATGAAAATTTAAACCCAATAAATCTCTTTATCCAAAAATTGATTAGTTCAAAGAAGGTGAGTTTTAGTTTCATCGAACTTTCTCATATTAATTATTTATTTATTTATAAATATTATAATAATTCGGGATTTAAGAAAATGGATACAACTCGAACTCCTAACCTCGTGGAGTAGCTTTGAGAAACATACAACTTTAACAAAACCTCTTATAATATACAAACCGAGTATGATCACAGTGACATTTGACGGCTACATATGAATACATATCTCTCTTTAATCTTTATCTTCTGGATCTTGGACGTTATAAGAATATACCAGAATTTGGAACTTGGATGGAAAACCTCTCCTTTTCAGTTTATTATTCTTGTTAATTATATAATGAATAATTTTATGTGGAAATAAATAAGTTGTTTAGTTGTTTTCACTTTTCAATGGTCAAGTCCACTGTCGCTGTCTTCACACATGCATGCAGATCGAAAATATTGACAGATTACAGATTTACAGCTATATTATATATACTGTATTACCCGAAAAAAAAGAACTATACAGTAACAATTCATGTGGCTGTGGCGCTAACAAGTCACAACACATTAACTTTCATTAAATTTTGATTCGTGTATATATAAGTCGATACGCATTGATGTAAATATATGGAGACATTGAATATGAGCCACTCATTTTTTATGATTTGACTTAATGTTTAAGTCGATACGTATTGATGTAAATATATGAAGACATTGAATATGAGCCACTCATTTTTTATGATTTGACTTAATGAGTATCTCACATTCAATGTTCTTATATATTTATATCAACGTCCTGATGTGAACGAGACCGTATATATATATATTCTCTATTTCCATAAAATTCTCAATTGCTTTATTCAAACAAATTCTCGATGGCCAATTTCATAAAAAAGTCCTAAAAGTGGAAAGAAAAAAAAAAAGTTGATGCACGTGCACCTAAGATCCATTTACTTACACATGGTCCCTTGCCATAGTGGTGAGCCTTCCTTTGGGAACCCCCACCACCAAGGTTCAAGACCTAGTGTGTGCATAGAATTATACAAATTTTCCTTGGCCCATTTAAAAACATGGGTGTTGTCCCACCTTCGTGTGGGTGGTTGTCCCTCCTTCGTGTGGGTTCTCTCTCCCTGTCCGTGGGAGCTTCAGTCTGGGCTGCGCTTGGAAGTCGATTCTCGATGGGTCACGGTTATTGTTGTTATCATGTAATCATGTAATCATGTCATCATGTAATCATGTAATCATGTCCTGGATCTGTATACCAGTTGTTGTAATCCTGTTGTTGTATTCCAATAAAAAAAAAAAAATGATCCGTTTACTTTTAAGTAACCTAAGGAGTGGAATAGAAGTATAAAACTTAATTTTTAATTTGTAATCGAGAACAATGTTTGTTGAAAGCATAATGAAAAAATTATTGTTAGTGTGTAATCGAGAACAATGTTTGTTGAAAGCATAATGAAAAAATTATTGTTAGTGTAATTATTATATTTATTCATATCATACATAATATATATATATATATATATATATATATATATATTTTTAACTATCACAATATTAATTTTAGGGTAGGAGAGGGGGTATGATCCGAACCCACAGTATTTTTTTAATTATTTTTTTAACTTTTGTCATTGATAGGATTCGACCCGGTGACTTTAGAATCATTTATTCAAACCTCAAGTTTATTTATCTGCCAACTGAGCTACGCTCATGGAGGCAAGTGCACGTACTAATTAAAATACAATACATTGAAGATTTTATTCTGATATACTACGGTTATATGATTTTGTGACCAACCATATATAAGTATACACCTGAGTTGGTGATTTGTCTCGACCAAGCAACCTTAATAAAAGCATTTTTACATGAGTAATGCTAGACGTCTCAAATTATTTTCTCAAATTCTGTCCCAAATGATGTGGTACGTGAGGTGTCAGCATCACACATTAATAAAATCATTTTTACATGAGTAATGCTAGACTTCCCAAATTCTGTCTCGAATGATGTGGCACATGATGTGTCAACATCACATCAGTCACCACATAATCTAATGATTTATAAGATGCTGACACCTCACGTGCCACATCATGTGAGACAGAATTTGGGAAAATAATTTGGGACGTCTAACATTACTCTTTTTACATATATCCTTATAATTTTTCAAATAGTTAGATTCAGATATTCAAATAGTATAATTTTTGGAGGAAGTTTCGGTAATTTTAATTTTTAAACAAAAAAACTTCCTCCAAAAATTAGACACCATCCTTTTACAGCGATAATGATGTTGAATGTTCAGTCAATTGAGAATTGAGATGTCTACCCCAAAAATGTAGTAGAAATTTTTATTTTACTTTTTAAAGACATCGTTGTCTATCATTTGAAAATAATACTTTTTTTTTTTTATTGAAGTCTTATCCAAGTGTGAATAACGATGATACTTTATCTTATCTCGTTTCTTTCAATCAAGTTTTATTATTGTAATATGACCACACAAAAATGCAAATATCAGTCTCCATATATACAACATAAATGTACACAGTACACGTAAATATTGTTAATTGGAAGTTTGGAACAGAAAAATTATATTAACATATCAAAAGAAAACAAATCTCTCTTCACTATTATAGAACTATTGTATACTATGTTTCTATATTAATTACAAAAAATAATTTTTTTTCACATCACCTCTGAGCAAATGCACCTTTTAGTACAGGTGACATGCAGGCCTCGGTACTTATTATTATTATTTTTTAATTACAAAAGATCAAGTTTTCAGGTTTTCCCTTGTAGGAAATTTTTAGTTTTATTTTAAAAAGCATATTAATCACGTCATGGGTTTAGCTAAGTTTCTATTAACAGTAAGGTTACTGGGTTAATTTCAATCTTTAGATTTCAATCCAAAAAAAATTAAGGATTTGAAAATTTAAAAAAAAAAAAAAAAAAAAGTAATCAGTTATCTCTCACCTAACTATTTAGTAATCTTATTGTTAACAACAAGGTATTTGTAAGCTTAAAGAAGAAAAAATTATTACTTAAATAATCTGAAGGAAGAAGAGAGGCTTCCAACCCTTATAAACTATAATAATATGCAAAAACTCTATACGATTGTGAATTGTCCATAGTCCTTACTTAGAGCTTGTTTAGTTGGACTTTTGAAAATCATCTATTGATAAAAGATCTATTTATAGTAGATCTATTAGAAATCGAGTTTTTGAAAAAAAAAAAAAAAAACTACAGCTGTTTGGTTGGTAGACTCTATTCAATTTAAAATAAACAATCTCAAAAGTTCAACCGAACAACTCTAAAAAAAACATTTGTAGATATTTTGAGGCAGTAGAAAAATCAACCAAACAAGCACTTAGTTACTTACAAGTTACAACTACAATTTCTTAATTTATTTAGTCATTTATTGTTTTTTTTTTCCTTTAAGAAACATTTATTTTTTATTTAAGAGCTAAACGTTAGGTTGTTTTTTATCACTATTGAATAATTTAGAGAAAAAACTGTTACAAGAATAATAATTTAGGATCAAGAGAAAGAGAGAGACTCGAAACCACATTCCATAGATGTGAGGAGTAAATTAAACCATTAGACCAACTTTATCCGATAAATAATTACTGAATTAAATATCATGGATTAAAATCCTCTATTAGTTTTTTCACTTTCACTGCATGCAGTCTATTATTTTGTGGTTGATAATTCAAATATATTATATACGTAACCCACAGCACTCTAGTTATTGATGACGACAAAACAAGTTATGTTGTCAGTTGTCACCTAAAATGATCTCTTGAGTCTCGAGTTTGAGTCTTGAATAGTTGTCAAGAGAGCCAATGAGCTAACATTCTCACTATATATTGTCTTCCAGACCCTTACCCTTCTAGCAATTCTCCTTCTCCAAAATCCCCCACAAATAAAGCTCTCTCTCTCTCTATTCTCTCCGCAACTAAAGAATTTGAATCATTCATGGCAGGCCCATCAATGATTGTCTCCTATTGGGTGTCAATTACTAGCTGGTTCACGCCCACCGCTCTCTTCCTCTTCGTCAACCTCGTCATCGGAACCATTGCAATCACCTCTCGCAGAAAGCAGCCCAACCCACATCAAGAAGACCAACTCGGTCCCTACGACTCGCCGCCCCAACTCGTCCGACCTCCGTCTCTCATAGAACGAGTCAAGTCCATCAACTTTCCTCTTTACAAGTTCCCTCAACCAGAACCAGAACAAGACACCCGATATTACCCATCCACGGAACCCGTATACGACGACTCCAACCCGGTCGACCCGCCCCAGCAGCTCCAGCGAGCTCCGTCTCTCCTAGACCGAGTCAAGTCCATCGACCTTTCTCTTTACAAGTTCAAGTTCCCTCAATCCAACCCAGAAAAAGAGACGCTCTCTTTCCCACCCACGGAACCCGTACACGACTCCGAACCGGTAGACCCGTACCCGACTCAGCTCCAGCGAGCTCCGTCTCTCTTAGAACGGATCAGGTCTCTTAAACTCACCACCGTTTACAGATCCCAACAACCTTACCCGGAAGCAGAAACAGAGGTCATTGACAAATCTGTTGTAGAAGAACAAGTTTCGGATCCGAAACCGGGTCCGGATCCGGATCATAATCATCCGATGAGGATCAAATCGGAGGCCATGAAAACTAAACCGAAAAAGCGGGAAGTAGTAAAGAAGTCATTAAGCGAGAAGTCGATGGTGGTTGATGAGACGGAGATTGTGGAGCGAAGAAGGCCCGAAACGACAAAGGCGGAGACAGCGGCGTCGTCTGGTGACGATGATGAGGGTGTGGATGCAAAAGCTGACGACTTCATCAACAAGTTCAGGAAGCAACTCAAATTGCAGAGGCTGGATTCTCTTTTGCGTTACAAAGAGATTCTTCAAGGGAAAGTGAAAAACTAGTCAAAATCACCTCTGGTTTTTTTACATTTTCTTGTTTATATTATTATGTAAAGGAGCGCTTTATCGGCTTTCTGTGTTCATTGTCAAGCTTAGGAGAGTGGTCTATATCTATTATTGTTGCTTTTCATGGACTTATTTTCAGCTTTAGATGATTGTTTTAGACTATTTAGACATCTAGTACCAGATGTTCTTCAAGTCAATGGAGATGTTTTTTCTGGTCATTTAATTAGGCTTCAAGGAGATGGAGAACAGAAGAGAACAGAAGTCCGCCATTCCGTCAAGTCAAGGCTGTTTGTATGACTGAAATACCCCTTGTCTTTTTGTTGCAGATTAATGAGATTGATGGGTGGCATTTCTGTCATTTTCGTTTCTGTTCTGTTTGTTTCATTTTTATGTTTCATTTTCATTGGAAAATGAGTTACTATTAATAGCATAGTGTAATTGGAATTTTCCAGTTATTGTATTCCAATCAAAAAATAAAAATAAAAAAAATAAATTGGAATCTTATGGGGTGCATTCGATTAGGATTAGAAAGATTTTTAATAACTTATAAAATTAAAAAGCTTAGATGTATTCGATCTAAACTTTTAATGACTTTTTGAAAGTTATAAGGTATTCAATATAGATTTTTATAGACTTTAAAAAGGTTCGATCAATAATTTTTAAAAGTCTATAAAAGTTTAACGGTATTCAAATTGTCAATGACTTTTATGGAATCTAACATATCATGACTTTTTATAGACTTTTGTGTTGGAGATATAAATACCAAGGACTTGGATCCTCTACTGAACTATTTCTCAATTGAGCTATGCTGAACTTCTAAGGATCTAATGACATGACGATCTAGATTAATTTTAGTCTTTTTTTTTTTCTCAAGAGATAGAGATGATAAAGATAAGCAGACTTGTTTAGATTTGAATGATGATGAATGATGTATAGGTGTTTGACAAAATGATTGAGAGACAAAAGAAACTACGAAGAACTGTAAAACTCCATTAGAGACTTTCTTGAGCTCTGGAGAACTTCTTCATTTTTCATATTCTGGAAATCTGAATGTGATTGATCAAATACACGTGACCTGCTATATATATACATCAACTTGACTAAACTCTGAAGCTAACTAACTTCTAACAGAATTCCTGATAATCAGGAATGTAAATTAAGGAAATGCTGACTCCTCAGCATTGTAACAATCTTGATTATCAACTTACAATTGACTAACTACCAAGGTCAACTTTCTTTCTATCTAGCTTGACTGTTGCTCTGCTTCTCTGATGAAGAGCTTGATTGCAGACTGCTAGACCAGTGTAAGGATATGAGCTGTTATGCACATGATCAAGTTCTTCATCAGCAGGTCCTCTTTTGTCTGATATACATTGTACATATTGTACACTATTATTAGGTACTCTCACATCCCCTTTCAAACTGAATTGGGGAGAGGAAACCAAATTCAGTTTGGAACATAGAAGATGAAACTTCTCAGCTGGCAGTGCCTTTGTTAGAACATCAGCAATTTGTGAATCAGTTGGTACATAACGTGGTTCAACTATACCAGCACTAACTTTTTCCCTGATAAAGTGTGTATCTATGTCTATATGCTTGGTTTTGGAGTGGAAAACAGGATTCTGAGCAAGCATATTGGCACCCATATTATCACACCATATGACAGCAGAAGAAGGAACTTTGATGCCCAGCTCACGAAACAGTGATTGAAGCCATAGGAGTTCAGTTGTAATCTGAGCCATAGACCTATACTCAGCCTATGTACTCGACCTTGCCACAACTTGCTGCTTTCTCGAACTCCAAGCAAGAAGATTTCCACCTAAAAAGACACAATTTCCACTGGTGGATCGCCGATCATCAAGGCAACTTGCCCAGTCAGCATCAGCATAAGCTTCTAACTTCAGATTAGAAGAAGGTTTGAACCACAAACCTTTATGAAGAGTGCCACGTAAATACCTTAAGACTCGTTTGCAAGCTTGCCAGTGAACTTGAGTAGGAGCAACAAGAAATTGGCTGAGTTTGTTGACAGTAAAAGAAAGGTCTGGCCGAGTGTAACACAAATATTGTAGTGCCCCAATGGTGCTGCGATAAATCGTAGGATTCTCAAGAGGAGAACCGTCCAGCTTTGTAAGTTTTGAACAAGAACTAATGGGAGTAGCACAAGGTTTGGAATCGAACATGTTTGTTTTCTTCAGTAAGTCAACAATATATTTCGATTGAGTGAGATACAAACCACTCGAGTCACGGAAAGCCTCAAAACCAAGGAAGTAACTAACTGAACCAAGAGTCTTAAGAGCAAAACTGGTGTTGAGTTGAGAAATAGTATGGTGAATAAGAGCTGAATTGTTACCTGAGATTAAGATGTCATCAACATATACAAGTAGGAACAACACATCAGCTCCTTGACGCCTAATAAATAGAGAAGTATTAGAGGTTGAACTCTTGAAGCCCCACTGCACCAAAGCTGACCGTAGCTTATTAAACCAAGACCTGGGAGCCTGTTTGAGGCCATACAAAGCCTTCCTTAATCTGCAAACATGTGAAGGAAATTTCTGATCAACAAAACCTTCAGGCTGTTGCATGAACACCTGTTCTTGCAAATCTCCATTCAAGAATGCATTGTTGATATCCACTTGTTGGATATCCCAATTGTAATGAACAGCCAAGGCAAAAATAACTCTGATGGTGGATGGCTTGACTACAGGACTAAAGGTATCAAAATAGTCCAGTCCTGGTGTTTGATTGAAACCCTTAGCAACAAGCCTTGCCTTGTGCTTTAGTATAGAACCATCAGGGTTGAATTTGGTTCTAAAAACCCATTTACTCCCCACTATATTCATGCCAGAATTTGCAGGTACTAATGACCATGTATTGTTACGTTCAAGAGCATGAAATTCATCTGTCATAGCAGCATACCATTTTGGATCAGCCATGGCAGCCTTGGCAGATTTTGGTTCAACCTCAGATAAAAAAGATGAAAGAAAGGTGCAACTTGACATAAAAACTCTCGGTCTTAAGGTACCAGTCTTGCTCCTGGTAACCATAGGATGAGCATTAGTCATATGAGCAACCTCAGATGGTGATATGACAGCTGAGTTTGAAGGCTGCAGAATACTATCAGGGACTGAAGGAGGTAGCGCAGTAGGTGAAGAAGAACTAGGAAAATCTGTAGGACCAAGTGCTCGACCATGAAGCTCTGCTATTGACTGAGAATCACGTGATTGTGAAGAGATCCTTGAGCCACGAACCTGCATTTGTGGGCTAGAGACAGGTGATAAAGCAAATCTCTGAAATAGACTTGACAAGGGATTGGTAAGACCTGAAGTAGTATTGGTAGACATAGGTGAAGATAAAGGAGGACTGGACATATCCTTATATGGAAACTCCTTTTCATTAAAGAGCACATGTCTTGAAATATACACTTTACCAGAAGAGCTAAGACATTTGTATCCCTTATGATGTAGACTATACCCAATAAACACACACTTGCTAGAATGATAACCCAACTTATGTTTTGAGTAGTCACGAAGATAGGGAAAACAAGAGGAACCGAATACCTTTAGATAGTTGTAATTCGGTTTCTTCCTAAACATTTTCTCATAAGGTGACATAAAACTGAGCACAGCTGTAGGGAGATTATTGATCAATATTACTGCTGTTGAAAAAGCATCATACCAGAATTGTAATGGCAGTCCAGCATGAGCAAGCAATGTTAGTCCCATCTCAACTATAGCTCTATGTTTTCTCTCAGGGACACCATTTTGCTGGTGGGTATAAGGACAAGAGAATCGATATTGAACACCTTCCTTAGCTAAATAAGTGATGATAGGCTGATATTCACCTCCCATATCAGCTTGAAAACACTTTATCTTCCTCTCAAGCTGCAGCTCAACCAATTTTTTAAACCCAATAAAAGCATGAAAAGCATCTGATTTTAACTTGAGAGGAAATATCCATGAAAAACGTGTGTAAGCATCCACAAAGGCAATGTAATACCTATATCCCTCTCTAGATAGCATAGGAGCAGGGCCCCAAACATCACTATAAATGAGCTCTAGAGGAGCTTTGACAGTGATATCAGCTCTTTGAAATGGGAGCTTGTGCATTTTTCCTAATTTACATGAGTCACAAAAAGTTGTAGTGTGAACATTAAAAGGAAAATGCAATGTATTCAATACTCTTTTAAGGATCAAAGGTGCTGGATGTCCAAGCTTTGCATGCCACAATACAGAGTTTGTTTTTGCAGCAATGAAAGTGTTAAAGGGAGCTGATACAGCTTGGCTAGGTATAACACAAGCACTAGCTTTATTTTCAGCATTACAAGTCTTATTTCTATGTACAATAGAGGCTGCACAGGAAACTGACTTCAGTAGCTTGATACTTTGAGGAGTAGATTCAACTATCTTCAACTCATAGAGACCATTCCTAAGAGAGCCTTGAAGTAGAGGCCTCTTGGTTTTCAGATCCTTGATCACACAACCAACAGAAGAAAATTCAGCTATGGCATCATTATCTTTGGTAAATCTTGAAATGCTAAGAAGATTTTTTGTGATAGCAGGTACACAAAGTACTTGTTTAAGATGCAAATCAGCATATGGTTGATAATGTGACCTAACTTTAGTTCTACCAACATGTGATATTGTTAATTGGTCACCATTTCCTACAAAGAGTTTATTATTACCTCTGTAATCAGACTTCATGGAGAGATTGTTGAGGTTGGAAGTTACATGATTTGTAGCTCCTGTATCAACATACCATGCTTGATCTGCGACTGTTTCAGGAGTTGCATAATATGCTGAGGTTTGATGGCTGCTAGGTGATGCATTCTGCATATTTCCTTGCTCATATGCATTATAGTTCTGATGTTGTGCCATATATGGATGATTAGCTTGCTCATTGTAGGTCTGATGTTGTGGCATATAGACCTGATTTCCTTGATCATTGTAGTTCTGATGCTGTGCCATATAGGCCTGACTTCCTTGAGACATCTGAGTCCCTTGGCCGCCTAGATGTCCTTGACCAGGACCTCCTTGGAATTGATGATCAAATCTTTTGTAACACTGCCAAGCACCATGGCCAGGTTTGAAGCAAAGCTGACAGTGAATTCTTTGATTATTGGACCTACCACCATGTCTACCTCCTCTATTTCTTCGTCGACCACCTCCTCTATAACTGTTGTTTGAGTTGTGCCTACCATTTCCTCTGTTAAAGTTGTTGAAATTCGAGTTGTTTGCCACATAGTGAGCAGAAGGAACTGACATATTGAGATGTTCAATCCTTTGTTCATGCATAAGAAACAAAAATTTTGCATCTTCGAAAGGCATTGTGCTCTGTTGAGAGGAAACTAAAGTTACAACCGAATCATATTCGTGTCCCACTCCATTCAAGAGACTCATGATCATTTCTCTCTCACTGATAATTTCTCCAGCTGAAGCCAAAGCATCACTTATAGCTTTCAGTTTTACAGCAAACTCATTGATTGAATCGGCTCCTTTCTTTAGAGATTGCAATTGTTGTTTTAATTGCATGATTCTTGCCATAGATCTTTGAGAAAAATTTCTTTCGATTTTTGACCAAATCTCAAAAGAAGTTTTAGAGCCTGTTACCTGACCTAGAACACTTGGAGTCAATGTTGAGAAGATCCAACTCATCAAGAGTTTATCTGATTTCTTCCAGTTGATGAAGTCAGGATTGTCTTGTTGCTCTGTAGCAGCTTCGCCAGAGAGAACTGTGATGTATTTCGGAGGAGGTGGCTTTTCACCATTGATGAAATCTTCAAGGTCTAGGGCTTCGATTGCTGTCAAGACCTGCGTTTTCCAGTAGATGAAGTTTGTGTGATCAAGCTTTAATGTGAGATTAAGACTCAAAGTCTTCGCCAAAGAAGAGAAATCCATAGTTTTGTTAACTACAGATGAGATGTTGTGAGATTCTGTTGAAGACGAGTTGTTGGATCGATTATCAGTCATTGATTCTAATCAGAAGCTCTGATACCATTTAAAAAATAAGAGATAGAGATGATAAAGATAAGCAGACTTGTTTAGATTTGAATGATGATGAATGATGTATAGGTGTTTGACAAAATGATTGAGAGACAAAAGAAACTACGAAGAACTGTAAAACTCCATTAGAGACTTTCTTGAGCTCTGGAGAACTTCTTCATTTTTCATATTCTGGAAATCTGAATGTTATTTATCAAATACACGTGACCTGCTATATATATACATCAGCTTGACTAAACTCTGAAGCTAACTAACTTCTAACAGAATTCCTGATAATCAGGAATGTAAATTAAGGAAATGCTGACACCTCAGCATTGTAACAATCTTGATTATCAACTTACAATTGACTAACTACCAAGGTCAACTTTCTTTCTATCTAGCTTGACCGTTGCTCTGCTTCTCTGATGAAGAGCTTGATTGCAGACTGCTAGACCAGTGTAAGGATATGAGCTGTTATGCACATGATCAAGTTCTTCATCAGCAGGTCCTCTTTTGTCTGATATACATTGTACATATTGTACACTATTATTAGGTACTCTCACATCTCTCTCTCTTCCGTGCCAAAACAACACTGTCTTTTTCCTTACCACTAAACTGATGTATCACCTGTTATTCACCTCTTATATACCTAAGAACAGCAACGTGTTAACAAATTAAAACTCATAATTTTTACAGACTTGAAAAGAGAGTTTCTCCACCAAATTCTATCTTCTTCATTTTGACCCACTCACTCACCCCATTCCTTCTTCGTCGACTAACATCAAACTGTTCTTCTTCGAAGACGAAATCAAGCCAAAAACTTCAAACCCTTTAGCCCTCAAGTGAGAATTATTTTTAACCGTTAATTATCCACCACCACTCTCAGCTCCTTTTGGTTCATCTCAGAAATTTGACCCACAAATTCAACTGATTGGAAACAAGAAAATCTTAGCAATGGAAAAATACATTCCACCCAAAGGAAAATGCACTTGTAATGTGTCAAATCAATTTTCCTACCCAAAAAATTCATTATCACAATTTCATCATTCAAATCTTGAACCCATCGATAGCCATTTGTTTTAAGTGTGATTTCTTTTACAATGAAGATGAACCAAAAAAAAAAAAAAAAAAAATCAGATTTGGTAGACTAACAAAGAAAAATAAAATGCCCTGGGATTATATGCATATGTTTCGTTTGTGCTAGGAAAATTTTATATAACTTGTGAGTTGACTCAGTTGAAGGAAATGAAGAGAATTGAAGGCTAGAAAGAAGTGAAGTTTGGTATTCATGAGAAAACAATGTCATTTTGGCATTGAAGAGAGAGAGAAAAAAAAAAACTAAAATTAATCTAGACCGTCCAAGACTTTAATATACACATGTCATTATATCCTTAGAAGTTCAAAATAGCTCAGTAGAGGATCTTAGTCCAAATATCAAACCTCACAATTTCTCACAATTTCTCCAAATTTCTCCCACACTCTCCCAAGAGGCTTTTGAAGACTTTCTCTTGAAAAAATAAAAAACGTACATACTTTCATCACTTTTCTAAAGGCAACGTGACAGTAGAGAGCCAGGGACGAAGCCAGCGTTGCTTTCTTGGTAATTTCTCTTTCTCATAAATTTGTGATTAATTTGGGTTAGTAATTAGGGTAATTAGGGTTTTGAGACTTGATTAAATTTGATGAATAAAAAAACCATGTTTGCGTTTTCGTTTTACATTTCTTGATGGGTTTTGATTTTGATGTTTCTCTTGATCACTAACCTAGAGATATAAAATTATTATAGTTCACATGTTTGTTAGTTAATTGATTTTTTTTTTTTTTTTTTTTTTTTTAAGTACTTATGTGAGATAATATTCATATAAGCAGGATCCCTAATTTGACTTTTATGTTGCTATTGTTCCGTTCACCTAATGTTTCAATGTTATTGGATCTAATCGAATGTGGGAAGAATATATTCTTTTTTATCTTATAAACAAATCTATAAATAAAAAATAGGGAGCCGATATTGACACCCATAAAATTTATTAGTACACCCATATTTTATTAAAAAAATTAATTACAAAACATTTACCAATAAGGACAAGTTACTTTAATTAAAAATAAACCAAATATTATATACACTCATTAATTACACTCATATCTTCAACTATATTTCTTTATTAAAAAAAAAAAAAAACTTACCTATCAAAAAAAAAAAAAAAAAACTTATGATAAACCCTAATTTTTATGATAAACCGTAATTAAATTCTAATTTTATCTCAAGTATCAAATTTTTCTCATCATCACATGATTATCATATTGTTTTTTGTCTTTATTTTATGTATAGAGTTATAACTCTATCAAAAAACAACATTTTTTTTTTTTTTTTTTAACTATAGCTGTAAATGTCAACAAGTTTTTATTTTTAATTTTATTTTTATTTATTTAAGATAGCCATAGATGTCAATAATTTTTTTTTTAAGATAGCTGTATAAATAAGTGAATTCCAAATTGAAAATCTTTTGACCACATATACATATTCCCTTTTATAAGACTCATACATTCGAGATATTTCCAAAATTAAATTGGATAATCATTAAAAAAAAGATTTGATTCCAAAAATAATATGATTTTTTTTTTTTTTAATAAATTGGGTGTGGTAATAATTTAAGAGTGTTTATAAATAATATGTATTAAAATGAGTATATTTATTTCAATGAGGGTACTATTGACATTAAGATGGGTGTTTATAGTGATATTTAATTTTTAAATTTTAGACGTGGGTGTACTTATAAAAATGGGTGTACTAATAAGTTTTATGGGTGTCAATATCCGTACCCTAAAAAATAATAATTCTTGGCACTCAACAAGTTTTTGACTTGTATATAAGGAAATTCGATATAGGCATGTTTATCTATATATGTAAAATAGACGACATAAAGGGGAAAAATCAAGATGAACTCTCTAGCAAACGACAATATGGTCCATTGAATTTTTTTTTAAGGAACTTAATAATCCATAGTTTATTTTGGAAGTTGGATTATCAGATGTATGACCGCTGAAGTTGCAAATACGATCTTTATTTGACTGATTATCTTATAGGGAAAATTATAAACTTGATTATTTTTTTAATCGTTTATCACATTGCATTTACAATCTAGGAATATTATTAATGTGAGATTCACATCAAGAAAATGACAAAAGAAAGGGAAAAGTTATAGAAAAATACAAAGTATGGATGTTGGAAGAGAGTAATGAGTTGCTAAAACTCATGGTTGATGCTGCCACTCATGGATGGCATGATAGTAATGGTTTATTGAGTAAGATAGTAATTGTTTATTGAGCAAGATAACTGTACAAAGAAAGATACTCCCAGCTCTTAATGAAAAGATTAGATGCCAAAGGACTTATCCCTAATATCTAAGCCAATTGAAATGGTTTAAGCAACGATACAATAACTTTTCTCAGCTTATGCACCATATCTCTGGGTTTGGATAGGACCTTGTCATAAAGAAATTCACTGCAAGTGATGAAGTATGGGAGGATTACTTAAAGGTATGTTTTTTAAAAATAAAAATAAAAAAATAAAAAAATTTAAAACAATAACAATACAAATTATTGATGTGTATGTTTCATGTGTTTACACTTATATTTTGTTTTTTAATAGTTGCATCCTGCCCATAATAATTACCGCACGGACACTTTAGCGGATTATGAAGATATGAGAATTGCAATTGGAAATGGAACCGCTATTGGAAGACACTCGATTGGATTAGGGGATGACATTGATGCTAGAACATTTCAGGTAGAAGAAAATAGAGACGGTGGTTTGGATGACTTGATATATGATCTTGGTACTGTGACATTTGTAACAGATCAACAAGAACCTTTATATCAGTCTCTATCTCCTAGGAACTCAACTTCACCATTACCCTCTCAGCCTATGAGTTCGGAGGTTCCTCAAGCAACTAGAAAACAGAATAGAACCGAGTATGAAGGAAAATCGAGCTCATTTGAGACCAACAATACTCAACCAGATGCTATAGACAAGCTCACCCATACAATTGACAAGCTCAATCATACCATTGATTCAATTGTCACAAGAGAGCATAGTTCTTAGGATCTTATCAAGAAGATCCTAAACTTGGATAATTGTGCTCGTTTCAAGACGTTTAAGTTGCTTAATACTAGAGAAAAAAAAGATTGAGTTCTCGAAAATGACACATGAAGAGTGTTCTGAGTGGATATTTTATGAATTGATAGAATGAGTTATTCTTCTGGAGATGATCAACTTGGTTTTTGAAACTATGTTTCATTTGAATTGATTAAACTTTTGGAATTGTGATAATGTTTGAATTGTTATTAACAATGGTTTTTATACTATTGTAAGTTCCTCAAGTTTGATTGGCTTGTTTTGGTGACAAACCATATGTGGGGCTTGATGTAAGGGTAGCTTAGGCATTTGATGATTGGTGATTTGCACAACTAAGGCCTTTTCAAGACCTTAAGAGAAGAAGCACCAAAGGTATATTCTAGTGCTTACTTGCTTTGAAGAGATGTAGTTGCACACACACACAACCCATGCATATCTCTAACACTTGTATGTTGTGTGTTTTTATATGTGTGCATTTATGTTCTTGAATATCTCTTCATGCATGTTTAATTGATTGCATCATGTTCATTGAAATGCCATGACATGTTTAGGCATTAGGATGCAAAGCCATGAATTCTATTCATGCATGTTTTAATTGAGTGCATCTTGTTCAATGACAATGCCATGACATGTTAGGCATTAGGATGCATTCACTTCCCACACTTGCACTTCAGGTTTATTAGTTTTAAGTGTGGTGTAATTCGTTTCCTGAAATATGTTCGGAAACATCCGCGTTTGCACGATGGTGTGTATATCTTAGCGCGATGGTTGACCATTTGAGAAGGTCTCATTCTTCGCTTGGATTAGTGTTATTTATGGTGCGGTTGATTGGAGTAAGGCGTCTAGTTTCAAAAGATTGGATTTCAATGTTTCAAGTGTTTTCAAAACTGACATTTGCATGGTCTTGTGACCATAACTTTTTATACAAAACTTTAAAATGAGTTTTGAAAATTTTTGTATAAACTAGACACCCATACCTTTCCAACGGTATATTATTCGTAATATTTCATGACCGTTTGGATTATTTTTGAAATCTCCAAAGTGACCACCAAAACAGGGCAACTTTGTTGTTGTCCGTTTATGACATTTGATCACTTAATTGACCATAATTTTTTCTATAGACATCTAAATGTCATTCTGTAAAAACAAGTAGAAAGAATACATCCATACCTTTCCAACAATATATTATACGAAAGGTTTCAATATCGTTTGGTCATGTTTCGGAGCGCTTGAATCTTGAGTTGCTGCACTGACGCGTGTACCACGAAAATGCCTATAATTTTTCTAATTCTTCCAAAACGACATAGTTTCACTTGGGCACTATAAATACATATCTTTCTCATCATTTTGAGAGGAGAGCCACAAAATCAAACCCTAGAGAGAGAGGCTTCATATTCTTGAGAGAGAAAGAGAGGTTCTAGTGAGAGAAAGCACCAAGATTGCTTTTTTAACTCTCCCAACTCATTTCCATGTGCATAAATCATCATCTAAGCATCATCTAGGATCATCTAGTATGTGCTAATGCATGAGTCTTCTTCAACACATATAGTATGGTAAGTTGTTCATTATTATCTTAAATAATTAGTGTTCTTACTTAGCAATTTATTTCATTTATTACTTGTATGTTCTTAGATTAATTTCTACATACAAGATTGAGATTATGTGTTGATTGGGTTATTTGTGATAGCTAGGTTTTCATATTTATATAGCATCTAGCTAAATTGATCCCATTGTTTGATTGAGATTGTTTGTGATAGCTAGGATTTCATGTCTATATAAATCTAGCTAATTTATCTCATTAAAATGATTGAGATTGTTTTTTATAGCTATTGTATCTAGGATTGGTTATCCTTAACATAGCTAAGCTTTATGCCATGTCATTTAACATTTGATATCTATAATTGATTTAATTGTCATCTTATAATCCTAGATAAGTATTTAGTGTTCCCTATCTCTATTTGCATTTTGAATATCATATATATTCACATAGGCTATTTGATCTCTTCATTGAGAAGTAAGTCTTGTGTGGCTAAGGTGGCTTGGTGCACAAGCAATTAGACTATGTTCACTTTTAAAGGTCCGCGGGTAGTAATGGTGGGTTATAGTCCGAGAATGGTTGAGGTCAACCTAGAATGTAAACATCATTACAATTAGTGGATTCGAGGTTCGTGTGTGGCGCACATAACAGCCTGTGGTTTTTCCCTGTTGAGGGTTTCCATGTAAAAATCAAGCGTCCTTTAATTTATGCACTATTATGCTTAATTTTGTGTGTTTGGTGAATTGGGGTTATATTTGTAATATTGACTAATCCGAAAAATTTGGTAATAACATATTAATAACCCATTTACCCCCTTTAGGTTGTATTATTAGACACGCACGTATAAAATATGTTAGTTACAACTATTTTTAATTAGCAATGAATTCTGTTTTTGAGTTATTAATTGATTGTATTTATTTATTAACAGAGTTTGATGTTGTTACTACTATTTAATATGTTTAAAGTGCATCAAATTTTATGAAGACAATCCAAATAGTAATGTCTTCAAAACTTGCTTTGTCTGCACTGCTTGATAGTGTATGATTTTATAGAGATATATGAGCAACCAAACTTGAAGGTTATTGCTTTGTTGGATATTGACTTATGTAATGATTGTTGGTTAACATAAAAATCACGGAAACTAATCAATTACCTTTGCTCAATAACTCTGCATTGGTTGTGGTCAATTACTTCTATGGAATTGAACTTGTACATGGGAAGATTTTTGAGCAACCTAATCTCTTTAAGAATAATTTTGGTATGATTCATATGAATTTGTTGCTTTAAAAAGCTGTCAACTATGCAGATCTATGAGAAGTTATTTGGTATCTTAGGAACATATGCTCCTTAGTACGACATTCTTTTACGTTACAACAAAGTAAATATTCTATGAAAGTCTTTCGTACTTTTATAAAGTCTATAAAAGTCATTAAAAATCCATAAAGTCTACAAAAGTCATTCACTTAAAAAAAAAGTCTTTAAAAGTCATTTGAAATCCTAATTGAATACAGACTAGATAGTAGGTTAATTTGTATGCTAGGTGGTTGACATGATTATAATATATTTATAGTCACTACAAAAAAAAGTGACCTATAATGATATATTTCCTTGTGATAAATTTTGATTGTATCACTGTTGGCATTATTTTGTGATAAATTTTACTATTTATCATTATATTTTGTTCAATTGAAACTTTTTAAAAATAATTGTCACAATTAGTTACAAAACTTGATAATTTGTGACAAATAATATAATAATTAGTCACAAAATTACCTTTTTAAAAGGAAATATTTTATTTTATAAATAATTAGGTTTTGAAAAGGCATCAAAATCGATTAATATTTACATTAAAAATATCAATTAATATTTCCTTTTTCTTAAAATAAAAAAAAAAAAAAAAAAAAAAAAACCATACAGAAAAAATGCCACAATCATGTTGTGTGTGTGTGTGTGTTTTTTTTTTTTTTTCTCATTTTTTTTTCTTTACCTTAAAAACACTTTTTAGGTTTGAAATAGTATTTCATCTAAAGAAGTACCGAGCTTATATAAAAACTTTTGCCCGAATAAAAATGTAAGCTTCTTTTGATTTTATTTTTTTAGGGTTTGTTTTCTTATATTTGATTTTCACGGTTGGAATCTCAAATTCGAGTTTCATATATTGAAAGTGTCTTTGAATAAAGTATAAGACTTTTGAATAAAGTATAAGACTTTTTTTATTTTTTTATTTTTATGTAGAATTGTATATATCTATTTAGAGATGGCTTTTTAACTTTAATTTGTTTTCAATTTTTTTTTAAGGAACCCATTATTATTATTTCATGATTTATATTTGTTTATTCTTAGATTTCCATAGTATATGTTAATATTAGTTTATGTGCTTACTAACTGTTTGATAAAATGATTTTTATGGAACAACCAATTGTTTGATGCAGCATTAAAAGAAAACTCTTAAGCTTCTATTTCTCTTGATTTCATTTTTTTAGGGTTTGTTTTCTGGTACTTGTTTTTTCAAGGTCGGAATCTCAAATTCGAGTTTCATATATTGAAAGTGTCTTCGAATAAGGTATAATTTTTTTATTATTTATTTATTATTTATTATTTATTTTTTATTTTTTTGGGTATGTAGAATTATATATATGTTTAGGGATGTTTTCTAACTTTAATTTGTTTTCAAATTTTTTAAGGAACTCATAATTATTATTATTTCATGATTTATAGTTTTTTGTTCTTAAATTTTCATAGTATATTTCAATTTAGTTTATATGCATACTAACTGTTTGATAAAATGATTCTTATAGTACAACCAATTTTTATATGCGTACCAATTGTTTGATAAAAAAGTTCAAACACTCAATAAGATATTTGATATTTGCTGGATGAATAGATTGACATTACGGAGGACTTTATATGAAGATGAATAGATTAACAGTTTCAATAAGTTTTATACTTGGATATCAAACTTATATAATTTATTTTATACTTGTACTAAGTTTTGTCAATATTGTTGCATTTTTCATCGGTTTTATTTTGGTGACTTTTATTTGTTCTCACTATTTTTTTTTCTTCATGTCTTCATGTATATAGGTTTCTCTTGCAAAACCTAAAGAATCTTTAGTTACCTGACAACTGACAGTGGATCATTGGCTTCTAATATTTCATAGTCAAGACCTCGAAAGTTTCAAGTTTTTGGTTATACAGTTGGAAGTTATTGTGTGTGACCTAACACTTATGTTAACTTATACTAGCTGGCTTACATGTGTTATTTAGTAGTAGACTTTGAAAGATGTTAGATTACTTTTGTATCAATTCGATATTATGTTAAATTTTAGATATTTTTTTAATGGAATGATTATTTATGGAACTCAATGTCATTCAATGAGTGACATGTTTTATTTGGTTATATTTTTATATTTTATATTTTATATTTTTTTTTCATACAATTTAAGTTTATATTAAAATTTAACAATAGATTAAATTGTTACTAAGTATCTATATAGTGACTAAATATTCATAATGTTAATTTGTCACTAATTCTATATTGTAGTGACAATTATTATATGGTTAACTTAATTGTCACTAAGTTTGTTTGTAGTGACATAATTTTAAAATGATTATTTTTCACTAGATTTGTGAATAGTGATACTTTTTAAACAATAAATTGTTACTAAGAAAATGTACGGTGACAAAATTTTCAAATGGTTAATTGTCACTAAATACTAATCTAGTAACACAATTTTTATTTTGTCACCAATTAAGGTTAAGTGATAATGTGCCACTAAAAGTTATGATTCGTGACAAGTACCAAAAAACTGTCACAAATACTTTTAATGACGGGGGCAAAAGTGACGAATTGTTAGTAACATTTTTTTTGGTCACAATATTGAATCTGTGACAATTTATTCACTTATAGTGACAAATATTTTTTATCACTGTAGGTCAATTTTCTTGTAGCGATTTGTTTATGGAAATGGGTGAAACAGTAGTAGTACAATATAAGTAGCACTATAGCATTAATAAGAGCATAAAGATGTCATATAGGATAATAGACGGTCTGTTAAAAAATGTATCTCCAATGCAGCTGTGAATATTCAACCTCATGCTGATGTGGCAAAAAAGTATTAGATATTGTTAACATGACCGTCTACTTTTAGACGGCCTGTTGCACATCTATTTTTTCGGTTGACTAAGCAAGTATTTAAAATTGACATTAATTTTTCATATATTTTTGGCAAGGAAATAAAATTAAAAAGAAAAAAGGAAAAAAATTGGAAACGTCGTTAAAAATAAATGTGTTTTAAACAGAAGCATTGAAGACCAAATTTTGAGTTGATTGCATATCAAATCTATCTTTATGCCACATAGGAAGCAAGTCTCTTGACATTGTTGCTACGCCAACGATTTTTGGTATGCAAGCCACTTTTGCATTGGAGATGCTCTAAGTTTTTACTTTCTACGATTGGAGTTAGAGAAGTCAATAGAGAAAGGCCACGTCAGCATGTTTCGTATATCATTCACATGGTCTGGTGGTTTCGTTTGGCTTGTTACTAAGGAAGAAAATATTGGTATCGATATCGGACTTCAAAATTTATAGATATTTCAAGGATAATATCAATATTGATTAATATTCTGTCAAAAATTAAAAAAAAAGATGGACATTTGCATATAAGGCTACAAAGTTTTTGTAAATTTTTTGGATAATCTAAAACGAGTAATTATACATCAAATGAATCATATTTTAACATTAAATTAGCATAGTTATGAACTTAATATATAATTTATAACATAGATAGAGTCTGTTTATAATTTTTTTTAATTAAGTATTTAATAGAATAATATCTTGTTTCAATTTTACAATAAAGAAATTAAATATTTAATAAACAAAATTATCATATAAAAATATAGTTCCACGGTTTTCTCATCACTAATTCTAGAGAATCCAAAAAATCAACTCAAAAGATGTGACAAATGATTTGTTCATTCACCACATCTTTCTGTGATTTGTATGGTGATGACAATAACTTGTTTTGTCATTTGAGTTAAATTTTGAGTTAATTTTTTAGGTTGTATAGTATTACTCCTCTATTATATATATTATTTTGATGAAACTCTTTTATCATAATTCATACAAGTACATTGTATGTCTGAAATGTAATATTAAAATGAATTCCTTGGTGGTTCAAAGACATAAGGTATAATTTCATTTTGATTCGAACAACAATTTTTCTAGGAAAATGTGCTTGAATTGTTTTCAAATTAGTTATATTAATATACCACGTGTATGTTGATTGATCTCTTCTAATGGATTCATGAATCGAGTAGTTTGAATTTAACCAATTTTGTGGATATTGTTGATCTACATGTATAGGTATTGCATATGACATTTGTGGTGAAGGTTAATCCGATATATTGTAGGCTTGTAGCCATTATAACTATCATACTATGATACCTGGGAACCTGACCTTGTTTGCGAATCACCTAAGAAACTATTTTTTGTATCTATACTCATTAAGGAGTGAGTCATAGTCAAAGAATCTTAATCAATTTGACTCATTCCCCATTGTTGTTTACCACGATTTTAATCAAAATTACCTGCACCAACATCCCAACCTCCTACATGAACATCCCAACTTGTTGCACCATCATTCCATCCCGCTGTACCAACATCTCAACCTCTTCCCTCATCCCCACCATCCCCACCATCACCATTATCTTTTCCTTCACTATTTCCATCCGAGGTACGTTGGTCATCGGAAGAGCTACTAACAATAACTCTACGATATATACCAACTTCTTCTCTAATCTCTTGTTCAATATTTATTTCCATGTCTTGAGCATGAGAAACAATATGTGGATCAGAATTTCCCTCCTCATCATCCAAGTAGGCATGTCTAACTCAGTCAAAAAGAGGATTCACATTATCGACCCCCGCTTCAAAAGCTACTTGAAGTAGATCCATAAAATTAGTTTCATTTACTTTATCATTTACATTTGTCATATCCCTAAGTTTCAACTTCATATTATAATAACAATATACAAGTTGTTCAAGCTAAGAATATGCAAGACTGTTCCTTTGTTTTCTGTTCATTAAAGCAAATGTAGACCAATTTATTTCGCAGTAAGAAGATGATGTTGTTTGTGACAGTATGCGAATTGCTATTCTTTCAACTTTGGCAAAAGATAGCAGGACATATTTTACATATTCAATCATTGTCCAATTCTACTTCAATAATTATACTATTGACTATTGTTTTGGAAATTTTTATAAATTTGGTAATGCTTCTTCCAAAATAATTTTCATTGTATATTATTTGAACAATAATTTAAGTGTTTAAGATTAAAAAAAATATTTTAATAATTTGCAAAATGTCCATGGGTTTTTGAGATGAAATTCATAAAATTTCAGGAATATCGAGATATTTTTATGGATATTTCGAAATTAGTCGGATATTAGATATTTGCTTGTTTCGATATCGGTTCTTTCCAAATATGATATATTGGTAGATATTTCGGTGTTTTTTTCGGTACTTAGGGCCAGTTTGTATTGCTGTAACTTTTATAATAATTACTGTTAGTTGTGCTGAAGAAATAATCAGTTGTGAAGTTAATCAGCAGATGTTTTGGTTAATTATACTTTTAAAACTACTGTATAGCTCAAAAGCAGTATATATATGTTTGGTAATTTTATTTCAAAAGTACTGAAATTAGTTATAATAACTAAAATAGACACGATTTTAGAACCTTATTTTTTTTTTCATTAATTATATATATTAAATCAATATTTAAATTAGAAAAAAAAATCCATAAAGAATAATAAAAATATTTTTAAAAGATTTTATAAATCAAATCAATATTTAATTAGAATCTTTAATTTTAAGATGAAATAAGGAATATAAATGATTTTAATTTAATTTCATAAGGATAATAATGATATTTTAAAAGATTCATTAAATGCTGAAATAAATTATTCTATAATCACTTTCAAAAAGTAACCCTTCACCTACTTCTCAAAATCACTGTTAAAACTTACAAGATTATCAATTAATCACTTTTGGAAGTTTTACCGAATATCATTTTATGTCAAAATTATGAAATAAATTGATTTTAACTTCTCAAAAGTAATACCAAACTGGCCCTTAGTTGATTAGTTCCTTGCTTATTGTTTTATAAACTAATGGTAGGAAACTTCGTCTTTAAAAAACAAACAAACAAACAAAATATTCGGAAACCTTTTATTAATAAGCAATAATAGTTAGGTACCTAGATGAGAATGATAGCTCAGTAGTGGTGGGATACATAGTCAATGATCATGAATTGGCTGTTTCTGCTAATTTTCTAATATTTCTACACCATTCTCAACTACTTCATGTAATGTTTGGCTTATATATTTACTTATTTAGTGATAATTAATTCCTTACTCATATGGATATGACCAAATCAAGTGAAAAAAGAGAAGGCATCTTTTAAATGTAGGTCACTTGTTTCTTCGATCCTTGTTATTTTCAAAATTAAGAATGTGTCAATCTACCCAAATTATTTACTGCGTATACGGCATGTAATACTTATAAAATGCCTCTAGTCTGAATGTACGTATACTTTCACAACATTAAGATGAAAATTCTCCATATATATTTGTAAAATATATACGGTGGAGACTCGAACTCCCCACCGCTTCAATTGAGAGGAACTATGCTTTTGTTTTACAAACTTAAAAGTAGAAAAATAACTTCAATATGATTTGAATATTTGTACCGAACTTTAAGATCATAAGATGTGTGGTAATTGGTAAATTGGGATTGTGTAGTAACTAGTAATACTATTTGTTTTTGTAAAACTGGATTTGTTCCATGGAAATAAGATTGGTTGCAGTTTACAAAATGACGTGATATACCTTAATATAACCCTAACTTGATTTATTGACGTATATTTATCTGTTAACGGATGACTCAAGAATATGACAAACCATCTTCATTGAACACATTAAATTGTTTTCAAACTAACTACCGATGACCATATTAATCACACAAAGTAGATAAAAATTGAGAAGTGGAAAGATACCCTCCATAAAAATTCTTTTTTTTGAAAGCTAGATAAAAATTTGAAACTTTTTAGACATTTTAAGATTTTAAGAAAACATTCATTACTTACTTGAGAATTAAAGCATCTTCATAGAAGAAACATTCTAAAATTCCGGATCTAATTTTAATTTTATTGAAGAGATAAGGTTGATCCGGTGTTAAACCCCTCACACCTGCACCACGGAGGTTGCGGGTTCAAGTCATCTCCCCTAAAAAAAAAACCCGAATTTATGTAATCGTGTAATACTCTAAAAAAATTAAAAAAAATTGTAGATTACCCACCTTTATTTACTTGTCAAACCTCTATGTGTTTGCACCTGTGGCTCCTCAAACGAGAGTTATTGGAAGATTAACAACTACAAACATCAATATGTTGACAATATTCCATATCAGCAAGACTTGTCCATTTCTCACATGAAAAAAAGCCAAAGGGCCTATTTCTGTTGGGCCCCCAAGATCGCAAAGCAATGAAGACAATTATGGTATTTCACATATATATATTTTGTAGGACCCACCAACAAAATGTTAAAATTTGCACGAATCACGACAAAGAATGAAAGAAACCCCTCAACGATGCTGATGAATTTATTGTCCATTTCTTGCAATAGCTGTCTTTCTAATTTGTCCATCATTTCTTCACCAATATAGGATAAGGCGATAATATATTATTATATTATCATGTAACATTTATTTTTCAATTAACATGTTTATCTAATGGCCTCATATTACCATAATCATGAATTTGTGACTTTTAGACTCTTAATTAGACTTGTGATCAATGATCATGAATGAATCTGAATTATGGGATTTCAATTTTTTTTTTTAATTTTTAATTTTTTCCATTAGTATACTTGTCCACTTGAGATGTATTATATATGATACAATTATGTTGCACTACTTTTTCATGAGCAAGTATAGGGATGTGTGGAGATATTGTTGAACTTGGTACACATAATATGATCAGAATGTTGTGTTTGAATTATTACTTCAAAAGGATACAAAACGGTCTATAATAATCCACAGTATTTTCATAACATACATCCAAATATCCAATGAGATAAGAAACTTCCTTCTATTTCTTCATGTCAGTTAGAATTTAAATATATAACAACAGTTTAATACCTATATACATCCGTCTGGGTGGTGTAGTCGGTTATCACGCTAGTCTCACACACTAGAGGTCCCCGGTTCGAACCCGGGCTCAGACATTTTTCTGTTTTTGCTTCGAATGGGCCGGACCTGATATCGATGATCAAATTTGGGCTTTTAATTAAACAAATTTTTATTGCTATTAGAAACTGCAACTCCTTTTTTTTTTTTTTTTTTTTTTGGTGATCAAACTGGAACCTTTGGAATTTTAATTTATTTTTTTCACGGTTTCCTTCTTAATGGAATTTTGTGATTGTCTTATTTCTAGCTTAATTGTTGTTTTAGACTATTCTAGAAATTAAAAAAAAAAAAACCACAAACGTATTAAGCGTTTGAATATTGCATTAATTCATCGAACTCACATAATTGAAGAAAATCACAAGTATTTGATGGGGTATTCTTATGGAAAAGGGTGATAGATGACAGTTTAGTAGTATATATCCATCCTTTTTAGTGTGATTTAATATCTATTTTTATTTTAGGATTTCTTTCCTTAATTATTTAAACTTGTATAGGTAAGTTTTTATCATTTTAGGAAATTTGTATTTAAGTAGTGTTGAACCAAACATTAACGTTTCTGAGATTGAAAAAATGTATATATTTTTTATTATTTCAAAATTCAAACCAAATTAAGATTGAATCATAATGTTTATGTTTTAATAAAGATAATTATAATTATACTTATCATTCACAAATAATTATTGTGATATTTATTTTTAGATGAAATATAGGAGGTTATCTACCTCCCTAGCTCCCTCCTAATTATGAAATATTGAATCATAATGTTTTTGTTGTAATATATATAACTGAGATACCTATACTGAAAATGAATATTTACATACTAGAAAAAGGGAAAAAATTATTATTTTTTAGGGAGATAAAATATGGTCTTGCTTTTTGACCGTTTGCATCCATCGGTTTATTTTTTCTAAACGGTAAAAAAAAATTGTTTGGTTGCCTATAAAATGGCATTAAAAAAAAATATCGACATCAAGTTGTGGAATTAATGGAGGTTTTTCAGCTTATGTTCCGACTATTTGTATAAATGGTAAATATAAAAACACATAATATTGCTAACATTACAATCACATATATTCATAGTACAATAGTTGGAACAATTTTCATTGGATAGAAAAGCAAATTCAGAGTTTGCAAAGGAGCTGTATACCAATAAAACAATCCGACATCACAATAAAACAATCTGGCATCACAAAAAAATACCAGTCAAACAATCTGGCTACAAATAAATTTCAAGCAACTTAGGGCGCGTTTGGTATCGTTTTTAAAATGATGTTTTTGAAAACTATTTTTAAAAATGGAAATCATGTTTTAAAAATGATGTTTTTAAAATTGTAATGTGTTTGGTAGTGTTTTTTAAAAGTAGTTTTTTGAAACGGAAAACGATATAAAAGTGTTTGGTTGTTGTTTTTAAAATGAGTGAAATAGTTGTTTGGAGGGAAAAGTTATGGTTTATTTTAAAAACCTGTTTTGAAAACAATAGAAAACAATAAAAAGTTGTTTTTAACTTTTTAGTTATAATTTTTAAAAAGTTGTTTTTTATTTTCAAAAACAGTTTTGTAAAATGGGTAGCCAAACAACATTCAAATCATTTTTTGTTTTTAAAAACAAAAAACTGTTTTTAAAAACACATCCAAACACCACCTTAGCAACATCACCATCACTAGAAGAAACCAGCCCCTTGAGTTCCTGTTTGATTAAAAACAATTTGAAGTGTTAGTTTGATGAAAACAATTCTTGTCTATTTATATTTGTAATTAAAAAAAAAAAAAAAGTTATTCGACATGTTTACAAACCTTGAATATTCTGAGAAAATTGAGGTGCGTGAGAGGTTAACTAGAAGATCTAACTTCAAATTGAATAGTTATAGGTGGTTGTGTAGTTGGAAACCAAAGCACCAGCAAATGACAATTTGAATGAGTGAATCTTTTATAATGCAAAAACAATTGTTGAAAAGTGAAAACTAATTCATTTGGGTGAGGTTATGTTACCCTAGTAATAGTTCCTGGTTGTGAGATTTGTCTTGTTTGTGAAGTGGATGGGTTTGTCATTGAAGTTGGCCTTGTTGAATTGCTGGATCGATCTGTTGTTGATTTTGTTTGGCAAACCCTAGTGGTAACATCATTGGAGTTGCTACCAACTTGTTAAAAGTCAAAATTATGTATAAAATTTAAGTTCCAACATATTTGTAAGAACATGTCTCTTGCAATAACGAAATAACTATATACCTCCATTCTTTTGGATTTTTGTGCTTTTCCTTTGTTAGAAGTTGTTATTGAGGTGCTTACAGTCTTAAAAAAACATAATAAATGTTGGTAATTAAAGAGAGAAAAAGTAAGCAGAGTAATTTCTAAAGTATAATGCAAAGGATTCAAATTTGTTACCTCATTTCTTTTTTTCTTTTTAGCATTAGCACCACCTTATTTGGGCATGTTCTTCTGTCGTGGCTAACCTCACTGCATGTACGACACCTGAATCCTACCGATCTTTTCACTCTTGGTGGTTTAGTTACTCCTCTTCTTCTTTGTGTCTTAGGTCTTCCAGCCCTTCTCCACTTTACGGGTGGCAATATAGTATCACACTTAATCTTGGGCCATAATTCTCATCAGATATTGGATAAATGAGATGAGAATATGTCTTCAAATATGTGTTCTTTTTCAAGTAATGATGCACGTAACCCTCGATAGGTTCTCTCTTTTTGGAAATGCATGCCAATGCATGCTTACATGGAACCCCACTAACTACCCATATATATGCCACCGTTTTAAATATAAACGATGTTGAGAAACCAGGTCTATTCAAGACCAACACACTTCACTGTTCTGTTACCTGCAAGATCCACTTGCACAACAAAACAGATCAAAAATACCTAATAAATTTGTACCAAATGAAATAGTCCAATAATCTGAGAGTTATTAGATTAATCTCTATAACCTGTTCTCAGATTTATATATAGCAGCTTAATATATATATGCAATGTTGACAATACCAAGAATTCAACCTATATATATTCTAATACCAGATCCTTACAAGAACCAACCTACATATGCCAAAGTAATCTCTGATCTTAAACAGATTTGTATCAATACAAATCGACACTGATACCAGATTAGCAACAAGAATAATCTAAATATGCTAAACACAATAGTATTAACACCTTAGACCTATTACATGTAATCTGAGAATTAATCACCACTAGATTAACAATAGAAACAACCTTATAAGATACTGCAATATCAGATTAAGGAATATCAGATATTAGGCATGCTTAAGAGAGACGAAAATCCTAACAAGAATAATAGACAAATATAAAACAGAGGAGAGAAGAAAAGAATAACGTCAGGTTTATCGTGGTTCAACCAAATCGGCCTACATTCACGTTGAGCCAGGCAAAGAGGCTCACTCCACTATATATTGTCAGTTACAAACCAAGAACAGCCCTAGAACAAGCCCATATTACACCACACAACCTAATCAGTTCACACATGAACAATCAACCTCACAATCCCTCACTTTCAGTGAGAATACACCGAATACAACTCAACCTCTCAACTCCTCAACTCAAATCACAAGAATACACACAGGTATTACAACCAGATACTCAGATCTGAAAAGGACTACACAACGCACTCAAGAAACCCTCAAGATCGTGAAGAACACAAGAGAGAATATCGCGAGAGAGAGAGAATTCTGAACCCTAATCTCAACAAATGAAAAAACCGATTGCCTCTCTATCTATCTCTTTCCTTTTATACTTCTTATCTTCCACGTGTATGTGTAATCCTCTCAAGCCAGTAATATTGTGCCAGCACATATTTCCTTGTGACTCAGCTCCATTTTGAAATCTGATCTCTCAAGTTATCATCCAAATAAAAAACGCAACGTTTTATTTACCAAAGCTTTTAAGATTGACTAGGTTGACTGCAGCTTCAGATTAGGACAGTTGATGGGTTATTTCCTGGGTTTCATTTCTGGGCTTCTCCTTGGCTTCTAATATGGGCCTCAAGGTGAATTAAGATGGACTAATGTTTTTCAACAAATTCCACCTTAGTTCATCTTGTTTTATACAGCAGAGTAAGCTTATTTAACCTGGCTCAAAAAACACAAAACAATTAGCCATAATCACCAATTTTCAGCAAATTCAAACAATGTTTGAACTTGCTATACGGAACCACTTTAGTCCCTATATCAGCTGGATTTTCTTCAGTTGATATCTCTTCCACCTCAACAATACCTTTAGAGATTTCATCTCTAATAAAATGGTATTTAACCTTGTATCTACTCTCCTCTAAGGATTTAGGTGACAGGGCAGCGGATAACATAAAGTTTGCACATAGAGGGATATTAATAGATTTACAATTTCTCATTGAAAACCTATCAACCAGCTTATTCAAATAACTGGGCTGCTTCAAACACAACCCATTACCATCCCTAAATCTAACAATTTTCATGCTTAAAAACAGTTTTGCATTGCTCAAGTCTATCATATCAAATTCAGATATTAACTTCTTTAACTCTATAATCCTAGACATTTCCTTACTAGCAATTAACATATCATCAACATATAAAAGCAAGAAGACAAAAATATTGATATTTTCACTGCTGAAATAAAAACATGCATCAAACTTGCTTTTAAAGAAACATATGCTAGTAATAAAGCTATAAAACTTTTTATTCCATTTACAAAGAATAATTTTCTGTTTTTCTGGTTTATCAACAAAAAACCAAATGTTGTTTTTCAGACATAGCATTAACCCTATCCATAACCAGCTCGTAATTAACTAGAGAATCATTTATTTCTAGCTGATTCTGACTCTCTCTCATATAATCATCCAAATCAGAAGGGGCAGCCCTATCATCCACAATAGGACTCGGCTGAACCGAGACTTGACCAAGTGGTTGGCTACTAACTTCCACCTGAATCTTGTCACCATCATCCTTTAAAGGATCTGGATCTGGATCAGATTTAGAAGATTGGTCACTACCTTTACAAGGCATTTTAGTCTCATCAGAAAATGACTTAAAAACCTATTTGGTCCCTTAACCAAATTCTGAATCCTTTAACATCTGAAGGGTAACCTAAGAACACACCTCTTAGAGACCTAGTCTCTAATTTCCCTTTCGATTCATGAGCATCGGCTGCACACCTAAACACATGGTTCAAACTAGGAGGCCTCCCAATCCATTTTTCCTCCGATGTTATTAGGCCTATAGCAGTAGAAACAATAGCTGTCTCACTCTTCAAGATATAGAGACAATTTCTCTTTTCACCTCTAAGAATAACTAGAGAACCTTTAGACACTTTTATGACTCCTCTTTCAGCTTTATAACAGTAGCCTTTTTCATCTAAAACACCAAGAGAAATCAAGTTTCTCTTCAAGTTAGACACATACCTAACATCCTTAAGAACCCTCACTAACCCATCATACATCCTAATAGCAATTGACCTTATTCCTTCCACTAAACACTGTTGATTATTCCCCATCAGCACATTATCTCCACTAAGTTCTTTGAACTCGGTGAACCACTCTCTTCTAGGGCACATATGGAAGGAACATCCCAAATCTAAGATCCACTCAGATTTTATATCCTCAGTGCTAACATTTAAGACTTCACTAGGTTCAAAAGATTTAAATGCCACAGCAGCATCACCATCATTATTAGAGTTTTCTTGATTTTTTCTTTTAAGTTCATAACAATATTTTCTAATATATCCCTCTTTCCCACAATAGTAGCACTTTCTAGTGCCATTCTCATTCCTAACAGGCTGTCTTCCCCTAACAAATAAATTATCACCACTGTCCTTTTCCATTTTCAGCTTTAGGTCCTTGGACTTAAGAGCTAAAATACACTCTTCAAGTGACAAGGAAGTCCAACCATATTTAATGGCAGCCTTGACATCCTTGAAGGAGTCAGGAAGAGAATTCAAGAGAATTAAAGCCTCATTCTCGTCACTTAGCTTCTTATCTACCCCAGCATTATCCAATTCTATTGTCATTTTCTTAAACTCATATAAGTTTTGACATAGGCCTTTATTAGCATCCATCTTAAAGCTAAACAATCTTTCTTTAAGATAAATTTTATTAGTTAAGGATTTAGTGAGATACAAGCTTTCAAGCTTCTTCCAAACATTACAGGCAGTTTTCTCATCATTAACCTCCCTAAGAACATTATCAGACAGACTTAATATAATAGTGCCTAAGGCCATATCAAGCATGTCATTTTTCTGTTCTTCAGTTAATGAAACAGGTAATTTTTTTAGGGCCTTCAATGGCTTTGAGGATTTTCTGCTGGGAGAGAAGGGCTTTCACCTTTCTTCTCCATATGCCAAAATCCCCAGAGTCATTGAATTTATCAATATTAAATTTCATGTTAAAACACGAGTCAAAAGAGTTACTGAGATTACCAAACTCAGTAGGGGTTACCTTTTTGCAACTGCTAGCAACTTCACTGCTCGTTTCTTCTTCTCCAACTGAGTCTTCAAGATCTGAAGGCTCTGCAACCGAAAGGATCTGGTCCTTGTCGTCCGCCGTTGGTACTGATTTGCAGGCTCTGATACCATTGTTGAGAAACTAGGTCTATTCAAGACCAACACACTTCACTGTTCTGTTACCTGTAAGATCCACTTGCACAAGAAAACAGATCAAAAATACCTAATAAATCTATACCAAACGAAATAGTCCAATAATCTGAGAGTTATCAGATTAATCTCTATAACCTGTTCTCAGATTTATATATAGCGGCAGAATATATATATGCAATGTTGACAATACCAAGAATTCAACCTATATATATTCTAATACCATATCCTTACAAGAACCAACCTACATATGCCAAAGTAATCTTTGATCCTAAACAGATTTGTATCAACACAAATCGACACTGATACCAGATTAGCAACAGGAATAATCTAAATATGCTAAACACAATAGTATTAACACCTTAGACCTATTACATGTAATCTGAGAATTAATCACCACTAGATTAACAATAGAAACAACCTTATAAGATACTGCAATATCAGATTAAGGAATATCAGATATTAGGCATGCTTAAGAGAGACGAAAATCCTAACAAGAATAATAGACAAATATAAAACAAAGGAGAGAAGAAAAGAATAACACTAGGTTTATCGTGGTTCAGCCAAATCGGCCTACATCCACGTTGAGCCAGGCAAAGAGGCTCACTCCACTATATATTGTCAGTTACAAACCAAGAACAGCCCTAGAACAAGCCCATATTACACCACACAACCTAATCAGTTCACACATGAACAATCAACCTCATAATCCCTCACTTTCAGTGAGAATACACCAAATACAACTCAACCTCTCAACTCAAATCACAAGAATACACACAGGTATTACAACCAGATACTTAGATCTGAAAAGGACTACACAACGCACTCAAGAAACCCTCAAGATCGTGAAGAACACAAGATAGAATATCGCGAGAGAGAGAGAGAGAGAGAGAGAGAGAGAGAGAGAGAGAGAGAGAGAGAGAGAATTCTGAACCCTAATCTCAACAAATGAAAAAACCGATTGCCTCTCTATCTATCTCTTTCCTTTTATACTTCTTATCTTCCACGTGTATGTGTAATCCTCTCAAGCCAGTAATATTGTGCCAGCACATATTTCCTTGTGACTCAACTCCATTTTGAAATCTGATCTCTCTAGCTATCATCCAAATAAAAAACGCAACGTTTTATTTACCAAAGCTTCTAAGGTTGACCAGGTAGACTGCAACTTCAGATTAGGACAGCTGATGGGTTATTTCCTGGGCTTCATTTCTGGGCTTCTCCTTGGCTTCTAATATGGGCCTCAAGGTGAATTAAGATGTACTAATGTTTTTCAACAAACGATATATAACTAATATGAATCTCTTTTAAAGAGATCGAATTCTTAAAAACATCATCAACGAAAGCTTCCATGGTTGCTTAGATACATAATTTGAGAATTCTTATAATATTATTAAGTATTTCTTTGTTCATTACAAGCATGGAAACATATATATATCTGGTTGGTTTATTTTAAGAAGAAAAAAAAAAAAAAACCAAAAACAAAGTCGGGATATAAACCCTATAAAAAACATAAGAAAGTTGCCAGACACTCAGCAGTCACTATCGGATTTCCTATCTTCATTTCTCCATAGGTTCTTTCCCTTTGCCAGACACTACCGGCTTTCTCTCTTCTTCTTCTTCATGATCTGGAGCTTCCATAGACTGTCCTCCTGAGGTTCTAATGTATTCATAAATTAATAGAATTAGTTCATGCATGCATTCATCGATACATGAAATATATATATAATTGGTTAAAGATCTAAAATTGGAAGAGTATATATACCCTGAGGGTTTGTTCAGATCTATAGACATTTCTAAAATCACCTTCTGATCAACCATATCTACGTCTTTGATCTAATAAGATTACCAAAAAAAAAAAACAATTAATTAATATAATTAATTTGATTAATAACTTGACTAGTTAAAAGGGTTTGAGGGTTGTAGTATGTACTCTTACAATTTGAGGAACATTAACAGTGGCCTCAAGTGGTCGTTCTCTTCCGAGAAGGGAAGCTAAATATTCTTGTTGAAGTGCTTCACGTTCAATCTTCAGGGAATGAACCTGAGACTTAAGGTCAAGTATAATTCCTGACAAACCAAGCACAGGATCGTCGTGCCTTGCGTTACCTTCCATGATAATTGAGTCTGTAGTAGCCCTTCTATCGTTTGGACTGACTCTAAATAACATCTTCTCTATGTTTGTAACCCCGAACACCTTCCGCGCCTTTTCATACTCAGCAGTCCTACCGATAGGAAAGTAAGGAGCAGTTACACAATTTTCAGTGCACTTTTTTCTTTTGTATCTACAAGCAGCACAAGGTTTCGTAGTCATCTTTTTTTTTTCCTTGTCTGAAAGTAATTCTTGGGATTTGTTGTTTTGTATTTTGGATGTGAGAAAATTGGTCTAGTTTGAGGACTATATTTACTAGAGTACTGCGTGAAATATGTTTCCACGGAAATGAAGCAAATCTGAAAATGTTTAGATTTACTACGAGATTTTTATTATTAATGACTGTAGATTTTTTTTGAGGATATTACAGTAGATTCTGTTGACCGGTAGGCAAATGCAATACAGAATAAGATGGATATTTTTCCCTTTTTTGGTTTAATAAAGCGTTAACAATAATACCTGGATACCAAAAATGGTAAACTGCTAGTCTGCTAGGTCTTATACTAATTTTCATAAATAACCCCTCAACTTTGCAAATTGTTCTTAGCTACGTCTAATAGTTTATTTGATTGTCTAGCTCCATTGTGTTGTTGCTAGCATATACCACTATTTTTCATTTAGATCTTCCAAATAATCCTCTACAGAGTTTAAGTGAATAAACACACAATCATTTAATATTAATTGAATAATCAAATATACAAATTTTATTTAAAATTTAGGGTTTTTAGCAAAATTGCCCTATTTTAGGGACTTAATAGCAAAACTACCCTAAAAACCAATTCAATTGCAAAACTACCCTAAAATGACATTTCTACCCTTATGTAAAAATTGAATCCAATTTGACTGACTGCCCTAACTTTTCCTCCTGCCTCCCTTTCCCGATCAAATTTCAGCCAATGAAGCCAGCTGCCGCGTTCCAACCGCCGAGTTCCAGCCGCCGTCGCGTCTCGTTCCAGCGACGCCTACGCCGTCGTCTAGCTTCGTGTCGTTCCAACGTCACCTGATTTGGAGTTCTAGCGTCATTCCAGCTGGTTGGGTTTTCGTTTCAGGCGGTTCTTCAACTACAACCACACTCCGAGCTGGGTTTTCAACATTTCTCCATTCTCTAATCTCACATTTGCCATACATCCTTCATTTGGTTTCCATTTAAGGTATTTTGATTTTGAAACCTAACATTTAAGTTTATGTTTTTTAGTTGAAATTGATTTTAGGGTTTTCAATTTTTGAAGTCTATTGTGAAATTTTGATTCATGTAATTGTAAATCTATTAACTGAATGTAAATATCACAAAAATTTACCTTAATAAATTTGATTTTTGTGGAGTGGGGAGACTTGAACTAGTTTTGTTTCTTGGTTTTGTTTTGTTACGTTGTTCAATTAAGTTTAAAAGTTTGTTCAATTAAGTTTCAAAGTTGTTCAAATTGATTGGTTTTCTTGGTTTTGAACTAGTTTTGTTCTTGGTGCTGTTCTTAAATTGAAAATATGTTCTTTTATGCTCTTAGACTTGAACTAGACTTGTTATGTTGTTATAGATAGATTACAAACCATTTAGTTGAATTAGATTGCATCTCAAACTTTATATATAGTCTATGTCTCACTTTTAACTGTATTCACTTTTATTTTTTTCGATTCTTTATACTTGAGTTCATATATGAATTTATTATGGAATGTGTTTAGGTATATACACATGGGTGGACAGAAATTACTTGAGTCACTTAAGATCAAGGAATGCACATGGAGGTGGAACAAGCATCTGGACATGGGCAAATTGCTCATCATACCGGCTGGGAAATTGATTAGGAATGGGATTGAACTGTGGTTCTGTTTCATCATGATCAGGAATAAGACGAGGAGAAGTTGTATCAATGTTGGCAGTTGGTGTAAAACCCTCTACAATATCATCCAAATTTGCACCCATGTTAGGTACATCTGACGTTTGAAACTCATCAATATCAGTAACTTGTATATTGCTTTTTTGTGTATGATGAAATTCATACTCATGAGTTTCATGGTGTGGGTTGGCAGAGGACTCTGGTGGTTTATGATTCCTTTATGGACATTCATTGCCGATTTCCTCAATACTAATACAAACTAATGGGTCAACATTCTCTCGACGAAGCAACAGTGCAACATCTTCATCGTCAACAATCTCAATAGGCATACTAGGATGGAAAGTGTGAGCAACAGTTGTCATACTGACCCGATAATGATCTCTATCAATTACAGTGACATAGTATACCTTATCTAATAAAAGATCATAATTTGCATCTCTTGGAAAATTAAACGCCTTTGCTCTTCGACCTTCATACCAATATTGACCATGATGACTTTTCCATTTTCCACCCCAATTCAAAACCAATTGCACACTTGTCATCTTGAATCCTGAAAAAAAAAAAATTTAACAAATATAATCAACAACTATAATTAACCTATAAAACACCTTATTATTCTTAAGAAATTAGACGGGATAGTGAAAATAAGGTTTTTTTTCAAAAATTAAAAAATTGAAACAACCTCGGGACAGGGTGTCCCGACGTCGGGTCACCCCGTCCCGAGGAAAAAAAACCTCGGGACAGGGTGACCCGACATCGGGACACCCTGTCCCGAGGTTTTTTTCAAGGGTGTCCCGAAGTTTTTTCAATTTTTGAAAAAAACCTCGGGACAGGGTGTCCCGACGTCGGGTCACCCTGTCCCGAGGATTTTTTTCCTCGGGACGGGGTGACCCGACGTCGGGACACCCTGTCCCGAGAGTTTTTGAAGGTTTTAAAAAAACCTCGGGACAGGGTGTCCCGACGTCGGGTCACCCTGTCCCGAGGATTTTTTTCCTCGGGACGGGGTGACCCGACGTCGGGACACCCTGTCCCGAGAGTTTTTGAAGGTTTGAAAAAAACCTCGGGACGGGGTGACCCGACGTCGGGTCACCCCGTCCCGAGGTTTTTTTCAAACCTTCAAAAACTCTTCTATCATAAAAAAAATAAATTATAACCAAGTAAATCCGGGCACATTACAAATGAGGTTGGCAAAAAAATAAATTATAATGTAATACGTACCTTCAAATAACTTGATACAATCTTCTCCAATTTTTTAAAAACCTAACATTGAAAAACAAATGTGTGTGAAACAATGTGTTGTAATGTAAGTTTTTTTTTTTGAAGAGAATGTGTTGTAGTGTAAGTTAAATTATGAGATAGTGTTTTGTTTATTTTTTTTATTAGTTGGTTGGTAAATGGTTGGTAAATGGTTAGTAAAAGTAATAAATAAGGATAATAAATGTGGTGAGTTAATAGTGAGGGCATTTTGGTAAGTTTAGGGTAGTTTTGCAATTAAATTGGTTTTTAGGGTAGTTTTGCTATTAAGTCCCTAAAATAGGGCATTTTTGCTAAAAACCCTAAAATTTATATAATCAAGAATATCGTATCTAGCAAAGAGGAATTTCCATTAATAAACCCTTGACTTTGTTAAAGGGTAATGCTTTTAGCGGCATCAAAAAATTTAATTATTACTAATCATTTAAAGAGTAAGGGGTCATTTGTTTTTTTCCATTTAAAACTTAATGGGTCTGAATTATAATTATTAAGTCGTTTTGTTTGTTTTTTTTTTTTTTTTTTAAGTGGTCAAACAACTTAAAAAAAAAAAAAAAAAAAAAAAAAAAAAAAAAAAAGAGTAAAAAAATCTTGACTTTTCGCTTAATTACAAAACACTGAATTGCATTAAATGTAATCCAAAATCTTTTCTTCCGATATTATACCCTATATATAACATATTTTCAATTTCATCATAATTATATATGGTATAGAAATCTTTATTTTAATATATTAATTATTTTAAATAGCTTTAAAAATAAAAAAGAACCCTAATCACTTCTCATATTGGTGTTTAATATCAATACTTTATTATGATATTATGGTGATGTATTTATATATTATTATTTTTAGAGTGTTCTATGTGAGTTTTCCTACTACCCCTTTTATTTTTTGAAAAAAAAAAAAAAAACCTTTTTCTTTTCTTAGTAAAAATGAAGTTTTTTTATAATCGAAGAAGAAGATCATGAACACAGATTGCTTTTATTCCATATTATATGTATAATTGTTTAACATGGGTATAAATGTAAAATTACTTATTTTTAGACAATTTTACTTTTAAAAAATAAACGTGTTGACAATATATTCAGATGTGATGAAAAAAAAAAAAAAAAAAAAAAAACAAACATGTAATTCAGTTTCAGATTTCAGTCCCTATTCAGTCTTTAGAAAAATTCAGGACTGTTCAGTCTTCAGACAAAAAAACAAATGACCCCTAAAAGTACCAAATTGCTCCTAATTTAATTTCACCTCAACATCGTTTCCTCCTTTATTTTATTTTATTTTATTTTATTTTTTCGCTTTTTGAATTCCATATTTGAAGTTGTTATCGGAACTATTCATTAAAGATAATCGATTCAGTAAATATCTAAAGAACCCATAAGTTCTACATATTGGATATGAATCCAATCTCAGAGCTATCTATCTGACTCCATTAAATTGTTGTTAGCAAATACAACAATCTTGTTTTTTTGTTTTTGAACTTCCAAATCTTTTTCGTGGGAGATAAACTTGATCACATTTAGGGTGTGTTTGTTTCACGGGACTGGACTGGGATTGGACTATTTTTTAGTCCAATCCCATGTTTGGTGAGTGCAATCAGTTGGGACAATTTTTATCCCCTTTCCAATTTATCCTGCCAGAGCAGGATAAAATAATCCTCTCCAAATCGTTGAGATTATTTTATCCCATCTTTGATTCAACAAATTTCATCCAAAATAAAATCAAGCCCAACACAACAAAATCCCACAATCAACACGATCATCGACTAAAAAAAAATTACAAAAAAATAAAATAAAATTCTCTCAAACAACCCCGATCACTCATCCATCACCACTGACCTGGAAAGCTTCGCCGATCACCAAACCCCGGCCATCAACGCCGCCAATCTATTCGCTGAAAACCGCAAATGAAAACCCATGACAACTTTGCTTTTGCTACCTCGATTCGAACGATCCAACATGATCCAAGTTGTGATGGCACCACCATTGTCCTCGCCGAAGTCTGATCTACCAGTCAAACCAGTCCAAAAATAGTCTATCTGAAATAACCAGAGAAAGGAGAGAGAGAGACGGGAGGATAGAGAAGGGAAAGTTTCGATTTTTTAACAGAGAAAGGAGAGAAAAATATGGGAGGAAAGGGGAAGATTCAATTATTTTGTTTCCACCACCCATGTAACAAAGAATCGAGAGAAAGAGAAGATCATCCGATTTTTTTTCTGGGTACAGAGAAGAGAAAGAGAGAAATAGATTCTGACAAAAAAAGAGAGAGAAATAGTCAAATAGATGGGAGGAGAGAGAGAAGAGGATGATAAATATTGTGGGATTAGTTTTTTATTTTATTTTTAGAAATACTTTTTATTTTAAAAGTTTATTCTAATCCTAGTGCATACCAAACACATGATTGGACTATTTTTAATCCAATCCTATGTTGCACTAAACATGGGAAACACTATAATTAATCCAATCTAATCTAATCTAATCTAATCTAATCCCATGTCTTAAAAATAGTCCAATCCTATCCCGCGTAACAAACGCAGCCTTAAAAGTTTAAGTAAATAAACACACAATCATTTAATATTAATCTATTATACGGATATCTAAATATAATTTAATTGTTAATAACCATTTGAGGGTAAAAGTACCAAAATGCCTCTAAATTTCACCTAATTATCGTTTACAATTTTTTCTCTTTGAATTCCATATTCGAAGTTGCTATTGGAACTGTTCATTAAATAGAAATGATTCAATACATGTTATATGAATCGATATATACCATTTATTGGAGGAATCCAATCTTAGATCTATCTATTCGCCTCCATTAAGTTGTTTTAGAGGAGTGCTAGAGCCTAGATGCACTCTCTCAATCCATTCTCTGTTCATATGATGACACATGTATAACATTAACTTTTTCACATTAAATTTGTAACCTTTATAAATGGCCTCAATTTTCATTTTATTTACAATACAAACCAACAACTTATTTCCTATATTGCCATTCTCCTTTAACTTTAACATTACCATTTAATATCGATTTATATATATATATATTAGGTGTGTGTTTTTTCCAAGACTCTACAACTTCTTTTATTTCTTGAGTGTACGGTCCCAAATTGAATTGTTCGGATATTTCTTTTCACCAAATTTTCATTACCAAACACTTGCTAATTTGATGGTTGTTGTATAGAATAAATAAATAGTAAAATTAATTATTAAATAGTTTAAAAATATATTATAAAAAATTCATATAAACCGAAATTCATTATTTTAATTTTTAACATCCGATGAGAAGAACGTAAACCTCAGTTACCCTTATTGGGTCTGCTCTAATTGTGTATGTGTTTGAGCCAAAATCTTTACCTTTCAAGATTTAGCTAATGAAAGAAAAAAAATTTTCTCTCTATGTGATTAAACAAAAAAACAAATGAATCTGGTTAGATTGACAGACAAATTAAGTCAAATTAAAGCAAATCAATTTTAAATTAAAAGATAAAAAATATGTAAGTATCTAATTTTTTTTTTTTTTTTTTGAAAGTGAAGTATCTACTTAACATCATATTTTTTTTCTTTATTTTTTTATTTTTAATTTAAATATAGACATTAAGTTTTACTAATCTTGTCTTATGAATTTTTTATAATATATTTTTAAATTATTTAACTCTAATTTGTTTTACTATTTATTTATTTTATATAACAACCATCAAGTTAGCCAGTGATGTAAAAAGAAATTTTGAAGTAAATTTGGTGAAAAAAATAAATAGATATATGAGCAATACATATATTTAAAAAAAAAAAAAACAAAACTGATATTAAATGACAATATGTTAAAGTTAAAGAAGAAGGGTAATCTAGGAAATAAGTTGTTGGTTTTGCATTATAAATAAAATAAAAAAGGAGGCTATTTATTAAAGGCTACAAATTTAATGTGAAGAAATTAATAATGTCCACATGTCAGTACATGAACAGAGAGTGGGCTGGGAGAATGGATTGAGAGAGTGTATCTAGCACTCCTCGTTAAAAAATGCAACTCTTTTTGTCTCGGAAATTCCAAATCATCCCCACGGGAGATAATTAAACTTGATAACATTTATGAGTTTAAGTGAATAAACACAACCATTTAATGTTAGTTAAATAACCGAATCTACAAATATTATTTCAAATTCAAATAAACAAGAATGTTCATATCTAGTAAAAAGGAATTCTCCATAAATACACCCTCGATGTCCTTAAAAACATAACTCTTTAACAAAGTTGATGATTTATTAATGAAAATTTCTCTTTGCTAGATACAACATTCTTATTATTTATCTGAATTTTTAAATAAAGTTCGTATATTCGACTATTCAATTAACATTAAATGATTGAGTGTTTATTCACTTAAACCCACAAAAATGATTTGGAAGCTGCAGAACAGAAAATAGTCGTAGTTGCTAATGACAATTTAATGGTGGCAAATAGATAGCTCTGAGATCGGATTGATATCCAATATATATATATAACACTTAATGGGTTCTTAGAATATGTATTGAATCGATTCACTTTAATGTGAAAAGTTTTGAAAACAACTTTGATTATGGAATTCAAAAGGCAAAAAAGAAAAGAAAAGAGTAAACGATGTTAAGGTGAAATTAAATTAGGGGAATATTAGTACGTTTACCCTCCAAATGGTTAGTAACAATTAAATTATTAGATGTAGCTAAAAGCATCACTCTTTAACAAAGTCGAGGGTTTATTAATGGAAACTCTTCTTTGCCATATACATATTCTTGTTTATCTAAATTTTATATAAAATTTGTTTATTCTATTATTCATTTAATATTAAATTATTACATTTTTACTCACTTAAACTCCTGTAGGGAATGATTTGGGAGATCTAAATAAAAAATAGTAGTATTGCTAGCAACAACATAATGGAGCACGTACAATCAAATAAACTATTAGACGTACAACGTACATAATGGAACAATTTAACAACGTTGAGGGGTTATTTATAAAAATTAGTATAAGACCTAGCAGTTTACCATTTTTGGTATCCAGGTATTTTTGTTAACTCCTTATTAAACCAAAAAAGGAAACAATATACTGTCAACAAATTCCGCCGTAATATCTTCAAAAAAAAAAAAAAAAAAAAAAAAAAATCTAAAGTCATTAATAAAAAAATCTCGTACAAAATCTAAACATTATCAGATTTGTTTCATTATTTTTGTCAAGGTTTCTATTTATAGTCCTCAAACTAGACCCTTTTTCTCACATCCAAAACACAAAACAACAAATATCAAGAATTACTTTTAGAGAATTAGAAAAAGAAAGATGAATACTAAATCTTGTGGAGTGTGTAGAATCAAACGAAAGAGGGGTAGTGAAAAGTGGAAATAGCGGGTTTTGTCACTCTTTTAAAGTGGGTTTGCAAGACTATCACCACTTTAATAATTTGATAATCTAAGTTTAAATAGCACCTATTATGGTGAACGGACAAAAATGTCCCCACAGTTTTGATTTTTTTTTTTTTTTTTTGTTCTTCTTCGTTGGACCTCCATTGAAGGTCGAAATCGAGCTCCATTGGATGTCGAATCGATCCCCAATGGAGGTCTGTACGTTCGACCTCCATTAGAGGTTGAAGTCGTTTGACCTCCGTTGGAGTTCTGTTCTATACCTCCATGGAGGTCGATGAAGAAGAAGATGAAAAAAAAAGAAGGAAAATTTTATTTTTGTCCAATAAATCTTAAAAATTAGAAAAATACCTAAATTCTTGGAAACTACAAAATAAGTCTTGGAAATACCCAATTACTTTCGGAGACTTATTAAGTATTTCCGAGACTGATTGGATATTTTTGTAATTTTCGAGGCTTATTGAGTATTTTTGTAATTTCTGAGACTTGTTGGATTTAAGTGTCAAAAATTATGGTGAACGGACAAAAATGTCCCCATTGTTTTGATTTTTTTTTTCTTTTTAGTTTTCCAAATTTTTTTTTTTGGTTCTTCTTTGTCTTCTTCATTGGACCTCTATTGAAGGTCGAAATCGACCTCCAAAGGTCGAAGTCGTTTGACCTTCGTTGGAGGTCTGTTCTACCTCCATGGAGGTCAAAATCGACCTCTAATGGAGGCTAATGAAAAAGAAGATGAAAAAAAAATGGAAAATTTCATTTTTGTTCAATAAATCTTAAAAATTAGAAAAATATTCAAAAAGTCTTGGAAATTACAAAATAAGTTTCGAAAATACCCAATTACTCTCGTAGACTTGTTAAGTATTTTTGAGACTTATTTGGTATTTTTATAATTTCTGAGACTTGTTGGATTTAAGTCTCAAAAATTACAAAAATAACCAATAAGTCTTGGACAATACAAAAATACCCAATAAGTCTTAGAAATATCTAAATACATCTCCGAAATAGCCAATAAGTTCCGAGACTTGTTTTGTAGTTTGCGAGACTTTTTAGGTATTTTTATAATTTCTAAGATTTATTGGACAAAAATGAAAATTAAAAAAAAAAAATTCCTCTTTTTTTTCATCAATCTCCATTGGAGGTCGAATAGACCACCAACGGAGTACAAACGACTTCGACCTCCAATGGAGGTCGAACGAAGAGGTCTGTTTGACCTCCAATGGAGATCCAATGAAGAAGACGAAGAAGAACAAAAAATTTAAAAAAAAAATTTGGAAAACTGAAAAGTAAAAAAAATAAAAAAAAATCAAAACTCTGGGGGCTTTTTTGTCCGTTCACCATAATATGTGCTATTTAAATTTAAGTTATTAAATGAGTGATATTCTTAAAATTCACCCTTAAAAAAGTGTTAATAAATTTTTGAATCCGTAGTGAAAATTGTATAATAACTCCTTATTTTTCGGTTACCAGAACTGCTGAATATCATAAGGCTCAAAAGGTGTTCGAAGTTACTAACATTGAGAAGATGTTAGTCGCAGTCAGGGGCGGATGCATGAGAGGGTTGCCCCGGGCTGTAGCCCATGCAGCTAGGGATGGCAATTAGACCCAGACCCGTGAGTACCGACCCGAACCCGAACCGCATGGGTCGGGTCTGGGTCCTTGTATTCGAGTCGTGGGTCGGGTCTGGATCCAAAATAAAGGACCCGTATCGGGTCCGGGGGTCGGGTCGGGTCGGGTCTGTGTCCGGTAGAAAAACCGGACCCGAACCCGTGGACCCGACTATTTTGACATGGTCTATAAATCCCTCCCTAAACCTAATTTCTTCTTCTTTTCTTCTTTTTGCTGCAGACCACACACCAACTCTCACTTCTCATATTTTCAAAGTGTCAGTCTCAAATCTTTCCATTTTCCACAGTCCATAGCTAGACGCACCACTCACTGCTTCAGAATCCACGAAACTCTCTCTCTCTCTCTTACACTTGTTCTTTATTATATTGCTCTTTTTTCTTAAATTCATCAAGTTTTCTTATGTGGGGTTGTGGATCGATTTTGGTTTAGTAGCCTCTTACCAATCCAATCAATTTGTTTCAATTGTATTGGATTTTTATTGATCTCCTTGGTTCTTTGGCCTACCTGCTCGATTTAGTTGATGGCAGATCTGGGAATTGTATCTGATAGCTAAGATATGGGAAATGAAACTTAGGGATTTTGTCTGTTAATATTATTTTATTATTATTATTATTATTTAGTTTCGTGAATTAGTTGGCGAAGGTATACAGTTTTGATGTGAGAGTGAGACAGAGTGATGAATTTATATATAAAATTGCTCTACTAAACTTTGTCATCGACCTGTTTTTATTTTCATGTGGCTTTTTTATTTTATATGATCATTCTAGACTTTTCTCTTCCATTTTTATTAATTGCGCTTTCTGCCTAAATTTGGTTTTCAATTACCTCATCCTTATCCTCTCTATATATTTTGTTTGCATCATCCTTATGTTTGTTACCTTCCACGTTATCAAGTAAAATGGACCATTTTTTTCTACTTGCCTTGTTCTTATCTTCAAGAAATATCAACCTGTGGAGTATGTTTTGCCAACTGCACTGGTTGTAAAAACAGATAAATATTGTTTACTAGATAAAAATTGAACAGGTTTTAGAGGGTAAAAAAATATATATATAAAGGAAAAACTAAAAAAAAAAAAAAAAAAAAAAAAAGGTGATGTTCTATTATTTTTAAGGTTTTCCGGGTCCATGGATCCACGGGTCCAGATCCGACCCGTGAAAATTCACAGGTCTTCGTGGCGTGTCTGGGTCTACATAAGACCCGCGGGTCCAGACCCAAACCCGAACCCGAAAATTTTCATGGGTCTGGGTCTGGGTCCAATAGGACCCGACCTGAACCCGACCCATTGCCATCCCTACAGGCAGCCCTCTCTCAAAAGAAAATAAATAAATAAATAAATATATTTATTATGACTAATCGCACAAACACCCCTGATATTAGGTCTAATTGTATTTATATGTAAATTTTGTTTATAATTGCACTTACATCCCCTACCATTAGTATAATTTATTTCATTTATTTATTCTAACTTAAAATCAAAAGACAATAATAAAAATTACAAACAATCAATCACAATTGACAAAAGTATTATTTTCTGCTTGTTTTACATATAATATTTCCTTGCTTTTATTTCAATTTTTTGGTTGCACAATTTAGATTTATTTCATTTTGTTTTATTTGTTAGTTTAAACAATTCAAACCGGTCATTAATAGTAAATTTCCATAATATGTGGAATCTATTTAAAAACAAGATATTTATTGACAAACAAATCAATGTGAGAGTCAGTGAGTCAGTGATTAAGCATTCAAATATATTGACTAAACAATTCAATGTGAGGGTTTGTGAGCCACTAATTAACTATTAGCATATATTGACTAAACAAAAATAGATAAATCCAACAATTGATATCTAATGAATTGACTATATACTACTAGTGTGTACTAAGAAAAAAAAAAACTATTTGTATACATAATTTAGCCCGGTCTACAAATATTTCCTAGGTCCGCCTCTGGTCGCAGTCAATCCACACGATAGCTTTCCTTCCAAAAAGGGAAAACAACCTCTTGATGTCTCTTTTAATATTCCTCAAATTGTAAGAGTACGTACTTAAGGTCTCTTTTATTAGATCCAAGATGTAGCTATGGTTGATCTGAAGATGAATTTTGAAACGGCTATAAATCTGAACAAACCTGCTATGAGTATTCTTCCATGTTTAGATCTTAAACCATGTTTTTCAAATTTATATATTTCATGTATAAATGAATGCATGCATGCACTAATTCTAATATGTATGAATACATTAGAACCTCATCAGGAAAACGATCAACGAAAGCTCCCGATCACAGCAGTGATCATGAAGAAGAGGAGAGAAATCCGATAGTGTCTCGCAAAGGGAAGGAACCAATGGTGGAATGAAGATATTAGGAAATTAATAATGTAGTTTATCTATCAAAATCGCTGTTGTTCGACAACTTAATTTTTTATTATTTTTTATTATTATTATTTTTTTTGTAGGTTTTATATCTAGACTTTGTTTTCCTTAAAATAAGGCAACATATATATAGATATGTATAGATGCTTGTAATGAACAGATAAATAAAGATTATAAGAAATTAAGAATTCTCAAATAATGTGTCTTAAGCAACCGTGAAAGCTTTGGTACATAAATGGTAATTGATATGTTATTAAGAATTGAGTGATGTGGTGAATGATATGGTAATGAAAAATCAGTTGCCACATCATCATTTGGCCGGGTTGGTTTTTGGCTAATGATTTGGGTTGTCTAACATCAGTAATAATTTTATTTCTACTTCCATTCAAACTATTGTTTTAATTATATAATTTAACACGTTAATTTTCTAAGAAAAAATAAATAACATTTATTAAAATTATAAGTGAAATTGAAAGAGTTGGGAAAATATTCGAATGAGAGAATAAAGTTGTGATTTTGTAGAAAAAAGAAGTTACAATTGGTTTTGAAAATTGAATATGTAATGTACGTTTGGAAGAGCTTCTCAAGTAAATCTTTTTAAGGTAGATCTTTTAGAAGTAGATCTTTTAGAGATAGAGCTTTTAAATTAAAATCGTTTGGTTGTCAACTAAAAAAGAACATTTTTTAATGATAGAATTACCAAAATACTCTAACAAATATTAAATTATAATGTTATATTGGAGATTTTAGTGTTATTAAAAAAAGGGAAAATATCATTTTCGTCCTTATGGTTTACCCTATTATCCGTTTCAGTCCCTGTCGTTCCAGTATTGGCCATGCAGGTCCAAACGTTCACTATTAATTGTTTTTTTGGTCCCTACCGTCAGGTTCTGTTAGGGTTTCGTTAAACTAGTGAGGGTATATTAGTAAATGAATAGTTAATCACTTAACCAAATTAATAAATATAATTAAATTATATAATAAAAATAAAAACAATTTAAAAATAAAATAAATAATTAAAAATATTAACAAACCCTAATCTTCATTCTCTCTCTCTCTCTCTCTCTTCTTCATCTCCTTCATCTTCTTCAACCCACCACAACTCACCAAACCCTAACCCTAGTTGCCGCTGCCACCGCCACCATCACCACCCAAACACCACACCCCAGAAGAGATAGGCACTCGATCGGGCTTCTGGTCGCTGTCGTCGTCGCTACTTCTGGTCACCGTCATTGTCGTCGCTGCTTCTGGTTTGCCAATCGACTGGCTTCGAGTTCAAGCACCGATCGACTGGTTTCGAGTTTGAGTTTGAACTGATTTTGTTCTGGGTTTGTATGAATGTATGATGGTGTTTGTGTGAATTATATCACTGATATATTGTTCTATTTGATAACATGAAAATAATTTGTTCTTGATATAAATTTATTTTCATTTAGTACCCATTTAGGGGTTTTACAGATGCTTTTAAGGTTTCTATTTTTTTTTTTTTTTAATTCTTGTATATGTAGTTATCTTTTGTTTGATTGTTTGAAAATTTTGGTTCTTTGTATATGTTTTGATTTTTTGGTGGTTTTGTGTTGTTTAATTTTATGGGTTGTGTTGATTGTATGGGTTTGATAGGGAGATATGGGCTAGGATTTTCGAAAAAAAAAAATCTTTATTTTAATTCTTTGATTTGTTTTCTTATGTTGTTGATGATGATTGAATCATTGAAGGAGTGTGAGAGAGATTTCTGTAGATTTGAGAGTGGTGGCGGCGAGGTGGTTGGAGATCTGAGAGTGATGTTGGCAGTGATGGTGTTCATTCTAGGTTCTAGGTTTAAATTTTGTTTTTTTTGACTTTTCTCCTCCAAATCAGAAGGAGATGGATGGTGGATCCAAATCAATTTTATTTATTTTTTTATTTAAAAATCATTTAAATATTTATTAGAAGGGAAAAACCGTCATTTTATCCTCTGTTCATGTCAGAAGACCTGATTTTAACGGAAACCGTCACTGAAGGACTAAAAGAGCCAATACTGGAACGACGGGGACTAAAACGGATAATAGGGTAAACCATAGGGACGAAAATGATATTTTCCCTTAAAAAAAAACTCCAAAAGATCTACTTGGAAATGCTTTAAATTTGGGCTTCTCCAAGTAGACATAAAACAACTTTTTTAATCATTCAGAAGTTCTACTGAGTGACAACCAAACGATACAAAAAAAATTAAAAAGAGCTTTTTTAATTAAAAAAGCTTTTTTAGCCAGTAGACAAGCTCTTCCAAACGGACACGTAGTCTTGTGCACTTTAACAAAAACATATATTTGTATATAAAAGGATTTTGCATTGTGTTTCAAATTGGTTCTAGAATTAAGATACAATACCAGTTGAATTAAGGAAATTGTGTTAGTGACTTAAGCATATATAGGGGTACTGATCAAATTTGAAGTAGGGGCAAAATTACGAAACTCTGAAAATTTAGAGGAAGTAACCAAAATAAAAGCAGGGAAAAATTATAAATATTTAAAAACTTAGGTGGGCAGTGGCCCCAACTTGATGGGGATACATCTCAAGTTATCCTTCTTATCCCAACTTGTGATGTGTACATATGTGAAGTAAACATAATTTTGATGTTGTTTTTTTCTTTTTCTTTTTCTGTTTTTTTAAATTTTTTATTTTATAAAGTTTGTGATATGAACATTTAAACAATATTTCTCGGGAAATCTTTATTATTATTGTTATTATTATTATTATTTATTTATATTTTTTTAAGAAAGGGAAATTCATTAAGCAAATGGATTACAATTGAATTGGGCGATCATCCAGAACAACCGGGGCCACACCAGGTGCCTTATCCATCCAAAACAAAGCACTATCAATTGACAGACCAAGTCTAGCAAGCTTATGTGCAGCTATATTGGTCTTTCTAGAGGCAAACACAACCTTAACAGTCAATCCAAGAAATCAAAAATATCACAAATAATAATCCGATCCCAACATCTGAAAGGGGAGCATTACTGGACTCAATAAGCTTCACCACCACTTGAGCATCCGTCTCAACCACGCAAGGGAGCAGCCCCGCATCCCTCACAAACAGCAGACCTCTGTGCACAGCAAGTGCTTCCGTGATAACAGGAGGGAAATCATGTTTATAAATCATAAATGCTTGTAGTTTTTTTTTTTTTGGAAAGTAAATGCTTGCAGTTTTGAATATTAATGATAGTTTAAAAGGGATATTATACTGCATCCCGTGAGATTTGGACTTAAGACACTGAGATTGAAATGTTTGAATATTATACACCAACACCCCATAGACTTAATTGAGGTGAAGCACCCCGATAAGTTGAATCAGATGTCCAAAATACCCTTAACATTTGAAACACTAGTTGCGTTAATAGAATGTGTTGTTATTAAAAATATTTTATTGACATTTTAGCTTTGATTTTCTATGAAAATAACATGTTACTATTACCACCACAAAACTTCTCAAGCATTTCTAAAGGTGGCAATTGAATCTGACGGATACAAATTGGTATGTAGCCAATTTAACTAATTCATAACTATTAATTTATTGTACGGATCTGAATGTGGATATAATATGGATATAAATCACTGTGCAAATCAAATTTAATTATTTTAAATAAATAAAAAATCATACTCAATCTCGAGGCCGAATATACATCCAATAAATCGGTCTGAATTCAAAATTTAATGATCCTCTTAGAAAAAAGTGCATTTAAAGTTTTTCTTTTAATCTTTTTTATTTCATAAAATATGTTCACTCCATAAAATAGTATTCAAGTAATTATTGGAACCATAAAATATGTCAATGAATTTTCAATAATTCATGGACAGATTTATGAAAAAAAAAAAACCCCATAATTTGTAAAAACAAAATCCCCAATAAATTAGCATTATATTCTGAACAGTAATTTAAAATAAAAGCATAGTTTAATAAATTATATCTTTATTGGTATGTCTTTATACATATTATAGTCAGACTAAGTGCTTTGTTTGGTTGAGCTTTCTACGGCCTCAAAAGGATTACAAACGTCTATTTGAGTTTTTTAGAGTTGTTTGGTTAAACTTTTGAGATTGTCTATTTTAAATTGAATAAAGACTAGTAGAGTTTAAACCTCTACTAGACAAAAGCTTATGGGGAGGTACTTCTCCAAATAGATATATAAAAAAAAAAAAAAGTTTACCAACCAAACAATATTTATAATTTTTTTTTTTTTCAAAAACTCTATTTCTAATAGATATACTACACGTAGATTTTTTACCAATAAAGGTTCTTCAAAAGCCCACCAAACAAGCTCTAACCAAAAGCCTTCTCAAAACACTAGTCTGTTTAAAGAAAATATTATGATTTAATTATTACAGGGTTGATAAAAGTCTTTTTTAACCTTACACCAATTTTTTTTTTTAATAGCATAGTTTATTCATCGACCTGAAGAGTCGGAAAACGGACCACCAAGAAACACCAAGCAACAAAGCCAAAAAGAGGAGAAAACAAAGCAAGAAGAAGCACCAGAAAACACAGCAAAAAGACTAAAAAGAGAAAAACATGGCCAGTCTACCAACAAGACACAAACAAAACCGCAACACAAAAGATAACCAAAAGAAACACAGGTCGAGACATAGAAAACAATTACACCGTTAATAACTAAGTGAGCTCTCTTAAATTTAGAGGGGCTGAATGTATAATAACCAAACCTTTTCATATAGGTGTCTTAAACCTAATCCTCAGGGAGTGCAGTAATTTACCCTAGTTTAAAATGAATTTCTTTTAAAGAGATCAAAATTTTAAGAACATCCATGAAAGAATTTTTTTTTCTTCGTTTGTTTGAAATATTACAATAATTCAGGATTTGGGGAAGGGGATAGCTTGAACCACAACCTTATGGTATATGTATGAAAGTCACCAACCTGATTTTGTCTACATCCACGAAAGCTTTCATTGTTGCTTTTACACATGATTTGATGATTCTTATTATTAAGTATTTCTTTGTTTATTACAAGTATCGATCTATTTTTTATCTTGAACATGATTAACACCACCCCAACCCCCCCCCCCCCCCCCCCCCCAAAAAAAAAAAAAAAAAAAAAAAAAAAAAAGGGAAAATAAACGAAAACAAAGTTGAGATATATAACGCTCAACAAAAATATAAGAAGCTGTTGGATAGAGGATTCTGATTAAGTTCATTACAATTTACAAGCATCCCTAAATATATAAACAAAAACAAGAAAACAAATTTGGGATATAAACCCTAAACAAAAACATAGGAAATTGCTGTTCATTTGACTATTATTGGTTTCTTCCGCATTTTTCATTTGCTAGAGATATTGATATTGGCCCTTGATCCTTTTCGTCTCTGCTGCCGGGATCCTCCATTGAATTTTTTGTATTCCTATATAATAGAATTAGTGCATGCATATATATATTCATCGATACATGCATTCACTATCAAAGAATTACATGTTAACACAAATTAAATATTGATTAAGATCTAAGCATGGAAGAGTATATATACCCAGGTTTGCACGGATCCACAGTTGGCTCCAGATTCAACATGTTGTCAGCCATAGCTAGATCATCGATATCAAACTAATAAGATTACCCAAAACAAAAATACAATTAGTTTGATTAATAACTTTAATGTATATAATTAAGAAAGAAAAAAAAATCAAGGGCGATTGAGGTTGTGGTATTCTTACGCACAATTTGAGGTAGTTGTCCGCTTTCACGAAAGAAAGCTAGCAGTCGATTAACATGTTCAGTTTCAATTTCACATAAATGAATCCGAGACACAAGGCCACGAACAATGCCTAGGGAACCATGCACAGGATTGGCGAGCCTTGCATTACCTGCCCTGAGAATGGACTCGGCAGTAGCTTGTCTTCGATTGCGCGGCACTTGATGTAAAATCTGTTGTATGTTTCTCACGCCGAAGAGCTTGTGAGCATTGTGGAAGTCATTATATGTGCTCGCCGGTAAGTATGGAGCCGTTTCACAATTTTGATCACACCTCCTTCGTTGGTGTCTACACACCGCACAAGGTTGAGGATTATTTCCAGCTCCAGCCATTTCACAATTTTATTTTTTCTCTGAAACTACTTTGGATTTGTTATTGTTTTGTATTTTGAATGGGATCGAGAAAATGATATAGTTGAAGTACTAAATATATATAAGAGTGTGTAAAAGTTGACAGAGAGAATAGTAAGCCTATGATAATTTCAGATTTGGTAGAAGATTTTAGTATTAATGAGGGCAGATTTTTTATTTAATGTAAGATGAGATGAGATTGATCCAGTGGTACTGGTATGCCCCTCACACCTATACTATGAGGTTGTGGGTTCGATTCCTCCCCTCTCTCGAAACCCCCTAAATTTATGTAATACTTAAAAAAAAAAATATTTAACGGGATGTAAAATGTATCAAGTAATTGGACGGATATATATATATTAGGATGGATATCTATTTCTATTACCTCTATATATAAAAAGTGTGTTAGATTTTTGAATTATAACCCCACTTATTTTGTTTGATAATGAAATGACATGTATGTATGTCAACAACTTATTTCAAAATTACCAAACATATAATGTTAAACTATTAAGACATGAAGGGTATATATATAATTTCAAAATGTTATTTCATTTATAATGAGAGCTTCTTTTGACAATCCAATTTTTTTCTTTTTACACATCTTTTTTAAATACACTCCATTCTCAAAATTTAAATTTAAAAAATTCGAAAGACACTTTCTTTTGTTCCAATATTATCCTTTTTATCTTTTGGCATTCCTATTCTAAAGACACTCCATTTAAAAAAATAATTTTTTAAAGACACTCCATTTTATTTTAATAAAAGTTAGAACGAACCATTGTAGCCTTTAGATTCATCCGATGAGTATTCTTTTTTGAATTAAATTATTAAAAAAAAAATTATCTCTCCTAAATCATTAGATTAAATATTACATATTAAACACTCTCTCATAAATTTTTAATTACCATATTAAACTCTATCTCCTCCAATATATATATCTCTAATTTTCTATCTCTATTCTTTCTCAAGTAAGACTAACAGTTAAGGGAAAAAAAAAAAAAAAAAACCTTACGAATAAACTTGATTTTTAGTAACCGTATATATATATATTGTTGTATACATAAATTCGCCAACCCGACACGTCATCAAAAAGAGTCAATAAAGACTGCCACGTCACTCATTTGACCGGGTCAATAAAGGAAATGTGACAAGTCAATGTCAAAGTGCCTCGAAACCAAAAAGGTCAGAAACACGCTCGCCAAAACTGGATATGTACTCGCCAAATCTAGATATATGGTCGCCGAAGAAACGAAACCCAGAAATAAATGTACTCGCTGCACCAGCATACTGGGCCTAAACCGACTCGGCAGAAACACGGGAATAAACCCATAAACAACAAGGAATCAAGGGAGGAAAAAGTGAAGACCTATCTGTATCCGTAACAACGTGGGATTCCCAGTACGAATCTGAAAGGAAATCCTACTATGAGTAGGACTAAAATCAAGGGAAAAACCCTAAATATCATGTATAAATAGAACCACTTATCCCACGAGAAGGGGGTTCAGAAAATCGAGAGAAAAGAGAGCAACTGTAAGAGAGATCTAAGCGTGTAATAAGGCAACGAAAACCTAGTATTATTTTTCTGCCCTCAGGGGCGCCGTGGTTTTTTCCCATTCAAGGGTTTTCCACGTAAAATCTGTCTTTTGCATGCGTTCTTAATTTTCTTGTTTTATATTAAATTGATATAATTGTTGAGTGCGTGGCAATCCAAATTTCACCGTCAACATATATATATATTAAAAAAAAAAAAAAAAAAACTAAAAAAACAAGTACCCTGTTTTTCAGAAAAAAAATAGAAATATGAAAATGCTTTTTGTTTTGAAAAATGGAGAGAGAGAGAGAGAGAGAGAGAGATAGTGATTAGGAGAGAGTGTTTAATATGGTAATAACAGATTTAGGGGAGAGAGTTTAATACGTAATATTTAATCTAATGATTTAGGAGAGATATTTTTTTTTTAATAATTTAATTAGTTTGGAGTTTTTTTAAAAGATTTTTTTTTGTCTTGTTTAGTAATTTTAATTCAGGTTAAAATTTTCATTAATAAAAAAAATTAAATTGGAGTGTAAATAGAAAATTTTTGGATTGTAAAGAGAAGCTCTCATTTATAATTTGTAATACAATAAAGAGACATGCTTACCCTTAAAAGGGTAAATTACCAGAATGCTCCAAATATAATTTTCAACTTGATACCTATTAATTCCATATTCAAAGTTGTAATCGGATCTATACATTAAAAAAGATCGATTCAAGCTGACCTTATTATTATGAAAAAGAGAAAGGGCTTTTTCAACTTGCTGACTAGGGTTGGTAGCTAAATTAAGTCTTCGAGACCAGGGGTGGATGGTAGGGAGGGCTGACCCAAGATATAGCCCGGGTTAGCTTTTTGTAAAATATATATATATATAATTAATTTTATATTATTTAATTAATTAACAACACACAATAGATTCAGAGTAAAGGAAAGTTAGATTCAGATAACAATTTAGAGCAGAGCAGAGTAGACTCAGACAACAATATCACGTCAACATCCACTCTCTCATATATCTCAATTCTCTCTCTCCCTCAGTCCTAATTCTCTCTCTCATCCCAATTTGGTGTTTAGGTTGTACACTCCCATCAAATTAAAAAGTTTATATTATTTGAATTCTAAAAAAGCATACAAAATGTGCAAATATAAATATTAACAATATAAGTAAATTGCACCGATTAATTAAAGAGCTTAGGGATAGAGAAATGAAGCACAATAATTTTTACGTGGTTTGGCCTTGCCTACTCCATGCCTCCAACTCACTAAGCTTTATAGAGGATACTCCACTATCAAATTGGACTTCTGGGTGCAACAATTAAACCTTTACAACAACCAAGTGATCACTCACTACACTTGGATTTCTCTCACTACAAATCTTTCTCAACACTCAACAAGTGTTTCTCATACTCAAATAAAAATATGAAAGATTTAGTACATAAAGAAGATTTAAGCACAAGAGAATGTGTGATATGATTTGATGACTAGAATTGGCTCACATATCACTAAGAGACTTCATATGAAAGATAGGAGAGTTGGTAATCTCTTAGAAGAATCAAAAAATGGCTTAAGAGATGAATTTATAGGTCATTTCTGAATGTAGCCATTTTTTGCCCGTTTGATGGAAAATTATATTTTGGTGCCTCTAGTTTTAGATATTGCAATTTGACCTTTAAAATCTCTAAACAGCAAATTATATTTTGGTCCCTCATGTTTTGAAAGTTTAATTTTGACCCCTCTAAAATTCATCTATGGTAAATTAAAAAAAGTGACCATTGGGAATTATGAAAAATTACGGTTTAGTCCCTTTGGTTATGAAAATTTAGTATGGCTCTAAATGTTTTGAAACCGTTCAATTATACCTCTAATTGACCATAATGCATTCTAGGTTGGTTTTTTCATGCCTAAATGACTAATCTAAGTCTCAACCAATCTAGATGGGGTCTAAAAACACTAGGGATTAATAGATAAACCTAATTAATGGATCCTAAGGTCCAATATAAGTCATTTGAGTCAAGCCATTCAAATCACATCCAACATAGACTAGTTTACAAAATAATAAGCCTAAAACTAGTCTTGTTTACTTCAAGCTTTAAGATAAACTTCCTTTGATGTCCATAAGCTTGATGTTTGCTTCTCCATGCTTGTAAAATGAATTCTTCAAATCACTAGAACCTTGCATGATGCAATTTACTCATTTCCCATACAATTGAAACTTTACACATTAAAAATAAATCAAACAATGTTAGAATTTCATCAATGTTTATTATCATCAAACTCAAGCATTAAAACCTTGAGACTAACAATGTTGTTGATAGCAAATACTACTATTTTTTGGATTTGGATCTTCCAATCATTCTAGTAGGAGATAAACTTTAGACACATATTTACAAGTTTAAGTAAATAAAAATCATTTGTTGTTAATTGGGTAGTTGCATACACAAATTTAATATAAAATTCAGAAAAACAAGAATACCGTATAGATCACTTTGCCAAATTTAACATTATGTATAATTTTTATTTTTAATTACATCAAAAGCTTGAAATGAGTCAAAATATGCCTTAAAGTCGATGTATGTATAGAATTCCAATTGAAATGACAATATGCCTTAAAGTTAAAAATATTGTAAATAAAAAATATAATTAAAGTAATAGTAAGTCCCTCGAGAGTCGAGTATACGAAATGAAAATCATAAATTCAATTCATTTAAGACTTTTTATATATCATTTAGATCAAGCTATGCTGCCATCCCGATTCGAACCGAGATGCTCTAGCATTGTTTCTAAAAGCATCATGCCTACCGATATCACCATAACGACAACTTAATTATTTTTATTCAATTGTCGAGATCGATTGTGAAAGAGAAAATTTCAATGAATGTATACAAAATTTATTTAAATAGATATGGGGGAATTACAGTTTAGTCCTTATCTTTTAAGGAAACATCACTTTTTTACCCGACTTACTTGTATTAGGGTCTTTAGTCCTCATCTTTTTGGAAATGCATCAAAAAGGTCCGTCAGTCAATGGTTAGTCAAAGTTAACTGGTCCATGGGTAAAACGGTACTTTTAGTAATGGAAGTGTTAGAAAGACAGTTTTACCCATAAGGATGCAAAAAGTCTGAAATGCCCCTCTAACAATTACTCTTAAACCCCATTTAAATAAAAAATACATCTATCAAGGATTGAACCTTCAACCTTGTGGATAAAAATAAGGGCAAATTGCATTGCACCCCTTGAGGTTTGGGCAAGTTGCATTTAGATGGAAAAGTTTTGTTATTATACATTAACACCCCCAACACTTAAATGTAACTTTAAAAATACCTAAAATGCCCCTAGTTGTATTACTTTATAAATAGTTTTAAAAAGTTAAATAAATAAATTTGGTAATTTAAAAATTAAATAAAAAATATTTGTTTATTTTTTAAACTATTTATTTGATTTGATTTTTTAAAACTATTTATTTATTCAATGAATCATATCTTTTATTTATGTTATTTTATTTTAGTAAAGTTTATAAAGTTTTTGGTTAAAAGGTAAAAAAATGAACTTAAAGTATTTATTTATTTAATTTTTTAAAACTATTTATTTATTAATAAATCATATCTTTTATTTTAAAAATTGTATTAAAATTTTTAAAATTTTTGGTTAAAAGGTTAAAAAATTAAAGTATAAAATAATACAACTAGGGGCATTTTAGACATTTTAAAAGTCAAATTTAAATCTTGGGGGTGTTAGTGTATAATAACAAGACTTTTCCATCTAAGTGCAACTTGTCCAAACCTCAAGGGGTGCAGTGTAATTTACCCTAAAAATAATAGGCTCTAACCAGTTGAGCTACTACAACTCATTGTTGAAGGTTTATTGATTTAAATGTATATATAGTTATATAATATGTTTAAAATAATTTAAATATATTTATATAATTTAAAATAAACTCATATATATATAATTTGAAATATATTTAATAATAATATATCAAAACATATTTAAGAAAAAGAAAAAGAAAATAAGAAAACAAAAGGAAAAAAAAATAAAAAAAAAGGGAAATTTTTTCTTTCTTTCTTTCTTTCTTTTTTATTTTCTTTTTTAATTTTTTTTAATTTTTTTTCCCTTTTTAATTTATGAGTTTTGATTTTCTGGGTTTCTTTATCAAATGGAAATAAGAAAACAAAAGGAAACCCAGAAAATCAAAGCCCGTAGATTTTTTTTTTTTTTTTTTTTTTTTTGAATTTTTTTCCTTTACAAAAAATATTTTATTTCAATTTGATAAAAAAAAAAAAAAACCCAGAAAATCAAAGCCTATAAATTGAAAAGGGAAAAAAAATAAAAAATAAAAAAGAATTTTTTTTCCGTTTTTTTTTCCTTTTTTTTCCTTTTTTTCTTTTCCATAAATCTGTTTTGATATATTATTATTAAATATGAGTTTATTTCAAATTATATATATATAAAAGTTTATTTTAAATTATATAAACATATTTTAAATTATTTTAAACAAATTATATAACTATATATACATTTAAATCAACAAGCCTCCAACAATGAGTTGGAGTAGCTCAATTGGTTAGAGCTTGTTGCTTTTAACCATGAAGTTGAAGGTTCAATCCTTGATGGATGCATTTTTAATTTCCTAATATTAAATGGGTTTAAGAGTAATTGTTAGAGGGGTATTTCAGTCTTTTTATATTGCTTAGGGGTAAAACCGTCTTTTTGACACTTCTATTAACGTTGACTGTCAACTTTTTGGTCAGATGAACTTTTTTGATGTATTTCCAAAAAGATGAGGACTAAAAACCCTAATACGCATAAGTCAAGTAAAAAAGTTACGTTTCCTTAAAAGATAAGGATCAAACTGTAATTGAAAGAGTCTTTTTGTTGTCCTAGTTAGTTATTCAGGGCTCGTTTGCAAGGGCGGACCACCATGGGGACTAGCCCACCGAGAAAAAAAAAAACTCTTAGTTAAAAAGTTATATATAAAAAAAAAAAAAAAAACCCTTCAAATGAGTATTTTACACTTTAGTTCAATAAATTTTAACTTTTTATCATTTGGTCCCTCTAATTCCAAGTTTTCAGTTTCACCCCTGCTCGTTTGGTGCACGGAATATGATAGGATTATTTTCATAGGATTGGATTGAATGAGATATGATTAGACTAAATTTTGTGCTGTGATGTGTTTGGTGATGTATGAGATTGGATTAAAATAGTCATGCCACTTATTTGGTGTGCCATGGGATTGGATAAAAAAAATAATTTTATCATATATTTAATACAGTGTGAAATTTAATATAAAATAAAATAAAATTATTTTTAAATAAAGTAATTACTTAATTTTTAAAAATAAATAAAAATATTTAAAATTAATATTAAAGAAAATAAATTTTTAATTAATATTTAATATTTTAAAATATTATAAAAAGATATATTAAATATATCATTAAATAAAAAATAATAAAAGAAGAAGAATTAAAAAAAAAAAAAAAAAAACCATGGGACTAAATAGCCCCGTGTCACCTGGATAAAATGGTTGCATAGAATTGGACTGGTTAAAATAATTATTTAAATTAAATTTTGAAAAAATAAAAAATAAAAAATGTTTATTTAAAAATAATTTAAATATTTAAAACCAATTTTAAACAAAGTAATATTTATGTTTATTTGTTAATAATGAAAAATTATTATTTTTAAAATATATAAAATAAAATATTTTATAATTATTAAAAAATATTTATATTTTAATTACATAAAAAATAAAATAAAGTAAAAGATAAATGTTTTTTTTTAAAAAAAGTATAAAGTGGTGGGAGTAAATAGTCCCACAAATGTGGGATAAGTTGCTTGCATGGAATTAAAAAATATCATCTCATTCAAGAAACAAACATGGGAGACGAGACTAAAATTAGTCATATCCCATCTCATTTTATGCACCAAGCTTGCTCTTAGGGTTTGTTTGGTGCACATGATAGGTTTGGTGCGCGGAATAGGATAGGATTATTTTCATGAGATTGAATTGGATTTGATAGGATTATACTAAATTAGTATTGTGATGTGTTTGGTGCTATATAAGAATGGATTAAAATAGTATTGTCTCTTGTTTGGTATGGCATGAGATTAGATAAAAAAAACTAATTTTATCATATATTTAATATGGTGTGAAATTGATTAATATAAAATAAAATAAATTAATCTTTAAATAAATTAATTTTTTAATTTTTTTTTTTAAAATACATAAAAATATTTAAAATTAATATTAAAGAAAATAACATTTTTAATTGATATTTTTTTGAAAATATTTTTAAATATTATAATAACATATATTAAATAAATATAAAATTTTATAATTAAATAAAAAAAATAAATGATGAGTAATTTTTTTTTAAAAATGGACTAAATAGCCCCACCTCACCTGAATAAAATGGTTGTATAGAATTGAACTGGTTAAAATAATTATTTAAAATAAATTTTGAAAAAATAAATATTTAAATTGTTTATAAAAACAATTTGAAAATTAATTTTAAACAAAATAATATTTATTTTTAATTTTTAATATTGAAAATTATTATTTTAAAAATATTTAAAATAAAATATTTTATTAATTATTAAAGGATATTTATATTTTAATCACATAGTTCATGTTTGTTATATGGAATGGGATGAGATAGAACTACTTTTAGCTCCATCTCAAAGTTTGTTGCTTGCATGGATGTGATATTTTAATCTCATGCAAGCAACTTATCTCACATTGGTGGGACTAATTAGTCTCACCAATTTATACCCTTTTTTTTTTTTTTTTTTTCTCTTCTCTTTTAAATTTATTTTATTCTTCATGTGATTAAAATCGTTTAATAATTAATAAGATATTTTATTGAAAATATTATCTTCAATTAATTTACTTTAGTTGTTTTATTTTTATAAAAAAATTATCTTCATTTTAAATTTTAATAACAATGGGCGATTTAATTTTTTTTATTAGTTCAATTTTAAGAATAAGAGAAGTTTAAGTTGATAAAGACATACTTGCTCTCCAACTGCAATTATGTCAAACTTTAGAGGCTGTTGGTGTATTTACCCCTTTCAGTAATTTGGTAGCATGGGTGAAATGAAACTGTACCAAATGATTACTAACAATCAAAATTTTGCTTGTGGTTAAAAACAAATTTTATTTTATTTATGTGGTTATTTTCATAAATTCTCACTAATATATATATGATATGTAAATACTAATAATTTCAGGATCTATAGGTAGTTAGAACTTATGGGCCATATCAAATTATCAATTGTACAATCTAGCACAACTCTTTTTCTTCTCAAAAACATTTAGGATTTATTCCCCATCCAATGATAAAGAGAGTATCAACCCAATAATATACAATATCTACAATAGATTACGTTCGTAATGTAAAACTTTTTTCTTAATTACGTTTTATATCTTTAATAAATTTTCTAGATTTAACTAAATATCCATCGGACAATATGAGGTTGGTCTAGTTGTTTGCCTCTTACACCTACATCACGAGGTTGTGAGTTTGAACCTGTTTCTCTCCTCTAAGTCTCGAATTATTGTAATATATATATATTTAAATAAAATAATATCCACCTTCCATCACCCTTGATCTGATCTCCACCTTTTGTTTCTTTGATGGTGGAGATCCAATTTTTTTAAAAGATTTTTTCTTTTAGATTATTAATTTTTTTTTTTATTGAGATAGACGGTGAACATCCATATCTATTTTTTATTAATTTTTATTTTTTAAGGAAAAAAGATTAAGATGAAAGGACTAAAAACCTTTCCAACAGTTAAGTTTGACTAACACTAAGAGAGGTCAATTTCAATTTTTGAAAAAGTTGTTTCCGTGCGTAATTTGGTGAACCTCAAGTAGGTTTTGTGTAATTACTTCATAAAGAAATCTTAGAATAATACTTGAATTTTTGGGATTAAATGAAAAATAGCCCTTCAAACATTAGACTTTTGTTTGTTACCACATACATAAATTTAACTGCCAATAACCACAAAAACTCAACAAAAAAAAAAAAAAAAAAAAAAAAAAAAAACTAACTGCTAGTAACCACATTTTTGATAAATTACCCGAATGCCCTCATATAAAAATGCCAATCAAACTCTCTCTCCTCTCTCATCTCTCTCTCACATCTCCCACATTTGCCAGAGACAACGCCGTTGGGGCAAAGAGGCACCGGTGGTGCACAATTTAGGCAACGCGAGCCCAAGCGAGGTCGCCTAGGCATCGTGCACCCAAGCAACGCTATGCCTAGGCGCAACAACAACACATCCGAGGTAAGCCCTTCCCAACGGCGTTGTTCGTTTGCATAAAAGAAAGAAAGTGAAAAAGAAAATTTATCGAAACAACCCTTCTGGAGGATTGTTTCCATAATTTTATCGTACAACAAGTTACAAACATGGTTTTAGAAGTGATGTTTCAGTAATTAAAAAATGTTAAGATTTCATGTTTTTCTCTAAGATGTCACATCATTGTCAAGGTTTCATATATTTTTTGTTGTTGCAAAAAATAGAAAAAGATGTTAAAAGGGATATTTTTGTAATTTATGACGATGGACAGAAATGAATTTTTACAATGTGATTATTAATGGTTAAAACTTTGTATGTGGTTAGAAACAAATTTTAAGGATACAGTAAACAAATTATTAATGGATCTCAATAATTCGGTCTCTAATGGTTAAAAATTATTGAACATACCAACAGCTTGGCCGCTAAGTTTGACTGATGAAAAGTTAATAGAGGGATTAACTTGGTATGTTCATAAAAGTTAGAGACTAATTTAGTTACTTTTGTAAAGGTTGCAAACTATTTGGAATTTAAAAAAAAGTCTAGGACTTATTTGGTAATTGCGTTTATTTTTTTTAATATATATATTATTTTAATTGACGTATCCGTATCTTGTACCCGTATCCGTATATTCGTGCTACATAGCTCAAGAGCAAGACTTTTATTTAGTTTTGACAAAATGACAGGTAGCATGTTAAAATATGATTATTTTGTAATTGGTAAAGGGCCCAAATCCGATTAGGCCTAAGTGCAATCGGGCCCAGCCTGTTAACTTTTCTCTTAAGGGCTGGGTTTTACACTTAATATGATATTGAAATACGGCCCGGCTCGGTCCGCACAGTCCGAACAAAAACCCGAAGTCCGACGGATCCCAAAATTTCAGGCCGGGCGGCCCCTTTGACACCTCTGCTCACAGGGCGTAATTGCGTAAACACCGTCTTCAATCTTCAATAACAATCCCGCCGTCGAAACGTATCGTTTTACTCTGTTAATGGCGGAGAAACCCCAACCTGTTCGCGTAGTGTACTGTGCGGTGTGCAGTTTACCCGCAGAGTACTGTGAATTCGGACCCGATTTCGAGAAATGCAAACCCTGGTTGATCCAAAACGTCCCGGATCTTTACCCGGATCTCATCAAAGGTCTCCCCAGTTTTAATCATCATCATCATCATCTACACAGATTCTTCTGTTATGTTTATTGTTTCTTATATTGTTTGTTATTATTTGCAGACTCAAATTCAAAAGAAGAGGATAGAGTCACAGAGCAGTTACAATCCACTAGCATCTCCGCTTCTGCTTCTTCGGGTTAGCTTGATTAATTCTGCATTAGTTTTTATTTATTATTATTATTTTTTGAAGCTACTAGCTTTTAACATACTATGAAGTTGCATAGTTGAAAAATAAGCCAAGTTGTTCTTGAATTAGAGATTGGGGAAATAGAAGGAAATTCTAATTGGTACCATACTCTTACTGCTATTAAAAAAAAAAAAAAAGTATTGTACTGTGATTACTCAGGCGTATTGTTTCAAATTTGACCCTTTTTTTCCTTCTTATATTCTTATAAGCACAACTCTTCATAAGTTGATCTTTAGTGACCGTAAAGAAGGGGTTCCATATTCGTGAGAAAGGTGGTATTTTTTTTGGAGGACCAGCTGTGAGTCTGTGACTGATGTCTTTTAAGCTGAAGCCAAAGTATGTTAACATAGTAGGCGGTAACAATGGATGAATAAGTGCAATTGATAGTATCTTTTCTTTTTTTGTGGCAATGGATGAATAAGTGCAGTTGATAGTTTCTTTTCACTTTTTAGAAAAAAAATAATTTTTTTTTTATAAAATTGTCTCTTTACTTTTTTTTTTTTGGTGTACATAGAATGAATAGGAGGGAGATAAAACGTCTGTATTTTACGCCAGTGATGACAAGTATTCCTGCTTGTTAGGGTTACCAGTCTAGGTTAACCTCTAGAAATAAGGAGGTTGGTGGTGTAGTTGGTTTCCAAATGAAAGAAGCTAGGTGAACAGAACTATGGCTATTTGAACGAGAAGCATAGATGCTTGGATTCACTGAATATCCTGAAAATCCAAGATAAGTAAGAGTAGCTTCTTGATCTTAGCATCAGTTGGACTGCTTTTGAAAGTAGAATGATTTATTGAGATTCTATATAAATGAATAATTTATTGATATAATCAGTTGAAGATAATGCTAAGTGCAAGGGATATGCCATCCCCATCAGCCATTTGAAGTCAGAAGATAAAGAGTACCTTGGGTAGACCGTAGACTGAGCATGAGTAAGGGAGAAGAGCTCAGTAGTATTAGCATTTAGCAGTGAAAATTATGAACCTGTAGCTCTTCCTTGGCATAAAAATTCCCTGCGGATAATATAGAACCAATATCTTAACTGAAGCTTGATATTCTTAACTTACACCAGGATCTTTAAACCCTAAAAGTCAAACCTTTTGAGTTCCTAAGGAAAGTTTTTACTTCTATGAAGAAATGTTCTACCAAGGGATGGCTCTCATCAATATAGTTTGCCACACTCAGTTTCAGGTTTTTAGTACATTGGTTAGAATTTGATATGCTTCTTGCTTGAAAAAGTATTGAGATTGATGTTTGCTAAATGGGGAAATTTTTTATAATGTATCTACCTGTTTTACTGTTTTGGATGTGTGGAAGAATACTTTTGATTGGGTTGAAGCAATTGAAATTATTTTTCTGCATTTCAAATGTATATGTTACATAATACTGTTTTGTTCTTATTAATTGTATTGTCTTGGTTATTAATAAATTGGATTTTGGATGATATTTGTGCTCCATAGTTTTCTTCATGTCTACCTTTTCACTTCTGATCATTACTTGAAAATTTATGGAATGATGACTTTGTTTTCCACTATCTCTGTCTCTGGGCTGCTGGACCACTACAGCACCAAAGCATGAAGAAGTCAAACGCCTTCCTGGTGGAAAGATAAAGAAAAAAGTATGACCTAGAAAAATATTCCATCTGCATTTTTCACATATTTTGCGTGAAATGATTCATGTAATATTCATTAAATAACTGATTTGTATGTTAAATTGTTTCTGTAGGATAAGCAAGAAGTTGTTATTGAAAAGGTTGTCCGTAACAAAAGAAAATGTATTACTACTGTAAAAGGCCTGGAACTTTTTGGTGAGCTATGTTCTACTTTGTTTTATATATCATGTTTCTATAAATTTGAAGTTTGTGTTCCATTACTATGATCATTGACTCAGTTCGTTGTATTACATTTCAGGTGTTAAACTTAGTGATGCTTCAAAGAAACTCGGGAAAAAATTTGCTACAGGAGCTTCTGTTGTTAAGGTGAATGTTGTTTTTGGGCAGTCAACATGTAATCTATCAAGCTACAGATGCTAATAACGTTTTATATTTTATGGATGAATGGTTTTAGGGTCCAACCGAGAAGGATCAGATCGATGTTCAGGGAGACATATCATATGACATTGTGGAGTTTATCACAGAAACATGGCGTGATGTAACATACTCTAATCATTGTCTCCGATGTTATGCACTGATTTAAAACTTCTATTGGTTATTTATTTTAGTCAATATTGAATTGTGAAATTCTTTAATTACTTGCTATAGGGCAGGTCACACTTTTACATATCAAGAATTTCTGCCCTATGTAGATGCAATAGAGATAGAAACTAAGCCTATATGTCTGTTAATGTTATTGAATGTGTACATTATCCAAGTTCTTGTCAGCTTAACACAGATTGTGAAACCTAGAATCTTGATGGTTAATGTGTCATTTATTAAACATGAAACTATGAGAGAAACTAATGCTTGCAGCATTTTAGTCGAGGTACCATCTTCAGTATTGCTGTTCTTGATTTATGTTCATTCTTCGTGTAATTGTACCAATCAATCTCTGTCAATAAGTATTTTAATTATACTATTTCACTTATGGAAGCTACCAGTAAAATGAATTACAGACTTAGTATTTTTTGTGTTTGGGAAAGTTAAGGGCCTGCACTAGGTTTTGTATGTCTGTGAAAATTTCAAAATGATGACTTTGGGCTTAATAAGAAATACAGAATTTACTGATGTCAAAGACTTTTGAGTGATGGAGTTTGAGTGGGTATATTTATTTATTTATTGTGTATATATGACACTTCTTGCTGACTAGCTGGGGTAAGAATGTAAGATTAAGCTGATGGAAAAAAGTTGAAAACCATTTTCACATTACCTATGACTTGTACCAGCTTCTATAGAGACCTAAGTACAACCTCAATTAAAAATTTTAAGATTGATTTTGGTCACGTTAGAATTAGGATCAATGGTAGAAACTAGGAATTAAAGACATTGAACAAAAATACCAGACCTAGGGATTTTGTTTTATCATTGACATTGGAATGATTAATTTGGAAACCTTGATTGTAGAGATGTGCATTTCACAGTGGTGGTCTGAAATTGAACATTTAATTACAGTTATGATTTAGATTGTATTATGTGGCTAATGTTTTCTTTACCTCCTCTCTCTCTGTTCTAGGTCCCTGAAACTGCAATCTTCTTTATTGAAGATGGAAAAAAGGTCCCAGCCGCATGATTACGAAAAAATGTCTGACAAACAATATGAAGTATGGCATCTTCTTTTCCCTTGACACTGTACTGATGAAGATTTACCGTATGTAATTGAAAAGTGAAGGCTGTTTGATGAAACCTGTGGCGAGTGAGACTTTGTTTCTCTTCTTATACAGCCTCCTGTTACTTTTGTTGCCAAAATAGTATGTTCTTCTGTTTAAATGTGTATTTAAATTTAATGGATATGAATATATGATACAGGTTAGATAAACAGTGTTTACATTTATTTTGTTTTCATATTAAGCATTGATGTATTAGAATCGGCCGAGTTGAATTTTTCTTAAGCAATTAGTATTTACTAGCATGTTACATTGTTTATGCTGACAGTCTGACACTATGGCTGTCACAAATACATGTGAGAAATTTGTCTATAACAATGAATTATTACTTGAATACTGATCTATGGTGTTGTTTTCTATGCTTTTCTTCTTTTGTTTTCATATTAAGCATTGATGTATTAGAATCGGCCGAGTTGAATTTTTCTTAAGCAATTAGTGTTTACCAGCATGTTACATTGTTTATGCTGACACTATGGCTGCCACAAATACATGTGAGAAGTTTGTCAATAACAATGAATTATTACTTGAATACTGATCTATGGTGTTGTTTTCTATGCTTTTCTTCTTTTAGTTATATCGACTTTATAAGCCAAGGAAATCAGTAAAGGACAAAACCTTTTAGGGTCATAAGTTGGCATCTAGCTTCTACCATTACAATTAAATTGTTGTTTATTTTTGATTATATAGAGGGCATGCACATAGTCGGCCTTGGTATATGCTCTTGCAAAATATGTGCATGGTTAATTGGTGCTACGAGATTATTGTGGAAGTAATCTCTTTGAGGGTAAATTATATGAACCTCTCGAGAGGTTGAATGAAATTTCGACATTCCCTTGTCTGGGAAATTAATCACGATTTCCCTTGCTTGGAAAATAGGTTGACCTCACTATATTAGCAACCTTGGCTTTGTTTTTGTGACTCTTATGTTACCAAAGTAATGATGTTGCTGCAGCAGTAGACATTTTGACATCAAATCTTAGTGCATTTATGAAGAAAATTAGGTGATAGTTTCAAGTCTACGAACTTTTTCCAAAGAGTTACTATCAACATTTTGCTATTTTTAATCAAAGTTATAGGTACAAAATTTAAATTAAGTTGTCTTGTTTAATATGATATCTTCTTTCTGATAGCATTTAATCTATGGCTTCATTAATGGAGGAGGTCAATGTAATTTCAAAATTAAAGGAAAATGCTATAATTTTCTAAACCCCAGGAGAAGTCAAGGTCAAGGTAATTTAATCTTTCGTAATTACATTTCAAAACCAAGTTGCAGTTAGGTTTATGTGGTCTTGGCAATAATAGTCCAATACGCCCTTAATAATGGTGTTATAGAAGAAATATGTAATAGAGGGAACACGTAGGGCAGAAATGGCTTGTACATTAGTGGTGGACATGGTGGATGGAAACACAAGTGGATGTTGTTCTGGTCTGGGGGTTGAAGTGTGGCCAATGGTGGTGGTTGTGTAACAAGGCAAGTGTAGTGATGGTTTAGTAGGGACATTGGCTATCGGTAAATAGTGTTGGTGTTGATATTAATTTGGTTAGTTTGTGGCATTGAGCTAAAAATAAAAGAGCAGTGAAGACACCCTATAGAGGTGAATGGCATATTTGGAGAATGAAGACACAAGGTGAAACAATGTTAAATTGCTTTTTGAGCAACTTGGAAAATGTATGATGGCGTGAGCCATGTTTTGACATTATGTAGCTAGTAAAAGAGATCTACTTTATGCATCTGTAGTTACATTATATAAGAGAAATAAAAGCAAAGTGTAGAGAGATGAGAGATATAAGAACAAGAGCAGGAGAATATGTTGTTATTATGATTTATGAGTAAGATGAACTCGTAATTGAATTATGTGAATTACTACAATACATTTTAGGAAAAAATTGTGAAATTTTTATAGGCAGATTGTCTACAAGGATTGCAAAGTTCAAATGAACCTAGCCATGGTTGCATCTTCAATGAAGTATGGAAATGACTGTGTAGTGCTGGCTGCACCATTCATAAAGGTCAGTTTTTTTTTTTTTTTTTTACTAATTAATCAAGTTGTCGTTTATATCAAATCTTTGGTGAGATCATATGCTTGGATATATTATTACTTTGGTCTGTCAAATCAATGTGTGCATAAAGTAGCATGTTTGAGAGAGCATTAGTGTTTAAAACTTGTGTCTAATTGGAGTTTTATGGATTCTTGTCCTAATCTTTATTGTTGAGTCGTAATAGTGGGGTATATATGGAGGACTTTATGGAGCTTGGAAGTCCTATTTGCTTTGATAGTTGTCCGACCATGCAGTGGTGATCTCATGTGTCATGGAAACATATACAGCTTTTACCCCTTGTAGTTTTGTCAGGATTCTATACTTCCTGTGATTACAAATCCGAGAGGAAAATCAAGTAGATGTGACACTAATATGGTAAAATCTACAGAGCAATTGAAATCTGTCCTTATTTTCATTTCAAAATCTGGGAATATCTCCACTGCCATATTGCAAGACAACTTGTTGAGAAAAAACAAATTACTTGGGCTGGAGTTTTACCAAAAATAGAAACTAAACTTGTCTGAGAATCAAAAAAGATTTGAAGCTTGATTAGATTGATGGAAGAGAAAAGACAGTGTAGTATAGACAAAACAATTAGAAGTGGGACTAATCTTAATCTAGAGTTGGTATTGATCTAATTAACTTGTACATAAAAATGAGACTCTCACATGATTACATTGCCTTTGTAGTAAAATACCAAACCCCACTCCACTTGGGCAGATTTTCAAGTCTTTTAAGTCAATTAGATGAATCCTAAGAGCTGATTTTGGGTAGATTTTTCAAGCTTTGTTATTACTGTCATCCACCATTTTGTCATCATCATCTCTTAACAGCCTGGTCCAGACCACCCACTTATATTTCTTTATCTAGCTTCTTGAGGTGTGAATACATGTTTTCTTTGTTTTCTCTTGAATATTGAAATGGGACAAGCATGTTTAAAACAAGTTTCGTCTTTAATTAGCTAGCTTGTGTTCACATCTAAAAAAGTTGATGAACAAAAACTTCCACACTTAGTTGTCCCACACACATCAAGTTGTTTTATGTGTTCTTTTTTGATTTCTAGTTTCTTGTTGTGGGTTGGATTTCACCATATGATGTTTTGTATTTTCGCTGTTGGTCATCAATGCCCTATAAAAATATATATATATATAAAGTAATTTGCTTTTCTTAGAGTGCTCAAAACATGTTGCCTTTTCACTCTAGGTTTATATCTATCTTTAGATCATCATTTTTCATTTAAAAAAATAACATAGTTGGGTCCTGTACTTAAGCGTGCATTACTAAAAAGTAAAATCATCTCTCGATAATCATTTTTTTTGTCTGATTATTATAATTAATTCAGGGTTTGGGAGTGTGAAAGACATACTTGTATAATGTATTAGTAAAAAAACTTTTGATATGTTTTAGTTTTAATGACAAACCATGAATATAATAAATTCCAGTGTCAATATAAAGCAGTGCATATCATATCATAAAATAAAACATACAGGTTGTCGGTCAAATCCGAACATGACTGTGAGGACCAGACTGGTTTTGTTTGTTTCTTATGATGCTAAAATCGCCGGTATTGCCAGACTGTTGCAGTGTCTCATCTCACGCTCATGACAAATTATGTATATATACTTGAAAGTTGAAACACATTTCATCAGCTTTTGTTTTATTATTATTATTACAGTTTCTCGGATCGTTAAAGAATATATTATACAAATTTTAGCATGTGATCGAGCTCTCACTAGGAATTGAACTAGAGAAGTTGGAATTTGGAAAGATGGTTGTGACATGTGACTATGTGAGGGAGCATGTAGTACTGTCTCATAGCTGTCTTGCATTCTCTACTAGTAAGAAAAATGTGTTTCTCCGACTGAAAGTTTTCCAAGACAAGTCTATTATTTACAATGAGTCCACAAATTTTAATCTACTATATATTCTTTACTAAAACAAAACAAAATAAATAAATAAATAAATAATGAATAATGATCGTCATCTTCTGGTGTATATATATATATATAGTGTCGTTTTCATACGGACATCCTGATATAACTTCATGAGGATATTGAATTTGAACCATTAGTTTTGACAAGTGCATACACATTTGAGTCAAAGCATGTAAAAATAGTGGCTCACATTCAATATCCTCATAAAGTTATATCAGAATGTCCTCATTTGAAAAAATATATATATATATATATAGTCTTTCTACTGTCAGTTCGTCCTCATATAAAATATATCAGGACGAAGAATGTGGACTATAGATTATGGAAAAGTTTTGACAAGTGTATACATTTTAAGTCAAAGTATGTAAATCTAATGGTCCATATTTTTCGTCCTCATATAAAATGTATCATGATAAACTGACAATAGAAAAATAGAAAAACTGTATATATATATATATATATATATATATATATATATATATATATATATATATATATATATAGCTTGCTTGTACAATCTGTAGATTGATTTATTTTCTTTATCGATACCTTTTACTTTTATGCACGTAGAAACACTTCTGCTTTTAAGAAATTGTAGACATTCGATCGAAAAGTGTGTTGAATCTTAAAATGAACAAGATTTATTATTGAAAAGTCAATTAGTTTTATCTTTATAAAAAGTATTTTGCATGTATCACATAGTTATTATTATTTTTCAGGATCAACTGGTTTTAATAAATGCATACTTTCATCTTTTAGCGAACTTTAGCGAACTTGTAATGTTTGGGGTTCACCAATAATTTAGTAAAAAGATAAAATCGGAAAATTCCAAACATTTGAATTTAGCCAAAAGAAACAGAATTGTTAGGATTACAATATTACTGGTTTTTATCTGGTAGACATATAACTGTGAACATATTTATAACCAGATTTTCTATTATCAGTTCGAACTGACAATAAATATATCAAAACGAAGAATGTGGACCACTAGATTTACATACTTTGACTCAAATGTATGCACTTGTCAAAACTTCTCAATAATCCATGGTTCACATTCTTCGTCCTGATATATTTATTGTCAGTTCGAACTGATAATAGAAAGACTGTACTTATAACACACTTATCTATCTCATCAATTGCATTGCTTTTTCTAGTAAAATGTGATGGATTGGATAAGTGTTTTTATAAGTATGCTCACAGTTATATGCCTACAAGAGAAAAACTCACACTATTACATATTCTATTTTTAAGTTTGTACCTCATTATTCCACTTTACTCTTCTAGTCTGCTTGGCCAAGGCTCCTAAATTGTCAAATTACCCCACCTGAAAACGAAAAGTTGTTCGATAATTCAAAAAGAAAAAGCTTGCAAATTACATCTCTAGCTTAGGAAACTAGAATCTACAAAAAGCAATATTTTTTAATAGAAAAAATTGTTTTTAAAAAATGAGAAAATCTTTTGTAACAGTACTGCTTTGAAGTTATTACTCATGGATTGAGACCTTATTGGTTTTTTGTTAATATTTTTTTTTTTGAAAAATGACAAACTTTCATAGACCTTTTCATTATTTGTATATATTTTTGAACAATTACTACCAATTCAAAATTTTTTGGGAGATAGATACTACTCAAACCCCAAACCTCACAACCTCAATGATATAGGTGTGAGACTGAGGAACAACTGCATCTGGGTCTTCATTATTCGTATTTTGTTAGGGTGAATATCTAACTTTATATGCATGTGATGTTATTTTTCATTTTTTTTTTAACGACTAATTTAAACTCATGTATTATATCCTAGCTCGATAGTACTCAACTACTTATTCGGTTATTTCCTCTTCTCTCTTGTGGCGTGTTAAGTGTATACGTCCGGTTCACTCAAATTATACTATACGGCATATATGAGTAAACTTTCATGCGAGAGACTCATACCACGTGAATAACAGGAGTGGATTGACTATATATGCTCATGGAAGCTTTTCTCATCTTTTTAAAGCACTTTTGGGATAGTTTTGGATGGATTCTTGGAATGACTAGGCTAATCTTCAAATCACTGAGACCAAGATCCTCTGAGTGATAGTACAAATTATGGGCTAAAACGAAACAGTAAATGGTTTCACTAGTAAACAAATTGAAGTACAAGAAACACACACAATTCACAAGCTACAACTTAGCTATAGGTACTTTAGTTTTTTTTCACGTTGAAAGAAAAGAGAAGAGACAGGGACGGTGCATGCGCAGAGTATCTTAGGACCGAGGAGGTTTCTTTCAAGTTGATATACCATATAAGAATCAAATCTCTCTCGTGGTTTGGGACCCAACAATATGACGTATATACAATCTACACTTCCCATGAAAAATATTGATTGATCGATCGATCTGTTGATTGAATAATGATGTGATGAGATGAGATCATCAACATCTGATTTGATGTACATAATCTACAAGATCTTGACACCTAATTTTGTACATAAAAATTGACCTTATAACAAGAAAGATCGATATCTGTATGTATGCGCACAGCGCACACACAAAAAAGATAAAAAAAAAAAAAAAAAAGTTTTAACTAATTGTTTTCCATAAACATGAATAGATTCTTTATAATTCATAGGTTGATGATCATGTATGCAGATTAAAAAAAGAATAAGAAAAGCTTTAACTAAATGTTTACCATAAACATGAATATATTATTTATAATTCATAGGTTGATGATCACGTAGGGTTTGGAGTAAAAAAAAGGGGTGCAGGATCTTGTGGATATGGAATATCTTGGCGTTTATACCTAGGTAACATGCATGGGTTGATGGGTTAGGGTTTTCATGATCGTCTAGAAAGCGACCTATACTCATATCTCTTACCACTCAAATTTTATAATAGAAAAGTGAGTTAATTAATACCCAATTGTGTTGTAATTGATGATGAAATCTTGTTGGTCTGGAACCAGGATGGATATGGTCAGATACGCTGTTGGACTTTAACCTAATCGCATAATGACATTTGTAAAAAAAAGATGACTACTAAATCATATATATTCATGCATAGGTAATAAATTAAACCAAAAGAAAAAAGAACAAACTATGTTGTTAAGAGTATCATAATTGTGTTATGAAGCAAATGCCTCAGATATATATGGACGAAACAGGTTTTTTAGGATATTTGTTTTGTTAAAAACTCTTTTCTATTCATTTTAAGGTATTTTTCATTGAGTGGGAATTATTTGGTGCTCATCAGGTTCATGATTCAAGACATTTTTTTTTTGTATGGATATCCTAGATTATCACATCTAGTAATTAATAGAAAAAGTGATTATATTAGGTTTGATAATCTAGAATTTCGTACGAAAAAATGTACAATATTTTTATATATTTTTGAATATATATATCAACAGTCTTTCTATTATCAGTTCGAACTGATAAAAGTTATATCAGTTCCTTGTATGTGGACCACTGGATTTAAATACTTTGACTGACAAGTGCATACAGCCAAGTCAAAGTATTTAAATCCAGTGACCCACATACAAGGAACTGATATAACTTTTGTCAGTTCGAACTGATAATAGAATTTCTGTACATATCAATGTATGGTTTTTTATAATTTAATATTTTTATTTAATTTTTAATTACCTGTTGTAAAAACAACATTTTAACTTGATTCTTACAAAATAATAAAAGATAGTACAAAATAAGAACATTAATATATATAATGATAGATATGGATGATCGAAGACGCGCTAAAAAAGAGGGTGGTGGGACAGAAAAGAAATGGAATTAAGAATCGTCGATCTAGTCTACTGAAGATCTTTGTCAGTAGAAAAATAAAACCCTAGAGTACAGACAGTATGGAACCACGAGTCCATGGAAAATTCAGCATTGCATGCATTTCATCCTTCTAGTGGGTCTAATACATTTATGTTACCTTGCTATACGGGCATCCACACTACCATCAAGTTATATACCACCGACCAATGTGTTATGTTGGAAATAAATACTCTTTCGGTTTAGCAATATTACGATATATCATTTTAAAGTTATATGTATAATGTATTATTGTTGTCGGTTTAAATTTTGATTACCATCATTTGTGAAATATAATAGAGGACAAATTAATGTTAATTGACTTAATCAATGAGAGACTCAATCAATCCTCTACTTCGATTTGAGAAACTCCTTGTCTATAGCTATCATCCTTATAATACACTAATTAAGTTAATCACAATCATAATTATATATATTCTAAGCAAGCAAACACGAGACAAGCGAGGGCGGCGTGTTGTTTGGCACTTTATATTGGAAACAATAGTTTCTTGCACAATTTATTAAAGTTTCTTATATCAATAATTATAAAAGTAAATATCAATTATAATTAGAAAACGTCCTTCAAAAAATTATAATTAGAAAAAGAAAAATCGAGTTTAGAAGTTAACATCGAGACATCGAACGATTTTCTGTTCTCTTTAAAGAAGAGATTATATGTATATATAAATATATATAATAGTGAACGATTAAGAGTCTCTCATAAGAGATCCATTATTTTAATTTCGGTAAAGACCACCATAAAATCATATCGATTTGAATGAATTTTGATATAATTTTTTTTTTTGGATGATAAGTTCATCGAAATCTACCTATGAATAAAATTTGATAATTTTTTAAACGCTAGAACTATTTTAATAAATATTTTTTGGGAATGAAAAGTTTACCAGCAATACAGTAATTATAATATTATGTTAACATGTCTTAATTAGAAAAAATGTTATAAGTCAAATTTTTTTTTATTGAAAATCATATTTCTTTTTAAACAGAATTATTTATATTGTGAAAGAATAAATATAACGTAGATAATGAACTTTTTAAGATCTTATATATATATAAAACATGTTAACATATATTTGATAATTCCATATGAGACACTTATTATATGTTAACATAATTCCATATGTTAATTAACATATATTATATATAGTGCTTCTTTGTACTTCTTATTAATTACTAATCAAAAGAGTTTCTCTAATTTACATTAAAAAAATAGCAACTTTTTTTGCAAAACCAATGTACTAGTAAAAGTTAAACTTTTTAAAAAGGATTTTTTTTTTTTTTTTTTTTTTTTTTTTTTTTTTTTTTTAATAATTACAAATGATTCAGAATTTGGGGATGATACGACTCCAATCCATAGTCTTTATGATTTAGCCGTGAGAGGCATATAAACCACTAAAACAACCTCGTATCGTATTTTAAAATCTACTTTTTGACCGTATCTATCTATATTAGATTGACTTGGAAGTCCCTTAAGTTCATCTATCTACCAGCTGAGCTACGTCCATGAAGTCAAAATAGCAATATTTTAAAATCTACTTAAAACTTTAATTTAATAACTTATATATACCAAACAAAGGAATTGAATAACATGGAGTTTGTATCATTTCCTCGTATTATTCCTATCCCATCTTCAAAGAATCTAGTGACATACCGATATTATTATTAGTAATAAATGGTTAAGATTTTATTCCTTCCTATTAATATTTTATAAATAAGTAATCAAAAGCTCCAAACAAAAGACAAGGTAGGGATGAAGAGAGGAATTTTTTGGCCATATATGAGATAGCGAATGATTAGAAAACATATATAATAATTATGTTATGTGTGTTAATTATATGTCCATCGAATAAAAAAATGAAAAAAAAAATATTTAAATTTTGAATTAAAGAAATGTATATGAATTTGTTTAATTAAATTTTTTAGATTCTTGATATGAGTTTTTAAAAGAAAAATAAATATAAATTGGAAAGCAAATGGTAAAATGATTAATGTGAAAGCAAATTAAATGAAGAGAAAACTGTTGATATATGAGAGCTCGATCGGTTTAGGTGGAGACGCAAGTGAGCAATGGAAAATGACTGTGAGGGAGAGGAGGCAATTTCTTGGTTCTGGACCACGTGATCTTGTGGGCTGGCTGGCTTCGATCCCAATAAAGATTTCCAGTATCTCCCAGTAGTCCCCCACCACCCTCACTCACCCATGTTTTTCTGCACCTCTCTGTCTCTCTCTTGTTCATCATCGTCATCAAGATGAACCATAAGAATATAAGATCAATGATTATTTATTAAAAAAATACGAGATCTACTATGTAACGTTTGAACTTTTGTAACATTATAAATTTCACACCACTTTTTTAAAAGTAAATAAGTTACTTTATAACATTAAAGAGTAGACTCTGTGATATTATAAAGTCGATTTCGAAAAAAAAAAACATATAGAAATGTCGCACCCAAAACCTACTATGTGTGAATATATTATATACATCCAACTATCCAAGAGATGCATGGATGCAATTAATTTCCACAGTACGTACAGAATAATGTTAACACATTTCTTCCAACTATTGGTGCGCATAATTTGATTGAACCACTTTTGACGATTTTTCTTTGCCTTGATCATCATTGTGATGTATACTACTGCAACCATTTATTATTGTATTGATACTACATTTCAATGCAAAGATTTCTTGTGCTAGTCATTATAATGTATTAGACTACAATTTTCCACCATCTTAATTATTCTAATCTAGCTTTATATGGTTGTCAATCCATATAAATGTGACAGGAATTAGACATATAGGATTATCTTTCAAGTAGATATATCTTGAAACTAATCACCTCCAATTCATATATATGTTGTAGGGTTTTCTTAATTTCTTGCATAGTTGCATAAATATATATAGTTATAGCATGATTAATATAGCTATGTTTTAGGGCATGAGTCATGACTATTTTTGTTAATAGTCCTATACATCCATTAATTATGATATATATTCATCTGGCCAACCTTTTTCTCTTTTGTCATTCATGTTAGGTAAAAGACCTAACCAACACTGTTTTCACATATGTGACAAACCATGCTTAGTTGTACCCATGAAGTTTCCTGATGTTATTAGCTGCCATCTTCTATATAATTAGATGGGAAAATCCATCATATCTCATAACTGATATGGTCTATCATTTAATGCCTGATCTATGTGGGCATGCATCTATGTAATGTATATGTATCTTTGACATGCATACATGGAGCACATGCATATGTACGTACACTCTCAATTGATTGATTACATATGTAGTTCTACATATGGATGCATGGCATCATCAGATGATACTATGCATGCGTGCATTTTCAATTAGGGTCTGCTATATATATTTATCTGATTCTCGGTACCTGCAAGATCGGGTCAAAGATCATCCTTTGAATGGGACTTTTCGTTAGTCCAATTTTGATTTCCAACCAAATCTTTGGTTATTTGGACCTGAACGTTATAGTAGAAAGATTTTTTATTTTATTTTTGAGGAGTGCTAGATACACTCTCTCAACCCACTCTCTGTTCATATGATGACACGTGGATAATATTAACTTTCTTACATTAAAATTGTAGCCTTTATAAATGGTCTCATTTTTCATTTTATTTACAATATAAACCAATAATTTATTTCCTTATTGCCCTTCTTCTTTAACTTTAACATTGTCATTTAATATAAGTGTTATATATATATATATATATATCAGTCTTTCTATTATCAGTTCGAACTGACAATAAATATATCAGGACGAAGAATATGGACCATAGATTATGAAGAAGTTTTGACAAGTGCATACACTTTGAGTCAAAGTATGTAAATCTAGTGGTCCACATTCTTCGTCCTGATATATTTATTGTCAGTTCGAACTGATAATAGAAAATCCGTATATATATATATATATATATATATATATATATATATATATATATATTTATTACCTGTGCATTTTTGTTTAAGATTGTACAACTTCTTTTATTTCTTGAGTGTAAGGTCCCAAATTGAGTTGCTTGGATATTTCTTTTTACCAAATTTTCATTACCATACACTAACTAATTGATGGTTGTTGTATAGAATAAATAAATAGTAAAATAAATTAGAGTTAAATAGTTTTAAAATATATTATAAAAAATTCATTATTTTAATTTTTAACATCCAAGGAGAAGAACGTGAACCTCAGTTACCCGTATTGGGTCCGTCCTAATTGTATATGTGTTTGAGCCAGAATCTTTACCTTTCAAGATTTAGCTAATGAAAGAATTTTTTTTTTTTCTCTCCATGTGATTAAACAAAAAAAACAAATAAATCTGGTTAGATTGACAGGCAAATTCAGTCAAATTAAAGCAAGATAAAAAAAATATGTAAGTGTCTATTTAACAGCAGATTTAAAAAAAATAAAAAAAATAAATTTAGTAATAGACATTAAGTTCTACTAATCTTGTCTTATGAATTTTTTATAATATATTTTTAAACTATTTAACTCTAATTTATTTTACTATTTATTTATTTTATACAACAACCATCAAGTTAGCCAATGATATAAAAAAGAAATAGATATATGAGCAATACATATATTTAAAAAAAAAAAAAAACTGATATTAAATGACAATATGTTAAAGTAAAGATGAATGACAATCTAGGAAATAAGTTGTTGGTTTGCACTGTAAATAAAATGAAAAAAGAGGCCATTTATAAATGTTACAAATTTAATGTGAAAAAATTAATGATGTCCACATGTCAACACATGAACAGAGAGTGTATTGGGAGAGTGGGTTAAGAGAGTATATCTGGCACTTATCTTTATTTTTATAAAAGAATAAAAATAAATAATAGTTAATTACACACAAATAATTTATGGTATATATGATTCATTCTTTACAAATAAAATGTCTGTCTATGTTGCAGGTTTTTATCAATATATAATTCCATAGGCCATGCATTTATATATAGGCAGGGACAGATTCATGTGATTACATGTGATCACCTAATATAAATATATATATACTCTTCTCGTGTGCATGTCATGACAATGTTCTCTGGCTATATTTTTCTGAATTCAAGATAATATACAAGTTGCTTGACATTTTTATATTGATTTTAGCTAATTTTTAATACATACTATATATTTGTTTCTCAACAACTCTTTTTTTTTTTTTTTTTTTTTTTTTGAATAGGTTTCTCAACAACTCTTGAAAGGCAGGATTCGTATATATTATATACACATGGTCACATACCCTAAATTTTGAAAAGGTTTTGTATGAAAAATTCATCAACAACCTATTATAAATTAATGCATATCTTAATTAAATATGTATAGTATATATAGTTTTGAACTTTCCTCTATTGGGTCAATTAAGACCGACGATAGAAAATGATTTCGATGAGAATAATGTTAAATTGTCCAAAATTCTGTCAAAATAATGTAGTAATGTTTTTGATAAGAATAATGTTAAATTGTCCGAAATTCTGTCTTGTGTTTAGACTAAAAAAATATTCGTCTAAAATTCTGTCCAAATAATATAACAAACTGATTTGAAGTAGCCCTATTGGTTACGAGTGGATGTAATAATATGGTAGTTATAAATTAGCTTACCAATATCATTTAGACAATGAATTTTGAACAAATTTGTAGACAATGTAGTATTACGCTTTTGACAAATACCAAATGTGAGACAGCTGCTTAATGAATTTAACCAATTTTTTTTATCAGAATCATGGGGATCATAACTAATTAGGCATGTGTTAAATTATTTATAATATTGATAAAAGCATATCTAAAAGAGGAGGGAAACTCTTGTAATTTTGAAATAAAATTGAAGTTATAAACTAAAACATTCGCTAAAATAATAAGAAAATTTTGAAAATATTTAAATAGTTCACACTTAACTATAAAAATGTAGTACATTTCTCCTTTTACATTTGTGGTAAGGGTTTGAATCTCACTTTTAACTCAAAGTATGAGGAGACCCCTTTCCTATAATACAAGTTGTATTTCGGATCGTGGTTATAGTTGTTAATCTGGTTGACTCCTAATATATCTCTAACCCGATGAATGTCAGATTTTATAAATAAATAAAAAAAAACGTGAAAATTGGATTTGTCAGCTATCACTTAATTATGTTCAAAAGGACATCATGGTTAATAATGGTCCCGAATTGACTTTACCACATATATGTAGCCTTAGATACACACAAACAAAATCTTGAGTCGAAGAAAAATCTTGCTAATGTCTTTGTGAATCTTGTGTTAAGACATTGCCTTGATTCATGAGAATTCCTCCAGCACAAAGATCATTTAGATCATTACGTAATTTTGTCCTCAAATGCATCATCCTATAATAGGAAACCAATTAACAATATTATCTTATACTAAATGTAAATAAGAAATTGGGTACAATCCCAATTGACCAAACTTGACTATTATTGATCGTTAGATTACCATCCTACGATCCAAATTCATCCGGTATGATCTCGCAATCGGCCCACAAGAAAGGAAAAATCTGCGGATGGCTTGTGTTCACTCACGATTAGGCAGCAGACACCAACACGCTATAAACGTAAAAAGTAAAAGTCGGCTGTTTGTTTTTTTCATTATAAGACTTATTGTCTCTTATATCTTAAATTAAGATAAATCAGTTTGTTTGTTTTTCCAACTTATATCTTATTTTAAGATATATATGTCTTTTAGAAAAAGTAAATTTTTTTTACTTTTATCTTAGAGTAATTGGCACAAATCCCCCCTCGAGTATATATAAATTTGCATGTTGCCCCCTAAACTTTTTTTTTAGGCATGTTGCCCCCTAAACTATCACTTATTGGCAGAACAAGAGTAAAAATGTCCCCTCAGGGGAGAAAAAACCAAAGGATTGCCAATAAAGTGATAGTTCAGGGGGCAACATGCCTAAAAAAAAAGTTTAGGGGGCAACATGCAAATATATATACACTTGAGGGGGGATTTGTGCCAATTACTCTTTATCTTATTCAAAAAGTGATATAGTAGAGTATTTTAGTAAATTTCCACAAATGTTCTATATCAATTCATACATTTATAATTTTATGCGCACATAATAAAATCCTAAAAATCAATTTTCCAAAAATTCCAAATTTTAAAGAAACCCTAACACAACCTAATCAATTTTATATTTGTAATAAGTCATCCAAAATGAAAAAAACAAACATATTATAGTATCTTAATTTATAAGACTTATCCATATGTCTAACAAATTAAGGTCTTATAAGACTTTAGATAAAAAAACAAACGGTCCCTTAGTTACTTTTGCAAGTGTAAATAATAGAATTCACGGTCTTAATTTCCCTCGAAATCATGTAAAAAATATGTAATAGTACATAGCTGCCAACGACGTCGTTTCGAAACCTGACGCCTATATATATATATATGTAATATAAGACATCGCTCATATCACCATCACCAACTTGCTCTTCTTCATCTTCTCTTCTTCTCTTCAATTTATATATACAGTACACCCTTTTCACCATTTCTCATCAACCAAACAAACATGGCTGAGAATTTTCAAATCCAAACATATAATTTGCTCTTCTTCTTATTCATTATAAGCCGTATGATCTCAACCATAGGAAACTCAAAGCCTTTGAACATTTTGCTCCCACACAAGCTCCAGACCTCCGACATCTCAGACAAGCTCCGGGCAGATCCCGCCGCCATCGATTCCGCCTCCAGCGATTACGGTCACATTGTCAAACAAGACCCCGCCGCGGTTCTATACCCATCATCGACACAAGACATCGTGGCTTTGATAAAAGTAGCCTACAACAGCCCAGTCCCTTTCGAGGTCGCGGCGAGAGGCCGCGGCCACTCCGTGCGCGGACAGGCCATGGTCCGAGAAGGGGTGGTGGTGGAAATGCTGTCGTTGAAGAGCCACCGAGGAGGCGGCGGGGCAGGAGGAGTTGTGGTCTCAGCTGGGAGCCATTTGTATGCTGATGTGGGTGGCGAGCAGCTGTGGATCGATGTGTTGAATGCGACACTAGGACATGGCCTTGCACCGCCTTCCTGGACCGATTATCTGTACTTAACAGTTGGTGGAACTCTCTCTAACGCTGGAATCAGTGGCCAAACCTTTCGCTATGGTCCACAGATCAGCAATGTCTATGAATTGGATGTTGTTACTGGTACGAATTTATTATAAATCTCAACTATTTACGATCTGATCAACCTGGAGAGTTTGTTCTTTGTTAATGAGAAACGTTTTTATTTGGACCTACTTTTGGAAAAAAAAAGTAAATAAAGACAACTGTGAATAATTCCAACCACCTAGCTGTTTCTTGGAACTTTACATGAAATTGTTAATAATGTCACTACTGTACATTTTAATTACTCTCAGTTAACTGTGCCGGGTTTTCAAGTTAATGATCATAGAGAGGTTTTGAGCTTTTAAATTCTTGTTTTGGATTTATTCTAATAAGACGATATTTTTTTAATAGTAGTGTAAACAGTTGATTAATAGTTTTGCATGCATGCAGTTATTTAGGGTTTATGTACTTATGTGGTTTGTGTTTTCTGTATCAGGAAAAGGAGAGCTTGTGACTTGCTCTGCATACAAAAACTCTGATCTGTTTTATGCAGTTCTAGGAGGTTTAGGCCAGTTTGGGATTATAACCAGAGCAAGAATTGCTTTAGAACCGGCGCCAAAGAGGGTAAATATACATCACAATTCGCTTGGATTAGATATATGTTATATGGGTCTTTTTCTAGTCAAATCGGTCCAATTATGAGACCTGGACGACTTGAGAATTATTATATGCGATATATATATATATATATATATATATATATATATAATTTTTTGCCAACCCTTATAATCAGCGCATTGATTTTATTTTGTATATTTTTCCTAGGTTAAGTGGGTGCGTCTGCTTTACAGTGATTTCTCAACTTTTACTAGAGACCAGGAGTTCCTGATATCAATAAACGGAAGAGGACAAAAGCAAGCACTGGATTTTTTGGAAGGTTCACTTCTTATGGACCAAGGTTCTCCGGATAACTGGAGATCTTCCTTCTTCCCACTTTCTGATCACTCAAGAATAATCTCCCAAATAACCGAACATGGCATCATCTACTGTCTTGAAGTTGCCAAATATTATGATGAGCGCACTCGAAACACCGTGGACGAGGTACCACATAGTCATGATGATCATCATATTAATTATTAAAATTTGGTTCCATTGAATTAAAATAAGATAATTAAAAAATTGTTCTGATATATTATTATTTTCAGGAATTGCAACAATTGCTTAGAGGGTTGAGCTTTCTTAATGGATTTATGTTCAAAAGAGATGTGTCCTACGTAGAATTTTTGGACAGAGTTCGAAGTGGGGAGCTAAAACTTGAGTCACAAGGATTGTGGGAGGTTCCTCATCCATGGCTAAATCTATTTCTACCAAAATCTCGCATCTTGGATTTCAATGAGGGTGTTTTCAAGGACATTGTTCTTAAAAGTAACATTACCACAGGACCTGTTCTTGTTTACCCTATGAACCGAAACAAGTAAGTCTTCTTCTTCTTCTTGATAATTTTGACTGTTCTATTCTATTATTTGAACTAAAATGATTTTTTTTTATAATTGAATTTCTACAGATGGGATGATAGGATGTCTGCAGTGATACCAGATGAAGAAGTATTCTACACTGTAGGATTTTTGCATTCATGTGGGTTTGATGACTGGAAGGCATTTGACGATCAAAACAAAGAGATATTGAAGTTTTGTGATAATGCTGGCATCGGAGTTAAGCAGTATCTTCCTCATCATACAACCAAGGAAGATTGGATTAAACATTTTGGGTCCTCAAGATGGAAGGCTTTTTCAGAGAGGAAAGCTCAGTTTGATCCCAAATTGATTCTATCTCCGGGACAGAGAATTTTTAGTAATAATTAAGAAATATATTAGGATTATTGCAGATAATAATTAATTAGTATTTTATTTTATTTTATTTTTGGTGTGGAGGATTGTAGTATATGACTGCATGACACATTACTTCGATTTTAGCTGCATATGTATTATTCATGAATAGTTGATAATTATTTTAATTTTTAAAGGGCTGTTAAATGGTATATATATATTTTCTGGGTGAACTAGCTAGTACTTATTTTTTATTTTTATTTTTTACTTAAATCCTTCATTTTTTTATATGCTACATGTGGTGCGACGATTTGGATTTAAGATATTGTCGGACTAAATGAACATACTACATATACTTTACTGGAAAGCCACTTTGAACAGTATTTATTTCCTTCGTTAATTTGTGAAAATCTTGCACTAATATTTTGTCACATTTTTATATTTTATTTTTAAAAGAAGACAATGATGTAACGTATCTAGCTAGTGAGAAAAACTTATATGGGAATGTCTCATTGACGTGGACCATCCAATAAAAGTATACCATGTGGTACTTTAAAAGTATATTTTCATATTATCAATATAAATGACACACTTTTATTGGACGATCTCACCACGTGACAGTGAGACCGTCCCATGCAAGTTTTTCTCCTAGCTAGTACTAGAGCTCTTTCTTTTCTTCCATAGATACATTGAAAGTCATGTCCCACTCAAAAAGAAATTGAATTGTCCTGTATAAAAAAATATACATAGCTGATAGCTCTCTTTTAAGTTATTATTACTCATTTTAAAAATAAAAAATTCAACTGACGAGATGAGGTTGGTCCGGTAGTAAACTCCTCACACCTGCACTAATGAGATCGTAGGTTCGAGTCATTCCCTAAAAAAAAAAACCCGAATTTATGTAATATTGTATTTAAAAAAAATAAATAAATAAAATTCAAGTTATCATGTGATAGTTCATGTGGTCCAAAGTTTTTCACAGTTTTGATTGGCGCATCATCCATATATATATATATATATATAATTATATATTCCCACTCAAAAGATCAAAATGGAAGACAAATAAAATGACAATCTCCATACTAAAAGCTTATCATCTAGTACTGTTTGTGGCCATGATTTGATATGCCGGCCACTTCCCTAAGCATGCAGGAATATTAATTAGATGAAACGATCACTAATAATTTTCTTGATCAGATCCGATATGATTAATGTGTTGCGGCTTCAACTTTCTAACTCTTTACTTTTGATCCAAAGTAAAAGAAAGATAAGATATATAGAGATCCAAAAGAATTATATAATAGACTTACACATATGCATTGATCATCTATAACAATACATTCTTTCTATTAGCAATATATTCATTAAACATGAGTCATGACATTGATCCATACCATTTAATTTTGGTTACATATATTGTAATACAAACTCAACACATATACTTAAACATCTCTTCTTGCCCTTGTTGGCCTAATATATTTGCCGTTTATAAAAAAAAACACATATACTTAAACATGCATGTTGATGGCAAAGTTGCATACATAAGGATAGTAATATGAAAGGTATATGCAATGTGGTGGCTGTGGAGATGGGCCAAATTGAGATATGGTGGCATCGACAAGTGTATTTATAAAAGGAAAAATGGTAATGAGAATGTTTGCAAATGTTATTGCGGCTTGCAGGAAACCAGGAAACACGAATAGGATAATCTCCATCGTTTTTTGACTTCATTACACGTTCTCTCTACTTGTAATCATTAATATTCTTATATTAATTAGAATTACACGCACGGTGTGCATGCAACTTTTATGATCTTCAAAAGAGCAACATATCTTTTTTTTGAAGAGAAAAAGAGCAACATATCTATTCTAACTTTTATATATTCCCCTTTATACCTTGACACCAACACGCACACATTTTTTTAATTAATTAAACTTTAAACTTAAAACTTAGAGACACAGTTCACTAATCTGCCAAACTATTGCTTTGGGCTGTTTCTTTTTTCTTTAAATGTAGACATAATTATTGCCAATGTTGATACACTTTTGAAGGAAAAAAAAAAGCTTTTTATTTTTTATTTTTTTATTCGTAGAAATGTAAACATGATTTCTGTAATTCTATTTTATACTAAAAAAATTAGTATAATACCGGGCAAATACTTGTACCAGACTAATTTTGCAGCGTTTACTGCATCTTTCTATAGAGAAATGCTTCCCTGACTAACAATGTGTTATTTAATGTCACATAACATAATGCGATCGAGAAAGTACAGTACACTGAACGCATTAATTGAACCATTTAACCTTTACAGAACTAACGATTTTTTAAGAAATAAAAATTAAGGCTGAGCAATAATACTCAGTTTAGAGGCGCAATTAGGTGTTGAGCCAGTGGCTGGCCTAGAATTGTTAAACAACGTGTACAATTTACAGACCATGGGCCCGATTTTTATTTACTTCCTTGTTTTTTGTGGTTCCTAGAATCCTAACCATAATTTTGGATTTTGCTAGATGTGTGATTTCATAACTCAATAGATCAAATGATCAATTAACATAACATTTGGGATTCCATTTGTATTTTCATTTCTTTGTTAATGAAGTTTAAACTACATTCAAAATAATTAAGTAAATTCAAGTTGAAGCGAAGACATAAAAAAAAAATGTCATCCAAAAATGATGTAATTTATGCATATTCCCTTTTAGCTTTTGGTATCCACCTCCCCTCCCACATTAGTGGTGGGGTTCAATTCTCATAATTCGCAAGCATGTATGAATAATTTTCTATCTGATTGCGGGAGTAAATATCTATGCCGTGTATGTAATGCTTAATCTCAACAAATCTTGATAAACCCCAAACATGTTCTTTTAGAAAACTCACATGTGAAGCTAGAAAAGACGTGAATAAATTCTACATTGCAAAGAAAAAAAAAAAGACAAGAGAAAGGTATACATACATACATACATCATTTCTCATTAACACATAAAACTCTAAAATATGGAAATTTGATATTCATGTTGGATGTATCGAAACGAGATGATGCCCATGCCATGAGGTCGTGGGTTCGAGTCCTCCCCCTCTAAAAAAAACCCCGAATTTATGTAATATTTCATAAAGAAAAAACATACATGTTGGATGTCATATTTTTTTTTTATAAAATAAATAAATAACAATAATGATGTAATGCGTATGGTGGGACTCGAAGATCTGACCACTAAAGTGGAAGGGAGGTGCACAACTATCTATACTAAGAGGTGAGGTGCAAAATCAAGAATTTCTTAAGAATATCTATCTGGGTATATATAGATATAATGTAATAACAAATTGCAATTCAGACTTTAGGCTTGGGCCTATGCTTGATACAAATAATGTGGCCAAGTTATGCAAAGAAAAGAAAAAGGGGGAGGGTGGATTCGAATTTTTTTTTTTTTTGAAACAGTAAAACTTTATAAGAAAGCCAAAAAGGCAGCAAGCAACACCACAGAACCAAGAGGCAAACACTACCCAAGCAACCAAGCAGAGAAGCAAAGACGAAAACAGAGACCCTGACAAACAAAACAAACCCCAACGCCAACAAGAGGCATAACCAAACAGCAACACCAAAAACAAACCAGCAGTGTCGCACAAAAACAGCAGTGTAAAATTGATTATTGGCATATTTATCGTAGAGAAAAGCTATTGACAATCCATTAATTATCTATTTGCATTCCAATTTTAACCTGTAAAAAAGTTTTAAAGGCACTTTAAACCAATTTTTTTAGAAAACAAGCTTTTTTCCATCTGTATATTAATCAATTTTACACTATATTAAATATATGATAAAATTATTTTCTTATCCAATCCCATACGGCCATACCACACCAAACAAGAGACATGATTATTTTAATCCAATCTCATACAGCACCAAACACATTACAACACTAAATTTAGTCCGGTCCTATCTCATTCCATCCAATCCAATCCAATGAAAATAATCATATCTTATCCCACGCACCAAACGAGCCTATAGAGTAATGTTAGGCTTTCTAAATTTTTTTCCAAAAAAACTTCCCAAATGATGTTGGTATGTGAGTTGTCAACATCACATCCTTCACCACATAAACTCGTGATTTATAAGATGTTGACAATTCACATACAAACATTGTGAGGGATGTGATGTTGACAACTCACATACTAGCATAATTTAGGAAGTTTTTTGAGAAAAAAATTTGGAAAGTCTAACATTACTCATTTACTCATGGATGCCCTTGCACAGTATTAGTATTCTCAAAGTCATATCAGCATTTGGAGCGAGGGACCAGCCCTCGTGGTGCAGCAAGCAAAGATGATACGGCAAGCACTCGGAATGGTCGAAACGATCAGAATGGTCAGCCTGGACGGTTTGGTCAGCTCGCTCAGAATGGTCTGCTCAATGACTTGGATCAGCCCCTATCAGAAGGGCAAATTTCGGGGGTCTTTTCAGAGGGCAAACGAACTCAAAATCAACATTGTAATATATTTCCGAAAAGCCCAAGACTAGCCCTACAAATGTTATGAAGACTCCGTCTTCTATAACGGGCTGCAGAATATCCAATTTCGGCCATCTAGATTATTGCGCGAAGATGGACGAGAGCTGGACGAGATGATCCGGGCTGAACTTCGTGGACCTCTACAGAGGGCATATGAGGTCGGATTATCTATTATAATATGTTTCCGAAAATCCCAAGACGAGCCCTACAAATGTTGTGAAGACTCCGTCTTCTATAACGGGCCGCAGCATATCCGAATTCGGCCATTAAGTTTCATGCGCACCAAGAGAGCTGTTTCTTGTTTTATTGTTTCTAATTATTGTCATGATTCAGCTGCAAGGCTGATGTTCCAGCTGGAAGGAGGAGTGAGCTGGACTGGAAGGAGGCGTGAGCTGGACAAATAGAGGTGATGTGGCAGGTCACATGAGCTGGCCGAATTGGTTCCTTGATGGTTCAGGAATTGGAGTCCAGGATTGTTCGGATTATTAGCAGCAGAATTCTTTTCAAATTAGGATTAGTTTAAGTGTTTCAGAGTTTGATTAGGATTTAGAGTTTGAGTTTTCTTTTGTTAAGGTTAATTATTGCCTATTTATATTCCTATAATTGCATTCTAATTCTTCAGTTTTTGATTAATAAAAAATACAGAGAATGTTTCTCAATATCCATGTACAACATTCTTTGCGAAGATTGTAGTATTTGAAGTCTGTTAACAATCCTTCGTGCACGAAGTTGAATGTTATCAGTAGCCTAGTATTCTGGCATCCGTGCGCGGATCAACAGAATATTAGTAAGTTGTTTCTAATTGTTTCTTGCAGGTTTTTCTCGACAGAGCTTCCGCTACACCACCTCGCATCGGCAAGAGTTAAGGGAATGGTTACTGCTGAGTTGGTTAATTCATTCCCCGTTGTTGTTATTGAGTGAATCGATCTGTACTGTTAGCGCAGTTGATGGTTAGTGAATAGATACCTTTTCTTTTCTTGCTTAGTTCACCGATCTGGATTTTAGTACTTTCAGTGTTCAGCATTTTTTTTAGTAGCTAGTAGCGCACCCGAAGGAAGTCAGTACCCACCCTCCAAGTAGCTAGCTAGCAGGCTCAGTGGAGAAAGGAAATGTGAATGTTGCAAGTCAATACAAAATATCTTCTCTAAGGCCTAGTTTTAGTTTTATCCTAGGAAATCCATTTAAAAACTTGTTGGAGGCGGGGTACAAGAAGTCAATCATGATTATACCTATAAACACCTCTCAATAACTCTCCCATTACACTCCAGCACCATTAATTTCCGACTTCTTCTTTCTTTCAAAGTCGTTTTTTATTTTTTTCATTTTCTAGTAAGAAAAAATAAAAATTCTGTCACAGTCATGGTGGATGCATGGCATCATCAGAGGATATAATGCATGAGTGCATGTTGAATCTGCAAGATCGGGTCAAAGATTATCCTTTGAATGAGCATTTTCGTTAACGATTTGATTTCCAACCAAATCTTTGGTAATTAAGACCTGAAAGGTCCTGAACATTATAGTAGAATGATTTTTATATTTATCAACGAATATACATAAAAGAATAGTTATATACAAATAATTTATGATATATATGATTCATTCTTTACAAATAAATTGTTTGTCTATGCTGCAGGTTTTTATCGATATATAATTTCATAGGCCATGCATTTATAAGCTGGCACATATTATTGTGATTATATATGATCAATTTATCAATCTCAAGCAACAATAGTACAACACCAATCTTCATCAAAACTTTTTTTTTAAATGATTGGAGGCGACCTCCAGTGGAGGTCGCCGGCCAAACAAAAAAAATAAAAATAAAAAAATTAAGAAGAAGAACAGATATGGAGAAGAAGAAGAAGAAGAAGAGAGAGAAGAGAAATTTTTTCATAACAAATGGGCTCTGAGAGAAAAAGAAGAGAGAGAAGTAGAGAGAAGGGAGAGAAGTAAAATAAAGAAATGTGTTTTGATCAAAAACAGAAAAAAGGGAAAACATGGGTAATGGAGAAAAATGAGGGGCAATTTAGTATCTCGAAACACATGTAGATACACATTGCCCCTAATTTTTTAGTTTCAAACAATCAACTTACTAATTGTGGCTAAAAACAATAAAGACTCTAATTTTTTGGTTAAAAGGGGTATTTCCTCATATATTCTTCCTATAACACCATTGAAAAATGTGATTCAGCCCGACAATATCTTAGGGCGCGTTTACTATTAGGAATGAATGGAATCGGATTTAAGTTCCACCAGAAAGGAAATGGAGGGGAATCGGAATCAGAATCAAGTTACTAGATTATATTCCGGTGTTTACTAACAATTTAGGAATCGAAAACATAATCAAATTTATTCCATTTCTAATGTTTACTTAAACTAAGGAATCGGAATAATACATAATTGATTACAAAAATACCCTTTTGTATAAAACATGTTGAAATATATATATATATATATATATATATATATATATATATATATATATATATATATAATTTATTATGAAAAAATATACACTATAAATATAATAATTAACATCTTTATATTGTAATATTTGAACTAATTAGGGTTCAAAAATTAAATAACACTTTTTGGGGGAGGGCTTGTGCAAATAGCACCACTTTAATAAGTCTTGTTTTAATAGCACCAAAATAGGTGATGAGACCAAAATGCCACCACTTACTCTTTTCTTTTTTATTTTTTTTCTCAAAAATTCGAGACTTATTTGCAGTTTTGAGACTTATTCATGATTTTTTCGAGACTTATTCATGCATTTCGAGACTTAATTCAAGTTTGTTCGGGACTTATTCTGTTCGACCTCCATCAATGGTGACAGTGACGATCCGACAATGGTGCCGGTTGACTAAAGAGATAGTTGGATCTGGAAGATCGAACGATGCAGAGTTCGTTGGCGCCATCGGTTTCGTTAGATTCGCAATGGATCGACATAGATCAGACGATGAAGATTCGCGACGACTTGGGTTTTGCTTCGTTTCTCTCTCTACACAACTCGAAAATGAAAACGAACAATTCGGTTACAATGATTGGCACTCGACGAACGTTTTGCCGGTGGTTTTGCCGGTCAACTCGCTGGTCGGCGGTGGCACCTCCATTGAAGCTCCATCAATGGAGGTTTTGGAAAAATGAAGAAGAAGAAGAAGGTGAAGGACACACAGGAGAAAAGAAAAAAAGCTGGGGGATATTTTTGTCCAAATTCCATTTTTGGTGCTATTAAAACAAGAGTTATTAAAGTGTGATAGTTGTACAAGTCAAAATTTAAAAAGTGCTATATACCCCTATTTCCTCAAAAACTATTGAGATAACTTGATTAAAAAAAAACAAAGCGCAACCGTATATATAAGAGATATGAATATACCATAGTTATTATTATTATTATTATTTTGAAAAGTGCTGTAATTATTTTTAGTTCATAAATTGTATTGTAATATGTATATATAAAGATGAATTTTTTTATAAATCACACAACTAGAATAATATAAATTATTAATTATGTAAACCAATATTAAGATTAAAAAAAAAAAAAAAAGAGTAAACTAATATGATTTACGTAAATTAAAAACAAAAGTCAATAATCATAAAGAAAACGGTTGCATTTTTTTTTTTTAAGTGATGATATTTTAGTAAATAAATCATGAATTCCTTTTTCAATCAGGAAAGGAAACTTGATTCCTAGGGTGTGTGGGAGGAATCAAGTTCCCTTTCCATCAGGAACTTAATTCCTGATTTATGAGTGGGGTCCACATAATTTAATTCCTTAAAAATTTAGTAAACAGTGAAATTCAGAAATCAGGAACTTAATTCCCTTTCCTAAGTAGGATTACTCCAATTTTCAAAAAAAAAAAAAAAAAAAAAAAAACATTCCTGATTAGTAAACATGCCATTATATTTGAGTTACAACTTACAAGTATATTTATATTCTTCCAGTGTGCATGTGACGCAGCGTGAAAACACAAAAGGAATAAGACCAACGTCTATATTCCGAGATAAACTGTAATCCACCAGAAAAAAGAAAACTCTTAAAAGAAACTCTGAATTTTTATTGAATGAAAGATAATTAGCCTTTCGGCTTACAAACCTATTTAAAGCAAACAAACTCTAACCCTAATCCTTGTTGAGCAAGAAATGATTCTAATTAACGAAAATTACCAAAAATAGCAAAATTGAGATAATTGCGGAAACAAATACTACTAAAGACCTAAATCAAGCTAGAATTGACGGTAGACGATTCTGACTTATAAAACTCAACTTATAACTCAAACAAAACTTTCCTAAAATAGCAAAAACGACAATTACAGGGCCTAAACGATGGAATTCGGCTAAAAAGGGGTATACCTCATGAGAACGTGACTATTGAAAATCTCGTCGAATTGCATCAACTGTGAAAGTTTCACGTCATTCCGACTTCAGTGCCAGCACTAGTAGAAATAATTTAGCCTTGAATTTAGGATGGTCCCTTAAAGCCATGAAGGAATCTGGACCCAATCAGCATGGCATGATTAGGGGTGGCAAAAATCCCCGACCCGCCCCAAACCTGCCCCGCCCTGGTCCTTTTGGGGCGGGTTTGGGGCAGTGAAAATGGGTAACAGGGCGGGTTTGGGGCAGATATTTTGACCCGGGTCGGGTATGGGGCTGCCCCTTTTGCCCTAACCCGCCCTGTTTGACCCGGAATATAAATAAATATTTAAATATATATATATATATTTTTTATCCATCAAACAGCGGTTACCATATATGACTCAATTGAATTGAATAATTAAGAAAATGTAATCAAAATACTTGAAATAGAATAATAGTCAAAAGGTTGTTTGAAATTGAAATGTAACAAAGAAAAAAGATTGACTACTAGCAACTCAAAATTCTTTGTATAGCAAAATCTTACACTCAGACAATAGCCCCGCTCATAAACCCCTGGAATTGCTGATGGACTTCAACCTTCTTCTTCTGCCACAACCTGTCCAGTCCACCATTGTTGTATGTATTTTGTATTTTTGTTTAAGTTATTTTGGGATTTGTATTTTATACATTGCCTAAGAATTTAGTGTTTATTAAACTCAGTTATTCTGCTATGTTAAATTTAAATTTACTGTTATTTTTTTTTTTAATGCAACGGGTCAAACGGGACGGGTTTGGGATGGAAGTTTTTGACCCGGTCGGGTCACGGGTCGGATTTGGGGCAACCTTTAAAAACCGGGTTACGGGTTTGTGGCGGCCTTGACCCGCCCCAACCCGCCCCATTGCCACCCCTAGGCATGATATTGTTCTCTTGCTATATTTTTTGAATTCTTGCAAGTTGCTTAATATTTGTAAATTGATTTTAGTTAATTTTTAGTACATATTATATATTTGTTTCGCAACAAAATTTTTTCTTACAAACTTAACAACTCTTAAAAAGACAGGATTCGTATATATTATTAAATACAGGAACCCTAAATTTTGAAAATATTTTATATGAAAATTCATCACCAACAGCCTATGTACAATTAATATTAAATTAATGCAAACGATAAACTTTTTGGAGCATATATAGTTTGGAACTTTCCTCTATTGGGTCGACTGAGTCCGAAGACAAATGCTAAATTTTAGACGGTGTGATTAATTTATCCAACTATTGATCGTAGCATGGTATCATATCAAATAATTTGTGTTAAGTGAAGATTGGCAACATTTACTCCTAGTAAAGTGGTTGAATACTTCCCATTTTACGTTTGTGACAAGGGTTTGAGTCTCACATTTAACTCAAAACATGGGGAGACCTCTCCCGAAAAGGGTGTAAAAGTGTGTTTGAAATGACTTCAATTAGATCTTCTAAAGTATATATTTTACCTTTTATTAAATATATTTTTTAACAAAAAATTGTATGTTGTTCGATATTCAATTAAAAAATAATCTTTAACTTAACAATGTATATATTAAAAAAGTTTTTTTGTTGTTATAAATTATAAAAGTCATTGACAAAGTATTTGTAATGAAAGGGATATACCATGAAATATTTTAAAGTTTATAAAGGGTAATTGAGACAATTTATATGTTGTAAAAAATCATCAAAAGGAGTTTCTTGAGATAACTCAAATTAGGTTAGTGATAATTGAGTAGACCTCACATTTACATCTATGAGTTATGGGTTTGAGTAATGCCATGTCCTCAAATTCAAAAATATTGTAATAATTAAAATAATAATAAAAAAAACTTTTGGTCAAAAAAAATCTTCTGGTTAATAAAAAAATTAAAAAGAAGAAGCTCTCATAAAAAAAAGTCATAACAACTTTCTAAAATAAAAAATAAAAAAGCATAACAAACACAATCTAAATATTGTCACTCTAACAAAATAAAACAAATTAAATTGACCCATTATATAAATTAGGCCATATATTTTTGACGGGTCCGAAGTTTCATTTGAAAAATCCACCATCGAATCTAATGCAACAGATTCTTTTTAAAAAAATAAAATTCCAATCCAATAAATTTCCAAACTTAGTATCCAATCAAATCTTATAAATTAAACCTATTAAATGATCATAATGTCATAAGTCATGTCATAATAAATTCCCCAGAATCTCATCTCAACCACAAAAAAATTCCACGATCCATCTCTTCAACTCAAAGTCAACCAATAAAAGCAAGATTAATCACTCAACATTCACCAAGATCATCAACACAATCCCAGAATATCTTTGTAACTTTTAACAAATGAGATGAGAAAAAAGAAAAAGAAAAAGAAAAAACAATAACTGTCAGGAAAGTTAACCCAAAACTAGAGGGGCGGGATTAGCGGCGGATAGAGGAGGAGGAAAGAGAGAGACGACCGGAAGGGAGGGAAGAAGACAACAGTCAAACATTAATGTTTTTCTTTTTTCAATCAGAAACTTATGGTTTTATTATAATGATTGATGACACGACCAAGAACATCTTCAATGAGAAACTTTTGGTTTCTCAGAGAGAGAGAGATGTTTTTTTTTCCAAAGCTGAACATTTTTTTCTTTTTTAAAGTTCAATTTTCAATTTCTTTAAAAATATATTCAATTTTCAGTTTTAAATTCAAATTAATCTGGCATGCAGTTGTTTTTGATTAACTTGTACAGACAAAACTACCCTTCCTTACACGCCAAACATTAATTCTGGCATCTATTGACTAACATGAGAAGTCAATGATGATTAATTATCATTAATTATATATAATTAATTGGGAAAATATCGAAATCGTATATGTGTATACGAATGAATGTGTGGTTAAGATGTGATTGGTTTTAACAACCACTTTATCAACAATCAATCACATACTTTAAAAAGGTCAGGAAAAAGATTAGATCAGTAGAAGATCCAAATCCCCTATATAAATCCCTCTCAATAACTCCCTGCTTTGCACTCCACCACCATTAATTTTCGCCTTCTTCATTCTTAATTACTTCCAAACTCATTTTTTTTTTCATTTCACAGTAGTCATGGAGGCCATATTAAATTTTCAAAGCCTCCTAACATGTCTCATGTTCATATTCATGATTATGATCACATCATCAACCATGGCCAATAATATTACACTACCACCAAACCTCCAAGACAAGATTCACACAGATGCTGACGCCATCAAAGCGGCTTCCACCGATTACGGCCACATCATCACCCAAAAACCTGCTGCGGCACTCTTCCCCTCCTCCATGGAAGACCTAAAAACCCTAATAGGGTTTTCATTCAACTCCTCTGTTCCCTACACTGTCGCGGCCAAAGGCCGGGCACACTCTGTCCACGGAGAGGCCATGGCCACAAACGGGGTGGTTGTGGAAATGACGTCGCTAAGCAAAAACGGCAGCAACATGATCGTGATCGGTGGGGACAAGGCTTCCGGTTTCTACGCGGACGTCGGTGGAGAGCAGCTGTGGATTGATGTGTTGAATGCGACGCTGCAGAAGGGACTTACACCGGTTTCATGGACTGATTATCTGTATCTGACGGTGGGTGGGACGCTGTCGAATGCCGGAATAAGTGGCCAAACACACCTCAAAGGGCCTCAGATAAATAACGTTTATGAATTGGACGTTGTCACTGGTACGGATTTCTACTCTTGTCTTCTTCGAATGAGTTCAATGCAAAGTATCAATTTGCATGAGACATATTTATATGTCTACATATTATCAATTTTAACGTATCTTTGGTTTTGATAAGAATCTGGTTTTTTATTATTTATTTTTTAATAGATTATGATAATTTTGAAAAGACATTCAAGCATCACAAATCACGACGACGAACTCACACCTAAATCAAGAGGTTGTGGTTCGAGTCATATCCCGAATTATTTTATTAATTAAAAGAAAAAATGGGTTCGGTTAATAGATAGAAGATAAGTTTCATACCTTTTTCATAGAACAATATCGGTTAATAGATTTGGATAAGATTGAATGCTTGGAAATTCTGTTACAATCGTAACAGTCGTAACAGAATTTCCCGCCAAAATATTTCCTTGGCAAAGTTCCTCTGTTCCCAGGAGCTCTGTTCTTCATGTCAGCAATGTAATGTCTACCGTCTGATTAGAATAATCAAAGTCTTATTATTTGGATGTTGACCTTACTGGAAACGCTAGCTCCTGGGAAACAAGCGCAATCAATTGTAAGATGTTGACCTAACAATTTGTTATACAATTTAAACGGTGCCTTGTTTTTGTGCAGGGAAAGGAGAGCTTGTGACTTGCTCTAAACAAGCGAATTCTGAGTTGTTTTACGCGGTTCTTGGAGGGTTAGGTCAATTTGGGATTATAACAAGAGCAAGGATCGTCTTGGAGCCAGCCAAAACAAAGGTAGGTACACATATATAGAGCTCCTTAATTATATTAATTAAGAAACCTAAGTTTGAATGAACTTTTAAAATCTTTTCTCATATATATATATAATCTTTCTCCTGTCAGTTCCTTGAATGTGGGTCATTAAATTCAATTGCTTTGACCTAGTGTGTATGCACTGAGTCGGTGCTTATCTATAATCTATGATCTACATTCAAGGAACTGATATATATATATATATATATAATTAAAAACCTTTTGACATATATTTTACTGTGGTTGAGTAAAACTGATAAAAGATGTTTATATCTTGAGATTGAAAAAAAGTTTAAATTGCTTTCTAAAAAAAGCATTTGCTACGTTTCTCTAGCAAGTAACAAAATGTTTTCATATGAGAAAAATACTTGAAATGTTTTGTGAAAAGGCATTTTATATGTACGTACACTTGTGTAAAAAAGAAATATATTTGTAATTGTTTATAGAAAATGTTTTATTAAAATTAGTGACAATTTTTAACACAACTCATAAACATGATACGAATACTAGACGGTTTCAAATTCAACATATTAGGATTATAAATTTTAACATGATTAATTAGATGCGTCAGAATTTTCATGAACATGATTAGTGAAGGAGATTTTTCACTCCACCTATTAACAAAACTACGTACTTAGAAGTGCTTTTATCTACTAAAAGAGTTTGAAATATTATTGTGGTGAAATTTGTTTGTAGGTTAAATGGACTCGAATGCTTTACACTGATTTCGATACTTTTAGCAAAGACCAAGAAAAATTAATGGCAGTGAATGAGAGAGGTTCTGGTGAAATTCCAAATTATTTAGAAGGTCAACTATTGATGGACCCAAATTCTCTAGACTTTTACCCTCCAGAGGATCGCCCAAGAATAGCTTCCCTCATAAAACAATATGGCATCCTTTACGTTCTTGAAACAGCCAGCTATTATGATGATCGCACCAAACATTCTGTCGTCGACAAGGTACTATCTCCTCACACTCAACTTCACATTTCCACCGTATAATAATCCTTTTATCATGACGGTTTTAAAAAAATTGTTTTGTAACATTATATAGTCAACTCTAATGTTATATAACTAAACAAATATAAATGTCTAAGTTTATAACATTATTACAGAGTCAATTCTCTATACAAAATAAAAGTCCTGAAATTCTTATTATGGATCATCCTAATATGAGGACACACTTGTACTAGGACATCTTTTTATAAAAAAAAAAATTTCTTTTTGCCTCATCACTGATGTCAATTTTGATACAGAGTCAACTCTCTAACTTTATAAAATAAAAGTCCTGAAATTCTTTTTACGGATTATTATGATGTGAGGACACTTATAATGGATATCTACTTTTTTTTTTTTTTCTTATCATATACCGCAAACACATCTTTATATTGGTTGAGTATTATTAATTTTCTTGACAGAAATTGCACCAATTGTTCAAGAGTTTAAGTTACCTCCCAAATATATACTCAAAGAACGTAACCTATGTGGAGTTTTTGGATAGAGTACATGCTGACGAGCTGGTCCTTCGTAAAAAGGGACTTTGGGATGTTCCTCATCCATGGCTCAATCTTTTTATACCAAAATCAGGAGTACAAGCTTTCAATAATGGTGTTTTCAAGAACATCCTTCTCAAACAAAACTTCACCACATCAATTGTCCTCGTTTACCCTATGAATCGAAACAAGTAAGTACTATTGCATAATATCTATATAAATCGTTTTTTCGAAATTGCTGATGAACTTTGAACTGCAGATGGGATGATAATATGTCAGCAGTTATACCAGATGAAGAAATTTTCTACACTGCAGGGTTTTTGCATTCAAGTGGGTTCAATAACTGGCAGGTGTTTGATAATAAAAATAAAGAGATATTGGAATTTTGTGATAAGGCTGGTATTAAAGTTAAGAAATATCTTGGTTTTCATGACTCCAAGGAAGAATGGATCAATCATTTTGGCTCCAAATGGAAGACTTTTCAAGACAGGAAGAATCAGTTTGATCCAAAAAAGATATTATCACCAGGACAGAAAATTTTCAATTAACATTTTTTATGCATGTATGTATCTGGGGAATGAGGATTTCAAGAATAAAGAATTAATGATACAATAAGTGATATCTTTCAGTATATCATTTACATTGGAAATATAAAACTATAATTTAAAATTGTCTCATGACAACGGTCTCACCAAATCCCATATAAGTTTTTATCCTCAATAACTCTCCCATTACACTCCAAATTTCAGACTTTTTCTTTGTTTCAAAGTCGTTTTTTGTTTTTTTCATTTTCTAGCAAAAAAAAAACATTCTGTCACAGTCATGGTGGATGCATGGCATAATCAGATGATATCATGCATGAGTGCATTTTGAATCTGCAAGATCGGGTCAAAGATTATCCTTTGAATGGGCAATTACGTTACCGATTTTGATTTCCAACCAAATCTTTGGTTATTAAGACCTGAAGGTCCTGAACATTATAGTATGGGAAAAGAATAGTTAATAATATTTATCAACGAATAAACATAAAAGAATAGTTGATTATATACAAATAATTATGGTATATATGATTCATTCTTTACTATGCGAAAACAAGTGTATGAACAGAAACAGAATAGAAGAAGAAAGCAAAGAAAAGTGAAACAGAGCAAAAGAAGAATTCACATTCTAACAAATTTTGTATTTTTCCTTCGTTTTTTACATTATGAGACTAAGCTCATATTTATCTGCATGTGGCCACATGCAGACTAAGATTTGGATAAGATTGAATGGTTGGAAACTCTGTTGCAATCTTAACAGAATTTCCCGCCAAAATATTTCCTTGGCAAAGTTCTTCTGTTCCCAGGAGCTCTGTTCTTCATGTCAGCAATGTAATGTCCACCGTCTGATTAGAATAATCAAAGTCTTATTATTTGGATGTTGACCTTACTGGAAAAGCTACCATATGGCAAATTTGCTTGACTTAAAGCTTTCCTTTCCTTCCTCTGTTTTACAACGAACCTGACTTATCATTTGAACACCTTTAAGTTCAACATCACTCACATTTACAAATAAAATGTTTGTCTATGTTGCAGGTTTTTATCAACTTGAAAAGACAGGATTCGTATATCTTATTAAATACACGTACCCTAAATTTTGAAAAGATTTTGTATGAAAATTCATCATCAACAACCTATGTACAATTAATATTAAATTAATGCAAACCATAAACTTTTTGGAGCATATATAGTTTGGAACTTTCCTCTATTGGGTCAACTGAGTCCGAAGACAAATGCCAAATTTGAGACGGTGTGATTAATTTATCCAACTATTGATCGTAGCATGGTATCTTATCAAATAATTTGTGTTACTTTCCTGGTTATACACTTCTCCCTTTCATGTATGTGATAAGGGTTCGAGTCTTGCATTTAACACAAAACATGGGGAGTTTCCTCCCCTTTTATGGCAAACACTAATGGTGCCAAAAAAATTTGGTGTGAAAGTTGCTGTAATTTGCTGGAAAGTTGCAACAAATTGGTGCAATGGATTGGAGATGGTCTAACTTTTTTTGAAAAGTTATTTCCATCTATGAATAGTCAAACCCGGCCTTATAGGTTGTGTGTAATTTTCTTATTTTAAATTTTAATTGATTGAGTATACAAAATGGGTGTAAGAGTGTATTTGAAATGACTTTTCAGGTGGAGCTTCTAAAGTATATATTTTACATGGGAGAACTTCATAACTAGCCAAAAAATTATGGGGTTTATTGTTTTTGTCCAAGATTAATATTTTTACTATTTTTGTCAAAATTTTCACTTTTTGGACAAGATTGCCCTTCTTTACAAAACATTTTCCCCTCTTTCTCTCTCTCCTTTTCTCACGCCTCCTTCTTCATCTTTCTCTCCTCCTTCTCTCTTTCTCTCCTCCTCTCTCTTTCACGTCTTCTCTCTCTCACGAGTTCATCTTCTTCTTCTCTTTCTCTTTCTCCTTTTTTTTTCCAAATTTTTTTTTAAACAAAAATTTTCAGATTTGGGAAATTTTCTAGATTTTTTTAAAAAATTTCAGTTTTTTTTTTTTGAAAAATTTTTAGATTTAAAAAAATGTTTGGATTTGAGTGTTAGTTGTTGATTTGTGATTGTATTTAAGTTTGGGTTGTGGTTGTTTTTATGAATGGTGGGAGTTGTGTTTGGGTTGGGGTTTTGTTGAAAAAAAATTGAGATTTTTCGGATTTGATCTTTTTCAAACAAACTTTTAAGATTTTATTTTGTTTAAACACACCAGGCAAACGAATTAAACACACCAGTCAAACGAATTAAACACACCAAGCAAAATGAATTAAACACACCAAGCAAAATGAATTAAACACACCGGACCAATTAAACACACCAGGCCACCAATTAAACACACTAGACAAAAACAATTAAACACACTAGGGTAAAACGAATTAAACACACCATGCCATCAATTAAACACATCAGGGTCTAGGGTGTTTAATTGGTTTGGCCCGGTGTGTTTAATTGGTTTGGCTTGGTGTGTTTAATTTGTTTGGTCCGGTGTGTTTAATTGGTGGCATGGTGTGTTTAATTCATTTTTCTTGGTGTGTTTAATTAGTCCGGTGTGTTTAATGATAATGTTGGTTTGGCCTAATGTGTTTAATTGGTTTGTCCAGTTGTGTTTAATGGGGGTTGCCCTAGTGTGTTTAATTGATTTACACCTGGTGTGTTTAATGAGGTTGCCCTTGTGTGTTTAATTAGTCCGGTGTGTTTAATTAATTTATAACTGGTGTGTTTAATTGGTTTATACATGGTGTGTTTAATTGGTCTGTTTTGGTGTGTTTAATTGGATACCTCGGTGTGTTTAATTGGTTAGCATTGGTGTGTTTAATTGGGTTCCCCGGTGTGTTTAATTGAGTTTCATTGATGTGTTTAATTGATTTGCTTTGGTGTGTTTAATTGGGTTGCCCTGATCTGTTTAATTGATTTACACACACCATTTCAAACCATTTAAACACACCAGTAATAAACAATTACACACACCAGACATAATCAATTAAACACACCAATAACACAATTAAACACACCAGTCTGGAAAAAAATTAAAATCTGGGAAATCTGGACTCTTCAACTTCAACACGAAAATCTGGAAAAAAAATTTAAAAAAATCTAGAATTTAATTGTGTTCAAAATCTGGAATTTTTTTTTTTAAAAAAAATAAAAAATAAAAAAATAAAAAAAAACCCTTACATATTTTTTTAAAAAATCTGGAATTTTTTTTACACAAAACAAAATCAACATCTAACACTCAAATCCATACCTTTTTTAAATATGGAAATTTTTCAAAAAAAAAAAAAAAACTGAAAATTTTTAATTCAAATCTGAAAATTTTTGTTTAAAAAAAAACTTGATTTTTTTTAAAAAATCTAGAAAATCAACCACAACCACAACTCAAACTTAAAAATCTGGAAAATCTAACAACAAAAATCTAGAGAACCAAATCTGAATTTAAAAAAAAAAAAAAAAATCTGAATTTTTTTTTTAACAAAATTCAAACCCAAACACAACTCCCACCTTTCATAAACACAACAACCATCATAAAATATGGAAATTTTCTTTGAAAAAAAACGAAATCTGAAATTTTTTGTTAAAAAAAAAACTGATTTTTTTTTTGAAAAATCTGGAAAATAACGAGAAAGAGAAGGAGAAGGGAGGAGAGAAAGAGAAGAAGAAGAAGAAGGAGAGAAGGCGTAAGAGGGAAAGAGGAAGAAGAACGTGTGAGAGAAAAGGAGAAGGAGAAGAGAGGAGAGAAAGAAGAAGAAGAAGAACACGTGAGAGAGAAAGCCAAAAAAAGATTCTATGGAAAATGAGATAGAAAAGGAGATAGAAGAGGTAATGAAAAAAAAATAGGGGCAATTTTGTCTTCACAACCCATTTGTTGACAAAAACAATAAAAATGATAATTGTGGACAAAAACAATAAGTCCCCATAATTTTTTATTAAAAAGCCCTATTTCCTCTATTTGACATTTTATTAAATATATCTTTTAATAAAAAGTTGTATGTTGTTTGATATTCAATTAAAAAATAATCTTTAACTTAGCAATATATATTTAAAAATGCTTTTTGTTGTTATAAATTACAATAGTCATTAATAAAGTATTTGTAATAAAAGGGGTATACGGTGAAATATTTTACAATAATACTACTTAATGCTACTTTAATTTGTTCAAATTTGGTGTCCAAATGGTGTGGCAATACTCTAATCCATTCATTTAAATGATGTAAATCTAATACAATTTAAATGAAGAGTAATGCTACTTTACCCAAATTTGGTGCCCAAATCTGGTGCCAAAATGATGTGGCAATACTCTAATCCATTTATTTAAATCATGCAAATTTAATACAATTTAAATGAATGGATTAGAGTGTTATCACATCATTTGGGCACCAGATTTGGGTAAAATAGCATTACTCTTAAATGAATGGATTATAGTGTTGCCACATCATATGACATCATATTTGGACGCCAAAATTTGGGCACCATATTTGGATACCAAATTTGGGCTCCAAATCTGGTGCCCAAATTAGGTGTTCAAATCTGGTGCCAAATGATGTGGTAACACTATAATCCATTCATTTAAATTGTATTAGATTTTGAAATATAAAAGGGTAAGTTTGGAAATCTTCTCGGATTAATATGCTTACACCAATTTTTTTTCTACTCATTTTTTTTCTACTCCAATGTTCGATACTAAATTTTACACACAAAAAAGTATCTTTAAAAAATATTCTCCGACTACCCTTCCTTACACGGCCAAACATTAATTCTGGCATCTATTTACTAACATGAGAAATCAATGATAATTAATTGGGAAAATACCGAAATCGTATATGTGTACACGTGATTATACCTATATAAACCCCTCTCAATAACTCCCTTTACACTCCACCACCATTAATTTTCGCCTTCTTCATTCTTAATTTCTTCCAAACTCATTTTTTTTTTCATTTCACAGTAGTCATGGTGGCCATATTAAATTTTCAAAGCCTCCTAACATGTCTCATGTTCATATTCATTATGATCACATCATCAACCATGGCCAATAACATTACACTACCACCAAACCTCCAAGACAAGATTCACACAGATGCTGACGCCATCAAAGCGGCTTCCACCGATTACGGCCACATCATCACCCAAAAACCTGCTGCGGTACTCTTCCCCTCCTCCGTGGAAGACCTAAAAACCCTAATAGGGTTTTCATTCAACTCCTCTGTTCCCTACACCGTCGCGGCCAAAGGCCGGGCACACTCTGTCCACGGAGAGGCCATGGCCACAAACGGGGTGGTTGTGGAAATGACGTCGCTAAGCAAAAACGGCAGCAAGAGGATCGTGATCGGTGGGGACAAGGCTTCCGGTTTCTACGCGGACATCGGCGGAGAGCAGCAGTGGATTGATGTGTTGAATGCAACGCTGCAGAAGGGACTTACAGCTGTTTCATGGACTGATTATCTGTATATGACGGTGGGTGGGACGCTGTCGAATGCCGGAATAAGTGGCCAAACACACCTCAAAGGGCCTCAGATAAATAACGTTTATGAATTGGACGTTGTCACTGGTACGGATTTCTACTCTTGTGTTCTTCGAATGAGTTCAATGCAAAGTATCAATTTGCATGAGACATATTTATATTTATATGTCTACATGTTATCAATTTTAATGTATCTTTAGTTTTGATAAGAATCTGGTTTTTTATTATTTATTATTTATTTTTTAATAAATTATGATAATTTTGAAAAGACATTCAAGCATCACAAATCACGACGAACTCACACATAAATCAAGAGGTTGTGGTTCGAGTCATATCCTGAATTATTGTATTAATTAAAAGAAAAAATGGGTTCAGTTAATAGATAGATAAGGTGTTGTTTGGAAGTGTTTTTAAAAACCATTTTCTGTTTTTAAAATAAAAAACAACTTTAATATTGTTTGGTTTCACGTTTACAAAATTATTTTTTAAAACCTTTTAAAAGTTATAACTAAAAAGTTAAAAATAACTTTTTATTGTTTTTCATTATTTTCAAAATAAACCACAATTTTTCTCTCAAAATATCTACTTTACCTATTTTAAAAACAACACCAAACACATTTACATCGTTTTTCGTTTTTAAAACTACTTTCAAAAAAATCTATCAAACACATTACATTTTAAAAACACATCATTTTGAGAACATCATTTTCATTTTTAAAAATAGTTTTCAAAAATATCATTTTAAAAACGATATCAAACGCGACATAAGTTTCATACTTTTTCATAGAGCAATATCTGTTTTCTAGGTTTTAGTTACCATTTTAAGGCAAAGCATTTAATGTGAATAACTTATATAACTTAATTTATTGCTGTTAAAAAAAAAAAAAAATTAAGAGCATCTCCAATGCAAATATGCATTTTTAAGTTTCTAAATAGTGTCACATCAGCATTTATATTTATTATGGGCCCACTTTTGAAAAAAATTTAGAGAAATGCATATTCACATCTCCGATGCAATTATCTAAAGTCAAATATGCATCAGATTTATGTCCAATCATAATAAAACAATTATTACACTCTCTCTCCTCTTTTACTTTACAATTAAATGAGGTTTAATCTTATTGGTGGAAAGAGTTGAAAGCTTTAATCTTATTGGTGGAAAGAGTTAGAAATCCTAGTCAGCATTTCTAGGAGAGTTTCTAGAATTAGAAACTCAACTCCATATTCTCTAACTTTTTTTTGGCCACATCATCTCCATATTCAACTTAGATAATAGCATTGGAGAGAGTTTTTCTAACTTTTTTAATATCTATCCTATGTGGCACTTCATTTTCTCCAAATACATAATAGCATTGGAGATGCTCTAATAGGTAAATTATCTAAAATATAATATCTATCTAAATTTATTGCCTAAAAAAATATTTATCTAATTTTTTTTTTGAAATATATATTAATATCTAAATAAATTTAGTATATCTTTGTTTGTTTATCCAGCATTAATTATCTTATATTTATGGTTAAATTTTGAATTAAAAATCTATTCTATAGAGCTTTTACAATTTGTTCGGTGCCTTGTTTTTGTGCAGGGAAAGGAGAGCTTGTGACTTGCTCCAAACAAGTGAATTCTGAGTTGTTTTACGCGGTTCTTGGAGGGTTAGGTCAATTTGGGATTATAACAAGAGCAAGGATCGTCTTGGAGCCAGCCAAAACAAAGGTAGGTACACATATATAGAGCTCCTTAATTATATTGATTAAGAAACCTAAGTTTGAATGAACTTTTAAAATCTTTTCTCATATATATATATATATATATTGTTTGAGACGTAGGTAAAAACCATTTCTTGAGATTGAGAAAACATTGTTTAAAATGTTTTTTTTTTTAAATAATTAAAAACCTTTTGACATATATTTTACTGTGGTTGAGTAAAACTGATAAAAGATGTATATATATATATCTTGAGATTGAAAAAAAGTTTAAATTGCTTTGTAAAAAAGGCATTTGCTACTTTTCTCTAGCAATTAAGTAGCAAAATGTTTTCATATGAGAAAAATACTTGAAATGTTTTGTGAAAGGCATTTTATATGTACAGTTGTGTAAAAAGAAATATATTTGTAATTGTTTACAGAAAATGCTTTATTAAAATTAGTGACAATTTTTATGAACGTGATTAGTGAAGGAGATTTTTCACCCCACCTAATTAACATAACTGCATACTTAGAAGTGCTTTTATCTACCAAAGAGTTTGAAATATTGTAATATTTGTTGGTCGGAGGATCTTTAATTGTTTTATTGTGATGAATTTTGTTTGTAGGTTAAATGGTTTCGATTGCTTTACACTGATTTCGATACTTTTAGCAAAGACCAAGAAAAATTAATAGCAGTGAATGAGAGAGGTTCTGGTGAAATTCTAAATTATTTAGAAGGTCTACTATTTATGGACCCAAATTCTCTAGACAGCTTTTTCCTTCCAGAGGATCGCCCAAGAATAGCTTCCCTCATAAAACGATATGGCATCCTTTACGTTCTTGAAACAGCCAGCTCTTATGATGATCGCACCAAACATTCTGTCGACAAGGTACTATCTCCTCACGCTCAACTTCACATTTCCACTGTATAATAATCCTCTGATCATGACGGTATTGAAAAAATTGTTTTGTAACATTATATAGTCAACTCTAATGTTATATAACTAAACAAATATAAATGTCAAGTTTATAACATTACAGAGTCAACTCTCTATACAAAATAAAAGTCCTGAAATTCTTATTATGGATCATCCTAATATGAGGACACACTTGTACTAGGATATCTTTTTTTTTTTCTTCTCTTCTTGCCTCATCACTGATGTCAATTTTGGTACAGAGTCAACTCTCTAACTTTATAAAATAAAAGTCCTGAAATTCTTTTTATGGATCATTATGATGTGTGAAGGACATTTATAATGGATGATTTGAGAAGTATATAATCTAATTTTGTAATATTACATAATCATCTATCTAACCTTACAAAACAAAACTCTTGAAATTCTTTTTATGGACCATTTTAATTTGAGAATTACACTTGTACTAGATATATCTACTCTTCTTTTTTTCTTATCATATACTGGTGTCAGCATGCACTTCATTTTTGAACAAGTTTTTAATTTATCTTGTAGTAAACTCTATATACAAAGAATTTACATAAAAGTTAACTCTTTGTAAAATAATAATAATAATAATAATAATAATAAAGCGCAAACACATCTTTATTTAGTTACTAGCGAGTAGTGACTAGTGACTAGTGTAATGAAGTGATTATATTATTATTTTGTTTACAGAAATTGCACCAATTGTTTAAGAGTTTGAGTTCCCTCCCAAATATCTACACAAGGGATGTGACCTACGTGGAGTTTTTGAATAGAGTACATGCTGACGAGCTGGTCCTTCGTAAAAAGGGACTTTGGGATGTTCCTCATCCATGGCTCCATCTTTTTATACCAAAATCTGGAATACATGCTTTCCATAATGGTGTTTTCAAGAACATCCTTCTCAAAAAAAACTTCACCACATCACTTGTCCTCGTTTACCCTATGAATCGAAACAAGTAAGTACTATTGTATAATATCTATATAAATCGTTTTTTCGAAAACAAAAACAAAAAAAAAAGTTTTTTTTTTATAATTAATTCTTATTATTGATGATGATCAACTACTGCAGATGGGATGATAATATGTCAGCAGTTATACCAGATGAAGAAATTTTCTACACTGCAGGGTTTTTGGATGCAAGTTGGAACTGGAAGGTGTTTGATAATAAAAATAAAGAGATATTGGAATTTTGTGATAAGGCTGGTATTAAAGTTAAGAAATATGTTGGTTATCATGACTCCAAGGAAGAATGGATCAACCATTTTGGCTCAAAATGGAAGACTTTTCAAGACAGGAAGAATCAGTTTGATCCAAAAAAGATATTATCACCAGGACAGAAAATTTTCAATTAACATTTTTTATGCATGTATGTATCTGGGGAATGAGGATTTCAAGAATAATGAATTAATGATCCAATAAGTGATATCTTTCAATTTAGCATATATGCTGTTCATGAAATTGAGAAGTACTTAAATAAAGAAGATCCTTCTTTCTAGTTTTTTTTTTTTTTCCTTCGCAGAAGTAGAATTGTGCCCTTAAAATTAAGTGATCTTCAACATGGAAGAGTCCTTTCTTTCCTGTAATCTTTTTTTTTATCGGTAGTAAGAATCCAAACAATTAAATCTTTTTTTTGTCATACCAAATGTGCAAGACCGACGGCTTTATCTTGACCGAGCTCAAATATAAAACACATATTTAAATGCAAAACAATTTGAGAAAGAGTAATGATATTTGCACCCCTTGAGAACCGTTTGTGAAGAATTGTTAGCCCATCTGATAATTTCTCAAGCCCAATGATAAGAGGATATATTGGTTGAGGCCAGAAGAGGCCCAGATAATCCTAGCACGGGTCTGATTCGAACCGCCAAACCGGACCGGAATCGGAAAAATCGAAACCAGAACTAGAACCGGCATAGGCCAGTTCCGGTTCCACTTTTGCCAGAACGGCCCGGTTCGAACCGGACTGGAACCGGCGGTTCCAGTTCGGTTCAAACCGATGGTTCCCTTTTTTTAATTTAAAAATAAATTTACACTTTATTTATAAAAATAAAATGTTTAAAAGAGAAAGGACATTATAGAGTATTGGGCCACAGCCCATAATCCTTGTTCAAGTAATTATGTTTTCCTTTCCCTTCTCCTCCTTTTTATATAGGTTAGGCATCTCATTCACTTATCTATTTATTCAATGTAAGATGTGGGATAAATGAACTTTTAGTATGGTTTTTTCTATAATATTGGAAGCTTTTAGCCACATGATTTATGTGCATAAATTGAATATTCGTTGGTGAGATATGATATTATTTTTTTTTATAGATTTCAAGATGTTCATGTACATCACATGGCAGCAATCGTAACAAATGATGGGATGAGAGGCAAATGAAGATGGAAATGATGATTAGTCAATACCACTTTTGAAAAAAAATATATATAATTTTTTCTTGGGTTTCAATTATTTCTTCTGCTTGTAATTATGTGCAAAGTGGGGCAATAATTAATTATATTTGATTAATCAAACCTTTTGGCCTAACCACACACTCTCTCTCTCTCTCTCTTTCTTTTCAAACCCAAAATAACATTTATGTGATTGGATTATATTTGTCATGGTGCTCTAATTAACGTCATATATTCTTATAATCTTATTACGTATTTCTTTTTTTTGATTTGTGAATTGTGAAGACACTAGGCAAGTCTAATGCCAGACAAAAACTTGCCAGCCTACAATCATTTATTTCTTTATCTCCTAACTTTTTTTTAGAAAATAAAATAAATAAATACACATTCATGTTGTACATGTCCTTCCATTTAAAAAAAAAAAAAATTCTAAACTTTCTTCGTGTTAAACTTTCTAAACGAATATTCAATTTATTCACATAATCATATCATATTTCATAACACATAATCTTGAGTCTTGTCAACCGTGGCATCGAATTGGATCACAAAAGCTGAATATGGATCTCAAAAGGCTTCAAATATTGTAGAAAAAAACATACTAAAAGTTCATTTATCCCACATCCCACATCGGATAAATAGAGAAGTGAATGAGATGCCTAACCTATATAAAAAGGAGGAGAAGAGAAGGGAAGGGAAAATATAATTACTTGGATAAGGGTTATGGGTCATGGCCCAATACTCTACAATATCCTTTTTAACATTTTATTTTTTTATAAATAAAATGTAATATTTTGTAATATAAAAAAAAAAAAAAAAAAAAAAAGGGTTTAGAATAGTCGGTTCCTCTAGAACTGGAACCGAAACTGGCGGAACCAGAACCGGCATAGGTCGATTCCAGTTTCAGTTTCGGTTCCACCTAACCACTTTCTCTCCCTATTTAAGGGTAGTTTGACCGGAGTCTCCCCATTTTCTCCCGCTTTTTTCAGTTTTCATTTCCTCTTCTTCACTTCTCTCTTGTGTTTCTTGTTGCCTTGCTGAAAATGGTGTCTAAGGATTCTAACGCAGAGAGGGATTATGATTACGGTGGGGAGGATAGATCCCCAGAGATTTCTGGGCTTTCTCTCAAGAGGCGCAGGCCCAGTGGCGACTCTACCGCTGGTGGAAGCAGGGCTCACCCTCGTCCTCGTCGTTCTAGGCGGCATTTTTCAATTAGGACCGGGTTTTCCAACTCTCCTTCTTCTCTAGTGCATGTCTCCGATGGGAGAGGGGGAACCAGCCCCGAGGCACTTTCCGGTGAAGGGGAACTGGATCTAGAGTATGTGGATATGGGGGGATCCCATCGAGTGATGGCGGTTGGAGGGGGAGGGGATCCTCCTGAGGTTTTTGAGTGCGTTCCCCCATCAGTGTGTACCGTGGGCATGCTGTCCCGGTTGAGGCGTGATTTCAACATTCCTAAAGACATGGAGCTCTCTCTCCCCACAGAAGATTATGATGCTTACACACCTCCTCCTGGTCATCTTCCTATTCACGTGGCTGCTTTTGAGGGGGGGGGGGGGGGGGGGGGGGGGGGGGGGGGGGGTTCGCCTCCCCCTCCATCCTACACTTAGGCGGGCCTTGTGTGCATTTGGACTGGCTCCTATGCAGTTGGTACCAGGTTTCTGGAGGAACTTGGTAGGTTTTCTTGTGATGTGGCGAGAGGCCGCTGGCTCTCGACCCAATTTAGAGGAGCCGGGCTATAGAGAGTTGCGCTCTGTCTTCCAACTATCACCCCTTACTCAGCAGCTCGTCGGTCAATATTATCTTCGTTGTGTTAATGCTGTGGACTTTGTCGTGCCTGGTACCCGGAGGAAGAATCCCGGGTGGAAAAATGAATGGATCGTTGTGAAGGGCAACTGGGGGGCCACGGTTCGTTATGGTTGCCGGGAACGCTCAGTCCCTACTTCCTTTGGGCCGCAACCGGAGTGGGCGAAGGAGGAGGACGACGATGAGGTCATGGGTCTCCCGGCTGATATCAAGCGGCTGGGCTACAAGTATCCAGATTTTGAGGGCTTTCCTTGGGAGCCAGCTCGAGTGAAGCATTCCCTCTTGGCGATTGATGCAGTTCTAGGTGATCTACTCTTTTGTTTACATTTTCACGCTTTCCTTTTGGTTGTCGTAGCCTTTTTGGTCATCATTAGTGTTATTGGCGAGAGTTCTAATGGTCATGTAATTCGTAGTCTCTTTTGCAGGCGTTCAGTGAGAAGAGATTCCTCTCACCGACTCTGGTGCCACCCAAGCACGGGCGAGGTCTTCCACTGGTGTCGAGGCGACTTCGCGCACTCCCCTGAAGCAGGCGATGTTAATGAAAGTCAAGAAGGAGAAGGGGGTGCTTCAGGCTCGGTTTCTCCCCAACCATTGAAAATGTGTCCTCTTTTCTCCCGGTTAGAGGAGCTAGAGGCGTGTCTGGGTCGGAGTCATGGTCTACCAAGTTCTTCTGCTTCCAAGCTGCCATCATCGGTGCTTCCGTCTGGTTCTTCCACCTCCACCCCTTCAAAGTCTTCTGCACCTCCTCCCCAGCCCTCTTCGGATAAGGGGAAGGGAGTATCGACCGCAGAGAAGGTGCCTTTTGCTCCCCCCCCAAGGCGAAAAGAGATTCTTCTTTTACTTCAAATGACATCTACCATGCATTCAAAGAGGCATGCTCCAAGGCGGACTCCTCCCAACTTGTTGTGCTTCCTGCGAATGAACTGTCCTCTAAGGGCTCCATACTAGCAGCTGAGGTATCTTTCGACTACTTCCCTCTCATTTTGTTTTGTTTAGTTTAGGTGGCCATGCTAAGTGTCAGGCCTGCACAATTTTTGTGATCCCTTTTTCTTTTTGAAGGTGTTCCGGCACATCTTAGCTTTAGGGCAGCAAGTTGTTTCACTTCGAGAGAAGAACCGTCTGACGGAGGAGAGGCGAGTCAAAGCTGAGAAGGATAGGGGCGCAACGGAGAAGGCCATCATAAGGCTTATCAGAGAGAAGAAGGAATTAGAGATCAAGGCTGCTCAAGCGAAGAAAGACCTTGACCAGGTGCAGAAAGAGCTAGAGGCTGATCTACCCGCCGGGTGCTGGCACGGAATGAGTTGAAGATTGAGTTGGCTGTTGCTGAGAACCGTGCTGTGGCGACGATTGCTAGGGCGGCGAAAGTAGAGACTGGGGCTGATAAGTCTTTTGGGGAAGGTTACTTCCTTGCTCAGCTGTATGTTACCCAACACACTCCTCCCGATTTTGATCTTCACCAAATTCGTGGCTGGAACAGGGATGAAATCCTAGCGGGTGCCAATGGCTCGTCCAAAGTGGTACCAGGACAAGCGATGCCTCCCGAAGGTGGGGACACAACGAGCAACAGTGATCCGGCTGGGAGTGACAAAAAGGAGCCTAGTGTAACCGGAGGTATGCCAGAATCGCCTCTTGTGGAATCGGGGGAGCTGCCCAAGGAGGCTCGAGAGGGGCGTCGCTTGGAGAAGGTAGCCTAGGATGCCCTACCAAGTCAGCAACAGACCGCATTAACCCCGCCTGTCAATGATCCCATCAATCCCATGCAAGACCAGTAGACAAATGCTTCTTCTATAGCTTTTTTATTCACACATATTGCTACTATATATATATATATATATATATATATATATATATATATATATTGATGATTTGGGGAGGATCAGGCTAGTCGTGCCTTGGTCTTCCTTTAATATGTAATCCTGAACTGATGCTCATGCATCCTTTATTCGTTTTCATTTCAGCACTTCTTTATTTATGGGGAAGTTGGGCCTTCTGATCTCCAATCTTCCTCTTGGTATGTAATGATGAACTGGTGCTTCGTGCATCTCTTTGATTTGTTTTCTTGTTGACATGCATGTTTGGTCTAGGTTGCTTGGCCTGATGCCGTGGCTTTATACAGGTCCTTTATGATCTTTATTGAGGAGGTAAAATCCACTTTCTTGCCCTTACTTTGTCTTCTCATTATCCTGTGCCTGGTAGACAAGTTTAGACATTTTTTTGTAGAAATTAGCTATGATTTCGGATGAGTACACTCAGCATTGGTACACCCCCTTGTGGCGTGGTGTGGCTGCATCGGGTAGGTGTTGGTTGACTTCATGCCCTAATCTTATCTTAGGATCTTGTTGTCCCCATGGACCGTGCTAGCAACCGGTCATTTGAGGGTAAGTCCTTAGATGAGGGTTTCGCATCCAACCCCAACGTACCACAGTAGCTCATCCGAGGTACCAGTTACCTTTTGGACTTTGAAGGCAGCCATGGCCACTTAAGCCTAAGTCCCTACTTGGAGGGTCTCGTACCCAGCTCAAGGCGTCGTGGTAGCTCATATGAGGTACCCGGTATCTCCTGGATTTGGTAGGCAACCAGGGCCACTTAAGCCCAAGTCCCTACTTTGGGGGTCTCGTACCTAGCCTAAGGCATCGTGGTAGCTCATCTGAGGTACCCGGTATCTCCTGGACTTGGTAGGCAACCATGGCCACTTAAGCCCAAGTCCCTTCTTGAGGGGTCTCGTACCCAGCCTAAGGCATCGCGGTAGCTCGTCTGAGGTACCCGGTATTTATTAGGTGAATTATGGGATAATCAATTGAGGAGAATAGCTTTTTCATTCATTCATTCAAAAGGGGGGGGGGCGAGAAACACCCTAAGTACAGGTGGTCGAAACCTCTTCATTTCTTCGTTGAACCCCGGCTCTCAAGTGCCTGACGGGTCATGCTTACATGAAAAGTGGACAAAAGTGACAAGTGCTATCTACAGTAGGATTACCCTGCTTTTTCTCTCTATCCTTCACGTGGCGCTGCTAGGGGTAGAACCTCTTCAAGTGATCCGTGTTCCAGGTATGCCCGATAGGGTTTCTATCGAGGTCTATCAGTTTGTATCCTCCTTGGCTCACTTTAACTTTGACAAGGTACGAGCCATCCCACTTTGACAAGGTACGAGCCCTCCCGGTTAAGGTCAGTGTAGTCTACGCACATTCGCCACTTCCCATTGATCTTTGGGACCATGACCACGTTAGCGATCCACTTCGGGTATTGCGCTTCCCGGATGAACCCGGCCCGAATGAGTTTATCCACATCCACTTGTACCGTGGCGTTACGGTTTGGGTTGAAGTACCTCCTCTTCTGTTTCACTAGTTTAAAGGTTGGGTCCACATTGAGGCGGTGTGCCACCAAGCTAGCAGGGATACTAGGCATCTCGTCGTGGGACCAGGCGAACACATCATTGTAGTCCTAGAGAACCTCTTGGAGCGCAGCTTTGTGTTCGGAGGTCAAGGTGGATCCTATATTTACCGTTTTTTGAGGATCTTTCTCCCTGATCACGACTTCTTCCAACTCTTCAACCGGTCCTCCTCTCTCTTCTTCCTCGGGCATTTCCTCTTTAGGCGCTTCTTCTTCAATTTCTGATTACTCTGTCATGCTTCCCATGTGCTCCATCTCTACGCCACGCGGTATGTGACTAGAGAGGCCCCTCGCTTGAGGAGGATCTCCCGCTTTTGATTCTCTCTGGTCACCTTCCGTGGTGATTTGGGAGCAATGCTTGGCTAGTGCAGAGGGATTCGACGAGACAGTTTAACACCTGCGTGCCATTTGTTGATCTCCTCTTAGGATTCCAACTTCCTCATCTACCAAAAATTTCAAGACATTATGATAGATTGATAGGACTCCCTCTTCAAGCGCTTCTTCTTCAATTTCTGATTGCTCTATCATGCTTCACAGGTGCTCCATCTCTACGCCACGCAGTTGGATGTGACTAGAGAGGCCCCTCACTTGAGGAGGATCTCCCACTTCCGGTTCTCTCTGGTCACCTTCCGTGGTGATTTGGGAGCAATGCTTGGCTAGTACAGAGGGATTCGACGAGACAATGTAACACCTGCGTGCCATTTGTTGATCTCCTTTTAGGATTCCAACTTCCTCATCTACCAGGAATTTCAAGACATTGTGATAGATTGATAGGACTCCCCTAATCTTTGAGAGGAAGGGTCTCCCTAGGATCATGTTGTAAGCGTTTGGGATGTCTACTACTACAAATTCGACCATGTTGTTCACTTGCCGGGGAGCTTCTCCTATGGCCACCGGGAGTATGATAGAGCCTGTCGGTATCAAAGAGTCCCTGGTAAATCCATACAAGGGGCGATGCAGCTGTAAAAGCAGGGTCAGCGGAGTTGATAGTGGTCCAACGTATCCTTGAAAATTATATCCACACTACTTCTAGTGTCAATCATAACCCGAGCTACTCGGTTGTTTGCGACCTGAACTGTAACTACCATCGGGTCGTCGTGGGGTTGGACAGTGTTGTAGGCATCATCCTCCATAAATATGATTTGAGTGGAGCTGGGATGGTTTGGTGCAATTCCACTGACCTTTAGCACCTGGCTTCATGTATCGTGTCGGGGTACTTTCCTGGCGTGGTTCTTCCTGGAGTTATTTGATATACCAACGAGGGTGGGCCCCCGCTGATAGTGTTGACGATCTAGATCTGTTCCATCAGGTCTCTTCCTTGGTCTTTCCTCCTCTCCTCTGGTTCCTTCATCTTCTTTTGGACCTGCTTCCCCATTTTGATTCCGTCCCTCACTTGTTGGAGAAATTCTACCAGTAGCCCACCCCTCACCAAGCCTTCAATTTGATTACGAAGGCTGTAACATTCCGATGTGTTGTGACCTTTGTCCTGGTGGAAGTCAAAATACTTATACTTGTTTCTCCTATCTGCCAGGAGCTTCATGGGGTCGGGCTTCTTCAAAAGTCCCTTGTCTCGGATTATTAGGTAGATCGTTTCCCTTGGGGCATTGAGGGGGGTGTAGTTGGTGTATTCTTCCTCTTCCGATTGGGTTATTCTGGCAACCTCTCTCACGGGGGACGGGGTCCGTCGGATCTTCCTTGGTAGGGATATCTGTTAACCGAAAATTGTCACTGGGGTGATATTTCCAATTAACAACTCAAGGGGGACCAGGATTAGGGTAGATCTTGGTCGGCAGGATATCAAGTAGTTCGATACCGTGTGCTTCCTAAATATCCACTAAGAATGGTGTATAATTATAGTAAGAAGGATGAATTTAAGCATATAGTAAGATGAACACTTTTTGTATAAACACGTAACAAGATTACATTCAATCGGTGGTATAACTATCAATATTTAAACTAAAATATGATAAACTTGATGGGTGATGGGTGATGGGTGATGATGATGGTGATGGAGCTTCTCATGTCTGTCGATAAGTGGAAAAATCTCAGGTCCCCTTTGCGATTATATGATGAATATATATATAGGCCCGTGTCTTGCCATGCACTCCTAGAACTTTGGTCTAGGGTTTTAGCAATTTACGGGTCTTTCCTTGGCGATCTACGAGTTCATCGGGGATTCGATCCCCGAAATTAATGGTTTCCTTTTAGAATTGAAAGAGTTGACTTTGCTTTTGAATGGGACTCTTGAATGGCAGGAATGTGTGTAACATTCTGTCTTGAAAGGTGGCGTTTAATGCTTGTCTTCCTTCTCGATGCTTCTCGCTTTAGACGGGATCGATGCATTGGGTTTTAATTTGCCAAGCATCTGCCACGAGTTTTGTGGGTCGGGATACTTCAGGTACCCCGCCTTCCTATCGCTCTTCTTAAATGATGTTTGAAAATATCGGGGTATCGGGTATCGGGCTACTGGGATACCTAGGGATAGACAGGCACTAGGATCTTACGGCAGTAGTATTTTTGGGGCCTTGTCTTTGAGGTCTCCTGATGCTTTCTTGGTCTTGAAGGTTCTGGACCTGGCCGGGATAGGTAGAAGTTCATACCCTAGCCATCTTGTAGGTAGGCGGGGTTCCCGGGCACCTCTCCCATTGTTGCTTTCTAACTCGACTCATTTTTCAAGGTCGGTGGAAAATTCTTCTTAGATCCCTGCTATTTTTTACGGTTAACAATATCCTTCTGAAGGAGCGCACCCTGCCAGGGGGAAGCAGAGGCAGGCGGTAAGTGGACCAGTTCGGGGGATTGTTCCTGAACTTGGGAACGGGTTCCTTCTCCTTTTTCTGATTGTTGTCCCCTTTATGTTGCTTACTCGAGCGTGACTCGTCATGCTCTATCTTGATACGGTACTGCTCATCTAGCTGTACCTGCTCCAAAGCTCGGCTGTACGCCTCCTGGTATGTTTTAGGTTTGTCTTTGCTGAAGGAGCGCTATAGTTTCCCGACCCAGAGGTTTTTTCAAAAATTGGTGAGAGTCTCTTTCTCGGTGAACACCCCCATCTGAATGACTTCCTTGTGGAAGCGTTCGACATAGGATTTGAGCTTCTCTCCACGCTCATAGACCACGTACTGTAGAAGGATCGGGTCTTTGGGAGGGGGCTTGACTCCTTGGAATTGAGCACAGAAGTCCCTTGACAGATTGGTGAACGAGTTAACGCTCTCAGGGGGAGTTTTCTGAACCATGTCTTGGTGAAATCGGTGAGAGTACAGAGGAACATCCGGCACATAGCCTTCCGAGAGGCGTTCTGTACCTCCATCTGCTGCACGAAAGACTCTAAGTGGCTCAAGGGATCTTCCACGCCTGAATACACCTTCTCTGGCATCTTGAATTTAGGAGGGAGGGTAGCATGTCGAACTTCCCTTGAAAGCGAGGCATTCATCTCTCCAAAGGGGTCCTTCTTCAGTCTTTTGTACTTGACCTTGTCTTTTTCCAGTTCCGCTAGGCGCTTTGCCATCTTCTTCATCTGCTCTTCCATGCGACCTTGTCCTCTTTGACGAGATTAGGCCTCAGCTCCTTCCTCTCTGGCTGCGGTCTCGGAGGCAGCTGATACTTCCTGTCTGGCTCCATAGCCTCACATTGGGGGGCTCTGGTTCCCGCTTCGATTATGTGTGGTCTCCGTTTGGCTCCGAGTGTCGGATCTTTCATTTGCTCCCGTCGTGGCAGGGTGAGCTTGTCAGCCTACCGGAGGTGGCGAGGCTCCGAGTGCTCCGATTTCCTATCGGACTCTCCAGGGTTCTGGGGCAGTCGTTTTTGGTAGAGTTCCTATGGGGCGCAACCTATCGAAGATCGCTTTAGAGGGGCCCAACCTATCAAAGACAGGTGCCCGATTGCTAGGACCTGCTCCATCATAACGGGAGCCAAGTAATTCTTATCGCAGTCCTTCTGGGAAGTTGGTGACATGGTTGTTGAAAGTGCTTTATTGGAGCGGTCAGGGTGAGAGGAGAGCTTTGGTCGCAGCCGCATTGGTCTGGGTCTGGGTCTGGGTCTGGGTCTGGGCCTGACCTTCCCTCTACGGTGGTTGGCCCTGCATTGGGGTGCTCTCCAAGGATTCAGCTCCGTGGATAGCCAGGTAGGAGCGGGGCCTAGAAGGGTCGACCCGGTTTGTGGAAGACCTTAACCTCATGTTTGTTGGAATAATTAGGATACTTCGAGAGAAAGGAAAGACACATTGCGTGTGAGTTTCACACAGACGGTGCCAAACTGTTATCCTTAAAAACCCGTTAGAATTTTTTCGGGACAACCTAGACCGCGACGTACGAATGCACAGTGGCTGGACCGGACCGGACCGGACCGGACCGGACCGGAGGGGGCCCTTGATCTGGTTTTCAGGGACCGATACAAGTGTGATAGGACCAGTTCTACTAGGAGGAATGAGGTTGAGATAATATATTTGGGTTATATAGGGAGCATGACAGGGGTAGCTTGCTACAGTAAATGAGAGGGTTTTTTAGTATTTAGTGATGAGGTACATTACAAACCGTTGCACCAGTTACAGTGAGCTATTATAACAAATGGAAAGAGCATAACTATCCAGTACATTATCATGCAGGGGAGATCAAGCTAGGAGTAACTTACTGCTGGGTAGAGTAGCGTAGTAGAGCTTTGAGTTAGGCGGGATAGTAGCCAAGTAGATCACACATGGGAGCTTGGGTTAGACGAGGTAGTAGCCAAGTAGGATGGCCTCATAGGAGCTTGATTTAGGCGGGGTAGTAGCCAAGTAGGTCACACATAGGAGTTTGGGTTAGGCGAGATAGTAGCCAAGTAAGATGGTCTCATAGGAGCTTGGGTTAGGCAAGGTAGTAGCCGAGTAGAAGTCTAGGTTTTCAGGTGCCAACCCCTTATTCTTGGAATGTAGGGGTATTTATAGTGTTTCTGGTGGGGGGGTAGGTGGGAGCAGCTCATTTAGGCAGGAATCCTTGATTCCATCTCCACCGTTCCCTCTTGCCAGCAATCGTGATGGTACCGAATCAAGGGTGAGGATCGCGCCACCGTGCTCTTCCTCTGTTGAAGGCCTGGTTTTGGTAGGTGGGAGCCCTAGTTTCAAGGGCGAAATTGGCGGGGCTGATCCTAGCCTTTACTTTTGAGCAAGGTCGTGGTAGTCACAGGCTTTGAAAGGTCTTAATCGTTACACCTAGGCCTTAGGCACACATAGGTACTTCTGTAGGGCTGATATGGCGAATAGGTGGTGTTTTTTAAGGTTTTGATTGGTTGGACGGGGTCGTTGCAGCAATGGGGGGTCGTTATCAAAATCTGGCCTGGTAGGGGATAGTGTCAGCGCCTATTCCACTGCACACTGTCAGGCACTCTCCTCCACCATTTCCTTCTTTGTGCTTGCTGAGTTCATGTGAGTATTTTGCTGGGGAATCACAGAGTCCCCTTTCATGTATGAGATAGTTGACCTTTAACTAAGGCTGAGATAGAGGGAGGTTCAACCGTTGATGCAATGTGGCCAGTGGACGATCCTAACCGTAGGTCGCTTGTGTTTCCCCACTTGTGCTTACTGCCTCGCATTAATGGGCTGGTGCTAAAGCTTTGCAGGTTGTCCCCAGTCCCTCCTTTATCCCATGTGAGCTGGGGTGAAGGCTGGCGTCAGCCCTTGGAAGGGTCATGGCTGGTTGGTTACTATGAATGACGTCAGCCCTTTGGAGCGGGGAGTTGTTAGAACATTCCAATGAGGTCTTCTCTAGTGGGTCGTTCTAGTTGTAGGAGTGGGCTATGCATGACTGGTTAGGTGTCGCTTAGGACGGTTCTTAGCCGGGTTGCTGGTTTGGAGCAAGTCCTCTATTGGACCAGGTCCTTCCTCTTATTAGGCGCTTTAGGGGAGCCGGGTCCTAGGAGGACTGCGTCTGGGAGGCGGGGTCCTTGGTGGGCAGGTCCCCCTTCTCAATAGGCGTTCTTGGGGGGGGGGCTTGGTTCCTCGATGAGCTGTGCTCTGACCTGGTGTGTCAGGGGAAAGGGAGGTGCGGTACGTGATAGACCAGGCCTTTCTTCTCCTTAGGCACTTCAAAGTGGTCGGAGATATTTCCGCGGTGGGTACCAGGGAGTGATAAGGGCTCTTTAATGGGGAAAGCTCTTCCTTGAATTAATGGCCTATTTTTCCGGTTAATAAAATTTATTTTCATACCAGAGACTAACTCGAAGCATCTAAGGATCCGTTTAATATTGCGAAGATCATCCAACTTTGGCTTGGCTAAGATGATCGTGGCATCTGCAAATTGAAGGTGGGAAACATGGACTTCGCTGCCCCCAAAATCATCCCCTTGAAACATACCTAAATCAGTTGCCTTAACAAACAAACGACTAAGACCTTCCGCAACAATGTTAAACAAAAAATAGGACAGAGGATCCCCTTGTCTCAAGCCTCTCTTAATGTCGAATTGTGGCATGGGGCTACCATTGACAAAGATTGACATAAGCAGCGAAGACACACACTCTCTAATCCAACCACGCCATTTCTCCCCAAACCCTATACAACCCAAAACATCATCCAAAAAACCATGATCTATGCAATCATAAGTCTTCTCAAAGTCTAACTTGATGACCACACCTCTCTCTTCCTCATGTTTCCACTTGTTCATGATTTCCTCGGCGATAACAAAACTAAAAATTTGCCTCCCCTAAACAAAAGCCATCTAAAAATCTCCAATGACCGAATTCATCACCCGCTTGATTCTATTAGTTAAAACCTTAGCCAATATTTTATACATTGACCCCACTAGACTTATAGGTCTATAATCGCCCATCTTCGTTGGTTTATTCACTTTTGTAATAAGCGTTATGAAAGTAGAATTCAAGTCCTTCACAACGGAACCATCCTTGTGAAATTCCAGGATAAAAGCCATAAAATCCTCCATAATACCCTCCCATTTTTTCTTAATAAAATTCAAATTCAAACCGTCAAGGCCCAATGCTTTGTTACCATCGCATCCACTAACGACTTCCCAAACTTCATCTAAGGTGAACTCTGCCTCAAGCCCCTCTTTTTCGGCAAGTCAGTTTGCTAAAATTCAATCTGTGAAGCTTCGGTCTTTACCAATCAACATTCTGGAAATAATCATGAAAGAAATTAATTACTCCTTCCTTAATAAGTTGAGGATTTTGAACAACAACCCCATCAAATGACAAGTCCCCAATGAAGTTTCTTCTCCTTCTCCCTCTCCCATCCACCACCATATGAAAATATTTGGAATTCCTATCCCCTTCTCTTAGCCATTTTACTCTTAATTTCTGTCTCCAGGCTTGCTCCTCCCTTTTAAGATCTCCTCATATTTCCGCTAAAAAGGACAACCTCTGCTTCCGGAGATTTTCATTCCAACCCACCCGCATAGCCTCAGTGTCAAGGCAACCCAACCTTACTGAGGCAACCCAACCTCGCCTCTGCCTTTACCACTATCGATGTCTTCAACTTATTGTTACTAAGCCAGCTCTTCATTCTCAATTTCAACCCCCTAATTTTGGCAACAAGAACGGCACCTTTTGAACCATACATAGACGATTCTTTCCACCCAACCATGGCATCTTTCATCATACTAATGTCCTCTAACCAAACGTTAACAAAATGAAAGGGACGTGGCCCCCAATCATCCTTCATGTCGCCCAAAACAATAGGGTTGTGGTCTGATAAGCTTCTTGGCAGCCCCCATTATTTCAGATTCAGAAAACTAAGTAGAAGACTCAAGGAAATGAGGAAATGATCGAGTCTCGACCACACCGCTTCCTCTCTAAAATTCGTCCAAGTGAAAGACATGCCCTGCAAAGAGAGGTCTACCACCATAGCTTTGGATAGAAAGGAGTTGAAGCTCCACATAGAACCCATATTGTAACTCATTCCAATTCTTTCCAAGGCATCTAGAACTACATTGAAATATCCCCCTACAACCCAAGGAATCGAAAAGGAATTCATAGTATTCGCCATTTCATTCCACAGAGTTTTCCTCTCATATTCCACACAAGCCGTATACACATTGCAAAAACCCACAATTTGTTTCAAAGCTATTAGCTCCCCTACTAAAAGAATACACCGGTTATTGGAAATACAGGAAGACACCACAAACTGATCTTCATTCCATAAAGAAAGTAACCCTCTAGATAAACCTATTGCATCAACTCCGATTCCCCTTGTAAGAAAAGGACCACCAATCTCACTAATCTCCCTATTATCCAAACTCTTAATTAAGTTTTGTTTCCAACAAGAACAAAATAGTTGGTTAACCAGACCTCTGACCACCCTTTTTTTCTCAACTTTGCCAAGGCCTCTTACATTCCAGGAAAGAATTAACATTGGAAATAAAAACAATCCCACCCAATTAGCCGTAAAAGAGCTATATATATATATAAGACAAGAGAATGTATATGATATGGGTATTTCCATTCGAAATGAAGAGAAGAATTTTACCTGATTGAAATTTTTGGGGTCGAAACAATGATGAGATACATAGATAATTAGAGGGGAAAAAAAACCACAAATTAGAGAGAAAGAATAAAATTACAGCAACAGTTATTAATTTTTGGGTTAAGTTTGTATTTTATGATTGAAAGTCAATCTTCAAATTTCAATTTGATTATTGATTAAAGCTATTGCTAAATTTTAGTGAGTCTATTGGACGGTGTTTTGGGGATAAATAATCAAATTTTGATTACTCTCCAACTTTTGATGATACCATTAAAATGATTTCACACTTACATCTATGAGTTATGGGTTTGCTCCAAATCCAAAATATTGTAATAGTTTTTTTTAAAAATAAAAAAAAATATTTTGGCCAATAAAAAGTAATAACAAGTTTAAAAAAAAATCATAACAAACACAATCTAAACATTATCACTCTACAAAATAAAACAAATTAAATTGACCCATCATATAAATTAGGCCATATATTTTTGACGGATCCGATGTTTCATATGAAAAATCCACCATCGAATCTAATGCAATAGATTCTTTCCAAAAAAAAAAAAAACAATCCAATCCAAACCAATAGATTTCCAAATCCAATAAATTAATCTTACTAAATGGTCCCTCCCGCACCCTTACTTTCAGATATTTTACCTAAAATAGATGAGAAGTCAATGAATTTTTTTTTTGGAGAAGTCAATGATATTTAATTGGGAAATACAGAAATTGTATACGTGTACAAGTACACGTGGGGCATTGCTTCCTGATGTGCTATTCGGAGAAGCTACAAAATATAGCTTCTCATTTTGGCTTTTGGAAGAAGCTAAAAATGACCAAAAATAACTAAGGTATTTGGTAAAATTCCAGGAAAGTGCTTTTGGTAATTTTTTGCTTTTCCTAAAAACCAAAATGAGAAACTACATTTTATAACTTCTCTGAAAAGCACATCAAAAAGCAATGTCAAACTGAGCCTATACCTCTCGTATAAACACCTCTCAATAACTCTCCCTTTGCACTCCACCACCATTAATTTTCGCCTTCTTTTTTCTTTCTCTCAAACTCGTTTTTTTCAATTTTCTATCAAAATAACAACAACAAAAAAACTCTCTGTCACAGTCATGGTGGCCAAATTAAATTTTCAAAGCCTCCAAACATGTCTCGTGCTAATATACATGTTCACGTCGTCAACCATGTCCATTACACTACCACCAGACCTCAAAGACAAGATTCAAATAGATCCTGACGCCATCAAAGCAGCTTCCACCGACTACGGCCACATCGTCACCCAAACCCCGGCCGGGGTTCTCTTTCCCTCCTCCGTGGAAGACCTCAAAACCCTAATAGGTTTTTCATTCAACTCCTCGGTTCCCTACACCATCGCGGCCAAGGGCTGGGGTCACTCCGTCCACGGAGAGGCCATGGCCACGAACGGGGTGGTGGTGGAGATGCCGTCACTGGTAAAAAACAGCAACAGGATCGTGATTGGTGGGGACAAGGCTTCCGGTTTCTACGCGGACGTGGGCGGAGAGCAGCTGTGGATTGATGTGTTGAATGCGACGGTGCAGAAGGGACTTACACCAGTTTCATGGACTGATTATTTGTATCTGACCGTGGGTGGGACGCTGTCGAATGCCGGAATTAGTGGCCAAACACACCTCAGAGGTCCTCAGATAAACAACGTCTATGAATTGGATGTTGTCACTGGTACGGATTTCTACTCTTGTCTTCTTCGATTGCGTTCAATGCAAAGTATATTATATATTTATATATCTACTACTGTCTACATATTATCAATTTAATTTTAACGTATTTTAATTGGTTTCGATAAGAATCTGGCTTCTTCTTTTTTTCCCTATTAAATAATGATAATTTTGAAAAGACATTCAAGCATCACAACAACAACAACAAAAAACAACGAAACAGGCAAACAGCCCTTCATTGTTTTTTGAATATTAAAGTAGATTTTAGAATTATAATATTTGAACTTAGCAATACTTTGTTAGAATTGATAATGCATTTTACAAAAATATATTACACATTTTTTCTTTGGATATATAACTGAGTTCGATTAATAGATAGAGGATAGATAAGACGAAGGTTAGATTCCTAGTTGCACCGTTTTTTTATGAGTAATACTAGGCTTCCCACCCCACGGGCATAGCTCATCTGGTAGATGGACGAGCTTGCGGCTTGGACATATGATTCCCAAGTCAGCGGCTCGAATCCTATCAATGGCAAAAGCCTTCAAAAAAAATACATTATCTAGATAGGTGGATAGATAGATAGATACCGTCAAAAAAAAAAAAAAAAAAAAAAAAGGCTTCTTCAAATTATGTGGGATGATGAGTTGTCAACATCACATCCCTCTTACCACATAAACTCATTATTTACAAGATGTTCATGAACTCACCAAACCAGATAATTTGAGAAGTTTTTTGGGAAAAAATTTAGGAAGCTTAGCATTACTCTTTTTTTTTATACATATTTTTCATAGAACATCTGTTTTCTACATTTTTTTATTTTTTTTTTCATTTTTAAGGCAAGCATTTAATGTGCATAACTTAATACTTCCATTTATAGATAATTTGTAAATAGATTTTATGTACCAAAATTGTTATCATATAGATATAGATTTAATCCATTTTACAGATGTGACAATAATTTATGCGATATAATATTAGGTAAATTATCTAAATACGGTCAATGTTATCATATATGCCACGTAATAATTAACCTATCTAAATTTAGTATATCTTTGATTGTTTAAATCCAGCATTAATTATCTTATATTTGTGGTTAAATTTTGAATTAAAAATCCATTCTATAGAGCTTTTACAACTTGTTATACAAATTGAAATTGAAATATGAAAAGTGGGTTATAACTTATAACACGGTGCCTTGTCTTTGTGCAGGCAAAGGAGAGCTTGTGACTTGCTCTAAACAAGCGAATTCTGAGTTGTTTTACGCGGTTCTTGGAGGGTTAGGTCAATTTGGGATTATAACAAGAGCAAGGATCGTCCTGGAGCCAGCCAATCCAAGGGTACAAATAGAGATCATTAATTATTTTAATTAAGAACCCTAAGTTTGAATGAGCTTTTAAAACCTTTTAAAAATGAGTTCATATATATATAATGCTACTTTACCTAAATTTGGTGTCTAAATCTAGTTTCCAAATAATGAATTCTAATGATGCCACATCATTTGAGCATCAAATTTAGCAAAGTAACATTACTCATATGTTTATAAAGTGTTTGAGACATAAAAACTAAAAAGTCAAAAGCCATTTCTTGAGAGATTGAGAAAATGTTATTTAAAATGCTTTTTAAATAATTAAAAACGTTTTGACATTTATTTTACTGTGGTTTGTGGTTGAGTAAAATTGGTAAAAGACTGACATATCTTGAGATTGAAAAAAAAGTTTAAATTGCTTGGTAAAAAGGCATTTTGATACTTTTCTCTAGCAAATCAAATGTTTTCATATAAGAAAAACTCTTGAAATATTTTGTGAAAGCATATTTTATATGTACTCTTTTTCAAAAAGAAAAATATATTCTAAAATATAGAAGATCTTCACATTCCTGTCATCTTCTTAAAAATTAAGTAATTAGATATGGGTCAAAATTTTCATGAACATGATTAGTAAATGAGATTTTTTTACGCGGCTTGTTAACATAACATGAATTATTACTCCTGCTTAGAAATGTTTTCTACCATAACAGTTTGAAATATCATTTGTGTAATATTTGTTGGTCTGGATGATCTTTAATTGTTTTACTGTGGTGAATTTTGTTTGTAGGTTAAATGGTTTCGATTGCTTTACACCGATTTCGATACTTTTAGTGAAGACCAAGAAACATTAATGTCAGTGAATGAAAGTCCTCAATTTCCAAATTATTTAGAAGGTCAACTATTGATGGACCCAAATTCTCTAGACGATTACCCGCCCGAAGATCGCCCAAGAATCGCTTCCCTCATAAAACAATATGGCATCCTTTACGTTCTTGAAACTGCTACCTATTATGATGTTGGCACAAAACATTCTGTCAACAAGGTACCATCTCCTCACACTCAACTTCACATCTCTACTTTATATATAATAATCATCTAATCAAGACTATTAGATGGCTACCAAAAAATTGTTTCATAACATTTTACGGTCTAACTCGGCTTAATTACAAAACAAAAGTCCTAAATTCTTTTATGGACCATTATGATTTGATTAATTTTTCTCCTGTAGGTATATAACTGTGAACATACTTATAGCACATTTATCCACCTCATCACTTTTGCTAGAAAAAACAATGCAATTAGGTCAAATAATGCTTACATGGCAAAAAGTGATGAAGTAGATAAGTGTAGTATAAGTATACTTACACTTATGTGCCTACAGGAGAAAAATTGATGATTTGAGAAGTATAAGAATATAGTATAATTTTGTAATATTACACAATCATCTATCTAACCTTACAAAACAATTCTTTTTATGGACCATTTTAATTTGAGAATTATACTTGTACTAGATATCTACTCTTTTTTTTTTTTTTCTTATCATATTGACTGGTGTCAGCATGCACTTCATTTTTGAACTAGTTTTTAATTTATCTTGTAGTAAACTCTATATACAAAGAATTTACAAAAAAGTTAACTCTTTGTTAAAAAAAATATTAATAATAATAATAAATTAAGCGCAAACACATCTTTATTTAGTTACTAGCGAGTAGTGACTAGTGTAATGAAGTGATAATATTATTATTTTGTTTACAGAAATTGCACCAATTGTTTAAGAGTTTGAGTCCCCTCGCAAATATCTACACAAGGGATGTGACCTACGTGGAGTTTTTGAATAGAGTACATACTGACGAGTTGATCCTTCGTCAAAAAGGACTTTGGGATGTTCCTCATCCATGGCTCAATCTTTTTATACCAAAATCTGGAATACAAGCTTTCAATAATGGTGTTTTCAAGAACATTCTCCTCAAACAAAATTTCACTACATCAATTGTCCTCGTTTACCCTATGTATCGAAACAAGTAAGTAATATTATTGCAAAATATATATATATCTATATTATTCGTTTTTTCGATAACAAAAAAAAAAAGTTTTATTTATTTATTTCGGATTAAATCTTATTGCTGATGATGAACTTTGAACTGCAGATGGGATGATAATATGTCAGCAGTAATACCAGATGAAGAAATTTTCTACACTGCAGGGTTTTTGGATGCAAGTGGGTTTGATAACTGGCAGGTGTTTGATAATAAAAATAAAGAGATATTGGAATTTTGTGATAAGGCTGGTATTAAAGTTAAGAAATATCTTGGTTTCCATGACTCCAAGGGAGAATGGATCAACCATTTTGGCTCAAAATGGAAGACTTTTCAAGACAAGAAGAATCAGTTTGATCCAAAAAAGATATTATCACCAGGACAGAAAATTTTCAATTAACATTTTTTATGCATGTATGTATCTGGGGAATGAGGATTTCAAATGATACAATAAGTGATATCTTTCAATTTACCATACGCTGTTCATGAAATTGAGAAGTACGTACTTAAATAAAGAAGATCTTCGATTTCTTTCTAGTAAATAAAGAAGATCTTCAACTTGATAATAATGATATTATACCTTATCAAAAAATTAATAATGATATTATGTTAATCAATAATGTCGCACAACATTTGTCCTAGCACCATGTCAGTCGTGATCACATCTCTTTATAAATTCTATGACAAAGACAAATCAATCGTCAGTTATTTAGTTTGACTTAGACTAATGTTTTGGTAAATACATGTACGGTCCGGGTAACTACTTTTAAAACCGGGAGAAAGCTCATCACATGTACTTATAAAATGTATATGATGAGACTCAAATCCCTAACCATCACCGTGAATCACCGTGAAAGGAAGGTGCACTATCATCTCTGCTGAGAGGTCTACAATTTGGGCTAATGTTTTAGATTGTAATATACATGTAACGTTATTTGTATTTGGCTTAGAGTTTATAAAATCAAAGCTAGTTAGGAATAGAAAATCGATACTTTCTTTTTGTACTTTTTTATAGTTGCATACCACTTTTATTTGTTGAACTCAGGCAAGCAGCTATAGTTTTAGCACGATCCGTTGAATAATGTAGCACTTTTTTGGCATGGATATATATCCGTTGAATATCTTATTGCGTTAGGTGGAAATTATAAGTGTGGAAAGCTTGCACCATTTTTGCTCATATATACATCATGCCGGTCGTTGTACGCAACAAGATCATATATGATACCTTTTACATCGTAACTTTGTTTGGTTGATATTCCTCTTGGCAGGAGAGGAGATAGGCAGGGGCATGGCCCCCCAACCAAAATATTTTTAACAAATTTTCTATGTATAAAATTGTCATAATGTGTTATATAGGTAAAGATATCTCTGACTCGTCACATTATTTTTTTAATTATAAACATAATTATTACCCTTTAAAGTCTGGTCCAACCAATATATCTAAGAAAGTTTGATATGAGGCAGCATCAGCAGCTATGAGCCTGTGACCATAACCGTTTTAAGAAGAAATTATACATATGTTCCTATTTAATAATGTATCTAATGAATAGATATTATGAAGATTATTAACCATGATCACTAAGAAATACTGGATGTGATAGATTATTTACTAAAGTAGTAAGTTCATTTTATGAGACATGCAACATAGATGTTCCATATATTAATGCATGTTACATTGCAATACGAGGTCGAACTCAACATCAACGAAATAGAGGTCGAACTCAACATCAACAAGATAATTTTACAATTAAACAATATTATTGGTATGTACATATTTTATGTTGATATTGATTCTCAATTACGATAATTAAATATGAGTATAGATTCGATTATAAATTATTTTTTAGATTTTAAAGAGGGGCATTTTGATTCATAAAACTTATGTTTATTTTGTTTATTAATTTATGAGACTAAACGGTATTACATTTATTTTTTATTTTTTTTAATAATTTAGTTTTTTAATATTAATATATTTCTCTTGCACAAACTTAAAAAAAAATTTGTCTTGGCCCCCCATAGCCAAAATCCTGGCTTCACCCCTCCTCTTAGCCTGGAAACAATCATTTAGTCATCAACTAGACAACTAGGCCTGCAAAAAAGAAAGAAAGAAAGAAAGAAAAAAAAAAAAAACCATCCAGTTCTCGTACGATTCCGGATTTTCTGCTTGCGGCAATCAATAAATCTTCTGTGTTTGTGTTTGAACTGAAGCTTGTATCGTGAACTAGTATATTAATTACACTGTTAGGCTCATAGTGAGATGATCAAAGTAGTTTAGTGGAGGCAACGTACGCAAGCAAGTCATTAAGGGCTCGTTTGGCACACCGGTATTAGATTGTATTGGAATGTATTGTATTATATTGTATTGTATTGGACTATATTATCATTAATATAAACCTGTGTTTGGTGATACACTGTATTATATCGTATTAGGTTATTCCTATATGACTTTATTGTATTTTATTATATTATAAAAATATAATATTTTTAAAAAAATACTTAATAATTAATTTTAAATATCCTTACCATGAATAAATCAATAAATATTTTTATATAAAAAATCAATAAATATTTATTTTAATTGAAACAAAAAATTTAAATAAAATTTTCCTATGTATTTTGAAATTATAAAAAAATATATTAATAACATAACACATATTTTATCAATATTCCACATTCATTGAAACAAAAATGTTTTTTCTAATACAATACAACTTAATACCACCAAATATAATGTATTAGTTAATACGGTATTTGCTATATTAGGCAATTAAAATGTACTAAAATAATACAATACAGTGTTTGCACCAAATACTGTATTGTATTATTTAGTATATTTTAATTGCCTAATACAATACAATATGGCCAAACAACCGAGACCTGAGAGTAGACAAGCAAATCAATTGCAGTCTTGTAGACTAGAATTTAAAGCATCTCTATTCCAATATGCAATATGCAAAACACTATATTGTATTATTTTAGTACATTTTAATTGCCTAATACAATACAATACGGCCAAACAACCAAGGCCTAACACTATGTTTGGTTTGAAGGAATTGGAGAGAAAGGAAAAGAAATGATTTGGAGGGATTTCTAATTGTGGAATTGGTGAGAAATGTCACCTTTTTAAACTGATTTGGTGACAATGTCACTGCTTTAATAAGTTAAGTTTAAAAGGCACCTATTATGGTGAACGGACAAAAATACCCTTACTTTACACATTCTTTTCTTACTTTGAAGTTTTCTGAGATTAAAAATAGACCTCCAATGGATAATTAGTTTTGTGGCTCTACGCAAACGCATTCGGGGGTCGAGCTCCCCGCTGAGCTCGCGGTGGTCGAGCTGCCCGGTCAGCTCGTGGGGGTGTGGAGATTTTTTTTGGTTTTGAATCTTCCATTGAAAAGGCTCGAAATGAAGTGTTCGAGCATTTTCATACACCAATCGTGCCTTTTCATTAGTGTATGAAAAGGCTCGAACACTTAATGAAAATGCACGATTACTGTACAATCGTGCCTTTTCATACACCAATCGTGCCTTTTCATGTACAAAAAGGCACGATTACTGTACAAAAAGGCTGGAAACTTTGTTCAAAAAGGCTCGAAATATTTTTTAATTTTTTAATCGAGCCTTTTTGAAAAGTTATCGAGCATTTTGGAAAAGTTATCGAGCCTTTTAGAAAGGTTATCGAGCCTTTTAGAAAGGTTATCGAGCCTTTTGGAAAAGTTATCAAGCCTTTTGGAAAAGTTATCGAGACTTTTCCAAAAAGGCTCGATAACCTTTCTAAAAGGCTCGATAACTTTTCCAAAAGGCTCGATAACCTTTCTAAAAGGCTCGATAACTTTTTCAAAAGGCTCGATAACAACTTCAAAAGGCACGATGAGAAAGGTTATCGAGCCGATGAGAAAGGTTATCGAGCCTTTTAGAAAGGTTATCGAGCCTTTTGGAAAAGTTATCGAGACTTTTCCAAAAAGGCTCGATAACCTTTCCAAAAGGCTCGATAACTTTTCCAAAAGGCTCGATAACCTTTCTAAAAGGCTCGATAACTTTTCCAAAAGGCTCGATAACAACTTCAAAAGGCACGATGACAGTGTAAAAAGGCACGAAAATATTTCAAAAAGGCACGAAATCATTTCGAGCCTTTTCCGAACTTTTTTCGAACCTTTTTCGAGCCTTTTCAAACCTTTTTCGAGCCTTTTTCGAACATTTTTAAACATTTTCGAGCATTTTTAACTATCAATATATTATGGTGAAGAAGGTTACTGTGGGGGGCAATTTTGTCCGTTCACCATAAATGGTGCCTTTTAAACTTAAGTTAGTAAGTTGGTGCCTGTTCCCAAAAAAGAGTCTCAAATAGTGCTATTTAATTTTTTAACCCTTTCTAATTTCTTGTTTTGATGGTTAAATGAGAGGGAAATGAAAGGAAATTGAGAGAAATGGAAGGAAATGGGGGGAATAATTTCTTCCTATTTTACACATTTTTGTTTCCATCCAAATTTGGGAGGAAAGGAAGGGAAAGGAATCCACCATTAATAATTTTTTCAAAATCAAAAAAATAACCATATATATTGTTGGTATTCATACCGTTAAAAGAAGGGTATTTTCGTAAATTAAATAAAACCACTATCCTTTCATTTTCTTTCCACCCATAACCATCCAAACAACAATCATTAAAACCACTATCCTCTCCTCTCCTTTCCTTTCCTTTCCTTTCCTTTCCTCACCATCCTTTCCTTTCATTTCCTTTCTTTTCCATCAAACCAAATATAGTGTAAAAGTAGACAAGCAAATCCATTGCAGTCTTGCAGACTAGAATTTAAAGCATCTCTATTCCAATATGCAATATGCAATTATGCATCATGCATGTTCTTTACTTAAGAAGACGTTGGATGAGTAATTGGGCCTTATCGGTCCAAGTAGAAATAGGACCTCATAATTTTATTTGTAATTTTGGACTTGCATAGAATTTGAACCTAGTTGTAGTTGTTGAGAGATGAATGATGCATGCAAGTTTGGGATAGTGTTTCTATTCAGAACCTAAAATTTTTGATGAATTTTGTTGAGCCAACTAGTAAATCTTACCATGCACTGGACAGTGGTTGAAATGAAATTCTAAATCTCAGGAACCATTGGAAAAGAAGGAGCCGCAAGCCAACATTAGCTAATACCCTTTCAATGAATGTCCCATACAAGACAATTGAACCAACGAACACGAGTCTTCTAAGAGTAGTAATGCTAGACATCCCAATTTTTTTTTTCTAAATTTTGATCCAAAAGATGTGGCACGTAAGGTGTCAGTATCAAATAAATCATGAGATTATATAATGACTGATGTGATGTTGACAACTCACGTATCATATCATTTAGAATAGAATTTGAAGGAAAAAAAAAAATTAGGACGTCTAACATTACTCATCTTCTAAAGGGGCAAAAAAGAAGGATTTGCATAACATTTGGGCCGTTTGGTAACGTTTTCGTTTTTCAGTTTTTGTTTTCTTGTAATCTGATGTTTTCGAAAAACTAAGGGCGCGTTTGGTATCGTTTTTAAAATGGTGTTTTTGAAAACTATTTTTAAAAATGGAAATAATGTTTTAAAAATGATGTTTTAAAAAATGTAATGTGTTTGGTAGTGTTTTTTAAAATTAGTTTTTTGAAACGGAAAACGATGTAAAAGTGTTTGGTTATTGTTTTTAAAATGAGTGAAATAGTTGTTTGGAGGGAAAAGTTAAAGTTTATTTTGAAAACCTGTTTTGAAAACAATAGAAAACAATAAAAAATTGTTTTTAACTTTTTAGTTATAACTTTTAAAAAGTTGTTTTTTGTTTTCAAAAACAGTTTTGTAAAATGCTCAACCAAACAACATTTTAGTTGTTTTTTGTTTTTAAAAACAAAAAACAGTTTTTAAAAATGGATCCAAACACCACCTAATTTTTGGGTTTTTTGGATTCGAAAACGCGTTTGGTAACAATGGTTGAAAACGATATTTGAAGAATCAAAACATAAAAAACGTGTTTGGTATAATATTTTTAAAATCATTTTTAAAAGATTAATATTATAAATAATGAAAAGGTGATATTAAAATAATTAAACATTAAAACTAAAAAGCTTAAAATTAAATAATAAATAAATTTAATTTTCATCATCAAACATTCAAACCTATCAAAATCATCATAATCTTTTGACCTAGCCACCACCACATCTCATCATCATCATCTTCATCAAACCTAGCCACCACCACCATAACCCATCAAAATCACCAGCCACCACCACCTTAACCCACCAAAATCACCAGCCACCACCCTACGATGCGCCGATCGTCTCCAATCGAGGAGATCGAACCCAACCAAAGCAGCTCCTCCCGCCACCGATCTCTCTCTCTCTCTCTCTCTCTCTCTCTCTCTCTCCACATCTATCTCTATTTCATTCGACGGCCGGCGGAGATGGTTTTCGAGATCTAGGTTCGGTTTCGATCTCTCTCTCTCCTCATCTATCTCTATTTCATGTGGCCGGTGAATGATGTTTGAAGATGATGGTTTCGATCTGGGTCTTGGTGATGGTGTGGGCGGTGACGGTGATGGGTTCGACGGCGGCAGGTGATGGTGCCGGCGGCTGGTGATGGTTCCATCGGCTGGTGATGGTACCATCGGCTGGGTTCTGTTAGGGATTTGCAGTGATTTGGTATCTTAATTGCTATTTTATTTTTAGTATCTTGTTATTTGATTTTGCTTTAATGAGAATAATTGAGAGACATTAGTGGAGCAAGTCAAGGGAGTGATTTTAGGAACCCAAATTCTATTTAGAGAAATGATTCTGATGTGAATGGTAATTTTTCTTGACAAATTGTTATTCCTCTTCCCTGTTTCTTATCAGGTTCTTCATGAAGATCAGCGATGGATCCAGATTATTATTATTTTTTTTTTAATTTGGTTTTTGGATTAGTACCATTTACATGAGAACAAGAATACTGAGAACGATAAATTATTGTTCTCAGAATTCTCACTTTTTTGTTCATTGCAAGTGAAAACTGTTCTACGAGTTTTCTAATTTTGTTTTTTGGAAAAATTCCACCAAACAAGTTCTCACTGTTTTTTGTACTCAAAAAACAAAAAACACGTTTTGAAAACGTTAACAAACGCACACCACCGAAGAACAATTAAAACCAGCCTGAATCTAGTAGGATCAATTCGATCAACTGCAAGAACAAATTAAAAGTCCTAGATTATTCATTTATTCTTTTCAAAACCATCGCTATTAACCTTAATCCAATTAGAAGGCGGATTAAGCTTATTTCAATGACAATCATTAGGAATTTTAACTTCAATGATAATTATCCTAATATTTTTGGTTGGAAGAGAACACGTTATAATAAACAAATATGACTGCATGGTATATAGTTTGCCAAGCTTGTTCAACATGGGCCATGCCCAGCCCAAATTACTGTTAGGGATAATCCTCTAGAACGATGAACGCAGAAACGCCGTGCCTAATATACGCCAATAACTCATAGTAAATAATAACGTCAAGAAGCAGAAAAATAGATGAGAGAGAATAAAACAATCACAACACAAGATATACGTGGAAAAACCCAAATCGGGTAAAAAACCACGGGCCGTCAGGACGATAGAGAAAGTTCCACTATATGATAATCTGTTATAACCATATACTCTAGGACTAACTCTCTCACCTAAACCCCAAACCCCACTCATAAGATCCTCATAGAGTACCCCACAATATCCCCTAGATCTCCTCTAAATATCACACACGGATCTTTAACTTGATCCACCGATATTCCCTTGGATCCCTCCCCGGATATTCCCTTGGGTCTCCCCAGATCTCACTCACACTCTCTGATGTTTACATGGTGTTCTTTTCTCCACACAAATAAACCTAATTACAAGGTTCTATTTATACTAGTTACAGGGAGTTTAAGATAAAAAGAAATCCTACTCCTAAACGTACAAGACTTACTTGTTCCACATAAATACTATTTCCTTTTATGACAAGTCTTCTTGTAAGGAGTAAATCATTTTCCTTCAAGTACAAAAACCTCCAAAAGAATACATTTTCCTATTATGCGCAACATTCCTGATCTCAGCAATACATCGTCTACGCCGTATTGGTCACGGTGCACCTCGCTTCCAACACCACGAAATAATTCTACTCATGACCACTCTTGCCACCGATGTGGCTTTCACAGCGCCACTCGCAGCGCTCTCCACTGATCTTCGGCCGCTCTCATTACCGCTGTCGAAATTCACAGTGATGACCTACCGCTCCCATGACCGCTGTCAAAGCCAGAGCGGTTGTGACAACAGTTGTGATGGATATTCGCTTCTTCTGTTCTTCTAGTCTTCAACCTCCCTCAAACTACACCATTCCATCTTCCAAACGTATCCCACGTCTTCAGGAAGCTCCACATCAGTTGAGTCTTGTTTGGTTCACATCGGGTTCGCTTAGGAATACAAGTCAAAACCTAACAATTACATCTTTTTGACACACCGATTGTTACCAATTTAGTTTGCCTCACCAAAAATCTTCAAATGTTTGGCACTTATGTCTTTATTAATATTCAATACAAAATGGTAGTTAACCTCCCTTTCACAGTAGTGGTGAGAGTTCGAGTCCCAACATATGTATTTTAAAGCTTGTGTGGGAAGTTTTCTTTCGATTTGTGGGAGTAGTTATTCAGATGACACATGTACTGTCTTATCTTGGCCGGTCTCAATAGTCTTGTTGTAATAGTTGTAACTTATAAATCGTAATACTTCAAAAATATATATATATATTCAATACAAAATGAATTTAATTATTTATTGTTTTATGCTCTTAATAATCTAAAGAAAAAAAGAGACAAATATTATAGTTTGTGTAGACTATATGATTTGTTTTAGAAGCATATTGCTCCAAAATCCAATACATATTAAAAACAATTAAAAATTTAGATTATAATTAAGAGTATAGTTTTCTTAAAAGGGACCATTGCACTAAAATCCCCTAAGGTTTTCCATATGGAAACATAGATTTTCGACAATCACACCTCTGACCTCTCAAACTTAACAAACGTTAGAAACCTAGTAACGTTAGAAACTTAGTCAAGCGCATCACAATTTCTCTAAATAAAAAATAAAAAAAATATTCAATAAAATAATAAAACAGATATTAAAAAAAATGGATTGGAGAACATACCCATAACACTTTCAAGATAGAACTTGACATTATCGGTGCAATGAGATTAGATGACGACATCATCCTCCTCCGTCAGATTTGCACGGAGGAGATAAAAGGAGGCATATCATATATGTATGGTGACATGCTGAAGCCCGACCTTGTCTATATCCAATGACACGCTGATGTCCATCCGATCTCATCGGCGACCGACCTCCACCACATAAAAACACATCCTAACTCACACGAAAAAAAAATTAAAAAACATACTCATTTCAAAGTAGATGCTTTTGTTAACAACTTCCACCAAATCAAACCCAAAATACTACACCTAGACCTGGCACGGTTCCGGTTCGGTTCCGGTTCCATGGTTTGGTGGAACAGGAACCGGAACCACTATATGCCGGTTCCGGTTCCGGTTCCATAGGAACCGGCGGTTTGAACCTTTTTTTTTTTTTTTTTTTAATTAAACAAACAAAAAATAGACTTCTAAGTTCTAACTTGATTGTAACTTATAAGTTGTAGATTGTAATTGAATAAAATAAAATATATAAATGACAAATTACAAAATTAAATTAAATTCATTGGGTTATTATTTGAATAAAATAAATAAATAACAAATTACAAAATTAAATTAAAATAAAACTAAACAAAATGACAAATTACAATTTACATTTCATTGGGTATTTGGAAATTGAGTCACCCAAATTTTAAAAATAACATAAAATAAATAAATGACAAATTACAAAATTAAATTAAAACAAAAAACAAAAAAAAAATATATGTAAACTTATTACTTATTAGCCTTGCACTTAATTTTTACCACAATTAAGTTGCCTACGTATCCTCTTGGGGGGGTTTAGAGGAATCAAAGGCCACGTAGTTCTCTTACCTTTTATTCTTTTATTATAGGTTTGGTGATGACGTGGAGTCGTGGACTAATTCTCCACTGCTCCAGAGCCTTCAGGTTCGTCATCCTTAAAGAAATCGTATGTTGGCTCCTGATCGATTTCTTGTTGTCTGTTTTCAGCCTTTGTCCAATCATCAACACAAACCTGTATCTGAAGTGCTTTCGGTGTCAAGCACGAACGTCTTTCATCTAGGATATTTCCCCCGGCGCTGAACTCTTGCTCCACCGCCACAGTAGAAACTGGTGTTGAAAAAATATTTTTGGCTATCATAGCCATGATTGGATAGTACTCTGTAGCTTCATTCCAATATTTTAAAATATCAAATGCTTATGTAAACTCACAAGAAGAAGCTAGATAAGATTCAAGCTCGGTATACGAACCGGAGCTTGATGAAGAACATCTTGGTTTTTTGGTTTTTTGGTTTTTTTTAATAACATACTATACCCTAAATTCAAAAATCCAGAGGAGGATGATGGAGGCTGAGATGCAGTTTGTGTTCGTGTAACATCTATGTTCGGTGAGGATCCATACAATGTAACATATTCATCATATAAACTATACAATAATTTCTTAACTATACCACAATACGCTTCAACATCATATTGCATATTTAAACTTTTTTTGCCATAATAACCATCTAGATAATAAGACAAAGATTGTAATTTACAACGTGGATCAAAAACCATAGCAATCAAATAAATACTTGGAAACTCCTCATAATAATTTAACCATTTTGCCTTCATAGCACTAACGGCTTCCGCTATTGCTCGGTCAGATTCACAATAAAAAAATGCACCAGCAATATTAATACTCTCAATAATAAATAAATGTGTTGTAGGAAAATAAATACTAGATAAATTATTTGTAGCATTATGAAAAAATTTTAACAAATTGAAAACATTGTAACAAGCATCCCAATGAGTTTCAAAAAGTTCAATGGTAGGAACATGAAATTGAATAAAAGAAACTAATAAATCCCTATACTCATAACTTTGAGCAAGCATTTTATAAGAAGAATTCCAACGTGTTGGAACATCACGAGCAAATTTAACGACACGTCTACCATTTTGTTTACAATATCTTGCCCATGCTTTCATTGTAGAAGGCTGTCTCCATAAAAACATTAGGGCTTTTCTAATAGGTACAATAAATTCTCCAAGAGTTTCTAATCCTTTTTTAACACATATATTTAAAACATAGCATGCACACCTTTGATGAAAAAATGTACCACCAAGAAAGGGTTTGCATAAATCAATTAAAGATGGAATAGCAACGGTATTGGCAGAAGCATTATCAAAACCAATTGCAAAAATTTTGTTTTCAATATTATACTCTGAAAAAATAATTCTAAGATGTCTATAAATATTCTGAGCAGTGTGTGCATCATCAAAAACTCTAAATGCAAGAATTCTTTTTTGGATAGTCCATGCATTATCCATATAATGGCAAGTGACACCCAAGTATGAATGCGATTGCCAATGGTCACTCCATATGTCGGCACATACGCTAACACGACCATTATATTTTTCAAAATATTTTTCTAACTTTATTTTCTCTCTCGAATAAATCTTTTCAAGTGTTTGTGTGAGCGTGGCTCTAGGGACACAACATACAGCAGGGTTTAATGCTCGTCGACAATAGTTAACAAAACCAACTCTTTCACCAAAACTGAATGATAAGTGTTCTACTGCTACCATCCTAGCTAATTCTTCTCTATTTTGTTCATCAGTATAACGAAATAATTGTTGGTTAGGAGTAGCGTACCTGGGAATTTGTGATTGTGACCTCGTTCTGGTCATTGCATCTGGATGTTTGGTTTCAATATGCTTCCAATAAGTGCCATATCCTCCGGATTTGCTCCACTTATATGTTTTGGTGCAGTAATTGCAAGCCGCTACATAGTCTCCATCTTCTTTCCTAACTTTCTTCATATGTTTGGCGAAGAGATCATATTTGTTCCGCTTCTGTATCAGATCTTCCTCCTCTTGTAGTTCCATTTCCGGTGGATCATAACCAAAATCTGGAGGTGTATCAATATCAGGCATATTTTCTGACTGGCTTGTCAAATTGGGGGTGGCGTCATTGGGATCGGATTCAGAAATTATTAGAGGGGGAGTAGGACAGTTTAGGCCTAGGTCTTCAGCATAGGCCCGGCGTTGCAGATAATCGTGATAGGTGGAGTCGTTATGACCGAGATTATCGATCATAGGACCCTTACCTTTCATCGAAATCGAACGCCTAGGACCGTCACGGCCATGACCCCTTCCACTTCCACCACTTCCACTTGCCATTTAAAAATAAATTTAGAAGAATAATGGTATTACTGTATTAGACTATTAGTAGAAATGTAGAATAGTAGGTACTAATGTAGTAAAGTACAAAAGTAGTAAACTAGTAATTGCAAATAAATGAAAATGAAATTGGAAAGTTAGTAATTGACTAATTGGAAATTAAATAAATTGGAAATAAGATTAATTGCAAATAAAATAAATTATAAATAAAATTAATTGAAAATAAAATATATTGGAAATAAAATAAATTGCAAATAAAATATATTGGAAATAAAATAAATTGCAAATAAAATTAATTGGAAATAAAATTAATTGAAAATAAAATATATTGGAAATAAAATAAATTGCAAATAAAATAAATTGTAAATAAAATAAATTGTAAATTGCAAATAAAATTAATTTCAAATAAAACAATTACAAAATGAAATAAATATTAAAAACCTTGGAAACTTGGAGAGTTGGAGACTGAGAGACTTGAGAGTGTTGGAGACTTGGGGAGAATTGAGAGAATTGAGAAGGAGAGTTGGAGACTGAGAGACTTGAGAGTGTTGGAGACTTGGGGAGAATTGAGAGAATTGAGAAGAAATTGGTGTGAGGAAAAATGAAAGTGGGGGGGTGGTATTTAAAGGGGTAGCCGTTAGGCCTCTAACAGTAACCTACAAATAAATAAATAAATAAATTTGTAAGAACCGGCGGTTCAAACCGGAACCGTCGGTTCCAATCCGGTTCGAACCGCCCGGTTCCTCAAACCTTAGAACCGGAACCGAAACCGACCTCCTCCGTTTCAAGTTTCGGTTCCGATTCCGGTTCGATTCCGATTTCGATTTCGATTTCGATTCCGATTCCGGTTCCGGTTCCGGTTTCGATTCTGGTTTTTTCAGTTTCGGTTCCAGTTCCGGTTCGGTTTCCCGGTTCGAACCGGAACCGTGTCAGGTCTAACTACACCATTGAAATGGGTACGAGTACGAGGGGGTGTGGTTATAGAATAACTAAATGTGTCTATCTAGGTGTATTTATTTCAAACCACGAGAAGCAAGTGCAACTTTCTCTTCTTAAAATTGCAAACAAATCGCCATTGGGCCTCTTGCCAATGTGGTGTGACTCTCCAAAGAGAGACTCCACCACCACGGCTCAACGTTCGGCACCGTGTATATATATATACACCCATTATTTCCTTATCCCACCTCATGTGTGGGTGTCCTCTCCCCTCTTGTGGGAGTAGTTGTCCGAGCAATGCTAGTAGTGTCCAATCCTTACAGGGTCCCGGTAGTTGTTGTATATTCAAAAAAAAAAAAAAAAAAAAAAAAAAAATTGCAAACAAATCGGTAGGGAAAATAATTAAATAAATAGTAAAAATGTTCATGTGATTATTGACGTGGCACAATTAAGTGTAAAAAAATCCACCATAGAAGCAACTAGCAAGCAATTAGCAATGTAAAGTGTCGTTCCTGTTCACTTCATCGAAATGGGTATGGCGCTTCTAGCCAAATATTCTTCGTTTGGTAACCATTGCTCGACTTCCCTGTACCCTCTTCTTGTTCAACACCAAACCCACTCTCCAAACCCTACAAAAAGCGTTAGAATTGGAACCTGTTGCGCTCATCATCAAATTAAAGCTCAACTTGAGACACCAAGGACCAAGAAGAAGCTCAGACCAAGCTTCTTTGAGCAAATTCGCCACAAATGGTCTTTCAAAACCACTTCACCGAGAGACACGTTTCCATGGCAACAGCATGAAGAGCCGTTGGAACAAGAAGAAGAAAAACCCCAGCTTTCTTCTGGGGTTACGTTAAGTGAGACAAAAATGGATGTGGAGTCACCACTTGTGAGTGAACCGGTGAGTTCTGCTTTGCAAAATCGTTTTGGTTCTGCTCCTTGGATTCATGGAAATAATTCTAGAGAAACCCAATTGAATTCCCACCCTAAAATTTCTCAATTTAGTATTAGAGAAGAAGAAAATGTTGAACTAGTAAAGGACTTGTTGGATAATGATGTCGATTGTGATAACAAATTTAAGGCCAGTTTTGTTAAAATTGATGCAAACCCAGTTGAGATATCAAGAGATAAAGAGATAGCGATTGTTGGGGTTTTAAACAGTGTTGGGTCTGTGAAGAAGAGCCTAGTGAAGGCCAATGGAGTAACTAGTGGTTCAATTGGGTTACCATGGAAGAGAAATGTGGATTTGACCAGTGAAGGAGACCGGAGAGTGATGAGGAGCAGCACAGAGTTGGCAGAGAGAATGATTCCTGAGCACGAATTGCAGAGGCTTAGGAATGTTTCTTTGAGAATGCTTGAGAGGATCAAAGTTGGGAACGCCGGGATTACACAGGCATTGGTGGATAGTATTCATGAGAAGTGGAAGCTTGATGAGGTTGTGAAGTTGAAATTTGAAGAGCCTCATTCACTTAACATGAGGAGAACTCATGAGATTTTAGAGGTGAGTGTTTGTCATTTTGATGATTGTAGAACTTTTAAGTATATTTAATTTGTTCATCATGTATTTGTAGAATTGTTTGAACTAGATTTTTATTCGAATTATGTACCATGGTTTATCAGCGTAGAACTGGAGGTTTGGTTATCTGGAGATCAGGCAGCTCCGTTGTACTCTTCAGGGGAATGACCTACAAGCTTCCTTGTGTACAATCTTTTACAAAACAAAACCAGATGCAACACTTGAAAGATGTTAAGTTTGATGTCACACGTAATGTGGAAGAGGAAAACCCCTTTAGAACAATGAAACCGTTTGACCCTGATTCTACAAAACCTCTTAGGAATCTATCTGAGGAAGAACTAATAGACTTAAATGAACTAAACTTTTTGTTAGATGAGTTGGGTCCACGGTTCATAGATTGGACTGGCTGTGAGCCACTGCCAGTTGATGCAGACTTGCTTCCTCCCGTGGTTCCTGACTATAAACCTCCATTCAGACTTCTGCCTTATGGTGTAAGACATTCTTTAAGGGACAAAGAGATGACAACTTTGCGTCGGCTTGCAAGAAACATGCCTCCACATTTTGCCCTTGGTATGTAAAATTAATACATATGATTGTGATGTTCATCAAATTATACTTTGTTAAAGACTTTTCTTTTACTTGATTGTCCTAGGAAGGAACAGAGAACTGCAAGGCCTGGCTAAGGCTATGGCAAAGCTATGGGAAAACAGTGCTCTTGCAAAGATAGCGATCAAACGTGGTGTACTTAATACACGTAATGAGCGGATGGCAGAGGAACTCAAGGTAAGACATTATGACAATATGCTTCTTGAATGTAGATAATATTAAAATTCATGATTTTTACTGTAGGTAACAAGAAGAAGTGGCAACTGTCGCACAGCAGAGTTGCTGATTGTTATTATTAGTGTTTTGAAATTCATTGTCCTCCTTCATCACAATGAAATTGTTGGCCTGTCTTCTCTTTAACAGCTGTTCTGGTCCAACTGCCTGTAACTTTAAGCACTACATTTTCAACTATAATTTTTCTGGCTCCTAATAAGTGCATTTCATGCACGCAGAGATTGACAGGGGGTACACTACTTTCTAGAAACAAGGATTTTATTGTCTTTTATCGTGGTAATGATTTCTTACCACCTGTTGTTACGGAAGCATTGAAAGAGAGGGTAAAACTAGCAAATCTCCGACAAAATGAGGAAGAACAAGCACGACAGGTTGCCTCATCTTTAATGGAGTCAAAGGCCAAAGCGTCTGGAGTCCCATTGGTTGCTGGGACTCTTGCTGAGACAATGGCTGCTACCTCTCGGTGGGGAAACAATCCAGGTAATGAAGATTTGGAGGAGATGATGAGAGATTCAGCATTGGGCAAACATGCTTCATTAGTCAAACATCTTGAGAAGAAACTAGTTATTGTAAGTTACTCATGTATTAAGCTATGTATTACAAGAAAGATACTTAGACTCCTCATAATCTTCTACCGTACTTTCTGGTCTATGATGCATTTCTAATCCTTGATGGTCATAGGCCAAGCGGAGATTGAGAAGGGCTGAGATAGCTTTAGCAAAACTACAAAAGAATCTGGAACCAGCAGAGCTCCCATCTGACTTGGAAACGATAACCAATGAGGAGAGATTTTTATTTCGTAGAATTGGTCTGAGTATGAAACCATACCTTCTTCTAGGTAAGAATAGCTACCTTTAGCCTTGACTCTACTTAATGGTTCAAAGGGGAAGAGTCATATGTCATGTGACTTCCTGTTTCAGGTAGGCGAGGGGTTTATGGTGGTACAGTAGAAAACATGCACTTACATTGGAAGTTTCGGGAGTTGGTAAAGATAATCATCAAAGGAAAAACTCCTGGACAAGTCAAACAGATTGCAATTTCGTTGGAGGCTGAGAGTGGTGGAATACTAGTATCTTTAGATAAAACTACCAAAGGTTATGCAATCATTGTTTACCGTGGGAAGAATTATCAGCGTCCTCTAAAAATGAGGCCCGATAATATGTTGACAAGGAGGCAAGCATTAGCTCAGTCAATTGAACTTCAGAGACGTGAGGTAGCGTTATTATATGTTTTAGTGTTCTTATTTTTCTTCTCAAACTGAAATGCATTGTTCAATTAACATCTTAATTTGTTTTATTTCTCCAGGCACTGAAGCATCATGTCATGGACTTAGAGGAGAGAATTGATTTAGTGAAGTCTGAAATGGTATGATTACCTTCTTTTTTTTCCCCTAATGTGTGTGTATTCATTTACTTATATTATAAAGGATGACTTGTGAAAAATCGGCATGGTTAGTAATTAATTTTTTTTTTAATCTGTTGCTTCAGGAAGAAATGAAAGCTGGCAAGACAATTGTCTTAGACGAAAGCTTGTACTCAAAATTGGATGATGTTTGTTTTTCCGATGATGAAACGGAAGAGGTAAACCATAAAAATTTCTCTATATGGAATATAACCCCAACTACATTTGTTAGAATTAATAGAAGTGCCTCTGACTTCTAGGTTTAACTTTGGTATTGACTCTTCCAACTTAAAAATGGCACTTAGCCAGCAATTCCCAATACAAGTTGCTTGCACCCCTTTGGGTTTGGCATTAGCTATCGCCTGTTACTTCGAAAAAAAATATTGCTGTTTGAGGCTATGTTAGTTTTATGAGCAATCTTGTTTACTTGCACAACAAGGTACAATGTTTCATTTGGATGATGATTTCATGTTTCCATATGATTTTATTGAATGTAATAATTTCTTCTAAGTTCGAAACCAACAATGAATCTTAATTTTTAAATTTTCCATGCATATTTGAATCAGGACGAAGCAGACGAGGCATATCCCGAGCCATATGCTAGCAAAAATGATGGTGAATATAACCAAAATGAGTTCATGCAACAGAGAAGACCTTTTTAAGTAAATATTGCATCTGATTGGAGCCTAGGAGATCAAGCATTGAAGATTTCAAAAAAGAAAGGTGAACCTGCTAAGCATTGCCGAGACTAAAACCAATATCATGAATTATCAATTTCAGAATAAGTCAATATAGTCAATATTTTCACGGTGGTGAAGAGAAACACAAGGGCATTTTGATTCAAAATCAACAATTTGAGAAGGAAAACAGATAGAATATACAACTAGGCTCCATCTGGCTGAATGAACGGGTTGGCAATCTCATCTGTACCATCAGTCGGTGACACAAGCATCACAGCGGTTCCCCTACATACCTGCAACGAAATAACCAACCAACCGTCAAGTTATCGTCAATATAAGAGAAAGATGATTCTGTTTCCTCTATTGATGTTTGTATAACATAGAGAAGTTTTTAAATACTACGGCAATGTAAGGGAACAAATTTTCTCACAAGTTCGAACAAAAATTGAAAACTATGTTTCGAAATGAGGCCAATCTCTATGTTTTATCACTCAAGTAAAAATGCAATTATGGATTGAATAGATACAAATATCCAATAAGCATGAAATTTAGCCAGCATTAGGGATACCTTAAGATTATTTAATTACACGGCAAGATTATCAAAGAGCAAATTCTATTGACAGTTTTCTTTTTGAAAGAATCCGATAAAAAATTATTGACAGCTATTTAAACTAAATGCTCTAAATAATGTGAATAGATTGATCTTAGCTTAGATAATTCACAATTATATGCAAAAATTTCTCAACCCCATGCCAAAATTTGAAGCAGATGGGCAAGTTGCCTTCTTTTCTTGGACAATAGATTAGGTAAAAATTGCTCAAAAACTGCAAAAGAAATAGAAATCATACTATTAGACCAAGTCGTCTAGTCTGATCAGTAGTCTTCAATGGATCATCAGAATCTGCAACACAATTTAACAAATCCAAATCAATTTCCTATCATAAACTATACTTTTACAACAACAAAACAAAGAAAATAAATCAAAATATGTTTCTGATAATTTGATCAAACAAGAAAGAAGAATTTTGATTTCAATAGCAAATACTGAAAGAAATGCCTATAAAAACTTGTGAAAGGGGCATGTCGGTAGCAAATAGAAGGTTAAACCATAATGGAACTGAAAACTTAATCCTAAACAAAATAATAGATTGTTCATAATAACGATAGTTGCAACCAAGAAGTAATGTACATGTTGCTCAATAGCATAAATTCTAAGATCATTTACTACCAACAATTATTAAACACTGATTCAAGATATCCTATAGCTAAAATAAGAGGCCAATGGTTTCAGCTAACACTAGCAAAAACTAACACCTAAACAGAAAGTAAAATCAAGGGAAAACACGTTTAAGATGGGGAGTCTTTCTAAGTCCTTTTTACACTGCCATCATTTTTCACTCGATAGTAATGCTTATTTCAAACCTACAATCACACATTACCGGAGGGATATGCATATGAATTGATTTAGGCCGGTTTATCCTTTCTACCACATTAACATGTATTAGCACGATTGACGATCTAATTGCAATTGTTTAGAGCTTTTCCGCACTGTTAAGCATGAGAAGCTTCAATTTTGCATCACTGAAATGTAAAAGCTAAAAGACTACTTCTCAATGACCATGATTCAATAGTGTTGTAATAAGTAAAATGAAGTTATAACCATCTGATTTGTCTTCGGGTTTCTGAAATATATATAACTGAAGTTAAATGAAAAGGAAGAAATCCACAGATTATATTTATGTGAGTAAAGACAAGCATGATCTCATGCAAGCAAAACATTAAGATAGTTTTCTCCAACTGAGATATAGTAAATCACATATTGTTAAAGACGATGAAAATTCTAGTTTCATATCTGTGTAATACTACACTATACACACACAGAGACAAAAGTATCATATTGATGATTACCTCTTAGAAACTCTACAGCTTCGTCCAAAACGAGATTGAGCAACTGATCATATCCTTTGAGCGTCCCTGTTACTGTAACCAAAATAACAAAAAAGTCATGCACCACATTTACATGCCTGCATTAAATCAAGAAATGAGAACTCACTCACTCCACTTAACCCCAGAAACAAACCTAGAAAAAACACATAAAATCTACACGACCTCAAGGTACAAAAGCTACCACCAACCAGTGACAATTTGACATTTTACTCAAGATTTATATCAAAATTTAATCAATACAACGGCTCTTCAACATCAATGTATACCCATTGCATGAAAAAATTATTCTTCCTAAAAACCTAATCAGCCCTTCCACTTTTGGGTATCTTGATTTTGGATAATTACATACGTTAACACAAAAAAAATCACACTTTTTTTCTTGCTGCTCACCAACTGAAACAGTTGTTACATGAACTAAATTATTACAAGCCAAGCAGCTTCAAATAATAATAACAAGTGGAGTAATAGAATTAGAATAAGGACCTTGTCTACCGCCAGTGAGCTTGACTTGAACACCCTTGTCTACAAACTTTGCCAAATCCAAAACTGTTTCTTTCCTTCCTGACTGTAAACAAAATTCACAGTCAACAACACTACATGTAACTAAAAACAACTCAAATCAATCAAAGTTAACAAAAACCCAATTTATTTATTTTTTTGTTTTGTTTTCTGGGTATGTAAGTTTAAGCTAAAACTGGAGTTCGCTGAATAAAATTTTACCATCTTGTCTGAACCTTTTGCAGCCCCGGCACATAAATTTCGGTTGACAAAACCCTAAATTGAAACTCACGAGCACACACCGCGAAAATCAATGAAACGCTTGAACTGCAATGGAAATTGGAAAATTGTAAAAGAGGCGCGTTGAATTTTACTTGGGCATGTTGGGCCTGAGCCTAACTGCATATTGGGTCCAAATTAGACTTCAAATGGCCCCTACCATTGGTCCAGTTTATAACAAAATGCCTGTTTTGAAGAAATTTAAACACATCGATGGTTGCGGAAGCGTGGTGGAATGTTATGATCCCACATTGATTAAGTATGGGATTAATCAATGGTATATAATTCATTGGGCACCCTCTCCTTAAAAACCGGTTTTTAAGGATGAGTTCTACCCAGTGGGTTCGTATCAAGTGGTATCAGAGCCGTTCGGTTCCTTGGATGCCGAGTTCCGTAACGAGGTTTATGAAACTCTGGTTCGTCATGAGTCCAGATTTGACATCCTCAACAACAAAATAGACCAAATCCTTGTTGAAATACAAGCCTTACGATTTCAACAAACCCAACCCACCAATCTGCCACCACAAATACTCACAACCATTGATACCACACTACCACCAAAAAGAGCCCAGTTCCACCCCATTCCTCCACCAACCCAAATTTCGACCATCTCCCATATCACTCCACAACACACAAATTATGACCAGAAAAATATTAAAAAAATTATTAACAAAATTGTTAAACTTCATGTCTTACAGGTGGCCGTCCGTGACTTGGATCAGTTCCGACACCGGAACCTGCCTACTCCCACACGCGTCGCCGCGTCTGCCGCCTTCAAGCTCCGCCACACCTTCCACTGCATCTCCTCGACAGCCGTTACAACAGCCGTGTTTCCATTGCTGGTGTTTGATCCGGGAGGAAATGGATCGATTGAAAAAGTAGGATCGCTAGGTTGCAATTTGGGTGGCGTTTCTCCTGCTCTTGAACGTATCCAAATTTTTGCCTTGAGGACAAGGCACTCTAAGGAGGGTGGAATGATACGAATCATCCTTGCATGGCCTATTAACATATGTCATTAGTTTGCATGTGTTACTAGAATCTTGGCATGAGCAGCACACATGAACAAGGTCAGGTCTCATGCAAAGGAATTAGTGTTGTTAGTGGAATATGTTAGTGTGTTAGTTGTTGGGTAGTGGAACGTGATAGTTGTCAGTTGTTGTGTAGTGGAATGAGTTAGTTGTCATTTGTTTGTAAAGTGCATCACGCACCACTTTCATGTTCCCTGTTTTCTAACTTAGTCTTGTTTTAGTTGTAAGCCTATAAAAGGCTCTTTGAATTGAATGAAAGAATATCGAATATTATAACCAAACCTTATCTCCCTGATTTCTCTTTCTCTGCTCATTTCTGTCTTTCTTCTTCTCTTATCTGAGATTATGTTCTTCTTCATCCCAAATTTCTATCAGTTCTAATTGTGACCCAATTAGTTCATATCAAATGGTATCAGAGCCGGCACCATGCCGAGCAGTGGGTTCGTCACGGACGGGGCGACCTGGGGAGGGCTGCTACCCGAGAGAGAGGGATCCGCGAAGTCACCCAGCTGGGAGAGATGGGCCGCCGTGGACGACGGTTGCGGAAGCGTGGTGGAATGTTATGATCCCACATTGATTAAGTATGGGATTAATCAATGGTATATAATTCATTGGGCACCCTCTCCTTACAAGCCGGTTTTTAAGGATGAGTTCTACCCAGTGGGTTCGTATCAAGTGGAATGATACGAATCATCCTTGCATGGCCTATTAACATATGTCATTAGTTTGCATGTGTTACTAGAATCTTGGCATGAGCAGCACACATGAACAAGGTCAGGTCTCATGTAAAGGAATTAGTGTTGTTAGTGGAATATGTTAGTGTGTTAGTTGTTGGGTAGTGGAACGTGATAGTTGTCAGTTGTTGTGTAGTGGAATGAGTTAGTTGTCATTTGTTTGTAAAGTGCATCACGCACCACTTTCATGTTCCCTGTTTTCTAGCTTAGTCTTGTTTTAGTTGTAAGCCTATAAAAGGCTCTTTGAATTGAATGAAAGAATATCGAATATTATAACCAAACCTTATCTCCCTGATTTCTCTTTCTCTGCTCATTTCTGTCTTTCTTCTTCTCTTATTTGAGATTATGTTCTTCTTCATCCCAAATTTCTATCAGTTCTAATTGTGACCCAATTAGTTCATATCAAATGGTATCAGAGCCGTTCGGTTCCTTGGATGCCGAGTTCCGTAACGAGGTTTATGAAACTCTGGCTCGTCATGAGTCCAGATTTGACATCCTCAACAACAAAATAGACCAAATCCTTGTTGAAATACAAGCCTTACGATTTCAACAAACCCAACCCACCAATCTGCCACCACAAATACTCACAACCATTGATACCACACTACCACCAAAAAGAGCCCAGTTCCACCCCATTCCTCCACCAACCCAAATTTCGACCATCTCCCATATCACTCCACAACACACAAATTATGACCAGAAAAATATTAAAAAAATTATTAACAAAATTGTTAAACTTCATGTCTTACAGGTGGCCGTCCGTGACTTGGATCAGTTCCGACACCGGAACCTGCCTACTCCCACACGCGTCGCCGCGTCTGCCGCCTTCAAGCTCCGCCACACCTTCCACTGCATCTCCTCGACAGCCGTTACAACAGCCGTGTTTCCATTGCTGGTGTTTGATCCGGGAGGAAATGGATCGATTGAAAAAGTAGGATCGCTAGGTTGCAATTTGGGTGGCGTTTCTCCTGCTCTTGAACGTATCCAAATTTTTGCCTTGAGGACAAGGCACTCTAAGGAGGGTGGAATGATACGAATCATCCTTGCATGGCCTATTAACATATGTCATTAGTTTGCATGTGTTACTAGAATCTTGGCATGAGCAGCACACATGAACAAGGTCAGGTCTCATGCAAAGGAATTAGTGTTGTTAGTGGAATATGTTAGTGTGTTAGTTGTTGGGTAGTGGAACGTGATAGTTGTCAGTTGTTGTGTAGTGGAATGAGTTAGTTGTCATTTGTTTGTAAAGTGCATCACGATTAATCAATGGTATATAACTCATTGGGCACCCTCTCCTTACAAGCCGGTTTTAAGGATGAGTTCTACCCAGTGGGTTCGTATCTAGTGGTATCAGAGCCGGCACCATGCCGAGCAGTGGGTTCGTCACGGACGGGGCGACCTGGGGAGGGCTGCTACCCGAGAGAGCGGGATCCACGAAGTCACCCAGCTGGGAGAGATGGGCCGCCGTGGACGACGGCTGCGGAAGCGTGGTGGAATGTTATAATCCCACATTGATTAAGTATGGGATTAATCAATGGTATATAACTCATTGGGCACCCTCTCCTTACAAGCCGGTTTTAAGGATGAGTTCTACCCAGTGGGTTCGTATCAAGTATCAAATCAATACCCCTATCATAATCATTTCTCTTTAAAGGACTAATATCTCATAATTCTTTTTTGATGATTTGGGAGATTTGTTCAAAAAGTTATACAATTGTAAATGTTGTTTCAGGATCATGACTAATTAGTTTTGTATACATAACCATTTAGTCTAAATCTATCGTACTGAAACTATTACGCTGAAATGTTTCATACTTTCATCCAACTTACATTAATTATCAAATAAGAATTTAAATCTCAACTTTTATAGGAACTTAAGTTTTTCAACAATTTTCATGAAGAAACAACCAAATTTGGATCGATTCACAAACTAGAAATATTCATTTTGTTGTAACTCAAAAACTATTGCAGAAGTGTTTTGGATCCCTGACTTCAATTGGTATCTCATTTCAGCGGCAAGCTTAGATAGATCTTGAATGTCTCTTGGTCAGGCACCTGTATAAACATTAGATGTCGTCCCGAGCAAGGTCAGTGAGCTTTAATACTTCCAGAATACACCATGAACTCATTAAACAAGAGGTTGCAGAGGTCAGAAGTTTAGACGTAATTATGTAAATGAAGATGAGAAGTACCCGGGTGATCCTACTGCCGTGCTGCCTTTATGAAATCAATAACCGCTTGAGCTAGTTCAGCTTGATGTTTAGTGTATCCGTGATCGGCTCCATCTACAATATGCAGTTTGTGGTTTGGTATGATCTTGTCAAAATCTATTGCATCTAGGACGGGAATGATATCGTCAGATGATCCATGGACTGTAAAGACTCTGTGTACACAAGTATTAGTAGATCAACAGTGTGCATAAATTTTATGTTAATGAAGTAAATAAAACATTATTATATATAAATGGAAAACCATTTGTGTTAATAAAGAAAACCAATACAATGACTTCACATTAGAAGTGCATTCAAGAGTAAAACGTGTCTAACATGATCGAAGGAGTTCCAAACAACAAAACTGAGAGTAGAAGAGTCTAATAGCATGCACTATGTTTATACCATTTGAAAACAGTTCCATTGTATACTAGATTTATTGCATATATTTAAGATCATTTTTCATATTTCAGAGACAGCATCTTTCAAGTTACCAACTACCGGCAATCCAAAAAAGAAAGCGAGAAAAAAGATAGGGGCGTTCGTCTTCATGATTCATAAGCTTTTTCTATCAGTGTTGAGATACAAAATTACTGGTAAAGTCACAAATCATGAACCATGAGGCATGAACAGGAATCATTTTACAAATTTTGATTTATTTATTATGCTGCTTCTAACACATTGTATTATGCGTTCAAACAAAAATGCAAGAATGGATAAACAGACACAGTAAAAATTGTTGTTATGACCTGCATTCCTTGTCAATTTGAAGACATGCTTCATGCATATTTGTATTTAGACGATCCATCAAACTTTCCTCAGTAACACGATATTCAACAGTTCCTGCAAAAGTCAAGCAAGAATCAAGTATCAATACAATTGTAAAACAATGGCACTGCTTCACATCCATACATGTCAGGAAATTATGTCAATCAATCATTCATACGCCTTGATCAGAGAAGTGGTACAATGTGCTCCATCATTGATCACATTACCTCTATTCTTGAATCTCAAATGGGAATTAATGCAAAGGAACAAGATCTGCGCAAAAATTGGGACTTCTGCTTTGCCAACAATATCGTAAGTAAGTTTATTACAAATATATATATATATATATTGTAGGTAATTCTTTTCTTCAGTAAACTAAAGCAACACCTTTTTAAGAAACTAAATAAACTGATAATTCTGGTATTCAAGTCATTTAATTGTGTTTGACCACACAAATGCTTAAACGGGGAGAATCCCATGTTGTAAACAAAATTACTGATTACCTGCTGTATTTTTAATATCAATGAATCCATCCTGCTTGATTTTTTCCATAAAGTCTTTTCCCAAGCGCTCTCCCATGCCTCCCTTCATATCATAATGGCCAGAAACATTAACAACCATGCGGACATCATGATATTTAGAAGCATATAGAAGCACAACACCACCTCCTGCAATTATATAGCAGTATGGCTCACACACAAAAGTATAATTATTTAATTACTGTAATTAATATTTCAAACTCTACAAACATACTGAAAGAAATGGAAGACAAAAAACGCTTATCAACAGATGCAGCCATACTAAATCTTGACGCTAGTAATTCCAATTTCCAGAGGCAATGGAAGCTTTCCACATATTATATAGATTATGTTATCAACTCTAGATTCTGATTTTTACTTCTACTCAAACTACTTTCTAAACCCTAGGCTTCAAGTGTTAATATAATAAATAGATATTCATTTTTGTTTTATTATTTACAAATTCTTGATGAAATTCCAACCGAATCTTAATTTAAAATTTTCGATTTCCAAAACTGCCATATTCTGGCATGATCCACAAAACATTTAACATTTTATGGCACATCTCAATGTGAACTGGAAAATATTATTATATATTGACATATTCTACTTAAGCAAAACTTATGTACAAAATCGTTTTTAAAGGGAAAATAATAATTGAGTACTCATAAACATCCGTGGTTGTCACTGAAGTCTGCTTGTACAGGAAATGATGCCTGGATGCAAGAACAGAGCTTAGTAATGACCCCCCAGGGAAACAATTTTCTTTTTAAAAAAAAATGATACACTTACTTTATATTTTAGCTCCTTAAATTATACTTCTTTTATAATTTGGCCCCTCTAAATTTTAAGTTACGACAGTTTGGCTGCTCCATATCTGGTTTGCTGGCTCCGCCCTGACTAGATGGGCAGTCTCTTTCTGGCATACCTAGGCAGCAAATAATGTTTATATGGACAACCAAGGTGTGAAAAGTACCTTTACCATCCGGACAAAACAAAAAATACATATAGTGGATCAAAGAAGAAGTTGAGCTACTTATACATGGGACAATACTTTTTTGCTTGTTTAAGGTCTTCTCCACCTCAAAGCATGTCTTTTAGTCATCATTCATCAATATCTGTACTTGGAGCGCAGTTAAAACAAATCTCAATGTTCTGATATTGGCTACAAGTTCAATAGTCGGTTCTCACAGAATTATACTAACTATGAAAGTTTAATGGACAAGAGTTCTGCCAAAAGACAACATTGTTATTACCTGAATTAATTTGCAGTCTGGTTAATTGTGGATGGCAGAAATTATATCCATCAAATTGTTTCTCATAATTAAAATAAAAATAATAATAATTCTACTTTAATTTATCTTGAACTATATTCTTGTATAAAACACTTGGAATAATCCAACATACCTTTACTGTGCCCAAGAATTGCACTTATTACACGATTTGCTCCATGAAAGTGTTGGATCACGGCATGTAAATCATCCACCTCTCTCCAATAGTTAGCAAACCAAAATGAACCTTCACTTTCTCTGAAAAGGTATTCAAATATATAAACATTTATTTTTATTTTTATTTTTTTTGGACAGGAAACAAAAAATATATTGTAAAAAAGTTACTGACATTAGAAACAGGATCAATAACAGAGGTTAGACCAAAAGTTAAACTATCTTCTTATAGAAATATTTTTCAGCGAACCTTATGAATTATATGCTACAACTGGCATTCATTTTCTTTTTATGACCCTCAAAGCCATGCCTTTAACTTATTACCTTAAACAAACTTCTGGCAGTTACCAGAGAACACAAAATATAATTTCCTTACCGCTCTTATAACCTTATAGACATCCTCTACAGAAACCAGAAAGAATATAATATAATGTCACCGATAAGTACGCTATTTTAAGTGTTTTCTTAGAACAACTTAAAATAGGTTAGGAAAAAAAAAAAAAAAAAAGTACTTTCTAAACATCAAGATGTCATGGAATTCTAGGTAATCTTCAAACTTTCTATAGAAACAATCTTAAGAATAGCCATTTTCGTGATTGACGGGATTATCTAAGAAGATTATGAATTTCTAAGGCATAACAACTGGAATTAGGTAGCTCCTAGACTATGGCAATTAAAGCATTTCTTTTGCAAATTCTCTATATGCATTAGCATAACAGTAATTCCATGCAGAGAACACCAAACAATACAACTGAAGAAGTTTATAAAATTTCAAAAGTCACATTTCTGCACTAAATCAACACGTGACTTACCCATTTCCAGCAAAGTCAAAGCGAAAGGCGCTAATTCCTTCATTTTCTAAAGCAACAGTAAGGTTCACCATAATAGTATATTCCTGTAGAAAGAAAAGATAAGGAATAAAACCGTACCCCAAAAAACCAAGACAATTGTGCAATTTGATCTCGTTATTAGCGTTTACAGAGTTACTGGTATACACACATTTCTTTAATAAGGTTTCTGGGACATAGCAATTAAAAATTAGTTTTGGAGAACACAAGTTACAAACAATTTCTGCTGGTTGAGTCCTTTAAATACTGAACATAACAAGGAATTCGATACTTGATCAAACCATAACAGGAAAAAGAACAAAAATTTAAGAACCACCAACCTTAGTGGATCGGAAACCATGGCATAATATTACAATTTCAGTAGATCCAGTGTCATTTAACACACCCATGAGCTTTTCACCATATTTGTTTGGAATTATAACTTTAGGGGGGTGTATTGGATTGGGATTTTAATAGACAATTTTGGGGTGCAAGGATTTTATGGATTTGCAAGACTATTAGGATTATTAGGATTGTTATGATTATACTTTTAGGATTATTAGGATTATATGGACTAGACTTTTAGGATTCTGAAAGAGTCTTTGGACTTTATTTATAGACTATTAGGTTATCTAGACTTTATTTCAAGATTTTTTGGACTTTTTAAAATATGGACTTCCAAGAGTTGATTGTAATATTCAATTTTTTCCCCAAGTTCCAGTGCTCTATAATCTTGTTGAGGGTAGTCACTGAATAACAAAAATTGAATGAGAAACATGTATAAGTTATGAAGAGAAGTAATAAAATTTTAAAATACCACCAACCAACACTTAACCTTCGGCTGGTTCATATGGTGCAGAAAATGTCACCATATGAAATAAATATAATAACCAGCCAACAACCCATCCTCCACTACCTCACTAGAAATGACATGAAATAGGGAAAAAAAAATAGCTTGAACATTGAAGTACTCGACATTTAAGTGTAGTTTTATGCTGTCTTTTGCATGTTTGGCCGCCACATTTATTATATACCAATATACCCACCAAATATCTAAAATCAAATAAAAAGTTTGGAAAGTATTGAGGGAGAGGGCAAGACAATTTTGGGTTCAAGTTATTTATACATATCACTAAATTGAAAATCGACGGAAAGTGAAAAGAGAATAAACTAAATACATATTATCTTACAAAGACATACCAGCTAATGCACACCTCATATCCCTAAATTTTACACTGGTCCAAACACCACAATCTAACCTATGTTGAGCAGCCTTTGCTGATGCAAACTGCATGGCACTACAGTAGAAGAAAAAATTCTCTCAAAAAATGCAGAGAATCCTTGATCAACTAAACAAGAGAGTTACATTAACTTTTTATATATGTACATATTACTTTGCAATATAGTTAGATACCTGTCTCCAAAACTGTTCAATTTATCAACGTAGTTAGCAGCATGTGCTGCCTGTAAAAATAAACTCTTGAAGTTGACATGTTGAAATGGCCAGAAAGCATTCTTCAAAGTTCTCAATATTTTTAACTCATGGAGGCATTTTATCGGTCATTTGGTACTCGACTTTCAAGTATAGTTTTATGTTGTCTTTTGCATATTTGGCTACCACATTTATTATATACCAATACATCCACCAAATATTCGAAATCAAATAAAAAGTCTAGAAAGTATTGAGGGAGAGGGCAAGACAATTTTGAGTTCAAGCTATTTATACATATCACTAAAAAGTCTAGAAAATCCATTTTGTCATGAAATCCTAATAATCTTGATCTCAATCCAATACCAGCAGACAATTTGCTGCCTCTTGAAAGTCTAGATCCAATACCACAAGACAATATGGACTTTTTAAAAAAATCTTAAAAGTCTAGATCCAATACCATAAGACAATATGGACTTTTAAAAAAAATCTTAAAAATCTTGATCGAATACCACAAGACTTATCTAACTTGTTAAAAAGTTTCAATCCAATGCCACCAGACTTTTACTTCTCCAAATTGTCTAATAAAATCTTGAACCAATACATCCCCCTATGCTTCTTCAGCACTGAAAAAAGAAACAGTGTAATTCACTTAACCTTTCAGAAAACTATTATGATTCATCAGAACAAAAAACGAATAATCTAGTTGAATCAAAGACAAAAGAACATACTAAATATATCACCATACAGAAACAAGTATTTCCTCTCTCAATGTAATTCTCTAGCTTGAACTCCATAATAGTAATTTCAACATTATTTGCCAGTTTGGTTGATCAAATTTTACTAGATATTTGGACAAACAATTATAAAAAGCAACATCGCGGCACCCGTAAATTAACTATCAAACATCTAACTTTTGAGAGATATAAGCTGAACTAGTATAAAAAAAATTTCTTAGACATCAGCAGTCAGAAAACAAATTTCGAATTCATTCAAACAAACACCGTCAGTTTCTTCAATGAAGTAAAAACAATGTCCTGTTTTATTACTTGGCATGCTAAAAGCCTAAAACGCTTGTAGGTTGATGACATCTGTTACCTGGGTTCTGTGAAGACTGAGACATCTTCAAGGATCTTGTAAAGTTGCAATTGGTTGATGAAATGATGCGTACCTGGTGAAGAGGAAATTTTTGTGAAGGGGGAGTTTTGAAATTTAATGAATTTATTGGGATTAAATGTGAATTAAACACTAAGATTCTCATTTTTCATTTAATTTTTATCTATGTTACAAATCCATGATCCTGAAAGTTTTTTTTGTGTGGACCGTCTACGGTTGAGAATTTTCTTATATCTACTTATGTTGGGCAGTTCAGCTCTCTTAGAGTGAAAAAGAGGCCCATTGGTCAATTGGGCTTTCTTTCTCAAAAAAAATGATTGAATAGGTTTGGGCCAATTTCCAATTTTTTTTTTTTTTAAATATAAGCCGAGACCTGTCAAGATCAAACACTACATACGCAACATGAATAACTACTCCTATAAACGGAAGGCATCTACTCTCATTAGAGGGTAGGGGTCTCCTCACACTTTATAATTTTACGGGTAAATGTCAATGTTAGGGTTAGAACCCTATTGGTTAAGTTTTATTTTGAAGATTACACCTACAAAGGCAAATGACTCATTGCTCAATTTTTCAAGAATTAAGCCATGTTTAATAGAATATAACAAAATTTCCAACATTGTTCCGGGCTAAAAAATAAATATAAAAAATAAATATTCACTCTCTGCAAAATAGTTGTGCACTTTCTTTTTGTGATAAGAGTTCGAATCTCAAGTTTTGTCTATTAAATCGCAAAGTGTGAAGAGACTCCTAACTTATCATATTTCCAAAAAACAAAAAAATAGCTTCTAGTGTTTTGTTGTCAATGAGAACATTACAAGATCTATTACATTTTCTTCTTTGCAAAATTAGAAACATTGCAATTAAGTCTAACAACTTTAATAGAACAATGAAGTAGTATGATCCATATAAACAAAACAAAACAAACAAGCGAAAAAGTCCATTTTCCAATCACCAAATTCAAAGAGGCTGGTATACAAATAATGAAATGAAATTAATGATGAGAACATACAATGTCAAAGCTACTTTTCCTATAATTATAAATGAACAAGTTAATTACAATATTTCAATAGAATGGCTATGACAGTATGACTGCTTGATGTGGTCACAAATCACATGGATCATTCATTTTATTTTTATTTTTCCTATCGGTATCTATTTATCTATCTACCAAGTATTTTTTTATTCGAGTCGCTGATTTGGAGTCATTTACCTAAGCTCTAAGCTCTAAGCTCGTCCATCTACCAGTCTAGTTATGCCTCTGTTGGTGATCATTAATCTAATTACGTAATATATAATCATACATTTTATTATTTTTCATGCACTAGCTAGATAGATATTAATTTGGGTCATTGTTAAATTGTGACAAATATATAGAATAAATATATATATTTAAACCGTTATCATTAGTTTGAGATTCGAAGAGAAAATATGATTCAAACCCAGAATCTCATATTGTAATAATAGGTGTTGGTGGCATATCACTTTACTAAACCTCCTCATCTCGTTAATTAATATATAACTTCTACACCGAATTTGATACATTTTGCACTCCACGTATATAGATTATTATAGAATGGTATTGACTCACGTGTGTCAAAAAGTTTAGTAATATGTAACTTATAATTATTTTTCAAAGGATATCTAAAGTTAAAAAAATAAAACTATTGTTGACTTGTATAAGAGCTTGTTTGGTTCCAAATGCCTATTTTGAAGAAATTTAAACACATCAAATACCTCAAGAAATTTATCAAATCAATCCCCTACCAATATCTCATAATTCTTTTTCGATGATTTGGGAGATTTGTTCAAAAAGTTGTACAATTGTAAATGTTGTTTCAGGATCATTACTAATTAGTTTTGTATACATAACCATTTAGTCCGAATCCATCGTACTGAAACTATTACGCTGAAATGTTTCGTCCAACTTATATTAATTATCAAATAAGAATTTAAATCTCAACTTTTATAGGAACCGAAGTTTTTCAACAATTTTCACGAAGAAACAACCAAATTTGGATCAATTCACAAACTAGAAATATTCATTTTGTTGCAACTCAAAAACTATTGCAGAAGTGTTTTGGATCTCTGACTTCAACTGGTATCTCATTTCAGCGGCAAGCTTAGATAGATCTTGAATGTCTCTTGGTCAGGCACCTGTATAAACATTAGATGTCGTCCCGAGCAAGGTCAGTGAGCTTTAATACTTCCAGAATACACCATGAACTCATTAAACAAGAGGTTGCAGAGGTCAGAAGTTTAGACGTAATTATGTAAATGAAGATGAGAAGTACCCGGGTGATCCTGCTGCCGTGCTGCCTTTATGAAATCAATAACCGCTTGAGCTAGTTCAGCTTGATGTTTAGTGTATCCGTGATTGGCTCCATCTACAATATGCAGTTTGTGGTTTGGTATGATCTTGTCAAACTCTATTGCATCCAGGACGGGGATGATATCGTCAGATGATCCATGGACTGTCAAGACTCTGTGTACACAAGTATTAGTAGATCAACAGTGTGCATAAATTTTATGTTAATGAAGTAAATAAAACATTATTATATATAAATGGAAAACCATTTGTGTTAATAAGGAAAACCAATACAGTGACTTCACATTAGAAGTGCGTTCAAGAGTAAAACGTGTTTAACATGATCGAAGGAATTCCAAACAACAAAACCGAGAGTAGAAGAGTCTAATAGCATGCACTATGTTTATACCATTTGAAAACAGTTCCATTGTATACTAGATTTATTGCATATTTTTAAGATCATTTTTCATATTTCAGAGACGGCATCTTTCAAGTTACCAACTACCGGCAATCCAAAAAAGAAAGGGAGAAAAAAGATAGAGGGGTTCGTCTTCATGATTCATAAGCTTTTTCTATCGGTGTTGATATACAAAATTACTGGTAAAGTCACAAATCATGAACCATGAGGCATGAACAGGAATTATTTTACAAATTTTGATTTATTTATTATGCTGTCTTCTAACACATTGTATTATGCGTTCAAACAAAAATGCAAGAATGGAAAAACAGAGAGAGAGTAAAAATTGCTGTTATGACCTGCATTCCTTGTCAATTTGAAGACATGCTTCATGCATATTTGTATTTAGACGATCCATCAAACTTTCCTCAGTAACACGATATTCAACAGTTCCTGCAAAAGTCAAGCAAGAATCAAGTATCAATACAATTGTAAAACAATGACACTGCTTCACATGCATACATGTCAGGAAATTATGTCAATCAATCATACATACGCCTTGATCAGATAAGTGGTGCGATGGTGCTCCATCATTGATCGCATTACCTCTATTCTTGAATCTCAAAAGGGAATTAATGGAAGGGAACAAGATCTGTGCAAAAATTGGGACTTCTGCTTTGCCAACAATATCGTAGGTAATTTTATTACAAGTAGGCAATTCTTTTCTTCAGTAAACTAAAGCAATACCTTTTAAGAAACCAAATAAACTGATAATTCTGGTATTCAGTCATTTAATTGTGTTTGACCACACAAATACTTAAGCAGGGAGAATCCATGTTGTAAACAAAATTACTGATTACCTGCTGTATTTTTAATATCTATGAATCCATCCTGCTTGATTTTTTCCATAAAGTCTTTTCCCAAGCGCTCTCCCATGCCTCCCTTCATATCATAACGGCCAGAAACATTGACAACCATGCGGACATCATGATATTTAGAAGCATATAGAAGCACAACACCACCTCCTGCAATTATATAGCAGTATGGCTCACACAAAAAAGTATAATTATTTAGTTACTGTAATTAATATTTCAAACTCTACAAACATACTGAAAGAAATGGAAGAGAAAAAAGGCTTATCAACAGATGCAGCCATACTAAATCCTGACGCTAGTAATTCCAATTTCCAGATGCAATGGAAGCTTTCCACACATTATATAGATTATGTTATCAACTCTAGATTCTGATTTTTACTTCTACTCAAACTACTTTCTAAACCCTAGGCTTCAAGTGTTAATATAATAAATAGATATTCATTTTTGTTTTATTATTTACAAATTCTTGATGAAATTCCAACCGAATCTTAATTTAAAATTTTCGATTTCAAAAACTGCCATATTCTGGCATGATCCACAGAACATTTGACATTTTATGGCACATCTCAATGTGAACTGGAAAATATTATTATATATTGACATATTCTACTTAAGCAAAACTTATGTACAAAATCGTTTTTAAAGGGAAAATAATAATTGAGTACTCATAAACATCCGTGGTTGTCACTGAAGTCTGCTTGTACAGGAAATGATGCCTGGATGCAAGAACAGAGCTTAGTAATGACCCCCCAGGGAAACAATTTTCTTTTTCAAAAAAAATGATACACTTACTTTATATTTTAGCTCCTTAAATTATACTTCTTTTATAATTTGGCCCCTCTAAATTTTAAGTTACGACAGTTTGACTGCTCCATATCTGGTTTGCTGGCTCCGCCCTGACTAGATGAGCAGTCTCTTTCTGGCATACCTAGGCAGCAAATAATGTTTATATGGACAACCAAGGTGTGAAAAACACCTTTACCATCCAGACAAAACAAAAAATACATATAGTGGATCAAAGAAGAAGTTGAGCTACTAATACATGGGACAACACTTTTTTGCTTGTTTAAGGTCTTCTCCACCTCAAAACAAGTCTTTTAGTCATCATTCATCAATATCTGTACTTGGAGCTCAGTTAAAACAAATCCCAATGTTCTGATATTGGCTACAAGTTCAATAGTCGGCTCTCACAAAATTATACTAACTATGAAAGTTTAAAGGACAAGAGTTCTGCCAAAAGACAACATTGTTATTACCTGAATTAATTTGTAGTTTGGTTAATTGTGGATGGCAGAAATTATATCCATCAGATTGTTTCTCATAATTAAAATAATAATAATAATAATTCTACTTTAATTTATCTTGAACTATATTCTTGTATAAAACACTTGGAATAATCCAACATACCTTTACTGTGCCCAAGAATTGCACTTATTACACGATTTGCTCCATGAAAGTGTTGGATCACGGCATGTAAATCATCCACCTCTCTCCAATAGTTAGCATACGAAAATGAACCTTCACTTTCTCTGAAAAGGTATTCAAATAAATAAACATAAAACATAGTGACAACTTAGAGAAATTCCAAGACTGACATTTTTATTTTTTTATAGGAAACAAAAAATATATTGCAAAAAAGTTACTGACATTAGAAACTGGATCAATAACAGATGTTAGACCAAAAGTTAAACTATCTTCTTATAGAAATATTTTTCAGCAAACCTTATGAATTATATGCTACAAATGGCATTCATTTTCTTTTTATGACCTTCAAAGCCATGCCTTTCACTTCTTACCTTAAATAAACTTCTGGCAGTTACCAGAGAACACAAAATATAATTTCCTTACTGCTCCTATAACCTTATAGACATCCTCTACAGCAACCAGAAAGAATGTAACATAATGTCACCAATAAGTATGCTATTTTAAGTGTTTTCTTAGAACAACTTATACTAGATTAGAGAAAAAAAAAAAAAAAAAAAAAACTTTCTGAACATCAAGATGTCATGGAATTCTAGGTAATCTTCAAACTTTCTATAGAAACAATCTTAAGAATAACCATTTTCGTGATTGATGGGACTATCTAAGAAGATTATGAATTTCTAAGGCATAACAACTGGAATTAGGTAGCTCCTATACTATGGCAATTAAAGCATTTCTCTTGCAAATTCTCTATATGCATTAGCATAACAGTAATTCCATGCAGAGAACACCACACAATACAACTGAAGAAGTTTATAAATTTCAAAAGTCACATTTCTGCACTAAATCAACATGTGACTTACCCATTTCCAGCAAAGTCAAAACGAAAGGAGCTAATTCCTTCATTTTCTAAAGCAACAGTAAGGTTCACCATAGTAGTATCTTCCTGTAGAAAGAAAAGATAAGGAATAAAACCGTACCCCAAAAAACCAAGACAATTGTGCAATTTGATCCCGTTATTAGCGTTTACAGAGTTACTGGTATACACACATTTCTTTAATAAGGTTTCTGGGACATAGCAATTAAAAATTAGTTTTGGAGAACACATGTTACAAACCATTTCTGCTGGTTGAGTCCTTTTAAATACTGAACATAACAAGGAATTCGATACTTGATCAAACCATAACAGGAAAAAGAAGTGCATTACAAAAATTTACGAACCACCAACCTTAGTGGATCGGAAACCATGGCATAATATTACAATTTCAGTAGATCCAGTGTCATTTAACACACCCATGAGCTTTTCACCATATTTGTTTGGAATTATAACTTTATGCTTCTTCAGCACTGAAAAAAAGAAACAGTGTAATTCACTTAACCTTTCAGAAAACTATTCTGATTCATCAGAACAAAAAACGAATAATCAAGTCGAATCAAAGACAAAAGAACATACTAAATATATCACCATACAGACACAAGTATTTCCTCTCTCAATGTAATTCTCTAGCTTGAACTCCATAATAGTAATTTCAACATTATTTGCCAGTATGGTTGATCAAATTTTACTAGATATTTGGACAAACAATTATAAAAAGCAACATCGCGGCACCCGTAAATTAACTATCAAACATCTAACTTTTGAGAGATATAAGCTGAACTAGTATAAAAAAAATTTCTTAGACATCAGCAAGCAGAAAACAAATTTCGAATTCATTCAAACAAACACCGTCAGTTTCTTCAATGAAGTAAAAACAATGTCCTGTTTTATTACTTGGCATACTAAAACGCTTGTAGGTTGATGACATTTGTTACCTGGGTTCTGTGAAGACTGAGACATCTTCAAGGATCTTGTAAAGTTGCAATTGGTTGATGAAATGATGCGTACCTGGTGAAGAGGAAATTTTAGTGAAGAGGGATGTTTGAAATTTAATGAATTTACAGGGATTAAATGTGAATTAAACACTAAGATTCCCATTTTTCATTTAATTTTTATTTATGTTACAAATCCATGATCCTGAAAGTTTTTATTGTGTGGACCGTCTGCGGTTGAGGATTTTCTTATATCTACTTATGTTGGGCAGTTCAGCTCTCTTAGAGTGAAAAAGAGGCCCATTGGTCAATTGGGCTTTCTTTCTCAAAAAAATGATTGAATAGTTTTGGGCCAATTTTTCAATTTTTTTCTTAAAAATATAAACCGAAACCTATCAAGATCAAAAACTACATATGCAACATGAATATCTACTCGTTTATTGTATCTACCCTCATTAGAGGGTAGGGGTCTCCTCACACTTTATAATTTTACGGGTAAATGTCAATATTAGCGTTAGAACCCTATTGGTTAAGTTTTATTTTGAAGATTACACCTACCAAGGCAAATGACTCTTTTGCCCAATTTTTCAAAATTTAAGCCATGTTTAATAGAATATAACAAAATTTCCAACATTGTTCCGGGCTAAAAAAATAAAAAATAAATAAACATTCACTCTCGGTAAAATAGTTGTGCACTTTCTTTTTATGATAAGAGTTTGAATTTCACGTTTTATTTATTAAATCACAAAGTGTGGAGAGACTCCTAACTTATCGGATTTCAAAAAACCAAAAATAAATAAATAAATAAAAAATAAATAGCTTCTACTCCATCTAGTGTTTTGTTGTCAATGAGAACATTACAAGATCTATTACATTTTCTTCTTTGCAAAATTAGAAACATTGCAATTAAGTCTAACGACTTTAATAGAACAATGAAGTAGTATGATCCTTATAAACAAACAAAACAAAACAAACAAGCGAAAAAGTCCATTTTCCAATCACCAAATTCAAAGAGGCTGGTATACAAATAATGAAATGAAATTAATGATGAGAACATACAATGTCAAAGCTACTTTTCCTATAATTATATATGAACAAGTTAATTACAATATTTCAATAGAATGGCTATGACAGTATGACTGCTTGATGTGGTCACAAATCACATGGATCATTCATTTTATTTTTATTTTTCCTATCGGTATCTATTTATCTATCTACCAAGTATTTTTTTATTCGAGTCGCTGATTTGGAGTCATTTACCTAAGCTCTAAGCTCTAAGCTCGTCCATCTACCAGTCTAGTTATGCCTCTGTTGGTGATCATTAATCTAATTACGTAATATATAATCATACATTTTATTATTTTTCATGCACTAGCTAGATAGATATTAATTTGGGTCATTGTTAAATTGTGACAAATATATAGAATAAATATGTACATATTTAAACCGTTATCATTAATTTGAGATTAGAAGAGAAAACATGCATGATTCAAAATCTCATATTGTAATAGGTACATTGTTGGCATATCACTTTACTAACCTCCTCATCTCGTTAATTAATATATAACTTTTACATCAAATTTGATACATTTTGCACTCCATGTATATAGATTATTATAGAATGGAATTGACTCACGTGTGTCAAAAAGTTTAGTCAAAAAAAAAAAAAAAACTTATAATTATTTTTCAAAGGATATCTAAAGTTAAAAAAATAAAACTATTGTTGACTTGTATAAGATCTTGTTTGATTGGGCTTTTGAAAAATCTCTATTGATAAAAAATCTAATTGTAGTAAATCTATTAGAAATAGAGTTTTTGAAAAAAAAAAAATTTATAGATGTTTGATTGGTAGACTTTTTTTTTTTTAATGTCTATTTGAAGAAGCACCTCCCAACGAGCTTTTGTCTAGTTGAGGTTTAAACTCTAATAGCCTCTACTTAATTTAAAATAGAGAATCTCAAAAGCACAACCAAATAACTAAAAAAAACTCAAATAAACGTTTGTAGACCTTTTGAGGCAACAGATAACTCAACCAAACAAGCATTAAATCTACCCAAATATATTCTAGATATAAAATATTAAATAATTTTAAAATTTATCAAAAATCTCTTCTAAATTTATAACGAATTGTTTAATTTTTATTCATAAAAAATGCATCAATAACTTAACATATTTGTATAAACCATTTTTAATAAAAGTGGTGAGGGATATATGAAGGGTGCCGATATTAACACCCATAAATATGATAAGCACACCCATATTTTAATGAAAAATTTAATTATAAAAGTATCCCAATAGGAATTTACTGATATGGACAAATTAGTTTCATTAAAAATAAATAAAATACTATGTACACTTATTAATTACACTCATATCTTCAACTTTATCACTTTATTAAAAAAAAATTATATTAAAAAAAAAAAAAAAAAAAAAAAAAAAAAAAAAAAAAACTCTAATTAAACCCTAATTCTATTTCAAGTATCAAAATCTGCAATTATCATTCTATTTGGTATAAATTTTAGGTATTTTAGAGAGAACTGATGTTGCTGATATAATAATTTAAATTCCTGCATATTATGTAAAGTTTAGAGACATCATCAACAGTGAGAAAGGGAAGTTTGAGAAGGTTGGGTTGGTTTCACTATCAAGTACTTTTCAGGAGCTAGTGGACAAATTTGATTTGAAGCTAGCTAATTTTTATTTTTTTTCAGTCAGCAATCTTTATTAAAAAAAAAAAGGCCAAGAAAGGCCGATCGAACAACAACAAAAGCAAGGAAGAGGACACAAGCAATTAGCAATTTCCATAGCCAACAAACAGAACAACAAGTAGCTGCACAAAGCAACTGAGAACCCCAACACCCCACATGCCTAAAAGCCAAACCAAACTTAACAAAAGCAAACACAACCAGTAATCAAATTATTTTTTTAGTAATCAAATTTGATTACTTGTAAATCAAACAAGTAATCAATTTTTTTTATTTTTTTATTTTATAGTTTTTTTGGTTGTGAGAGAATGCTTGAAGTGAAAGTAATAATTGGAAGTTAAAAATTCGAAACAAAGAGAACTTGACAACTTGAAGTAAAGCTTCTCGAAATTTAAGAATTTGATAATTCTCTGTGTTTTCAAGTCTGGAGAACTTAAGAATTTATCATTTCTGAAATTGGGTGTGTTATAAATTATATTAAAATTACAACATTCATTTAAATAAGGATATTATTGGCATTAAGATGGGTGTTTATAGTAATATTGTAATTTTAAATTTTAGATATGGGTGTACTTATAAATATGGGTGTGCTTATCATATTTATGGGTGTCAATATCCGCACTCATATATGAAATATAAATAAACTTATATATTATCATCACTAATTATAACAAAGGGTACCAAAAACCAAAAGAAAATTATCACAATATACTAAACATAGAGCTCTATAGTATAGGTAAGGATATCAAAATTACCTATTGGTCCGGCGATCCGTTGGGACCCATCCCGTTAGGGGCGGGTTTAACCGTACCATTTAAGTTATGGTATGGGGTTGATATTTTTTTCAATTCCCAATTTAATTTCGGTTTTCGGTTACGGGATTTCAAGTCCCTGCCTCACCCCATCCATGTACCCCGTTATCAATATATATATATTGAAGCACGTAATTAGTACTAGAATTAACACTAAAAAAAAATAGTTCTATGACTACCGTCTTCATAAAACATAATTTTCCCTCTCTCTTTTTTTCCCATTTTTTCCTCTCCATTGAAACACTACTCAATTCCAGATCATTATATCCCCCCCCCCCCCCCCCCCACACACACACACACACACACACACACACACACTATTATTTTCATATTATTTAATAATATATTTATATGATCTTTATCAAAAAAGTCATTAAAAAAAAATAGTAATGTTAGGCTTTCTAAAAAATTTCCCAAATGGTGTTGGCATATGAAGTGTCAACATCTTGTAAATCATAAAATTATGTGGTGAGTAATGTGATGTTAACACATCACATGCCAACACCATTTAGGAAAAAATTTGGGAAGTCTAGCATTACTCTAAAAAAAAAAAATACATTAATGGGATGTGGATGATATGAGGCAAAAAAAACCGATCCTCTAATGGGAAACCTCAATACCTACACCATTTATTTTAAAGTGGGTATTCATCATAGATGGTATTTCCCATACAAATTAGTATTGGGGATGGTAATGGAAAACTCGCCTCCGACCTGTACCATTGGCATCCCTAAATATAAGTTGTGCAGTTTACATTAGATGAGATTAGCCGAGTGGCATACCCATCACATTTATATTACTGAAGTTGTGAGTTAGGTTGTATCGGATGTACGGCGTATTATGTTAGATAGAAATGGAGCGAAGAAAAAAAAATAAAAAGTAGAAAGAGACACACTGCCTTCCTCCCTTGACTCTTTTCAAAGACATGGCGAGCGAGGACTTTGACCTTTACTTTTCTTCTCCTATTTTTGCTTTTCACCTCTTGGCTGGCTGCTCCTCTCTCTCTCTCTCTATACTTTTCTCTATTTCTTCTCTTATAATTCTCTCTCTAACCACTGCTTTTCAAGTTTCCACTTATTACAGACAATTCTCTCTCGCTCTCTCTCTCTCTTACAAACACGCTACTTTTCAAGTTCACACCTGTTACAGAATACAGACGATTTCTCTTTTCCTCTCTCGTCTTCGATATTGCACTGGCGGTGGGCTACAGGGCTACCTTCAATTCATTATTTAACCCTTTTATTGTATGATTGATTATTCTTCAATAAAGCTGTTGCTAGCTAGCTCTGATCTTTTCTTTATCTTTGATCCTATACTTTTCAAAATTCTGTCTAGGTCCTCTACAAGATCATCAGCTGAAAAGCTATACCTAGACTAGCTATATATATTAATGAGTTTGTCAGCGTATATACAGAAAGGGGTCGATCATCACATGATCACGACGATGCAGCAAATTTAGTGAATAATTTTTCTTCATCACTCGTTGATGGACACTACCATCCTTGTTGATGAAGTAACTCGCGCCAACTTTCTCCGATCAGTAATGAACTCATTTGGCTGCACTTACATGTGCCTCTGGTCTTATCTTCAACCACCCAAGTATGTACTATATATATCATCTCTTTTTCTATCATTTGATCAATACACGTACATTTATACAATTTTATGATTTATTAATTGATCAATGTCTGTCTGTCCATGCATGTTGTGATTTTTTTAGCAGCTGTTTACTCTTCTGGGATGGACTTTGCAATGAAGAAAGCAACCAAGCTCAGAGGCTTTTCCATGAATATTGTCAATCAGTGTTTCCCGTCTCCGATTACAAGTACGTGTACGAGTGTGTATATATATATGATCTTCAATTATTTAAATAAAATGTCTGCAAATCAATTAATTAGGTTAATGCTTCTATATATTTCATTGTGTATATATAGCAGTTGCGTTCCTGGACTTGCTTTCAAGAATAGTCAGCAGTACATTGAGCTTAATGAATCCGAACTTCATAGACTGGCTTCCAATGAGACACAGCGACGATTTTATCAAGTAAGAAATTAAAATAATTAATACATAGAGCATGCACCAGTTCAATTTCCAAATGCAGTATCTAACTCAAATATATTGTCATTGTTATTTTTAACAGGAAGCGCGGATCAAGGTTTGATTAATTCTTCTTCATGAAATTAATTATTATAATTAAGAATAAGTCTCTTCTTGCTAGCTTATTTATATATAATTAATATTAATAGAACAAAAGAAAATCCATTGAATCTTTCCTTCCTTTTCTATAACTACTACAGACAGCAGTGTTTATGGCGTGCAAGAGTGGAGAAATTGAGATAGGCTTGTCCCATTCAACACAAGTAAGTAATTAACACCCATCAATTTCATTAATTCTTACTTAATTGAATTTGTTTTTCATTATTTTTTGTTGATTAATTTATATCTTAACAAAAGCAGATTAACATGGAAATGGAGATAAGGAATTTGTTCCCAGTACAAGACTCAGCTAGAGATCAGCTAAGCCTTCCATTGCCAACTGATCCGAACATACCTTCATCGTCTTCATCGTCGTTAAGATCTCTATCAATGGACAGCCCTGAAAGCTCTTCTCTAATCTTCAACATTCCAAGAACAACCCACCAATTACCAGAAACCCTTAAAGAGATTCCTTCAATATTACCACCAATTATACCAACAACCACAATTCCTAGTCCACATCAGCAAGCAAGGCAAGCCTTTGCACAAATCCGAAACCTTCAATTACCAACACCAGAGAATGAAGATGCTGTAATAGCAAGAGCCATCCTAGCTGTTTTAACAGCTTCATCTCCTTCTTCTTCAACGTCGTCGTCACATCAACAATCCAAGCCCAAAGCTAGTGCTTTCAAGAATTACAACTTGGGTTTATCACCAAGTACTTCTCAAATGAAACCCAGTAGTAGTACTAGTTTACGTGGCGGCCTAAGTATGCCGAAACGAGCAATTTCATATTACATAAGGCTGAATACTACGAGACGTGAACATACATTATCAAGCCGACCCACTAGTACCCAGCTGCACCATATGATGTCGGAGAGGAAAAGACGTGAGAAACTCAATGAAAGTTTTCAAGCACTCAGATCTTTACTTCCTCCAGGAACTAAGGTTCGATTGATATATATATATATATATATAGCGGTGATTGATTGCATTTAATTTTTTTTATAAATGTATGTTAATGCTGACAAAGGATCTTGTTTTTTTTTTTTTTTTTATGTAGAAAGACAAAGGGTCGTTGCTTATTAGTACAAGAGATCATTTGAGCTCTTTGAAAGCTCAAATTGCGGAGCTCACTGAAAGAAACAAGAAGCTGGAGGAGCAGCTTTTGCCTTCAGCTTCAGCTTCAGCTTCCAGAGAAGCAGCTGCTGCTGCTGTGGAAGCAGTAAGTGTGAATCAAAGAGTTGACATACGTGTCACTCCTGTACCTGAATCAACCTCGGAAGACAGAATCATCGACTTGGGATTGACTGTGATGGCAGAATCAGCTCCCATGCTGGATTTAGCTATTCGAATCCTGGAATTCTTGAAACAATTTCAAAATCATGTCAGCTTGATTTCCATGGAGGCCAATACCCGGATTTCACAATCAGCTTCTTTTAACCATTTAACCTTCAGACTCAGAATAATTCAGGTAACTCGTAATAGGATTTTAGTAATTAATGTTCTAAGTTTAATTAGCGTACCTAGAATGTAGAACTGTTATTAATTATGTTATACGATATGATTTAAGTAGATCAAACGCATTTATTAATATATTTAAAATGTAATTATCACATGACTTGATTTAAATTGATCGAAACATTTACCTACATCTATATCCGTAAGATTTTAATTAGTAACTCAAACTATAATTTGTTGCTTCAGGGGAGTGAATGGGACGAGTCTGCCTTCCTGCAAGCAGTGAGAAGGGTTGTTGCTGACTTGGCACAATGACAGTTTGACCAATTACGCTCCGCCACATGTGCTACATATACATAGTTTATACATCGTTATTAACGTTCAAGCCACTTCAGCCACATATATTATAAATATATCATGTGATATTATGTGGTATGCATGTTTCATATAATTGGTTTTTCATATCACGTTACATGATTTAAGTGGATTGGATATGAATAATACAGGATCGGTCAACTTAGACTTTTGGCGTGCGGTGGTGACCCATCCTTCTAAATAGGGCTCACCTCATTTTCCGCAGATGATCACATCCGTTGATCTCCACCACTGATTTAAGTTTATGATGATGATGATGATGATGACATATTGTATCATATATATATATATATATATATATATATATATATATATATATATATATATATATATATATATGCTAGTGATGCTTTGTAAGCTCGTTTTGTTTCTTATAGGCTCCATTTATGTATTTAATTTGTTGTATGAATAACATATTAACATTAATACATTAAAGATAAATCATGTGTCGCCCAAATTGACTGCAATTTGATAGGGCAGACTGTCATTTGGCGATTTCAAAGAAAAAATCCAACAAAGATTGATAGATGAATTCAAAGATGGTCCAACGTCAAATATATACTTTTTCTCCTTTTGTTTTTTCAAGACCAGCCACCAACCAAACCCAAGTCGTTTTTTCTTTTTATGTGTAATATTAAATATTATAAATTAATTATTAATTAGACTCTCTTGTTTTTCTTTTTTATGAGTTGTTAGTATTTTGCCACGCCATCACATCAAAATTCTATATATAGATTATAGTGTTCCCTTGTCTTTTATAGTTTTGGGAAATCCAAATGTCACTTGAGACGGCGGTTTTGACTCACCATGTTTCTACTTTCTCGGTCTTAGAATCTCAAGAATTTTCTCACCACCACAAGTTTTGATGATCTGTGTTTCAATAATGAATAATATTCATGTCTGCCTCTCTCTCTCTCTCTCCCTATATATATAAATATATATATACACCTATTTAGACCATATATTTTTTTTTAAAGCTACCGACTTTAGGAGTCATTTAATCAAACTCGTTCATCTACCAGCTGAGCACGTCCCTAAGACCATATATATATATATATAAAGTTTTTCTCTCCTCAGGACCGACAATTTTAAGATTATGACGAGACTTGTGAGTTATTGATAATTAAGTTTAAGAAGATTTTAACTAAACTAAAGTATGTAAATCTAATGGTTGATAGTTGTGGAACTGATATAAATAAAACCATTTCGTCCTACGGAGAGAAAACCTATGTGTATATATATATATATATATATATATATATATATATATATATATATAAAGGGGGGCTATTGAGTACATGTGTTTTAATGGAAAAGGGCGTTCATTCGGTCTACACATTATTAGACGGTGGTTGTCACTTTTATTTTAATTACACGGAAGTTTCTAAATTATCTCATAGACTATCATTGACTGCAACTATTATATTATCTCATAAATTTTTTATTTATAAGTCACTTTCATCTTAATGCTTGATTTGAATATTATTCAATATTCTTAATTTGATTGAGAAGATTTTTATTTGAATCTCAAAACGCATAGAATCCCAAATCATTGTTACAACACCAACTTTTGAGTTCAATTCTGGAAGGAATTAAAAAATCAAAGCAATACTGCAATACTAATTAGCGATGGAATGATCAGTACTAGTTGACCTTATTATTTTATGATCATATGCAGATATATATATATAATATATATAAATTGGCTTCCATATATTGAGCCCATTAATAAAGTATAAAAAGTGATTACAACATCGTATTAACAACCATTAACAACCATAACAGCAGGAATTAGATTAATTAATTTATAAAGCAATTCTGATAAATTATAAGAGAGAGAGAGATATATATATATATATATATATACTTCATATATATTTATATATGCATGTTTACATGAAAACGATAGCTAATACCCTCCATTAACATTAAGTTTTCTACCATCTAAACTATATTTCTCACAGATGATGACATGGATTCAACAACCCTCCACCGCCACCGGTTCAGTCGAAGAAAAAAAGAATTAAAAATTAAAAATAGATGGACTTCCGTTGTAACTACGGAAGTCCTTTATATTATAGGAGGTTCTAGAAGAGGTAATGTAGCTATTTGGCATGGAAGGGTTCAATTAACATATGAAAACCAATAAAATAATAATTTACATAATTATATATTTAACAAAGAGAGAAGCTATTTGTACATAAACTCTTAGTTAAGTTAGTTGTACATTGTACTTTTTTTTCTTATTGATGTAAGAACATAATTGTCATAATGATTTAATAAAAAGAGACTTTATTTGCACATAAATTGTTTGTTTTTCTCGACTTATATCTTAATTTGATTAAGGACTTAAATTAAGTGAGTTGTATTTTTTTTGTTTGTGCGACTGAAATCTTAAATTAAGTTTTTTTTTTTTTTTTTTAAAACATCTTATATAAAAAGTTAACAATTTTGACTTTTAACTTATTTAATAAGTCATAATTAACACATTGATACTTACTGAAGCTGTCAATTGGGGTCGGGCCTAGTGTGCCCGGCCCCTTAATGCTCGCCAAGGAGGGGGTCGTGCCTAGGCTGGCACGGCACGGTGGTACGTGCCGTGCGAGACTAAGGGTGCCGGCCCCCCGTGCTGACACGGCATGGCATACTAGGCCCTCGTGCTAGGCCCAACGGTCAATACAAAGGGCCCAACGATTGGCCAGTCAGATTTTTTTTTTTTTTTTTTTTTTTTTTAAATCTAACCGGCCCCTTAAGACCCTCTAGGCCGGTATGGCACGGCCCGTTGGGGCTATGCCGTGCCACCCTTAACGGGCCGTACCTGGCACGGCACGACTCCTTAGCGTGCCGGCACGGCATGGCACGTTAAGGTTGCCGAGCCCTCAAGAGCCGAGCCTTAAGGGGCCATGCCGGCACGTTTTGACAGCTTGAATACTTGCAAAATTAACCTCATACAATTAATAGATTATCAAGAACACCTTTAAACCAAAAAAAAAAATCCTAATTTTAGTAAACACTAACCCTAACTCTAGCTAACCCAACCCCAAATTGACTTAGGAGGAAGACACGCCGCCTTTATTGTTTGTGTACACCTAAAATCATACAAATTGATTGATATGTAATCCTAAAATTGTGGGAACGATACGAAATACACAAGACAGAAACATTTCACCTTGCCAATTACATCGTTGTCATGTCATGAAATGTAATGGTAGATCCATCCACTTCGATTAGTTGAACACAAGTTCCGGTACACATACAAACTACACAACTGAATAGACTAGTATATATATGTGTGACAACATTTATTAAGTGGGCCAAGAAGTTGAATAAGAAACCCACATCTGCCCCAAAATATAATAGTCCAACTACCAAATCAATGCACCAATAATGTACTTTTAAAACTATTAATATTTATATTATATTATATCATATAATATAATAGAAAGAATATCGGTGTGGCGGGTGCATTGCACCTTGAAGATTTTGTCCACTTTTCCGGTTTCACATGCTCACTTGAAAAAAAAAGGCAATTTATATTCAAAACTTGTTTCCCATTCTTCATACTTTTCCAGTTTTTCTACACAAAAATGGGACCACTACAATACGGTGAAAAATCAACTGGTTGAAACTTGATTGTGTTCATTGAACTGAATCATAGATTCCAAGGAAGGAGCAGTTAGCTTAGTGAAAAAAAAGGCCATGCTCCATCAGAGGAAACAACATAAATACATAAGACACCCAGATAGATATATATAGATATATATAGATTTAAGTCCCTCTCAAATCAAACCTAACAGTGAAGAATGTTATAGCTAATAATTTAATTAATTAATTAGTACCCAGTAAAGTCCCACATGCAAATTCAAAGATTGTCACAAAAATATTGATCAAAATTCAAAAATCACATTTACACAAAGTTGAAAAAGCATAAATCTCCCAAACAGGTAAAATAATAGTGTAGGCTAAAGTCAAATTCTGGGTGGAGGTTCAATTCCAATGAGATCAAAGCATATTTCTTCACATGACCACAATTGTTGCTTCACAATTCACATAGCAACAGCCTACTGGTTTCCTCTGTTGAACCACACACTTTGTTCTCTGTGTAAAACTTTGATGCTAACTGATGATACAAGTAATCACATAAAACATGTAGCTTGAAACCAGACAATGCCTCTTCCAAAATCTCAGTAAACCGAATCAAGTGAAAAGGGAGCAGTGTTCCCTACAGAATTGGTCATCTTATTGAAACTGAACTTGTAGTTGCTGGATATGTTGTTCTTCAAATCTGCATACTTAATAGCTGCAAAACCAAGCTTCTCAGCGTGCAGTTTCGTCTAGCTCTTCCTCACTCAACCGATCACTAGACTTTTTCTCTTTAATTAGTTCCAGAACCTTTTCTCTGCTGCAATTCTTGGCTTGATCAAGTAAATCAACTAATCTTGGCACTTCTGAGTCCCGAGTTCTTAAGTGTTTTCCGTCTTCTGCCTGAACCAAACCGAAGCCAACATGAATGGCTTTGGGACAACAAGAATCATTACCAGCAGCAGCAACCTGCTCTCTCCGCTGCTTCGAAAACCATCTGAAAATGCCCTTTTTGACCTACATCAGTAGCATATATGATCTAGTCTGCTTTCTCTTGATTAACACGATACCAAAGAGCTGCTAAATCTGTTGTGCCGTAGCTGTAACCACCATCGCTCTTCACAACAATAAGACATAATGGTTTCCCACCTTTTCCAAGCAAATTTTCACTGAAGATCACTCTAGTACCATCATCATCTTTAACTTGATCACTCAATGCCTCCAACACCTCAGGAATATATGGACCGTAAAAGCTCTTACCCATTTCCTCTGATTGAACTCCAAGGCAGCGAAAAAGTTAATTACAAGCTCCGCGACTGATTTCTCTAATCTTCTCCCAAGCCTTAACAGACTTAACTTCCCCACCCTACAGCCGAACCACAGATTTCTGTGCTGTCTCCTTGAAATCACTATCTTCCTTGAATCTAGCATTTACTTTCTTATAAAATGCAGCAAGATCGTGGAGGGCCAATTGGCCTCCGACATCCCAATTTGGATTCTCCTCGAATAACAACTCGAGCAACATACCAAATTGTGTCCCCCAATCACCCACATGGTTGCGGCGAAGCACTTCAACATTCGAAAACTCAAGCAGGCGTGCTATGGCATCTCCGATTATACATGTTCTCAAGTGACCAACGTGCAATTCTTTTGCTATATTGGGGGAAGGAAAGTCCACCACAGCCTTTTCTATCTCAAGTCTTGGCGCCCAAGTTTCGATGCCTTCAACGAGCATCTTCTTGATGGTCTTAGCAATCCAGCTGTCTGACAAGTGACAACACAACATTCACATACCCATTTCCGCCCACAGAACAGGACTCTATGATTTCTGAATCGGGAAAATTCTGCATAATGTCTTGAGCTAGTGCCAGTCTGAGTGCATTGTCGCCGTTCCATTTTGAGCAGATGAGCAAGGCATTGATAATCGCTGTTTTTACCTGGACAGCAAGCAAGAACAAGAGGAACAACAAAAGCAGCAACATCTGACTCAGGAGGCGCTGGAATTGCAGGTGCTATTGCTTCAAGTGATTCTTCAAATAGTTTTGATACTTGCTGTTTGACACTCCCCGGATAATTTTCATCATCACCTGCCATTTTTTTAGCTGTGTCACAAAATCAAAGAAGTTGTTAGAAGTCGCAAGAAAAATTGATAAAAAATTTGAAAAAAAATAAGGGTTTGTTTCATGAAACTAAAATCTTTAGAGCAAAATCCTACTATTACAAGAAAAGAAAATTAAAATGCTAAATGCAAACAAATAGAAAGGAAATTTGAAGGAGAATAATCCTAGCAAAAAAGAATTTCGTATTCTTAAACACTTAAAAATAGAATCATGGTATGGTATTGTCATGCATTGAAATATCTTCTATAGGGCTTTTCATATCAATTCGAAGACAAACTCAATTGATCAAATTATTTGAATTACAAAATAAATATAATTATTTAAAATAATAAATAAACTTTTAAAAAAAGTTTAACAAGGGATCTGACTTGTTGAACAAGTAATATTAATCGTTTTATGGACCGGTTTATATGCATCAGATTTTTTTTTTCCATTGGTGCAAAAACAACTTTTTAGCAAAAAAAATATAATAATCAATGCTTATATATATTTTTTTTTTGTCTGGACTAAAATGATAGTTTATGGCTTCCAATTTTCACTACTATTATATTATATAGACTGCCCTCAGTAAAATAAATTATATAGCTCAACATTTAACAATCAGTGATGAAGATTACTCTGAAAATTTGGACAATTGCCTTGCATTTTCCCTACTTTTTTTAGCTTACAAAATTTCCATCCACCACATGTGCAGCTCAGCTATATATCACACTAACACATCTAACTTACAGTGTCATACGAAAAATTAAATATTTAACCATAAGCGGGATAGCGTACAGATTATGAACAAAAGACCTTCTTCAATCCTCTTTCATCAATTTCTGTCCACGGAAACAATCAGGAAGCATCTGTGTATTCCATAGAGGACTGAACCCCGCCAAAGAAACCACGAGAAAACTCCTACCATCAACAGTCCGTGATTGGAAACCTAAGCTTCAACTGCAGCAACTGTTTCTTCATCAGTACTATCAGTTAAAATGGTTTCTTCAGAGACGTCTCCATCTATAGCCCCAGCCTCGGGTTCCTCCTTGTTGGCACCAAGAATCTTTTCCTTGAGCTTCGTCATAAGTTCTTCTTTAAGACTTTCATTCTCAGCCATATACTGTTTCAAGGCTTCCTTACCGCGAAAAGTCTGTTCATTAAACGCATAGAACGCACCAGCCCTTGTTATGAATTTGTGATGTAATGATGCGTCTATGATCTCCGATTCCCGGTTTATCCCCTTTCCAAATTCAAGCTCAAACTGAACGGTTTTAAATGGTGGGGCAAGTTTATTCTTGACAATTTTTGCCACAACTTGACTTCCAACAGTCTGCAAAATACAAAAATATCTAAGGACATTATGCACCATAAAGAGCTCTTTGTACAACAAAAAAGAAAAGTAGGTGAAACATTATTACAAGCCGCCCATGAAAACAAGTTTCAAAGGCTTTTTGCTGATTCTATGCCACTGAATATGGATTAAAAAAACCGATTTGGTTCAACATTTTGTCCATACTTTTGGTTAAAAAAAATGAGGGAGAGATAAAGATATTTTCATACCTCTTCACCCTTCTTGATGAGCCCTATTCTCTTTACATTTATGCGAACTGAGGCATAGAACTTCAAGGCGTTACCGCCACATGTAACTTCAGTGGGCCCAGCAAAACCTCCAAAAGTAGATATCTTTGCCCTCACCTGTATATGGAAGTAATCAATTAGGAAGGCATGATCATCAAACTGCTTTATTATACACTTTGTCAGCAGCACAAACAGCTCCTAGAAAGCCACATATATGCTAACAAAGAAACAGTCGGTCAACAAACACTGCCAGAATCACTGAAGGTAAAAACAATAGTAACATTTCTATGTACACAGCCCCAAAAGCAGATAAGTTAGGCCAAGCTCAGACCAAACACAATCAAGCTTGTGACTCTCAGCTCAAATGCAGGTTAAAGCAATTTTAAGAAAACAGGGTGATTTCAGATTGATTCAATCAAGCTTCAATGACTGCCTCACAAAATCAGTTACACATCAAGTCCATTAACAACAATCTGCAAACAGAACATATCTAAACAGAAAATAGGGAACATAATTAATTAAAGAACAATAAATGGAACATGCTCAGACCACCAGATTAGTGACACATGAGCCAAATAAATGGATTATGCTGTTGAACAGCTTCTCTATTTCACTATACTATGGATGGGTCCCTAGCCTTCAGGCAGGTGCTTCTGACCAAGTGAACCCAAGCTCCAAATGGAGCCAAACTGCATCAATTAGACATCCATTGGCTATGCTCTACCTAACTGAAGTTTCTCAGAAGAAACATACAACGAAAACAGAAAAGCAAGAACTTCGATATTGACTAAGTTTTGGGCAATAACATGCACTTCACAAGGAGATGAAAATACGTAGATAAGCTCAAAGCTCATCAATGGTACAATTGAGATTCAAAAGCCACACCTGATTAATAAAAATCAGAATGGTCTGAGATAACGATAAAGAGTGGCTCAATTTGCGAAGTGCCTGGCTCATCAATCTAGCTTGCATGGCCATGTGAGCATCACCCATCTCACCATCAAGTTCACCTTTAGGCACTAAAGCAGCTACCTGTCATTATAGATTCAGAATCAAAATCAGAGCACAAAAAGTAGATAAGAACTTGTTTCAAATATGAAATATCTAGCAAAAATCTGTGGATATTGAAAATCCACTCTACAGATTTTTTTTAACACAAGAAGGGTGTATATGTCATGTTATGGCATTCTGATGTACAAGAAGCAATGATTTCTTTAAAAAAGTCCTCAATAGATGATACAAGCATCACATGAGAAGCATTCTAGATGAAAATGACAAAATTAAAAAAGAAAAAAGAAGGCAATTTCCAATTTCCTCTTAGAACAAGCACATTAAACATTTCCCAGCAACTACCGGCTATTAAAATTAAGGTGAACCAGATACTTCTCCATGCAAAAATAGTATATACCGGTAACAAATGTCACTTACGCTGTCAACAACAACTACATCAACAGAACCACTCCGGATCAGGGTATCCACAAGACTAAGAGCTTGTTCACCACAATCAGGTTGCGAAAGAAGCAAATTCTCTGTCTTTACTCCAATAGCCTGAGCTAACGATGGATCAAGAGCATGCTCAGCATCAACGAAAACACAATAACCTGGATTGAAATGGCATGTATAAAATGCATGAATAACCCATAAGAAGCTGAAGCCAAAAGTTCATTACAACAGAAAAAAAAATTAAACTGAAAATTTCTCCATAGCTTATTGAACAATAATAACATATCAATAATGCTAGAGGACCCAAAAAAGTGACCCAAATTTTGGACCCAAACCTATGTGGCAACATCACACACAACATGGGCCCACGTCACTCTTCCCAAAGATCCCATGTGATGTTGCCACATAGGTTTGGGTCCAAAATTTGGGTCACTTTTTTGGGTCTTCTAGCATTATTGATAACATATTGCCAGTCCATTTTATTAACTTTATGAAAACAAGCCAGAAACTTGACAATGTGACGAAATGCCTCATAAATTTTACTTTTACAGAATTTGAGATGCTCTTTAAATAAGTAATCACTCTTCTAATGCTAAATTTGAACTATCAATAGGAAAAGAAGGACCTTCTATGCAAGTGCAACATGAAAATAAACCAATCATAAAAACCCATCCAATTACAAAATTAGCAGACAGGTTTTGACAATTTATATAAATGGAAGTTTAGGACCAATGAGTTAGTTAAGCCAACTATAAGTATTGATGACATTAAAAAGGAATGTTTGAGAATTTAAGCAACCTCCTTGTTTTTGTGCTTCAGCAATTACATGTAGCGCAAGAGTTGTTTTACCAGAAGCCTCTGGACCATATATCTCCACAACACGTCCCTGTAAAAGTAAATATCGAAAAAGAAATGTCTTAAGAAACCAATACATATTACAAAGCAACAAGTGGGGTTGTCATGATTAGCTCTCAACTTTTATGAGAAAGCAAGAAGTTCAATAGTTCAACGAAATGAAAAGACAAATCTTGCATTCAACTCCAGTAAAATAAGAACACTTTTTTTTCTGGTTTTCTAAAATTAAACTGACATTTACAACATTGATGAAGAAGCACTGGCTAATAGTTGCAAAAAGCAGGAAGCTGCTTCAGGTAAAAAAAGACACTGAATCTCTTTCTTTGACCAAGAATTACATTTATCATTTACAAATCATTAACAGAATATTCTCTGAAATTTAAGGATTTCCAGGGCTTACCCAGTTGCATTAACTGACCAGATATTAAATGAAGAAAAAATTTACAAGATACCTTCGGAAGCCCACCAGTTCCTAGGGCTATATCCAATACAAAAGAACCGGTGGACACAACGGGAACAGGTCTGGAAGTGACACCCCGACCAAGCCACATGATAGATCCTTTCCCAAATGAGCTAGTGATCTGATCCAAAGCTTGTTGTAAGGCCACCTCTTTCTTGGACATATTATCTTCGCCAGACTCACTTCCATCTGACTTGGATTTCTTTTTACCTTCAAAAGGACAGAACTTTATATTGTTATTGCCTCAAAATTAATGTAAACAGAGGGATAGCTACAACATTGTTTATCAAAACCATAACCAAGTTCAAGCAAGCGGTATATAATTCTGACACTTAGAGACCAAGCATCAGGATTCAACAATCGACATGTGAAAAAAGAAAAACCATATATATATATATATATATATATATATATATAAAGAATATACTAATGAGACTTGAAGGTACCATTGATAAAAGTAAAATTGACAATTTATGAGACAGTAGATAGTTTATCATTATAAGTCAAACAATACATAAAAAAAATTTACTAGCCCTAAATATATAATCCATGTGCACCAACAATAGCAAAATTTCCAGTCAAAATTTAGTCCTTCAATTTGAATATCAACAGGGTTGCTCTCTAATATACGAAAAGGTTTAACTGCATGCTACTTTACTCTTATCTCTTTTTAATGTTTAAAACTGCACTGAAACTATGCACACGGAGTATTTATATCTCAAAATCATTCTAAAGCTACAGAAATATATAACTTAGCAAACATTATAACTGTTAAAAACTGAGCAAAGAATGCTTCAGCACCTTTAGAAGAAAAGTTGCATATCTGAGAAGAAGAAGTACCCAATATCCCTCTCCTAAACCCCTGCAAAGAGATAAAAAAAAAAAAAAAATGCATTAGTAAAGAAAAAACAAATTGTTGGGTTGTGGTTTTGGTTTCAGTTAATTGTTAAGTTATTTGACATTCTATAATCCATATGCCACATAATCGATCCCAACACAAATGTATACCAAGCTAAAACCTTAAAAGAGACCAAAAAATTTCAGGGTTTTAAAGAAGAAAAAAAAAAAACAGAAGGAATAGGTGTTTGTTTCTCAAAAGCAAACGACTCAGTAAAGCAAAGATTGTTGCTTTCAAGGGCCATAAACAATCGACTATGCAGAAAGTAAATTTCTTCATTTTTGTACTTTTTCCCAAAACTTTATGAGAGACCAAACAGAGCATAGTGATCAGAGAACATAAAAAGACATGAATCAAGAGGGTTTTGCGTGAAATGCAAAGAAAGGGTTAAGAAGACAACCTGTGGAGATAATAGAGCGCGTTTCAGGAAAGAAGCGTTTCGAATAAGCCTCGCCATGGAAACGCAGTGGAGGCTGACACTCAAAAAGTGAAAAATCAAGACTGAAAAAAAAACGCTTATTTGTAAACAAAATAGACAAAAATGTTAGTCCATTATACAATAATGCTTTTGAGAGAGTGTGTGTGTGTGTTGTGAGGGTTTTAGGGTTTAGGGTATTGGTTTCCCTCCTTTTTGAAATACTATGTATTTCCTCTCGTTTAGTGTCCCGCGGAAGGAGAGAGAGAGAGATTGTCAAAATCGATACAAATTTGAAGGCCCCAGTAAATAGTAATTACCTGCAAATATTATTACAAAAAAAAAGGAGGGCCCGGTAATTTAAGGTGATTCACAATTTGAAATTAAATAGGAAATTATTATTAAAATCCTCTCTAGTTCAAAGTATTCTACAAACAAATCCTCTCTAGTTTCATTTTTCACTATTTTTCTCCTTTTGTTAATTTCTGATAAGACTGAGAATCAAAAGTCTATTCTACCCTCCAAAATAAATAGAAATTGACTATTATACCCTTAAGATATTTATAAAATAATATTAAATAAATTTTAAATTAGCAAATTGGGAAAATTCATTAATAAAAGTTTAGTTTTGTAAATATCATTTATAGCCATTATCCTAAAAATAGATTTTTTATTATAAATTAAAACTCGATTGTACCAAATTACCTTTCATAAAAAAAATTCCATGCAACGTCTCTCTCTCTCTCAAAAAAAAAAAAAAACATTGCAACTACTACATCGACGAGAGACAAATAAACATTTGTTGATGCAGGAAAAAACAACGTGACGCGGGATACTAACCACACTAAAGTGAAGAGATGACAGTATGTTACAAATACTTCATCGACGAGAAAGAGAAACAATCTTTTACACCGAAAAAGACATCAATTATAACGGAGGAGAAGATGACATGATTAAGACGCCAAGTCACCAACCATGCTAAAATGAAGAGGCATGCACACAACACGTACCTTTCAAGACATATTAAGGAAAACTATGAAAATATATATAGAAAATTGAACATATATCATAAAAATTTGACAATTCGTGTTCATAAACCACACCAAAAAACAAAATACAATCAAAACTCATGAAATGTATCATATTACAAAGATTACAAATGCATTTTAGTGAAAGATTAACACACATCAACTTTAAATTATGATATCAAAAGTGTTGCTGAGTCGCCAATGGAATAAATCTTGTTTATTACCACTATGTGAGTTGATAATCTTGAAACATATCATATTACAAACTACAAAATGCATTTTAGTAAAAAGATTAACACGCTCTTTAAATCACGAGATCAAATGTATTGTTAGGTCATCAATGGAACAAATATTAGTGAAAGATCAAATGCATTTTAGTGAAAGATTGACACACATCAACTTTAAATTACAATACCAATCACATCCCACTTCAACTTTCGATTCCTCGGGTAGCCTCCTCTAGAAAGGCATTCCAACTTCAGCGGCGGGTAAGCCGGGTCAGCAGACCCGCCTCATTCGCCTTAAGAAAATGGAAGACCAGGAGTGAAAGAGTCTAGTTTGATAGAACCAGGATGAAAGACCTAGAAAAGAGGCTCCTATCAAATACATAAATTGAGTTCCTCCAAATGCTAAGGTCTGATTGCCGGGTTGGTAATGAACTGATTCAAGCACTTTAGGATGAGTGCGGTATCGTCACTCGTAGGGGTTCGGACCCCCACAAAGGGGGAGGGAGTCGACTGAACATCTCAGCCAGAGATTATATCATGGGTGCCCAAAACCTAGTTCACTCGCTGAGTCTCTGTTCCTTTCATCTGACACCAAGAACGAATTGACAAGTCGATAACTATTGGTGCTGTTTCATTAACCATGGATCTTATCAAAAGTGTTGTTGGGTCGCCAATGGAATAAATCTTGTTTATTACCACTCTGTGAGTTGATAATCTGAAAACATATCATATTACGGACTACAAAATGCATTTTAGTAAAAAAGATTAACACACAAACTTTAAATCACGAGATCAAATGTATTGTTGGGTCATCAGTAGAACAAATATTACTTAAATATTGTTTATTACCACTTGATACGTTGATAATCTTACGCTTTACAAGGAATTTGATGGTGAAAAGTAACTTTGTTTAACTAGATTTAGTGACATAGCAGAGTAAGAATAGCTCAACAAATGAGAGAGTGTTTAAAAAGAAGATAAGAGAGGTGCTAGAGCTATTTTAAACTTCTTTTACTACTAGTTTTGTAGTAAACAATCATTTTTTTAAAAGAAAACCGTACATGAAGAAAACTTCCAAATGCGATTTACTATAGTCTATCTTAATAAGGGGTTTGGCTAGGTTGCTTTCGGTCTTAAAATAGAAAGTAACCAGCTCTCTTTCACATAACTACCTGGTAAGAAAGCTGTTAACAACAAGATAGCAAAACCCCTTAATAAAAATCATACCAAACTCCCGCAAGTTAATAGAAATTCTCAAAACAATTGTTATTGCTGATTTATAGGCTTGATTTAATAATCAAAGTTTCAATATTTTAAAATATAAATGGTTATCAAATACAAGAGTTGAGGAGAACAAATGAAGAATAAATAGTACTAATTGAACATACTGCATACAAGAGTTGAGTTGCTGGAAACATTGACATAAATTGAAATCCCAACATGCATCGACAAATCACTGCACAACCCTTAAAAATCTATCAGAAGATATGTCCTCTCAAACCAACAGATTAAAAAAAATTAAAAAAAGGTGAAAAAAGGTGAAAAAAAAAATATTAAAAAAAATATGGAAAGAAGGATTCTCCATAATACAACATCAAAAATAAATAATGTAAAGCCACCCAAAACTGCAATCCCCCCTGTGTATTTTCCCCCTTCTTTCCAATCAGAGACCACCCTATGACAACTCTCTAAGCCCTCCCAGTCCCCGCACAGCATCCGACAACCAATTTCTACTGCTGCTTGCATTCTGGAGGCCTCTCACCCTGCTGACCGTCCGCTGCTTGTGTTTTTCCACCCTTCTACAATATATACCACAAATTATAAGGATTGTCGAGTTAGATTTCTTTTAAACAAAATGAAAGAAACACTAATAAGTAATTTTAGTAGGAATTATACCTTGTTTCCAGCAGATGACTGCAACAACATTTCACACCAAATCAATTCACACTGGTTAGCATTTTGCCTTTCAAATTTCTAAACAGAATACAACTGGCTTAAAAATATTGAATATTGTACCTTCTTCTTAGTCTTGACCTCATCTTCATCGTCATCATTGTCGTCATCTTCATCTTCCTCATCATCCTCTATATCTTCATCTTCATCCTCATCGATATCCTCATCATCATCGTCATCATCCTCTATCTCAAGCTCATCTCCCTGAGCCGCCTCCCCTGTGAACCATGAAACGGCATGGGGGATAATCTTGTCTCTAATAGTGGACCTACACAAAGCAATACAACATATCGATTCAAATTCCAGTATTACTAAAATCAGAATGAGAAGAAAATACATGAAGAATTAGGAATCTGAAGGACTCGAATAAAATTCAATACCTAAATTCAACTACAATAATTTGTCATTACACTCAAAATGCATGATATAAGAACACAAAATAAAAATACAACAAAAACAGTATGTAGCTAACAGGGAGCATTATGAAGAAGATCACAACATAAGAACTTAATGAGGAGTAATCAAGAGTACACACCCGATGTCGTAATCCTGCTCCATTTGGTTTTGAAGCTCCTCAGCCTGTTTAAGTAATTAAAGATATAATTAAAAACAGAATAAACGGTCAATTATGAACAGTCATTTCTGGAGAAGCAGTAATAAACATACAGTATCTTCATCGATGTCATCGTCATCATCAGGAACTTGAGGAGGATTGAAAAAGTTGAAGAAACTTTCACAATCTTCAGTTTTAGTAATTGGCTTGGCATTCTTTGATCCCTTCTTGGGCTTCTTCTTAAGGAGCTTCTGTGTCAAGCATTTTCCAGGATACCATTCGATCTCCGTTCTACACACCAGCACCAAGTCACAACCAAAATTTTAGTAACAGTTTAGGGTTAGAAACAACTAAGCACAAGTCTTCTCAGTAATAAGACATTAAAAGATAGATGTTCTAAGCATAAAGGCAAGGTAGGAACATAAATTACCCAATAGCTTTTTCAAGAATAGGTTCATCTTCATCGATCATGTGGTAAGTCTTTGTCAGGACAGAATTCTTGAAGTAAGGATTGGTTTCAAAGAAGAACTCAAGCTTGAATCCCTTAGGATCCTCTATCCTACACCACTTAATGTCTTTAAGATACTTGAGAGCTCCTTCATCACGCTCGGTAACCTGACTCCCGAAAAATAATTCTGAGACCATGAGTTTTTAATCTGAAAGAACCAAATTGAACAAAATATTGGTACTCAAATAACTAACCTCCTCGGATAGCACTTCATTGTTTTTCATTGCAATGAGCCAGAAATCAGGCACTCCTTTCTCTGCATCAAGTACACAAATCATATATGCTGCCATTAATAAAATTGCCACAACAGAGAAATGTCCTATTTCAATATTCAGTGGATACCTTCAGCAGCTTTATCCTCCTCTTGGTCCATTGCAGCTTCATTTGTATTTCCTTCTACTTCATTAACGCCATTCACAATCTCATATCGCTGCAAATATTCAATGAAAGCATTAATTGAGGAATAGAAACGACATTAAGCAATGAATTCAACAGTGTTCGAAAAGGCGCTAAGCGCTAGTCGGGCGGTAGACCAGCGCCTAGGTGGACGACCTCGACAAGCTGGAGACTGGCGGGTGGAGTGACTGTGGAGGCGAGAGGAGAGAGGAGAGTGGGAGAACAGAGAAGAAGAAAAAAAAAAAAAAAGTCTAGGTTTTTTAAAAGTAAGCCCTAAATGACATCGGTTTGAGATTACTTTAAAAACAACCTCAAAACGACTAGCCTAACACTATATGCATGGAACAAAAAAGTTACAGGCATGGAACCAAAAAAAAAAAAAAAAAAAACAAAGTATACCAGCATTTTCTTCATCTTTTTCAACTTGAAAGGAACTCTTCCATTATTAAATGAATGTACATGCCGACACACACAATAACACAGCAAAGATTTGTTGAATATATGTGTATAATACCTTGGAGTACAGAGGTTGATACAGCTTTTGATATTTAGCTTCCAGCGCCGCTCTCTCCTCAAAAAATTTTGCCTCTAATTCATCGTGTTGACTCTGTAAATCAGAAAAGCAATTGGAAATCTCAACGCTTAAACATAGTATTAAATGGTATATGTCTCTTCATCATACCAACTAATAGAAAGTAGAAAAATGAAACCAATGTAGCCTTGACAGCATTGAAAACAGACTAAACCCAAAAATGGAGTTCAATAATACAGTAATTTAAACTGGGACTACTGTTAAACTCTAAAACCTTGGCAGGTGGCACGAGGGGGGTTTGAACCCATGACCTCGACACTCAGGTCCACATAAATCACTCCATATAATGTGGGTTTCATACTAATCAACATCAGATAGCAATAAAAAAGATAACACAGTGTAGATAATAATATCAATATCTAAATAATCATATTGGCCAAATCAATTAAATTGAAAGTAAACAGCAAAGGACGTGCCTGGATCTCTCTCAGAACCTCGACGCGCTTCTTGACTTCAGGAGTCAAGTTCTCGAGGATATCAGAGTGCTGCCCAGCCAGACTGCTAAGCTTGTCCTGCACAGAAAACACAATCTCCGTTAGCCAATCAATCAAATCAAAACCCAACAAGCATGACAACAACACAATTGTGCAAGCAAATCACCAACACACATCAATAATAAAAAATAAATAATAAAAAGTTTCAAATAACAGCAGCAGCAGACTGTTTGTTTGGTTACTGAGAAACAGACCTTGAGAACATTGACGAGGCCAGCACGATCCTCTTCGTTAAGAGCTACACAGCAAACACAAGAAAAATCAAAAACACGAAACCAACAGATAAAGAGAAATATTAGGGTTATGAAGATAAGATAAGAGATAGTACATGCGGTGAGATCGGCCATGGAAAAGTTGTCCTTTCCAGTGCTCATTCTACAGTATTGAAAGAGAATACGAAGATTTAAAAAAAGAGAGAGAGTCTAAAACCCTAGAAGCACAGAGAGTCTCGAATGGAGAGAGAGAGAGAGAAGCAGGAAAGGGTTTGAGAGGCGTCAAAAGAAACGTGGTCTCTCGACTTAAATCCTTCCTCGCCCTAATAACCAAACACTTTGCCTCTCTTTTATTTCTTTTTTTTTTTTTTTTTTTTTTTTTTTAAGTGTTCTTTTATTTCTTTATATAGGCCGTCGGGCGTGATCCCATGTCTATACGCGTGAATTCTTTATACAATAGACCGTAATTACAGGATTGTCCCCATAGGCCATAACAAATAAATAAATCAAATCTTGATTTATTTATTTTTTATCAAATGGTAATTCATTTATATATTTTCTTTTCATGGATTCACGTAATCACGTTAATATTAATTAGCATGTATGGAAGATTTTTAGGATGTAAAACATATTTTGTACCTAAAATGATCATCAATAAATCCTTCGAGAGATTAACTATGCACATATGTAGTTTAATCGAAATTTGATATATAGATTAAATATTTTTACTAGTGGATATAAGTTTGTAACTAATATATATCACACATAAAGTGTGATAATTAATAATTATTGATTTACGGTTTTGTAATCACAATGTCAATTATGGGATTATATAGTAATTACAAACCACTTACTATACCAAAACCCGATAGAAGATTCGAATTTACACTCTAAAAATATTTTCTTTTAGGTCGTGAGATTTTGTATAAAGGTAGTGTCTCGTAAAGTCTTTTACAATAATTAATTTACCTAGAATTACGATGAGCTAACCATCTACCAAGTCAGCTTGGTCGTTAGAAACTTTGGCACCTAAATTATGTTAGGCACTTATGCTCAGTTTGGCATTGCTTCCTGAGATGCTTTTTGGAGAAGTTATAAAATGTAGTTTCTTATTTTGGCTTTTGGGAGAAGCTAAAAATGACTAAAAATGACTTCCTCAACCGTTGCTTTGTACTTTTACCAAGCTCTGATGCACGGCTGAGAATTGTTCTTGAGCTCGATCATTTACCCTTAATGTAGTGCGGACATGTGGTTGAGATCTTCTGATCAAACCATCAACTGAAGCTCTGAGATGCGTTGGATTAGTAACTAACCTTGACTTAACAGTTTCAGCTTGATTTGTACTTGACTGAGTTAATGCATCTTTGTCAAATACATATGATATGGCAATCATGATTATATAGTAACTACAAATCTCTCGTCATACAAAATCCCAATAGAAGACTCGAATGTACATACAAAAGTCTTGTCTCTTACGTTTTCTTATTTGGTAGACTTGGAGTAAAAGTAGTCACTAAAATTGTGAGTAAAGTTCGGCATTGAAATCGGAACCGACTCGAATCGACCTGAAACAAACAAACAAATTATGGTAAACCTAGCTAAAAGTCTTATCTCTTAGGTTTTCTCTTTAGGGGTAAGGTTGAGTCGGGTCAGCTAATCTAAGGTCTCGGTTCCCGTTTGGTTTTCATTAAAGAAAACCGAAACAAGTCATAAATATGATAAGCACACCCATAAATATGATAAACACACCTATAAACAGACATTTTAGACATACTATGATTTGTATCAATTCTTTGGGATATTTTATTAAGGATCTTCCAAAGTTAGTTTAATGTTAGGGTGCCGATATTGACACCCATAAATATGATAAGCACACCCATATTTTAATAAAAAAATTAATTATAAAAATATCCTAATAGGAATTTACCAATAAGGACAAATTAGTTTAATTAAAAATAAACCAAATATTATGTAAACCCATTAATTATACCCTTATCTTCAACTATATCTCTTTATTAAAAAATAAAAATTAAACCCTTATTAAACCCTAATCCTATTTCAAGTATCAAAAAGTGGCTAGGTTTTTTTTTTAATTTTTTTTAATTTTTTATATATATAAATATATAGACTCTTTATTTGGCTAATTTATTTGGTGGGTACAGATACAATGCATCAATTTAATCACCGGTCATAGATTCTGATTATATTTTGTTTCTCCTCACTAAAGAAATAGAATCCATTGTCTCTCATCATCCAATTGCAATACCAAATTCCCAGTGCCATTCATTCTTCATCCAAAGAATATGCACACTAAGGTAGTCGTTGTGCGACCAATAATGCATAACCAGTGGATCATCGTTGTTTTTGAATGCGTTTGTTATGGAAATTGTGTACTTACGGGGCCAAGTGAAATGCAAAAGCCGGTTGTCGTGTTTGAAACATCAAAACAACTAGTAGGATTATTATAATAATACTATTAGACATATTGGCAATCGAGAGAATAGATTAATCTAAATTGTATGATCAATATGAGTGGCTACATATTTCTTTATTATTGTTTTTTTTTTTTTGTTATGAACTCTTTCGATAAACAAAAAAGTGAGAATTAATTAATTAATTATTTTTAAGATAGCAGTACATATCTAATTGTTGGAATAATGATCGAATTTTTGTGAATTATCAACAAGTGAAATTGGGTGTGTTAATAACATAAGAGGGTTTATAAATAAAATGTATTAAAATAAACACATTCATTTAAATAAGGGTACTATTGGTATTAAGATGAATGTTCGTAGTAATGATTTAATTTTAAATTGTAGACATGTGTGTACTTATAAATATAGGTGTGTTTAACATATTTATGGGTGTCAATTAGGGATGGTAATTTGACCCGCACCCGCGGGCACCCGCCTGAACCCGACCCTATAGGGTCAAGTTTGGGTGGTGAATTTATAACCAGCGAGCCCATGAACCCGTATAAATAAAAACCCAGCGAGTTCGGGTACAGGTGCGGGTTAGGAAAACGAACCCGCGGGTGAACCGCATAAATAAAAATTATATAATATTTATTATTTAAAATATTATAAATTTAAACTTCAATTGAACCCTTTTAACCATATAGAGAATAAAATATAAAAACTTCACTCATTTTAAGTTTGAGAATTACAATTCTCAACTCTCAACTTTCATTTATATATAGTTAATGATAGGTTGCTGGTTTTACTATTATGAAACATCGTGTTTGCTTATTTGTTTTGCCTTTAGAGATCCATTTAGAGTTTTACTTGTAAATGTTTTATATTATTGTATTTGTAATTCTCCATGATATATTATAAATAAAGAGGAGTTATATATTGTATATATATAAAAAAATATAATTAATATATTTTGCGAGTTGGTGGGTGTGACTCGCGAACCCGCTAACCTACATAAAACCCGCGGGTGAAACCCGAACTTAAACTCGTTTATTTTCACGGGTTCGCGGGTGGCCATGGATGAGGAAAAATTTTACAGGTGCGGGTTTGGATTTCGCAAAACTCGCCCGAACCCGACCCGTTGCTATCCCTAGTACTATCAATATACACACCCTTAATGTTATTTTTTAAAAAAAAAAAAAAAAAAAAATCGTAACCAAGAAAACCTAATCTCTAATGAAACGAAACTACACCACACCAAAACCCTAACTCAATATCTCAAAAAAATCATCAGACGATCAAATACCACACTCACAATCTACCACCAACAATCCAATCGATTACAAAAAAAAAAAATCGTATCTAATAAGGATGGTTTAACCATAAAATAAGAAGAAAAAATAAGTCTTGGGAATGGAAATGAGAAAACTGAATATAAAGAGATGAAGTGTATTTTTTTAATTTATTTTTTAAAAGAATGGTATATTAAGTTTGAAATACAAGGGTATTCCTAAAAATTTTAAAAAAAAATTAATAAAACCATTCAATTTGATATTTTTATATAGTAAAATCAAATTAAAAAAAAAGAAGTGGGGGCATAAATAGGTACATGGAGCACTAATAGCACTACTCTATTTTGTCATGAAGAGGCACCAACAATCTGACCCTGAGGCTTCTACAAGAGAAAAATCTCTGGCGAAATTAGAGTGTCGTGATGCGAGAATGGAGAAGTCACAATTAGAGAAGCGTTTCTGTCACTCTTCTCATCGTCATCTCAGGAGCGAAACTTACCGTACTTTAATTCAAATCCTATCGGCTTGCTATGACCACTCTCATGTTTCCACTCCTCACCAGCCAACACCAGGTATTTGATTTGTATCACTCCTTCTGTTAATTTTTGTTGATCTTTTTATAATTTTTATGTTGAAACTGTTTTCGTTTGTTTATTTAGTCGAAGATACACGTGAGCGTGGTGATTTGGTCAGTCCTAATAGTATGGTGCCCGATAATTCTCGGCCTGATAATGAAAAAGTCGTGGATGAGGGTTTTGAAGCTACTAAAGTAGCAGATGGCGGAGTTCAAAACAATCGAATGGTGATAGACGAGATAGAGGATATGATGCAAACAGAAGAAGACAGTAATTTGTTGGAACAAAAAGGTTTGATGGTTGGTCATGATATTGAAGGGACTGCTTGTCAAGATACGGAATTTGATAGGCAACGGATGTTGATAGATGAATTAGAGCATATTGTGAAAGGAACTGATGAACTTGTTGAGGAAAATAGTAATAGTTTCTTAGGCACATCAGTGGTTGCATTGACGAATAATGGTGATGAACATCTTGGTGTTCAACAAATTGCTATTGAGGAATCTAGAAACGTGGCTCGGGTGGATGGAGATGAAGGACCTTGTAATGTGAAGGTTTCTGAATCGTTTGATGTGTCTTTAGGTAAAAGTATGGATTGTCAAGTTTCGAAAACAAGTGAGGATATCGAAGATAGAAGTCCGTTCAGGACTAATGAGTTGGAATTACAGCACGAAATGCAGCAGAAGGAGATGGAACCAGAAAAAGTGGGTCTTAACAATGGCATAGTTGGTTCTGATAACTATATAACTGAACATGTGGAGGTTGAGGAGGGAGAAATTTCTGGGGATTTTGAGGTTAATGACGAATCACTTGATATTCTGTTTGATGATTCTGTAGTATCAGAGGAGAAGAAGGTAGATGAGAAACAAGTTTCTCATAACATAATTGACAAGAGAAAGTTCCCTTCTAATGTACAAAACAAAGTAAATGAAAACTTTTTTGAGTCCACTTCCGTTATTACGAATGCTGTTGATCATGCCAATAGTGACAGAGCAGTGGAACTCGAAGAAATTGTTAGGAGTGAGACGCGGTTTAAATCCAAAAGCGTTGTTCATGGAACCTATATGATGGCTATAAATTCAGAGATGTATAACCATGCGCCAATAGCAGAAAGAAACAAAAGGAAAGCTATTGCATATGAGGATGGTATTGTCTATCCAGCAACATGTCTTAGTAATCCACCAGTGAATGGAGATATCTTAGAGCAGAGTGCAAATGGAATGCAAGGAATTGCATCTAAGGAGAAGGTATGGCTTTTATTTGCCATTTTCGTTTAGTGCTTTTACAATTAAATATTCTGCACTTTGTTACTGTAGTGTATCAGTAAAATTGTATAGTACATTGGTTCATATGTTCCATTCTATTATACTTGTCAAGTCATTTCTATGATAATTAGTAATGTGCCATTTTCATAAGTGGGAGAATCTTTTATTGGATATAATTCTATTCTCTGCCGTGTTCTGCGAAGTGAATAAGTTATGGTTTTTGCATTAACTAAAGGATATATGGTTGAGAAGGAAGCTTTAGATCAGATTCTATGGTAATTTTTAGCTACAAGCATGGCTTCAAGCTTTTATAAATTTCCATAAGTTTAATTGCATTCTCATGGTTATTAGAATTGAATGGAGCAGAATTTCATAATTATGGTTATTGTGGGTTTATGCAGCTGGATTCTGGTGTTGGCAATAAGAAAAAGCGGAGTACTCCCTCTGAGGAAAAAAAGGCAAAGAAAAAGGTATTACTTAGCTCTTTTATGTTTGTTTAGATGTTTAAACTGATTATATTGTCTCTATAGTTTATAACTCTTGATTGATGTGTGAGAATTTGTATTAAATCAATTTTTTAAATTCTTACTGTCAATCTGTTATCTGAGAAATTAAAGCATGGAATCTATGGGAAATTGTCACCGTTTACAATGGTTGTTTTATCTATGTGCTTATGAAGTAGATGACTAGTTTATACATTGAAACTGTGTTTTTCAGCACAAAGAACGGAAAAAAAGAGCAGAAAAGAACCGAGAACTTGGTGTTAGAAGGTTAAAATTGCGTCCAGTGGTGAAACCAAAACCTGTAGCATATTGCCGCCATTATCTCATGGGACGATGCCACGAGGTTGAATCATCTTGCGATTTCTATTTTATTTTGGTGTTCTTTAGATTGTTCTACAGCTGAATTTATTTATAAATTAATTTTAATTAATTACTTTGTGTCAATTATTATGATCAGCTTTTTCTGCTTTGCTTGTTCTTAATTTTTTTAATTTTTTAATTTTTAATTTTGGTGTGGGTGTGTGTGATTGAATTACACTTGATAGGTCATTATATCATATTATTGTAGTATCTGTTGGTGTTATTAGGTATAATCATTTTTTATGATTAAAATAATGACTATAACAGGCCGCTAATAAAAGTGTCTTTTACTTGGCTAAATTCTTTTAATATATATATATATATTCAATTTTTCTATTGTCAGTTTGTCCTGATATAAAATATATCAGAACGACGAATGTGGACTATTAGATTTACATATTTTGACTCAAAGTGTATGCACTTGTCAAAAGTCAAAACTTCTTTATAATCTATAGTCCACATTTTTCGTCTCGATATATTTTATATCAGGACCTGACAGTAGAAAGACCTATATATATATATAGTTTGGGTGACGGGGGGTGCTTTTGTGTTGATGGAAAAACTTTATTATGTCTGTCCCATAAATTTCTGTTCTGGGAGGTAAATGTGGACCATGACTAGCAAGGAAGGAAATGGTTGGATCAAAAAGCTGAAGAAAAACTACTTTGATCTTTCCTTCAGATTTTATTCCTTAAAATGAGTTTCCAGGAGATATATATTATGTTAATTTGACAACAAATGATCTAGTCTCTTTTAGTTTTCTTTCCTTAGCTGCATTCTAATTATTATTTCTGGTTTTACAGGGTGACAAATGCAAATTTTCACACGATACAGTACCTTTGACAAAGTCGAAGGTATGGTCATTTTAATTTGATGCATTGTTCTGATATGATTAATTGTTGCAGTTATTTACTTCAGTAACTACTTTAGGCTGAGTAGCTGACTATGATATATTGATGGTTATTGTGGCTATGGTCAATCACTATTGGTTTAGCATCTGTGCTTGCATTTCAGTCGATTTGTATTTATTAAACTGAATCTGTAATGATAATGGATACTTCATAACCTTTAATCTAAAAGCATTAGTTTCCTTCCAAGACAGGTACCTCCCCCTCCCCAGTCCCCATCCCTCACTGCCGACCAAAAAAATTAATGTTACTTTTGTTTTTCTTGGGCTATATTTCCCTTCGGACATGTCAAGCTCTGTGAATCATAACCTTCTCTCTCTCTTGCATTCTGGTGCTGCAGCCATGCTGTCATTTTGCCCGTAACTCATGCATGAAAGGGGATGACTGTCCATTTGATCATGAGCTCTCCAAGTATCCCTGTAGCAATTTTGTGGAGAAAGGCTCTTGCAACAGAGGTGATAATTGTATGTTTTCACACAAGGTACCTTCTTGCTCTTATAAGATGCTACTTGTTTTGTGCCACTGTCATTGTTTTGATAAACTGTGTAGCTTATCTTCTTAAGCAGTTCAGTCTCAAGGCTTTCGGCTTAGTTGAGTTGAAAATATAATTTACTATTTTTCCTTCAGATTCCACCGAAGGAAGATTCCTTATCTGCTTCAAGTGGTGGAAAAAATGAACTGCAGCCTCCAACCCTGCTTATTCCAAATTCTCATAAGCAACTGAGCTTAGATCGAATTCCTCATCAGAATGTTGATGTATCCAACTCCAGAAAAATTTCTTCCTACAAAAATACAGAACAGAATGTGGCAGAGACTGTAGTGAAATCACCTGCGCTCGCACCCAAAGGTATCAGTTGTCTGTTTCTTGGGAAATCGTCAGCGCTTGAATCCAGTAAAACCAAACAAGGGAACTCAGCTCCAAAGGGAAGTGCCGATGGGAAAGTTGGGAATCAGCCTGAACCATCTGCTTCAAGCACTTTCCAGAATATGAATGAAACTCCAGCAGCAGTGGCAGTAAAGGGTGTGAATTTTCTCTCATTTGGAAATGCTCCAATGGAATATTCCAGCGGCAAGAAATTATTATCTAGCTTGCTTTTGAATAGTGATGGTTTAAAACCATCTGTTGTAAACAATGTCAGTGGGCCTAAACTAGCTAGTTCATCATGTGATGGGGAAAATAGTGCCAAAATTGGGAACCAGACAACCCAAAATGCGTCAAGCACAATTCAGATGCCAAATGATGAGACGCTGATGAAGATCACACCACTGAGAATGGATTTCCTCTCTAATAAGAAAGCTTTAGATGAATCTACACGTGATGGAAAGAACTGTTTGCCTTCCAGTTCAAGTAATGGTATTAGTAGATCTCTTCAAGAGAGTCAAAATACCCCTGATAAACATCAAAACTCAAGTGGAATTCCATGGAGGCTTCTGGGTTCTCCTCTTGCTTCAGGTCAAACTAAAAACACATCAAACACAGCTCAGAAGGCAGTTGAGTGTACTCTAGCCATGGCATCGAAGATCAATGCTCCTGCTGTCAGTAATGAGTTCAATAACGAAATGAGGGGTAAAAGTAGCAGTATTGGTACTAGTCGAGGTGCACTTAATGACTCAGCAAAAGCTTCAAAATTTTTGGAATTTTTGTCTAGTTTTGGTAATAAAATGAGGCAGTGAATACATGATTGCTGACTGTTAAATTTAGAATACAGCTCGGATGCATTGGACCACCGATCATGTGGCTAGTTCAATGATCTTGGATTAGTGGTGTCTGTATATCCTTAATTGGCGATTGATTTGGCCTTTATTTTCACTTCTATTAACCAGGTGCAGTTTTCATTTCCTGCTATTTGACCATGGCTTTTAATGCTTTATGTTAGTTATCTACTGTTAGTTTACTAAAAAGACTAACAGGGAATTGATTTATGATATAGGTGGATTTTCATATCTGCGGTTTATGAGTCATTGGTTTGAATTATCAATTTTTCTCCGGAAAGTTCTGAATAGTATATCTTCTAACCAGATGTTGCAAAAATTAAGATGGCAGCATGCTTGGTAGGTTGCACATTTAGTATTACTTGGCATTGGTGGCACCAGGCTTGAGCCTGGAAGCTAGGAGCTCAGTGCCGAAGATTCCTCTGCATTTACTAATTTCAGGTTGGCTTACTATGCGTATTGATTTTTACTCATGTAAACCCCATCTTGAGATTGCGGCATTGCAAGATTCTTTTATTTATATACTTTTTTAATCGTAATGCTTAGTAGTTGTGAATTGTGATACTTATTAGGCTATCCCAACTTTCTTATTAGCAAAGCAGAATGCGTATTTCTCGCATCACATTGACATCTTAGGATTGTTTTTAATTTCTTCTTCAATAAAAATTAATTGGCAGGTTAGGCATACTCAAACAATCAAAGTTCAATGAACAAGTTTTTAGCATGAAAGGAGTCAGCCTGCTTCAACAGATGAAAAAACAAACAATAAAAATCAAATAGTAAGTACATTTATGCTTTGAATTAGGTTTTTATTTCGAAGTTTTACATCAACGGATCAAACCGTGGATAACCTGTTTACAGTTTTAGAAGCAATCTCTATAAATATAACCTAGAACCTCTTTCCTTCATCTTGGAAGTACGGTAGGATTTCTTTCTCATGGAAATCTCATCATTTTCATCATGCTATCATGCTACGTTATAAGCATAATAATGTGAAGGTTCATCAAATCATGCATTTCTGCTCACTAAATGGAACCCAAATGTTGTTGTTGGGGGAGATTTGGGCGAAAAAAAAAAACATCTGTGCATTGTCACTTTAAGATTGAGTTGCTGCATGTTAATATTCCTATTAGTCTTGGGATCTGGTAAGTATTATTAAAGGTACCCATGTAAAGTTGTCTTCAGTTGAGGAACCATAAATTAAATCAGATCTGTACCATTGTGTGGTACTCATTTAAATTATATATCAGATTCAGGTTTTTCCATGTGAATGATGTTGAATATTTATGTGTTGGAAAGGTAGAGGGTGCCATTGGCTTTTAAATTTGAATGGAAGCTTTAAGATTGGTGTTTGAAGTCATTTTTATGGGCAGACAATATAATCGAATGGTGGGCCTTGATGTGGGCCCATTGGAGGGCTTTTTATTCTTGGACCTTGTTGATCAGAGCTGCTGTTATCATAAAAAGACTATGATCATTATTCAAAAATGAGCTGCTAAAGCAAAAGAGCACATGATCTTGATAGCTGTTTTTCCTTTTTCATTTTTTAGTTGTCTTTGAATTTGGAACTTGAACAGTTCCAACTATTCAAATGCTATTAGAATTATTTCCTATTTTCAAATTGGAGAAATTTCTTTCAACATTTCTTAGATCTTGGTCAAAATAAAGCTAGGTAGTTTGTGTTTTTCACTGCCAACTTATTGATTAAAACAATTTTTTTTTTTGATGAGTTTCATTCAGTCCGTCAATGTCCCATATTCGAGTCGTCATACCCGCCTGTTGCAATAATGCAACCACTTGTACAATCAATATTTCCAATATCGAAACTAGTCATAAAATTGGCAAACGAAAGTATGGTGTGAGAGGCAAGTAACCCTCTTTTTTGGTTTTAGTTTCATTCAGTTTGTCAATGTCCCAGATTCTAGTCGTCTGTTGCAACCATTTGTACGATCAAAATTTCCAATCGTCCCAGATTCAAGTTGCCATACCTACCTATTGCAATCGCTTGTACAATCAAAACTTCCAATATTGAAACTAGTCATAAAATTAGCAAAGGAAAGTAGGGCGTGAGAGGCAAGTGACCCCCAAATTTCAAAAAACTTAAATGTAAACATGTGATTTCACCAAACATGGCAATTAATGACATTTTTGCATCTATTAGTTGACAAATACAACTCTATGAACCTAACATCCTTCAATTTGGCAACCGTAATCGCAGTTACTCCATCTCTATTAAGGAAGTACATGTGGCCACCTCTTAATAGTCATCTTGGGCCCCAAGCATGAGACAATCTGACAGTGCAATCAATACCATATGATGTACATCATCCTGCCCATGAGAAAACTGTTAAAAATACAATGATGGTTCAGTCCTGATAAAATCTTCGGTATACCAAGTGCACTGGTGTATTTGTATAGTGATGGCCGACGAGTGGTTCATCTGGCCACTGTAGATATGATATCGTAATTGATATATCTGTATTATTTTTTTTTATCATATGTCACATCTTTGTGGCAGGGTGCACCTCTTAGAATTGCAACAAATACGGTCAAGTTTTTCTCTCTTAATTGAAGGATGAGGTGCAGCTGGAGGAGCTAGTAATCATGTGAACCTCACCCACCTATTCTTTGATTATGAATTTATGATTACCTCTTTTTTGGTTTTAGATTAGATTATGTTCCTAAACGGGAACAACTTTTAAAATTTAAATAGTTTTAATGAAATTTATTCAGAAATTTTTTAAGTTCCAAAATGATCACTTAAACGGGATTTATTACTTGAATTTTGGGTTAGAAAATGGAGTGAAGAAATTATTTCATAATTTACTTTAACGTTTAACTTACCTTTGATGTCCTTTATAATTTTGTATGGCTTAGCCAATTTAAAAGATTTCAATAAAACGTAATCTGTTGGGGTGGGATATAAATTGAAGTATTACCGTGGTACATGGCACACTATTATTATTTTATTATTATTATTATTATTATTTGTCGGATATTACAAATTTACAATAATTCGGGGTTTGAGAAAGGCAACATTCGAACCCACAAACTTGTGGTGTGGGTGTAATGTGCATACCACTGGTTCAGCCTTATTTTGGCCATAGCATGCTATTACTAATTGGGTGTTTATATCTCTCCTTCCATATTAGTGGTATGAGATTTAAGTTTCACTATATCCATTTTACAAACACGTGTGAGAGTTTTTCCTCGATGTTGGGTAGTAGATATCTCCCGCTTGTAGCCGTGTGCATTTAAATTTTATAGAGTTTGATCTCGATGGATCCTAAATCTATTGAATTTTTTTTATTTTTTATTTTTTTTAAGTAATAATAACAAAAAATGAGGATTTGGAATCCCGTGATACATGGCACACTGTTACTAGTCAGTGGCTTACGATCTGTAAAGGTACCGAGCACGTCAGTGTCTCCCTCCAACGTACAAAAAAAAAACCGACCGGTTCAGTAACTTCTCTGGACCGTCTGTTTCACTGAAGCTTATAAATAATTAAATACAAATCCACAAATAAAAGTATAAAACCAACCAAAACCCCCCAAAAAAGCCATTCCTGCTGCAACTACAATGACGACTTCTGTGAAGAAGAACAACTTCTTGGCTCCATCGCTGATCTCTAACCTCCAACAAGTTCTCATCGCCAGAAACGACGGCGTACAACCACCCCCCAAGGAAAACGAATCCTACGAATCGAACGGCAAGCTTTCATCAGCTGACGTCGACGATCAGGCCAATAATGCAGAGCAGGACAGTGAAAAGCCGGTGATTTTAGTGACAAACGGAGAGGGAATAGAATCACCCGGTCTCACATTGCTCGTAGATGCTCTGCTTCGTGATCGTCTTTTCAACGTTCATGTCTGCGCTCCCCAATCGTTAGTTCCCTTTAAAAACCCCCATTTTCTACTTCGAATGTAACTTTAGAATTTGAACTTGTCGTCGTTGTGGGACTGGTCTGGAGGTTTTAAATTTTAATGATTATGTAATGATTTTGAATTTGTAGAGATAAATCAGTGTCGGGTCACTCTCTGACTGTGAGAGAGACTCTTGCTGCGACTTCAGTTGAATTAAGTGGTGCCACTGCTTATGAAGTTTCCGGTAATGTATCTTTTTGTTTTGTATTCACTGAAATTGAAATTGACTATTGATATATTGTTTGTGGTTGTTAGAACAAGTGATTACATGATCCTTTTGGGGGGTTTTTATGTTGTATAATGAGACTGAAAAATGGGATTGACTGTCGGTGTTTGTGATCAGGAACTCCTGCAGATTGTGTTTCTTTAGCTTTATCTGGGGCATTGTTTTCTTGGTCGAAGCCCGTTTTGGTATGCTACTGCTATGCTTTTGGTTAGTTTCAGCTTAAATCTAGTTAATGTATCATTTCCAATGTTCTTATTTCACTTCTATATTTCAGGTTATTAGTGGAATAAACAAGGGATCGAGTTGTGGCCAGAAGATGTAAGTTGTCGGCTGTCTTTCGTTATAAGTTATATCATATTTTAAACTTTTGAATCTCACCGAGTTAGGGAAAATTGATTTAAATGACAATTTTTTGTTTTCCAGTTTTGCTGTCATACTTTATGTCTTAGCCATTCATCAAATTTGACATTATAGGTTCTACTCCGGGGCTTTTGCTGGAGCTAGAGAGGCACTGATCTCTGGTGTACCGTCCCTTTGCATATCGCTAAACTGGTGAATGTCCATATATGTTTTTAATTTATTTGTACTTATTTCTTTTTGTTTTCACTTTGTCAATCATCTAATATGTTGGAGTTAAATTTTGCTTCAGGAAGAAAGATGTGAGCTGTGAAACTGATCTAAAGGATGCAGCCAATGTTTGTTTACCATTAATATATGCAGCAGTTAAAGATATTGAGAAGGGAAATTTTCCAAAAGGCTGCTTATTAAATGTAGATATTCCCAGTTGTCCCTTAACAAACAAGGTTTGTTTTTCTAAGTATTTTCTTGCAGTTTTGTTTTCAGAAATATAAAGATTTTCATTCTTGTGAAAGTGTCACCATTTTTAGTACTTTAAAGCTATTTGCATCATCTGTTCAAATACTCAAAATACGTTGTCAAATCTTATAAAGTATGTTGGAACTTCTGTGTAGGGCAATGGTCATGTTCATGTACTAATGAGTTATGAGTCAGTTTTTCTAAAATGAACTTAGTTTCCATCCCTTTGACAATGGATTGATTTACTTGAATGTGATTTTAGTGAGATAGGAAAACTACAAAGCGTTCATTACCTGATTGTAGCGATCAAGTCGTGAAATCATGCCAATACAGTTAAAACACTAATTACCACTTTTCGCAATATAATTGTATTCTCAGCAAGTGCTTATGAAAGAAACGTAATGTTATATCTTCAATTAGACTTTTAATGAAATGTCTGAAATTGGCAAGTGTTGGCAATATATGGAACCAATTGAGCTGTTAGTAGACACTATACTTTAGGCAAAGATGGGTTAAGTTTTAGTTTGCCATTATGTTCTTAAATTGTTGATGGAAACAATGTTACATCCTTACAATGATTTAACTAGAAGTACGAAGCTTTTATCTGCTTGACCAAGGTCATTTTGTTGTTCCAAGGGTTTTCATAAAATCATAGGGCATTAAGATAATTGTATAAAGTCAGCCTTCATGTTTGTCTATCTCATATAATGGCTTGAGTATTTAAATAATGGTGAGGATGTCAAGAAGTAGACTCGCCTGAATTTACAACTTTTAATTCCGTAATAATCATTCTGTGGCAAAACTGGCCTGGTTATGGAAACTAATGTGAAATATTATGCTTTTTAATTACAAGAATAGCTCATATATTTAAGGTGTAATCTGTGCTTGACAGGGATTAAAAGTCACTAGGCAGAGTATGTGGAGGTCCTCTCCTAGCTGGCAAGGCGTGGCAGCCAACCGACATGCTTCTGCTGGACATGAACAGAGCCTTGGTATTAAGCTTGCACAGCTCAGCAGAGATGCCTCTGCAGCTGTAAGTTCCTCTTATATGATATAAAAATTCTACAATTTCTTAACAGGGAACTATATTATTCACTGTTTGTCGAAACTCAATTAACTTATCCCTTTTTTTTTTTCCCGAATTCACAGGGTGCAGCACGCCGCTTGAACTCACATCGAAAGAATGTGGAGGTTGAATCTGTTGGGGTTGCAGGAAAGCAAAACTCTCACCAAACAGTGAAAAAATACTTCCGTTTAGAGGTATAGTAATAACAGTTAACATTCTGTTTTAAAAATTTATACAATAATTTTAACTGGCTTCTTGGATTTGTTCATCATCTTTCATTCCCATTTTCTGTTCAACTGCAATAATTTTGGTTAATTTGAGGAGTTAATACATATTTGTGAGGAGTGATTGAACATTTTTTATGCAGTTGCTGGAGAAGGAGCCTGAAAATGAAGATGCCAATCTAGATTTTAGAGCACTTGAAGATGGATTTGTGAGTTGGGGTGTTCATTGTTCACTATTTACTCATCAACCTCCTCACCCAGTTTCTTACTTTGTCTTTTACCTTTTGGCATGGCAGGTTGCTATCACTCCTTTTACTTCATCTACATCCGGACAGCCGGAGATTGAAACTTGTGTTTCGAATTGGATTGCCGCTGCAATTAGCAGAGAGCAAAAAGCTTCTTCTACTGGAATTCTACTGTGATATTTTATGCACATTACAGAAAAGCCTCCGTTACTTCATTTTACCATTTATATCATTTTGGCTTTAGATTGCCTTGGCTAGGCTATATATGTTGTACCCACAGAACACGATGAAGCGGATGCTCTGCATTATTTGATGCGTGTAATATGCAAGTCTTGTGCCAATGTTAATTTATTTAAGTTGCCATGTAAAATTATCTGCCAACTCCTCTACAACAACAAACTTGTTGAGTAATGCAAATAATTGAACCCTCTTGGGTGAAAAAAAAACTGGACAGCCCAATTATGTACAACCATACAAGTTAATATTATATATATAGAGAGAGATTATGATTCATTTATCAAAGTCTCAAGCTCGTCCATCTATCCGTTGAGCTACACCCCTATTGGCGTTTAGTGTATACCTTTCACACATATAAATTATATCACAAGTTTGTGGGTTGGAGTTGGAAAAAAAATATCTTCTCTTTGCTTAATAAATAAATTAGACAGTAGTCTGTACAATCAACTTTATCCACAAGTTTTTTTTTGTTTTTTTTTGTTGGAAAATCAAGGAATCCGATTTGTTGTCACTTCAAAGTTCAAATGAGTATTAAATAATATTATCTAACTTCTTAAGAGGTACAGGCTGAGATATGCCTGCTTAGGTGATTTTCTTCCTGTCTTGTTCGTTCTTGCTGCCCTTTGTATCTCTCGGTTGCTTGTTTTTTTTACACAATTGATCATTTTAAAATATAAGTGAAAGAAAGGGCATTGGGATTTGGGAAAGCAACTATTCGGATTAAATATTTAATATTTGACCTCGATAAATCTGTACAAATCTCGACCAAGTCTTAAGAAAGTACTCAAATAATTTAAGATGGCACGTGAATTTTTTTTTGTATCTTTAAATCGGTGTCCAATTTCTGGACAACAAGACACCACGTTCGTTACATACTTATGAGAGACTTAATTCAATGAAAAAAAAAAAAAAAAAAAAAAAACTTGATACACGATCAAAAGTGACTTACGTACCAATAATTCATTGTATGACAACAATATCAAGAGATTTACTTCTTATATAACATAAAAATAGACTTGATAAACAATCAACTTAAAATTTGATCTTCAGTGCTCTTGTCTAAAACTTTTTTTTTCTAAGTGACGTGTCCTTTTTTTTTTCCTGTTTTATTTTTATTTTATTTTCTTACTAAAAATAGATGAAAAATTAATATCAGTTTTAAGTATTTACTGAGTCAACTGAAAAAATAGCTATGTAACAGACCGTCTGAAAGTAGACGGTCATATTGACAATGTCTAATATTTTTTTTGGCCACGTCAGCTTAAGGTTGAATATGTACGGCTGCACTAGAGAAAGATTTATTAATACAATGTCTATTAATCCTACGTGACATCTACTTTATTCACAAATCACTCTTGCATTGGAGATGCTCTTACATGCTAGTGTGGCTTACATTTAAAAAAATGGTAACATATCAACATTGTCAAGACAATTGCTTCCTATGTTGCATATAACTAAACTTGATAGACAACTAAATAAAAAATTAGTCTCCAATACTTATAAAACATCTATTTTTAATGACATGATAATTTATTATATTATTTTATTGTTTAAAATTTTACCAAACTATTAGACCACCCAACACTGTGCACTGTCAACTCAAAAATGAAACTCACAGACTCAACTACAAAATACAAAGACGAGAAGATGACTGTTCATAATCATATGGAGGAGCAGAATCACAGATAGTGATTTGTGAGTGTTTCCTCCGTACATTTGTTTATATATATATATATATATTATAACTATAGGATTACCGGAACCTGTTACAATCAAACAATACATTTACAATTCAAATATTTACTCTTACATATCGTGAGAAAACTTCTCACACATATTTCTAAAATGCATATGATGAAACTCGAACCCCTAACCCACTAATATGGAAGAGAGGTTCTAAAGCACCTATGTTAGGATGTCATTTTATTGTCTAATTTATGATTTATTTATTTTTTGCTTTAAAAAAAAAAAGATATATTTTTCAAAGAGAGGTGTAATAAACTCTCTCAATCCATTCTCCTTTCTCATTTTGACAGTCGTCCTATATTGACTTTTTAGAAATAAATGTTAGAGCTATCATTAATTAATTGTTTTTGTATGTTATTTGAAATTCAAACCATCAACATCTTCCCAAATTGTCTTTTTTTTTTTTTTTTTACACCAAATTATCATTACCAAATATGTGAAGCAAAAATGTTCAAAGGTATGGGTTGGATAATATTTAATAAATTTATTTAAAAACATATTATTAACAATATTAAAATTATTAAAATACAATAAACATTGCCATCTTGCATTTTTTTTTAGTATATATTAATGAAGTTTTTATTTTTTTTAAATATATTTTTGATATCGTGTAATAATAATTACTTTATAAAATATGATGAACTTATACTAATTAAACAAAAACAATAATTTTCCAAGTATATACTGTGTTTGTGATGACATTTTAGAAAATAAAAAATGACGTATATAAAAAAAAAAAATAATATTAATAATTAAGAAAAGGACAGCTATGATAATTTGGTGTAAAAAAAAGGGTAATTTGGGAAGATATGATAGTTTGAACTATAAATAATGAGAGCTTCTCCTTACAACCCACAAATTATCTATTTACACTCCAATTTAATTTTTTTTATTAATGACAATTTTAATCTGAAGTAAAATTACAAAAAAAATAAAAAATAAAAAATAAAATCTAAAGACACTCTAAACTAGTTTTGTTTTAGAAAATAGCGGTTTTTATTTTTATTTTTATTTTTACTACAAACCTTAAAATATTTTCTTCTTATTTTCCAATATTTTCCAATATTTATTGATTGAGAAGTGATGTAGAATGATATGCTACAAGAAGAAAATCATGAAGTGATGCATAATGATATGCAACTGGAAGAAAATTCTGAATTGATGGAAAATGATATGCAACAAGAAGCAAATTCTGAAGTGATAAAGAATGATATGCAACAATAAACAAGCAATAATCAAGAAGTAAGTAATTAATTATTTTTAAACTTATAAAACTTTTATTTTCCTGTTGAATTCCAAGAATTTTGACACAATATTAGTGTCGTCAAAGTTTAAATATATTATTGTAATACTCTTTCCGTAACTATTCTTTCTTAGAAGTAATGATGATATTAAATTTACACTTCCACGGCTATTTTTAGAAGAAAGAGGATAGTAATCCATTTTATTTTTTCTGTTCTTTTTAGAAGTAAGAGGATAGTAATCAATTTTATTTTTTTAGAAAAATAGGTCAATTAGGCAAAGTGAAAAACATGAGTACTGCTGTTAGCTGTGACTTTCTTATGGTATAAATACCTTTTGCTATGAGTATAGAGATAACACACTCTTCAGAGACAAAATAACAATTTTTATGGTTGATTATATAGTTAAATTGGAGTGAAATATCGATCTATATTATTATCATACAGTGTTATTGCTTAGTATATGAGTAAAAATATCAGTCTTCTGATCTCCAAAAGTCCTGCTTTGGTGTAGTATGTAAAGACTTTCCAGTACCGACTCAGCTCCAGTCATATTTGGATGAATATGACACATGAGCATATCGTTGGAAATGAATTGCACATTGCCAACTACATCAAGGCTTGTACCACTAAAACGGTACGTGACTTATTGGGATTGTTGTTACTTATCGGATGGAAATTGTGGTTTTCGAGTTATGGGCGATTTAATGGGTATGGGTCAAGACAATTGGATTCAGGTTAGAAGAGACTTAGTCGATGAGTTGCAGAGTCATTTTGATGCATATAACCAACTATTTGAATATGCTAATATAGCACAGGAAGTTTAATTTTCACTCTCTTATTTTAATGCAAAGCTGACTAGTGAATATTGGATGACTATGCCTGAGGAGGTCAGCTATCTCGTTGCTTCCAAATATAATATTGTGCTAGTACTCCTATCTCAGCAGCATTGTCTTACATTCCTCCCACTCAGATCAGTACCATTGTCTTGCCCCTCTCATAAAATAAAAACGATTAGATTTGTTGCTAGATATCATTTTGTAGAGGTATATATATATATAATGCGTTTAATGTATGTTTATATAATAAGGTATTGTCAAATAAGTGTACATATATTAAGGTTTTTATTTTGATTCGCCTATGCCTCCTATAGATTTCGGTTGGTTGAAATATCGACATCCATGTGCAGAAGGATAAGCAACTTCATATAATACAAATATAGTTGCTTTCAAAGAATTATTTTTTAATGTTACATCACAAGATACAATTGATTTGAATACTCTACAACAAATCAAATGTGTGGGGTCTATTTAATTTGTGTTAAAGACACTTTTCTTTTCTTTTTTTGTCAATTGAGTTTAGTTTAGTATAATGGTTTATCAAGAGATATTGTACTATATTTGTGTTTGCTTTAGTGCCTTTTGATTGAATTGTTGTTTCTCGACAAGAAATATCCTATCAAGTTTTGCTTGAAGAATTAAACATCGATTTATTTTTCATTTAACAAATGTTTAAAATAAAAAATGAGTTCATCATATGAGTTGTGCTACTGTTGTATTAGTATATGTTAACTAAAGAGATCAAATTCAAACTACTAATTTTTTTTTTTTTTTTGGTTTTACTATATGTTAAAATTAAAATTAAAATTTAAAAATAATAATAGGTAAAATATTAAAAATAAAATGGAGTCTTCATAAATTTTATTTTATTTTAAATGAAGTGTTGACTAGCCTCTTTTGGACTCTCGCAATAGTACGAGGTCGAAGAGTAGCACAATGAAAAATAAAAGTTCGTTCCCACAAGGATTGAGTGACCGATTACCGAAATTGATTAGTTCCAAAGCTATTCAAACAAGCAATAATCAATGATGGATTATACTACTCAATTATAACTTAAACTACACTAATGCAATAATTGAAAATAAACAAGTAAACAAACTTGAACAAAGGCAAACACAAACAAGTGATTGTATCTCGTATGGGAAATTAGGCTAAGACCTTGAATCCACCTATCCAATTCTCATCAATTTTAGGCACATCATTTGAAGTAAAGTATGCAAGTGTGTGTGTAGATTCGTGATACCCTCAATTAGTCTCTAACCTCTCTCAAGTGATAAAGACAATATTTATATGCACCAACAACCTATTTCTCAATGATTATCCGAACTACATATAAATTCATTAAGTTTCATGGCACACAAATTGAATCCTAGAGGCTAGCATCGCATATCTCTATCTTACCAACCTCTATCACTCATTTCATCGAGCACGTTGTGTGCTTCTCCTCTCGGTACTTCACACAACAACCAAACAATTACTAAATGCTAGCTAAACATTCAATAATGATTAAGAACATGAAATAAGCATACACAACACAAGCAATGATGATAAAGTGATGGCCTTGATTAATAATTCATAGAAAAGGCTTCATCTTGGCCTTAGCCAAGGAAGTTTAGTTCATAGTACAATAAATGACTACAAAATATGAGTAATAAGTACAAGTCATAATCAAAGATGAATAAATGTAAAGAGAAAAAGGTTTAGAGTAAACTAATGTGAAGAACTCCTCCTCTCTTGCTTGGATGTGCTTGACTTCTTCTCTCCTTGACTTCTCTTGCTCCAAGATGAGGTTTTTATGGTGGGTTTTGGTGAGTAAATGAGGTGGTGAGGTGAGAAATGAGTTTAGATGATGATTTGATGAAGGATGTGGGTGATTTAGTGAAGGATTTTGGTGAAAGAAGTGTTCTTGGGTGTTTGGGAGTGAAGTGGAGGTGTTTTGGAGCTCAATGGTCGTGCAAGAGATAAGGCAAAAGAAGCTGAAGGGAAGTATTTATAGTGGGTGAAATTAGGGCACGAAAACCTAGAGAAAGCTGAGCTGGACCACTGTTGCACTGGTGTGGCGCTGGTCGTCCAGCGCAAAACCGAGGGGCGCCGGTCCAGCGCACAACCAGCGGCACGTTTCTGCCCAAGATGCGCTGGTGGAGCGCTGGTGTAAGCGCTGGTCGTCCAGCGCAAAACCGAGGGGCGCCGGTCCAGCGCACGACCAGCGGCACGTTTCTGCCCAAGATGCGCTGGTGGAAGCGCTGGTCATCAGGCGCTGGTTCCTTCTTCAGCTCTTCAACTGCTCTCTTTTGCTCCAATGCTGCCCAATTTAGCTCAGTTTCCCCTTGATTGCTGAAGAGGCCTGCACAAGCTCATTTAAACATTAAAGATACCGGTTTTACCCGGAAAACGAAGGCAAATGATAGGTAAAACGGGGCTACATCAAGTGTAGAAATAGGCATTATCAAGTGTCTTTAGAATAGAAATGTATATAGATAAAAAAGATAATTTTAAAATAAAAGGAAGTGTCGTTAATTTTTTTTTTTTAAATTTAAATTTTGAGAATGGAGTGTATTTAGAAAAAAAAAATGTAAAAAGAAAAAAATTGGATTATCAAAATAAGCACTAGTAAATAATATGCAAAAAAAAAAAAAAAAATCAAAATCCATTAATGATGGATCTAAAATTTATTTTCAAAAAGTCAATAATGGACATATGTCAAAATGAGAAGAGAGAGTGTCTTAGGAGAGTGACTCGAGAGTGTGATTCTAATGCTCCTCTTTTTGAGAATATATTCTAAAGTATTTTTAAATGTTTGTCTTTATTTTTTTAAACTTTTATTAGCATATTTTAGTTTTATTTTATTTTATTGATTTTTAGTTCGATTAAAATAACTTTAATATCATATTTTGTTAGATTTAGGGTCAGTTTGGTATTGCTGTAACTTTTATAATAATCACCGCTAGCTGTGCTGAAGGAATAATCAACTTTGAAGCTAATCGGCAGATGTTTGGTTAATTGTATTTTTAAAATTACTGTATAACTCAAAAGTTGTATACATATGTTTGGTAATTTTATTGTAAAAATGCTGAGATTAGTTACAATGACTAAAATAGACATAAGTTTAGGATCCTATTTCATTTTTTTTATTAATTATATATATTAAATCAATATTTAAGTAGAATATTTAAATTGGAAAAAAAAATTCCATAAGAACAATAAAAACATTTTTAATAGATTTTATAAATCAAATCAATATTTAAATAGAATATTTAATTTTGAGATGAAATAAAGTATATAAATTATTTTAATTTGATTTCATAAGGATAATAATGATATTTTAAAACATGCATTAAATGCTGGAATAGATTATTCCATAATCACTTTCAAAAAGTAACCCCCTACCTACTTCTCAAAATCACTGTCAAAACTTTCCAGATTATCAATTAATCACTTTTAGAAGTTTTACCAAACATTGTTTTATGTTAAAATTATAAAATAATCTGATTTTAACTTTTCAAAAGCAATACCAAACTGGCCCTTAAACAAATTCAATTAACAGAAGGGTTTTTTTTTTTTCTTTTTCCCATAATTATAGGATTTAATTGGCATTATATTTATCTGATGCTTATTTTCTATTTTTGTCTCCTTGTTTAGTTTTTTTTTTTTTTTTAATAAAAAAGGGTAACTTACACTGCATCCCTTAAGGTTTGGCCTTATGATACTTAGATAGAGAATTTTTGTTATTCTACACAAACACCCTTGTTTGACCATAGTGAGGTCCAAAATACCCTTGGGTGTCAGTGTAAAAACTTTTATTTTTTATTATTATACAAGGGTATTTTGGACCTTACTATGGTCAAACATGGGTGTTAGTGTAGAATAAGAAAACATTTCCATCTAAGTGTCTTAAGGCTAAACCTCAAGGGATGCAGTGTAATTTACCCTAAAAAAACCATTAAAGTAATTAAAATGAGTATAAGTCTTGCCGGTAGAAAAAAGACAGGTTATGACTTATGATTTATGAACTATAATGAGACGTGGCATACATGCGGTTGAGGGACCGACATGAGAAGATATTCTCGAAGACCGCTTGATCCTGACCATTGAAATTATGAACGTGTAGATCGAACGGTCCTGTTATCACTGCTTGGTGAAGGGATAGACCTGCTACCAGAAGCGTCCAAAAGAGGACAATTATATTCTCGGCCTGCGATTACTTGAAGCCATCACGAATTCCACAAAAGACAAAACACATTAATCACCACGTGACACTCATTTATTGGATGTGGAAATCACGCGTTGAAACAATGCGTGGTTGATTGGGATATAAAAAGATAAAAGCGAAATTGCGGTCAAGGGCCCCCACTCCCCAGCATGCATTTTGTCGTGACATAACACGCATTTATCCAGCGAGATATGTCGAATCCAAGGGTGGTGGTTTCATCATCAGAAGAACGAACGTCCAAGATCGTACCTTTGACCCCACGCACTAGATTGCGACACGTGGCTGGCTGGCTGGATGCCTAGATATGTATTCAAATAATCAATTAATTAAAGTGTTAGAAAACGACAAAAAATTAAAGATTAAATTGTGGGGTCCCGTGACACGTATCCACAAAATGGCAAAAACACAGGAACGTGCCGACTCGTCGAGTTTTGTATTAAAACACACACAGACACTCTACACACAAATATCTTTCTCTCTCACACTCTCTTACTCTGTTTTGTTTTTTACAGCAAAAGCAGAGCATCGACCAACTACACACAAATATCTCTCTTACTCTGTTTTGTTTCGAAAAATATCGTAAAAAGAGAAGAAAAGAATGGTGGTGCCTCATTTTGATAGCGGTGGTGGCGGTGGTACTTTTTCTTCTTATATATCGACTCTGATATCGAAACCCAGTCCTCAAGAAGCTGAGAATGGTAGACCCGTAGAAGCAGATTTATGTGCAGTCAAAAAAGAGCTAGACCAAATGACAACACTCAGCGACTACGGGACTCACTGCGGTGGCGGAGGGACGTCGTCGTCGTCTTCATCGATGCCGACTTTAGAGAACCCAGAAGACGGTTTCATGAGGATCAAAGAAGAGGAAGACGAGGAGGTGTTTGATGATATCAACAACGGCGGTGGTGGAAAAATCAATATAAATGGGTCGTCGTCTTCGTCATCATCAGCGGCTTTGGTTAAGCCAATGGAAGGACTAAACGAGTCGGGTCCACCGCCGTTCTTGAAAAAGATATATGAGATGGTTGAGGATCCGGAAACCGATATGGTTGTTTCTTGGAGCGTGAATCGTAGTAGCTTTGTTGTTTGGGATTCTCATGGTTTCTCTGAAAATTTGCTTCCTAAATATTTCAAACACAAGAATTTCTCCAGCTTCATTCGCCAACTCAACACTTATGTGAGTCTTTAACTAATTAGTTGCATATTTTCCTTTCCTTTTCCTTTTCTTTTTTCATTTTTCTTTCTTATTTCTATTTTTTGAAGTATGGCTTGGATGACACGTTATTTATTTATTTATTTTTATAATTTTATCTTTTGGTTTTTGTTTGTGTTTATTTATATGTATCCTAGGTATATAAGCTAATTAATCTACCTAATTATTTAAATAATCTATAACATTTACCCAAAAAAAAAAAAAAAAAAACTGTAATTTAGTTTCCCCTGTTTTTTCATAATTTATTATTGTTAGTAGAATGGAGCAATTTAGTTAATGCATTTTGCAAATATGAAATATGTAATTTGGCCAGGCAGAGCTGATCTCGATTGCAAATCGAGATCCCTTGAAAAAAATGGAAGATGGGTATGATTTTTCATTAAAGTTGAGGTTTTGATGGATTTTTAAATGATTTTAATTAGTCATAAGTTGATATTTTTTATTTATTTTATGTTCTTGTGTTTTGACTTTTGAGTTAGCTTTGTAATGGTGTAAATATGTTTTATAGGGGTTCAGGAAGATTCATTCGGATAGATGGGAGTTTGCAAATGAAAAGTTTCAAGGAGGGAAGAAGCATTTGCTTAAAAACATAAAGAGAAGAAGTAGATTTAACAAGTATCACGATGGAGCCTTAACTTGCATTGATTCGAACAAATTCGGAATGGAAATTGAGATTGAATCTCTAAAGGATGATCAGGACACATTGAAAATGGAAATCTTGAAACTGAGGCAGCAACAAGAGGACTCACAGAATCAAATGAGTGCTGTTAATGAACGAATTCGATGCACAGAGTGTAAGCAGCAACAAATATTGAGTTTCTTTGTCAAAGTAGCCAAATACCCCAACTTAGTTCAACAACTAATTCATAAGAGAAAGCAACCAAGCAGAGAGCTTGATGGAGGCGAATTTAGCAAGCGAAAGAGATTGCTTGCAACCCCAGATCCTGAAATCTTGCCTGTGCCCATGGACAACAGTCAAAATATCCATTACAGGAACCAAGCTCAGGAACAATTGGCATCCATGCAATCTGAACTCAATGATATATTGCCACAAAGTACTACAAATACTGACACAATACAAAAGGCACAATTCACAGCTTCTATGGAGTATGAATTTTGCAATCCTGTTCAGGATCTTAGAGGCAATAATGTGATGTGTGGAACAAGCCCTCAAGATACATCTTCTGTTTATCAAGTCCTGGTGGGAAACCTATTTGGGGACAGTTCAATTCAAGAAAATAATGTGTCTGACGAAGAAATAGCTGTGAATGACACCCAAATTTTCCACGAATTGGAGGATTTGATCAGGAAGCCATGCCATTGGACTGGAAACGGATATGCAGGCGAGCAAGCCGGTTGTGCAGTACGGCCAATGCTTTGACATGCCTTGAGATTTCATCGGTATGCTTCATCCGCTTATTTTATCAAGTTCTACTACATATAAATAAGTCATTCTCTCTCCGGTACGCACTGATATAATAATTTCAGTTTCCCAGATTATAGAATCATCTACTTTCACGTAGTCAACATTATTCATTTTATTATATCAATAGTGCGTACCGAGGAGAAAACTCTTGCTTATATATATTACACGATGTTTTGTTACCATGCATGTAACAAAATGTACGTAATGAATATGCTTGTATTGGTCATCATGAATATGTATGTATATATTCAGTCTACAGAGTGGCTCTTGCCTAACACAGACCCAGTTGAAGAACGCAGGCGGTGGTGGAGGAAGAAACCGTTAAACCCTATGTCGCGATGTCGGCTTTCCTTGTTATAGTCCCCACACAAATGTTCATGCCATAACTAGTCTCTTTTTGCCTTCTTTTCAGGGTTAGATTGTATAATTCTCCTGCTCTTGTAAAGTCTAAGATATGGTAATTGTATGGCATATACGTACATATAAGTTTTGTTCTCTATCAAAACTAGCTAACTATTGTCATATGAATACTCTCTGTATAGTGGTATATAAAAGTCAAGTCTTTTTGGTTAATTCTTTCTATTTCTATTTGCATGAAAAAGATGGAAGTAATTTGGGTTTCACGGGTTTAGAGAGGGGACACGATTCGAACCCACGACCCGGTTGTAAAACAACCTTATGTTGTTGGGGCACCGATATATATATATATATAAATTTGTATCAACTCAAGAGTCCCCAAATAACAAGCTTGAAGACTAGATGATGTTGGACCAACTACATACAATACAACACTGTTGTCCCTTTGTGATTTGGATATGCTCCCTAGTCCCTAACATGACAAAAAATGGATAGTACTTGATGTCCCCATCCTGAATTAAAAGTTAGGTGAAGCTTATAAGCTAATTATAGTATTATTATTTTTTTGCTATAAAGTTCAAACCGGTGCTCCAAGGCATGCCAAGTATCTATATACTCATAAGTCATAAAGCTGATATATTCTATGTGGTTGGTGGATGGTGGTTCATTTTGAGTAAAGGAGATAATGTGATAATGTGATGTGACTTAAAGTGGTTTTGGATTGTAGTTGGGTTTTTGTGCCCAAAAAAGCAAACACTTTCATTGAATGAATGATTATCGAAATTCTTCCTCGATCGTTGAATATTTTACAAAGTCTAGAAGCTGTTTGCAACAATCCAGACAAAATTAGGAATTCTGAAAATTAGATATGAAAATCCGGAATGGATCCCACTTCATAAATCACTTCCTCCACAAGATTATTTCCTTCAAATCTCACTTTGAAGATGTGCAGCATCACTAATTCATTCCTTTTTATACATGTAGATATGTGGAGTGTGGACCGTCTCTAATAATTAAAGTTTTAACACTTGCTGGTTTTTTTTTTTTTTTTGTTTATATAAAACAACATGCATCTATATAACTATATTTTTTGCCTCTAAGGGCGTAATTCTGCTGGTAGATGGACGAGATTAAGTTTTGGACAAATGACTTCTAAGTCAATGGCTCGAATCCTATCAATAACAAAAACCTTCAAGAAAATATCTAATCTATTTATATGGATAGATAGATAATGTCAAAAAATATATATATATTATAATTAGGGGTTTAAGAAAGAGGTATCCCACCTACAATCCCGTATTTTCTATCCCAACCCATATGAGGTGTCACTTGGTGGGTGGATACACATTAATTAGTTTTTATCTCATTTACCCATATATTCACTCACCAAGTGACACATTATCTGCCACATGGATTGTGATGAAAAATATGGGATTGTAGATGGGATCTCTAGCATTACTCTTCAGTTCAAACTACATCTCAATGATAATCTTATATGGCTGCTCGTGATGTCTATAAGTAAGTTATATTAAAAAAAAAATGACAAACCAAAGGTTTTCAAAGAATTGTAATAGATAATGTGATGTGATGAGGTTAAATCGTTGCACTCACATAGATGAGATTGTGTATTTGGATCTTATTCCCCTCCCCAACTCCTAGATCGTAATAGATAGAAAAAAAAAAATAGTAAAAATGAATTTAACTAATTACTTTTACAAAAATCCACTCACTGGAAGATTATGGAAAAATACAGAGAATGACTTGATGTGTTGATCTTCATCTGGAGGGTGTTGGCGAGGTTGTCGGAGTGGACAACATGTCAAAGGATACTTGCGGGGGTTGTTGGTGTGCTCACTCTAATGCTCCGTTTGGTAGGGAGGAAAGAAAATAGGAAGGATAGAAAGATTTGGAAGGATAGAAAACATGAGGAAAAGAAAGGAAAATGATTTTCCCTCGTGTTGTTTGGTAAACAGGAAGGAAAGAAAAGATCATTTTATCTATTTTACTATTTTACCTTTATATTATATTTAATATATTAAAAAAAATTGGATAAAATTATAATTTGAATTACCTAAAAATTGGTGGGTTTCTTTCACCTTTCTTTCCTTCCCTTTTCCTCCCACTTTTGGGAGGAAACAAAATGGTGGGCCCCACACACCATTTTTTCCTTCCATTTTTCCTTTCCCTCCATTTTTCTCTCCATACTAAACACACATTTTTCCATTTTCTTCTCCATTTTCCCTCCACCCCTTTCTTTCCTCTCCCTTTTTCTCCCTACCAAACGGAGCATAAGACTCAAGTGAGAGTGTGAGACTCTTTTGAGTAGGAGTGAAGTAGTGAGATATCATAAGCCTAATCATACTTTGTGTTTATAATCGATCATCTACTTCGTCGAATCTAATGAACTCATATGTTAATAAATATTATCTTATAATTATATAAAAATAGATTTATATCTACAGAAGATGTTATCCAAATTTTAAATTAAATCTTGATCACTTCTTCAATCAAGATTATTTTAGCACCTAGATGTGACTTCTTAAATGTTGCATGGCTAGTCTATCCCCTTAAGCTCACTATTTTGGTGTGTTTCTCTTTACACAACTAATAATCCATTATTATGTAGCTTTTTTGTACTTATTCTCCTTGTGCAGTCTACTAGAAGTACATTGTCTTTTAAACTTTAATGTTCACGTGTGACATTTTGAATAACACTTTAGTACCTAATTATCGAGATGCAACTCATTTGGTGACGGCATGCACTTTCTTGGGCTTTAATATCTAGGTTTGACTTCTTAGGTTACCCTAAGTTTCTTATAGGTTATTATTCATGTATGACTTTTAAGTCACGTATAACTTTCATTGGAGTTTATAATTCAAGTGTGACTCATTAGGTGACACCTTTTTTCTCTCTCCTTTTCATGACATATAAGTTAACACATTCTTGTGACAATGACATCTCATATCACACATGACACTATTTAAATTTGTTTATAATCATTGGGTCATTACCTCACAAAAAGATTAAAAAGTAGATGTTCCTTTAACAATGTTTATGAATAATTTTCAAGTAACTCTTTCTTGTAGGGGGTGAAGTAATGAGATATCAAAAGCCTAATCATACATGGTGTTTATAATCAAGTCATCTGTTTTGTCGAATCCAATGAGCTCATATGTTAACAAATGTTCTCTAATATTTGTATAAAAATAATTTTATATATGCAAAAGATGTTGCCTCAATTTTAAATTAAGTCTCAACCAATTCTTCTATCAAGAGTATTTTAGCACCTTGTATACTTAATTACATGACTTCCTAAATGTTGGTTAGTTAATCCTCTTAAGCTCATTATTTTGGTGTGTTTCTCTTTACACAACTGATAACCCATTATTATGTATCTTTTTTTTTTTTTTTTTTTTAACACATTCTTATTGTGAAGAGTACATTGTCTTTTGAACTTTAGTGCTCACGTGTGACCTTTTGAGTAACACTTAACTTTTAGTATCTAATTATCGAGGTGCAACTCAATCGGTGACGGCACCACACTGTCTTAAGCGTTAATATCTATGTTTGACTCCTTAGGTTACCCTTAAATTTTTATGGGTTACTATTCATATGTGATTCCTTCAGTCACGCCTAACTTTCTTTGGAGTTTATAATTCAACTGTGACTTATTATGTCACACCTCTTTTCTCTCTTCTATTAATGACATATAAGTATCAACATTCTTGTGATAATAACATCTCATATCACACATGACACTGGTTAAATTTGTTTATAATCATTAGGTCTTTACCTCACAAAAAGATTAAAAAGAAAAAGTTCTTTTAACAATGTTTATGACTAATTTTCAAGTGAGACTCTTTCTTGTAAGGGTGAAGTAGTGAGATATCAAAAGTACAATCACACTTGATGTTTATAATCAGTCATCTGCTTCGTCGAATTCAATGAGCTCATATGTTAACGGATGTTATATATATATATATTTATATATGCCAAAAAATGTTGCTTGAATTTTAAATTAAGTCTTAACCAATTCTTCTATCAAGAGTATTTTAACATATAGTATACTTGATGATGCGACTTCCTAAATGATGGCTAGTCGACCCCTTTAAGCTCATTATTTTGGTGTGTTTCTCTTTACACACTTGATAACCCATTATTCTATAGTTGTTTATTATTTATTTATTTATTTATTTTTAACTCATTCTTCTTGTGCAGTCTATTAAGAGTACATTGTCTTTTGAACTTTAGTACTCACGTGTGACCTTTTGAATAATTCCTAACTTTTAGTATCTAATTATCGAAGTGCGACTCAATCGGTGATGGCATTGCACTTTCTTAAGCGTTAATATCTATGTTTGACTCCTTAGGTTAACCCTAAATTTTTATAGGTTACTATTCATGTGTGATTCCTTAAGTCACGACTAACTTTTTTTGGAGTTTATAATTCAATTGTGACTCATTAGGTCACACCTCTTTTCTCTCTCCTATTAATGACATAAAGGTGTCAACATTCTTGTGACAATGACATCTCATATCACACATGACACTGTTTAAATTTGTGACCTTTTAAGTAACACCGAACTATTAGTACCTAATTATCGAGGTGCAACACAATTGGTGATGGCACTGCACTTTCTTGAGCGTTAATATCTAGGTTTGGCTCCTTAGGTTACCCATAAATTTCTTATAGGTTTATTATTCATATGTGATTCCTTAAGTCACGCCTAACTTTCTTTGAAGTTTATAATTCAATTGTGATTCATTAGGTCACACCTATTTTCTCTCTCATTTTCTTGGCATATAAGTTGACACATTCTTGTGACAATGAAATCTCATAAGTCATATCACACATGATGGCATGATGCTATTTAAATTTGTTTTTAATCACCGGGTCATTACGTTACAAAAAGATTAAAAAGATGTTCTTTTAACAATGTTTATGACTAATTTTCAAGTGAAACTCTTTCTTATGGGGTGAAGTAGTGAAATATCAAAAGTCAAATCACACTTGGTGTTTATAATCGGTCATATGCTTCGTCGAATCCAATAAGCTTATATGTTATCTCATATTTATATAAAAATAAATTTATATCTACAAAATATGTTGCTTGGATTTTAAATCAAGTCTCAACCAATTTTTCTATCAAGATATTTTAACATCCTGTATACGTGATGATGTGACATCCTAAATGATGGCTAGTCGACCCCTTTAAGCTCATTTTTTTTGATGTGTTTCTCTTTACATTGATAACCCATTATCCTATATCTTTTTTTTAACCTATTCTTTTTATGCAGTCTATTAAGAGTACATTGTCTTTTTAACTTTAGAGCAACACTAATGTACGACACTAAATTTTACTCTAATTTGAAGTTAGATGGGAATCTTTTGGGAATATGTTAGCAATAAATTTTTTTTCCACTCCAATGGTCCATACCAAATTTTAGACCAAAAAAAGCATCTTTAAAAAATATTCTTCTAATAAATATTTATACAATACCAATTAATTTCTATTAGTTAATTTATACAATATTCAATAATTTTATTGACATGAAATATATATCAATATAGGTGTTATTTTAAAGATCTCAACGAGATCTTTCCAACGGTATATTTTTAGGAATATATATTGTTGGAATTAAATATAGGAGGGCTAAATTAGAGATTTGAAATAAAATAAAACATTGATTTGACATTTAAAATTTTTTTTTTTTTTTAAAAAAAGATTGGTAACTTTTGTGTATGAACTTTGCGTGTCATACATAGTGCGCACTGTAGTGCAGCACCATTTTTTTTTGTTCTTTTTGAGAAACATGATTTTGGTGCTAATTTGTGAACAGTATGCTTTATCATAGAGTTTGGTGTAAGTTTTGAAGTGTGATCGGAGATGCTCTTAGTACTCTCGTGTGACCTTTTTAGTAACACCTAACTTTTAGTACCTAATTATCAAGGTGCAACTCAATAGGTGATGGCACCACACTTTCTTGAACGTTAATTTTAAGGTTTGACTCATTAGGTTATTCCTAAGTTTCTTATAGGTAAATGTGTGATTTCTTAAATCACGCCTAGTTTTCTTTAGAGTTTAAGATTCAAGTGTAACTCATTAGGTCACACTTTTTTTTTTTCTCTACTTTCATGACATAAATTGACACATTCTTGTGACAATGACATCTCATATCACAAATGATATTATTTAAATTTGTTTATACTCATTGGGTCATTAACTCACAAAAATATTAAAAAAAAATGTTCTTTTAACAATGTTTATGACTAATTTTCAAGTAAAACTATTTCTTGTAGGAGTGAAGTAGTGAGATATCAAAAGCTTAATCATACTTGGTGTTTATAATCAGTTATCTGTTTCATATTAACAGGATAACAGATGTTATCTCATATTTATATAAAAATAAATTTATATATACAAAAGAATTTTCCTGAATTTTAAATTAAGTCTCAACCAATTCTTCTATCGGGAGTATTTTAGCACTTATACTTGATGAGGTGACTTTGTTTTGTTTTTCTTTATACATTTGATAACCCATTATTCTATAACTGTTTTTTACTCATTCTTCTTACGTAGTCTATTAAGAGTACATTGTCTTTTGAACATCAGTACTCACGTGAGACCTTTTGAGTAACACCTGACTTTTAGTACCTAATTATTGAGATACAAATCAATTGGTGATGGCACCACACTTTCTTGAATGTTAATTTCTAGGTTTGACTCCTTAAGTGACCCCCTAAGTTTCTTATAGGTTATTATTTATGTGTGACTCCTTAAGTCACACGCACCTTACTTTTTCTTTGAGGTTTATAATTCAAGTGTGACTTTTTAAATCATATCACTTATCTCACTATTTTTATGATATTATAAGTTTGACACATTTTTATGACAATGATATCTCAATATCTCATATCACACATGACCTATATAATCATTGGGTCATTACCTCACAAAAAGATTAAAAAGAAAATGTTCGGCAATCCTATAACTTCTCTACATTAATTACCACAAATCGAAAAAAGAAATACCTTAATCTTATGATATGGCACAACTTACAAGAAAGCATTGGAAATTATTAATCCTATAATCACAATTATATGATACAAGAAATGCAACAAGCCTCACAATTAGGCCTGAGCAATGAGCATTGATGCCTGTCAATGAGGTCTACCACCGCCACCGCCACCACCACCAAAAGGCCTCACCAACCCTACTGATTTTGAGGATGATGAAGATGATATAGCAGACCTATCAAACTCCACTTTATCCTCACTGAATGCCTTATTCAGAACTTCTTGAAGTTCAACGTACCTTGTTCGCTTCAGGACTCGTTCCTCCGGAGAAATATTATTCCCGACTCTTGCTAGCTGAGTTAAGTCCTCGGCGTCCATGATCTTGTTGAGTACTTCTGAACAACGAGGGAAAAAGCGTTTCCCAAGTTCCACTGATCACATAAAGGAAGACGGACATGACAATCAATCAGGTCTATCGATATCTAATAAGCACAAGTGACATACATGTATGTATATGCAAAATTAAATTCATGTTTGTTGAACCAAAACAAAAGCAATGAGATGGTTTTTACCAGTTGTAGAGAGTGCTTTCAGTCTGTTTAGATGTTCCTCTTTAATTATGAAAGGTGCCTCATTCAAGTCCACATCAGTTGGCCTCTGGGCACTGGCCATATTCTTAGGCTTGATTCCTGCTAATGTAAACTCAAAAGTGCCATCGACATTGGCAATATCCATCGCAACTTTTGCTTCCATTGGAAATAAAAGTTTCGCCAGTCCAACTGCAAACAACAATTCGACAATAGCACATCAAATGCCTGTTCATCAAGCAACAAATAATGCCTGATTTTACTCAAAAATTAAATTCCCTTATGCTAAATTAGTTCACTGTGATGCTCAAAGCAAGTAAAGTTTGAGATTAATGAGAAACGTACCTCTATTTTCAAGGTACAAAAGTTTGATCCGTAGGTCCTCACCAGCCATAGCAAGAGAAAAAGAAGCTTCTCCAAGCAACGGATCTCTTCTTTCCGCTTGCTCCAATATCTCTATGCACAACCGATCCTTAGGGGAAGCTTTTCCCTCCTCGGTAGGGGTAAAGTAATCAGCAGCCCTTGTGAGCCGCTTTGAGATCTGAATTGCTTTTCTACCATCCAATGTAAGATCTGATGGCCGAGCTCCCTTTGTCAAAAGGGATACTATGATCTTAGGATCCTTGCGTGTTGCAGCAACGTGCAGCACAGTGTATCCCCTCGGATTTCTGTGGTTTACATCAGCAAGTCCAAGATCAAGAAGCTCTGTTGTGGTCTTTGCATCACAATATGCCACTGCATAATGAAGTGCACAGGCATCATCTAGATTAGTATGTGCCTCCTTCAATAGCATCCTGACTAATTCAACATCATCTGAATCCAGCGCTCGGTGTATTCTCTTCATATGTTTATCCGAAAAAATCTGGCTTTCGGGTTTTACTAAGTTGAGTTCGATTTGTAAATCCACAATTTGTTTCACAACATTTTGCGGCAAGGCTTTATCAAGAGTTACAATATCAACATCAGATTTCACAACAATTTGAATACAACTTGCCAACAATTTCTCACAACCATTAGAGCATTTATTCGCAACAAATAATACCACCAAGATATCATCTGTTGCAACCTTGTCAAGAATGTCTAGTAGCTGCATCTGCAATCAAACAAATAGTGAATCATTCATTCAGAATTGCCTTGTCAAATAGTGTACCAAATTGAATATCAGAACTTTGTTCAACATACATATGATCCACATAAACAACAGAAAGAAAACAAACAATTGCCTCAAGAAAATAAGAATATGACAGGGGATGCTCTGCAGCCCATGCTCATGAGTCCTCTATCGAACTATTCAACATCAATGAGACTACTTGAAAGCATGGAAATTCTTTTACAACTATTGGCATTGCTTACTCAAAAGACATAACAAATATATTCAATTTTGAAAGTAGAAATTATACCAAAACAAAACTATAAAGCATAAACATTGAAGTAAAAATTGAACAGGAACTAAAAATAAAAAAACAAGTGTGGCACTGACCTGATAAAGGTCCACCAATTCAGGAACCTGAAACACAAAAGACCCATAAAGCATCTCCACCATGGAGTCGACGGCGGGCCTACAACCGACATGCGAGCAACAATCATCGACACACACACAAACACCTTTGGGCAATGGCCTCACTTTCCCAGTATACAAGTAACCCAAAACGGAGACAAGTGAATCGAACCCAATATCATAATCTCTCACCAATTCCTTCAATTCAAACTTGGCTCCACTCTCTTTCCCATCAAATATATTCTTGAAAAACTGACTCCTCGCCGATAAAATGCACCGGTGAACTGGAACTTCTCTACCGCTCGAAAGCACAATCTTGGCGTCACTGTACAACTCGAAATCCGGAGATTCGAAAGCTGAGTTGAGGTTGTTTGAGAGAATACGCAGAGCTGTTATGTCCGGATTCAAAGTCTCTGTAGAAAAGAGGGTCTCTGTATTTGCTGCGGCTACACAACATATGCTACTGAAATCGTTCGAATCCGAGAACCCATTTCTATTATCCATCCAAGAATCAGTATAAAAAAAAAAAAAAAAGGGTTTCTTTTTTATATATGTACACAAAGAACAACCGCATGGATTATTTTACAATTAAGCTACAGCGTCCACATGGGTGACGAAGAGTGGGAAACAAAAATTGCCATTAAAAAGTGAGTGAGAGAGAGAGAGAGAGAGGTGGATGATATTTAGCTTTTCCTCGAATTTGGGTTTGTCATGTCATTGGTTATTTGACAATTGACATTAAATCTCCTGATTTCCGTCCGTACATCACGATCTTGAACTGATGAACTTAAAACTCTGTGGTCTCAGGTCTCTGAAAAACTGTCTTGATTCGATCTTACTTTTTTTTTTTTTTTTTGGTTTTTGAGTAACAATGTCTTTTTTCCTGTCGTGGACTCGTGGTCTGTGATTGGAATTTGGAAATAGACGGCGTGGATGGGTTTTGTTACAGTTTTATCAGAAAGAGTTTGACTTTTAGTTGGTGAAGAAACTACTGTGGTACTTGCTGTACAGGATCGTCGAAGTTGTACATGTCTTTGTAGCAACAAATCCAGTTGTTCGTAACCCGTCACCACCATTTGTCTTTTTTGTTATAAATATATTTTCGGTTGTCATCGATGACCAAAGTCACTAATTTTTGTTTTTATTTTTTTTTTTCTCTTTGAAAAATTCTACTCCATTATAATCGATCTACTCCATCCAATTCAAAGAAGGTCCCTCCCATGTCACCAACATAATATATATTTCAATTTGTCTAATTGTTGCTTAAGCGAAATTAATTAGTTTTTTTTTAATGATAAAAAAGTTTTAAGGTGTTTTGAAAATTTGTTGATTGTGATGCTCATGAACTTGATGTTGGTTTATGATGTGATTGAGTGTGATTTCAAAATTAGACGTTACATGTAGCTAGGTTTCATCTTCTTTTCTTTTTATTATTATTATTATTATTATTTCTGATTGTCTTGGAGAAGAAATGCAACAAGATAAGATCTAGTGGGCATAATTTATACAAATTATTTTAAGGGAAAATAAATGTTATAAGAAAAGCTCAGAATAAAAAACTATAAATGTCCTATACTCCTATCCTATAAATAGATAAAAGTTGGAAGATAGGATCACATATATTACTAAAAAAATGAGTGCTGGGTTGGAAACCAAAAGTCCAAAATGATCAAACAATGATTGATGGGGAATCCAGTGAAAAAGGCCCAAATAAACAGCCTGTAAATTGATAAAAGACAAGATAGTTAGATGTTGAACAGAAGTTAAAGACATTGCAGGTGAAGAAAAATTCATGATCTAAGCAGTAAACAGCATGAGATTACACAGTTGAAAGAGTGAATACAATGTTGAACCCTGGACTTCTGAGACAACTAAGGCTCTGATACTATGTTAGTAACCAACAAACCCAAAAGCTTATTTTTGGGCCCTTTCCTATCGGCTTAAGCTTTTGGGTCTGTTGGTTTCTAACAGGTAACAAATCAGGATTCGATCCAAAATAATTTATCAGTAATACAATACTACATGCTTGACTCATGAGAAGTTCTGTCCTGCTTGTTTTTTATTCACACTAAAATGACAAAGAAAAACCAGAATTTCAAGTTCTAGTTTACATATCCTCTCAGCACAACACATACAGCAATGAAATAGACAAGGAAAAAGAATGAGTTCACAATTTCAACACTAGCAAAACTGTCTATGATCATGTTTAATATCTATCCTGTAGTTGAATTTCGACAAATCAGCAAGAACAATCAGACCTGTACATAAAAACTCGATGTTAATCTCTCTTTCTACGCGAAGGACAGCATGCATTTTCCAGCCACCTCCCAATAGAGGACCAGAAGCCTCTCTCCTCCTTAGGCGGAAAGACATGATCGCTCGATTTGTCATTGTGATGGATTGTTTCAACAAGTGCCTCGATTTCTTCCTTTGCTCGTTGAAAGAAACTCGGTCCTTTCACTTCATCGATAGGGGTGTTCTCATCGATGTCATCCCTCCTTCCATGAGTTTCTTTATAATGGTTCTGTGATGATTTCACATGGTGCATGATAGCTTCTATCTCTTCCTTGGCTCTTTCGATTAAATTGGGTGCCTTGACTTCTTTTTCTATTAAGATTAAACATTTGCAACACTTAAGATTTGGCCCTAGACCCTTGAATCAAAATATCAAAAAAGAGAACACAGAGAAACACTGCAAAATTCATGATAGATAGCAACTGATGATTTCACAGCATTGTAACACAACAACAGAGGAATTTTGGAATGCAATCTAACAAAATCGATTATATTGTAACATTGAATTAAAAATTAGACATGACCAAGAACCTAACTTCTCTGGTTTTGACCCTGCTATTGTAGATTGAATCCCACCAAAAGAGAAAAAGTATTTAAACTCTTTTTATTAGTTTGAGAGTCTTCCTTTTAATGGATTTTTTTTTTTCCATCAATGCTGTTATGCAAACCATGATTTTGATTTAATTTTTTTCATTGTGTAATGGCTTGCTTAAATCTTATCAAAAACACAATGACAAGACACAGATTGCATGAGAAATGATAAATCTTCAATATTATTAACAAAAATAAGACAATGAATCATCAAAGCCAATCAATCCAATACACTGACATGTAAATGAGAAAAATTGGAACCTAAAACAAATAAATCCAATCCAATCGAGGGGTCCTAGTAAATTACAAGTTTTCAATTCTAACCAACTCAAAAGAGAAAATTAACAATCATTTTTATTGATTTCTCAACATAGACAAGTACATATACATGAAAAGATGACAAATGATTCAACCAAGATCATAAAAGTAATTATTCATAGGCAAGAAAATAAATGCAGGAATTGGGACATTGTTATTGGCTAGTAAACGTAAACATTTGGATAATTGATGTGTTTGAGATATATATACCTGGAAGAGTGCGTGTTGAGTCTGGGTCTGATTCTGCCATTGAAGGTTGCGAGACGGAGGAGGAGGAGAAGAAGTTGTTGAGATTTTCGATGTGAAGCGAGTTTATGAGTTTCGAATCTTTCGATGGTAGACTTGCTTACAATTCAAGTTTTGTTGTCTGCCAGATTGGATTAAGCATCGTTTGACTCCACTGCCACCTCCTAGTTTTTATTTTATTTTAAATAATTATTACAAGTTTCCAAGGCCGCCACACCGATTGAACACACAAATCTCATGACGACGGGTATATCACTAATGGATCTTATCACTTTGATAGGCTTTGATGATTCGAGTTAAAATTATGAAATAATAGGATTAGGTTGATTTGATGGCATATTCTTATTCTACGAGAAATGATAAACCTTCAATATTATTAATAATATTGTATGTTTGTTACCATACATTTTAAATTATTGGAAAATTATCAAAAAAAAATTTTAAGTATTACAAAAACTATTACAATAGCACTAATAGGTTAAGAACAAACGATATATATGCGGTCCGGATGACTACTTCTACAACCCAAGAAGAAAACTCTACATATATTCTTTTAAAATACGTATGGTGAGATTTGAACATCTCACCACTTATGTGTAAGGGAGATGCACAACCAGCTCTGTTAAGAGATGATGTGCATCGATTTAGTTTTTTTCACCGAATCCTAACGATCAATCCAAATACAAAATAAAAATTGATCATTGATGTTAAATGATGTATTAACCCTCCTAATTGATAAAAAAAAATTACAAGTTTATATGCACGTATAATTTTATATTTCAAAAAAATATTTATAAAAATCAAAAATCAAAACAACTACAATACTTAGAGCATCTCTAACCTTACGCCAAAAGGGAGGAAATCAGGAAAACAGAGCAAAATATGCTCTCCAACCCTGCGCCAAACGACAGCGCAAATTTGCCTCCATCAACAGTGTTGCACCAGATCTGTTGCAACACTATACATTTAGGGTAAAAGTGTCCCTTTTTTAAAAAAATTGTTTCCTTTTTTTATTATTATTGGTTGAGTACACTATTTTGTTATTGAGAAATATTAAAAAAGGGAAATAAAGGGAATATTCTTTTTATTGTAAAATTTGGTGCAATGGGTTGAAGATGAAATAGTTAAATAGTGTGAAAGTTGCACTATTTTAGTACAAAAATTGCACCAAAAACACTATTTAGGTTGGAGATACCCTTAACAGATTAAACATCATAAAATGTGGTACACGTCTACACTGCCAAGAAGTCAACCTATCCAGCTAGCAGACTATATGAACTTACTTAACTACCCATGGGTCCTCATGGTTGGTAATATATCGGTAGTCCTCTTGATTCGGTAGTAAATAATGCTCATTTAATTTATTAATGTTCTAAGTTTTGATATTGGATGGTATATATTTGGTAAAAAATAATTTATTAATATTCTAAGTTTTGATATTGGATGGTATATATTTGGTAAAAAAAGAGGTGGATTGCTTCAAATCCCTTATATTGGTAGTCTTTGTCATTCGGTAGTAAAGAATGCTCATTTAATTTATTCATATTCTAAGTTTTGATCTTGAACGGTATATATTTGGTAAAAATAAAATAAAAAAAAGGTGGATTGCGTCAAATCCCTTATATCGGTAGTCTTCGTCATTCGGTATTAAAGAATACTCATTTAATTTATTAATATTCTAAGTTTTGATCTTGGATGGCATATATTTGGTATAAAATAAATATATTAAAAAAAAAAAAAAGGGTGGATTGCTTCAAACCCCTTATATTGGTAGTCTTCGTCATTCGGTAGTAAAGAATACTCATTTAATTTAGGGGGAATTGTATAAACATCCCTCGATGTTTGATAAAATTGCACAGATACGGCAGTTTTGGCCATATACACACACAAACTTCCTTTAAACATTTGAATATTGTTGCACAAACATCCTCTGCCGTTATATGGATTCGTTAGTCAATGGTCAAAATTGTAAAAAAGTCTAAAATACCATTTATTTTAATTTTAAATAAACTAAATAATTAAAAAATAAGATAAAAAAATATTAAAAAATATTTTAGAAAACATGAATATATCTTAAAACTGAAACCTGGAAAAAAAAAATCATCTTTACAATAAAATATTAGTTTTTTAAACAATTTAATAATTAAAAAATTTTAAATTTTGGATTTTAAAAAAAAAAAATTTATTTAAAATCAAGGGGGGATTGCACAAACTAATTTTTTTTTTAAAGATAATTTTTTTTTTTCTAAGTTTCAGATTTAAGATACATTCATGTTTTCTAAAAGATTTTGTAATATATTTTTTTATCTTATTTTAAAATTTTTAGTTTATTTAAAATAAAAATATAGGGTATTTTAGACTTGTTACATGTTTGACCATTGACTAACGGATCCATCTAACGGTAGGGGATGTTTGTACAACAAGTTTCAAATGTTGATGGAAGTTTGTGCGTATGTGGCCAAAACTGCCATATCCATGCAATTTTGTTAAACCTCGGGGGTTGTTTGTGCAATTCCCCCTTTAATTTATTAATATTCTAAGGAAGGTGTATTCAGTTAGGATTTTAAAAGACTTTTAATAACTTTTATAGAATTATAAAGTTTAGTTGTATTCAATGTAGACTTTTATAGACTTTTATAGACTTTTAAAAAGTCTATAAAAGTCATATGGTATTCAATCAAGACTTTTTAACAGGCTATGAAAGCCATAAGATATTCAAAATCACAATATAATATAAGTGATTTGCAATGACTTAAAAATATTAATAACTTTTAATGACTTTTAATTATAACAAAATTCACAATTCGTCTTCCATTCCTATCAAACACTTTGAATGACCCCTTTTTTTTTTTTTTTTTTTTTTAAATAGAAAGAATTTCACTTTAGAATAAAAACATAAAACTCTTTAACAAACATCAACCACCAAACATATGTTATATTTTCAAATAAAAACACACTCATTCTTAACAAATTTCACAAATAAAATAAACAAATAACTTTTAAAATGAATAAACATTATAAAAAACAAACAAAAAATACAAACATTAACGATCTAAAAAAAAAAAAAACTAAACAACAGCTATACAATTAAGGACAAGAGATTTCATTTTATTTTTTTTACCTATATTTTCAAAGCAACTAAACAACACCAAAACAAATCAAATAAACTTCATTTATGTTAAATAAAAATAATAAAAGCCAAAAACCACCACTTAACTATGCCAATTTGCCATAATCAAAGTTGCGTATGAATGTGACTCCATGTAATTTTGATCAATATCAAACTACCCACTTTTAGGCATTGGTCTTATTCAACAACTAGGTGCGGTTTTGATGTTTCAATAACTTTAATTAATTTTTGGTAGATTTTTATACTCATTGTCATACTTTCGTAGAGACATGTAAATGTTAATATTATTGTCGGTTTGCTACATTTATTCTAAATGAAAATTTATAATATTTTGACTAATTATTAACAAAATTAGGAGCATAATGTCTTTATGATGCTATATATAATAAAAATAAAAATAAAAAATTTTAAAATCACATATATAGACATGAATGCTTTTGTCAAGTTTAATTAACAATGATTTTTTTTTATTCATTTGAAAAAATATTTTTATTGACATGATAAATATATATAATTTTACTAAAACAAAGTATACATTATATTAAAAGTCAGTGAAAATCTATAAATGTCTATAAAAGTCTTTTAAAATGAAAATCTACGAAAGTTTTTTGAAATGAAAGTCTATGAAAGTCTTTTAAAATGAAAGTTTTCACAATTCTATAAAGTCTATAAAAGTCCATGAAATCTGCAAATGTCATCCACTTAAAAAAAGTTTTTAAAAAAAGTTTTTAAAAATCTTTTGAAATCCTAATTAAATACACCCCAGTTTTTCATAATTCTATAAAGTCTATAAAAGTCCATGAAATTTGCAAAAATCATCCACTTAAAAAAAGTCTTTAAAAATCTTTTGAAATCCTAATTAAATAGCCCTCCACCCTTTGATCTTGAATGGTATATATTTGGTAAAAAAAAAAAGAGGTGGATTGCTTCAAATTCCATATATCGGTAGTCTTCGTCGTTTGGTAATAAAGAATACTCATTTAATTTATTAATATTCTAAGTTTTGATCTTGGATGGTATATATATATGGTAGTTCTCTAGCAAAGACGTCCTGAAATTATAAGTTAATGACGTCCAACCACAGCCACGTATTCATATTGGGTGTGGGTATTATTTAATGTGGGGTTATGGGTCCACTATGAATGTGTGGCTGTAGTTGAACGTCCTAAAATTATAAAGTCATGACGGTCATAATTAGAGAAGTATTATATATATATGTATATAGTCCCGTTCTCATGCAGACGTCTGTATATAACTTCATAAGGGTATTGAATGTGAACCACTAGTTTTGACAAGTGCATACACACTTGAGTCAAAACATATAAAACTAGTAGCTCTCATTTAATATCCTCATTAAGTTATATGCGGACGTCCTCATTTGAAAATTTATATATATATATATATATATATAGTCTTTCTACTGTCAGTTCGTTCTGATATAAAATATATCAGGACGAAAAATGTGGACCATAGATTATGGAGAAATTTTGATAAGTGCATACCCTTTGAGTCAAAGTATGTAAATCTAATGGTCAACATTCTTCGTCCTGATATATTTTATATCAGGACGAACTGACAATAGAAAAATTGTATGTATATATATATATATATGTATATATATATATATATATATATATATATATGAATTATCAAGTGAGGTATCTCTAACTTTAATTTCGGTAAATACCTCGATGAAATTACATCGATTTTTATGAATTTTGATCTGAATTTTTTTGTGGATTATAAGTTTGGATTTGGATCATTTCCTCACCTCATCTTCTCCTCAGCTAAATCAATGGTATTGATTAATTCTATTTTTGGTAGAGTTAAAACATAAAAATTAATAGAAATAATTCAGATAATTGACTTGTTATAACACGTGACAATAGATTATGGAGGTGAGGACAATTAAGGTGAAGAGATGATCTGAATCCGATAAGTTTAGTGAAATCTATCTATAAATAAAATTTGAGAATTTTTCATTACTAAAACTTTTTTTTATTCCTATATTTCTCTCATTTTCTGATGCCTTCATATTTAACAAAATCATGATAAATAGTTTTAGTACCTGGAAAATTCTCAAATTTTATTTATAAGTAGATTTCATTAAACTTATTATTCACAAAAAACTTCAAATCAAAATTTATAAAAATCAATGTGATTTCATTAAAGTTCTTATCGAAATTAAAGTTAATGATACATCACTTGATAATTCTTTTATAAATATATATTAGAAGTCAAAACCAAATAGAAAGTATTTAATCAACTTAAAAAAAATAAAGTATTTAAATAATAATAAGATAAGCCAAAGAGAGTTTTTATGGATGTTAAAACAATACACTTCATGTAAAATGTGATCAAAATATAAAAAGTTAATGATATTTATTCTCTTAAATTAAAGTTTAATTGATAGGATTTTTAAAATCAAATCGTTAGAGACATTAAAACTAATTAACTAAATCTATTTCTTATATTTCAAGTGGGTGATGGCTATATATATATATATATATATATATATATAATTTCAATTCAATACCAACTATCCATGTGAGAAAATCACCAACAATAGTTGAATTCGAATCAAATATCAATTGTTACAAGTACGATCTATAATGCACGTTCCCATAAAATATAACATGGTTGTTCAATTTAAAGAAGCACACGCCTGAAAATAGTCTTAAAAGGCTGTGTCCTGACTCCTGTGTGTATGGTCAACAACTATAACAAAAAAAAAAATTAAAAAAAAAATAGAGACACCGATTGTTCAAGACTATGGTGGAAAAACAAAAACTTGAAACAATATATTAATTTGGTCAAATATCTATTTCAGTCTTGCGTTTTTAAATTATAATCTACCCACTAATTTTAATCATGTTGTTCATTGTTTAGTAATACTTGCTTCATCCAGTAGTCAGGATCAATTCTGGTTGGAGGAGATTGTCATGTTAGTGTGTAAGGTCTGGTTTGTTTGAATAAAGACTGCAGTTTTTCAAACAAAAACAAAAAATCTACAGAAATTTTGATGAAAATATGGGAAATATTGTTACTATTAAAATGTTAATAAATAAAAATAAACCGAAAATATTATTGATATTTACTTTATCAAAGAGACCCTAGACATCAATCTTCAATGCGAAGTTTGAAAATGATCAATTTGTAATGGAACATGGAGTATCTTTCATTCCACGTTTTATCTGAATTTAATTTATTTAAAAAAAAAACAAGAATCGACCCGATTCAATTTTAACATTTAGGGGTCGTTTGTTTTTTTGTCTGAAGACTGAATAGTTTTGAATTTTTCTGAAGACTGAATAGGAACTGAAATCTGAACTTAAATGACATGTTTTTTTTTTTTACTCACATCTGAATGTATTGTCAACACGTTTGTTTTTTAAAAGTAAAATTGTCTGAAAATAATTAATTTTACATTTATACCCATGTTAAACAATTATACATATAATGTGGAATAAAAACAATCCAAAAATAAAAATTATATATGAACACATATGATCATGATATTCCTCTTCGATTACAAACAAACTTCATTTTCACTCTAAATATATATATATATATATATATATACACACACACACATCACCCTAATATCATAATAAAGTATTGATATTAAACACCAATATGAGAAGTGATTAGGGTTTTATTTTTATTTTTATTTTTAAAGCTATTTAAAATAAGATATATATTAAAATAAAGATTTCTATACCATATATAATTATGATGAAATTGGAAATATGTTATATACGGAGGATAGTATCGGAAGAAAAGATTTTGGATTGCATTTAATGCAATTAAGTGAAAAGTCAAGATTTTTTTTACTTTCCCTTATTATGACCATATATTCGTGATATATTCGAACATGTGTGGCCCGGAGGATAACAACTTCAACAAATTGGGAGAAAACTCCCCACACATACTTGTAAAATGCGTATAGTGAGACTCAAACCCATGACCATCAAATATGGAAAGGATGTGCACTACCATCTCTACTGAGAGATGATATGCGAAAACAATACTTATTAATACTCCAAAGTCATAATGAATAATTTTCTACCGTAAGATTGTCAAGTGATGACTGGAATTCGAAAAAAAAAAAAAAAAACTGATAATCAATTACAAATTGTCTTGATTTTTGACCATCTTGCGAAATGGGGCAATAGCATTGAAAAAGTCTCATTTACCATTAAAGGAAGTACACAGTTGACAGTTCAAAAGGAAAATCAAATAAAAAAGATCCAACACAACTCCCCCATTTCATTGTCTTGATTTTTGACCAATCTAACTTGACCAATTTAGTATTCACCAACAAACACTTGGTCCTAGTGTCGTGTGACAACAAACTAATTTAATCGTGGCTGCCTATTTACCCTTTTAACCAAACGCTTTAGGTACTAATCTATATAGTTACTGTGGTAATTATGAGAGGATTTTTTTTTTTAAATTTTTTTTTATGCTATTGGATTGAAATTTAATGACAAATAACCATAAATTTTATTTATTTATTTATTTATTTAAAGATAACCACTCATTAACAATACAATATTGCATCTAAACCCATAACCAAGCTATTGATCAACATTAATTATCATTAAATGCTCATTGTCTCGGTGGGACGGACAAAGTTATAAAAGTGTGTTTGGTATGACTTTTCAAGTAGATTTTTTTTATAGTAGAGCTTCTAAAAAAATAGTTTTTGGTTGTATAAATTACAAAAAATGTGTTGAGAATATATTTTTAAAAAGAGCTTTTTGTTGTATAAATTACAAAAAAGGTATTGAAAATGTATTTATAATGAAAGAGTTGTATAATGGAATATCTAAAATTTATAAAGGATAGTTGAGACAATTCATATGTTTTAAAAAAAAAAAAAAAAAAAAAGAAGCTTTTTGGGAAAACCTTAATTTTGAGCTTCTCATAGTAGATATAAAATAGTTTTTATAAAGGATAATTGAGACAATTCATATATTAAAAAAATTGTTTTGAGTTTTGCCGAACAACAAAACAAAACCTCAAAATAACTTCTAACATTAAAAAAAAAAAAACGTTTTTGATCCTTATAAAAACCATACCAAACACACATTTGCCAAAAGCGCTTTTTTAATGTGGTTGTCCACACCAGAAATATTTTATCGTGATTGTCCACACCAGAAAATAATTTATTATTCATGTGATAAACACTACAAGTTGATAAAGATATGGGAAAATAAAAGCAGTAGAGGCAAAAGCAGCAAAGGAAACAGAACTTTATAGGCGCGTGCATGACCAAAGACATGAGCGAAGAGTTGTTTGACTGGTATGAAGTATGAATACAAACATGTACAGTAGATAATAAAGTAATTAAATGAAAAGAAAATTCAAAGGGTGTTGTTTGGTATGGATGAAAAGGGAGAGGAAAGAAAATGGTAACGGGAAAAGGGAGAAGAAAATGGGGAATTACGTGTTTGGTCCCGTGAAAAAAATGGCAGAAAGGGAAAGATGGAAGGAAAAATTTATGGGTGAGATCCACCAATTTTAATCCTCCTAAAAGTGAGAGGAAAAGGGAGAGAAAGGAGGGAATGGTGTTTGGTTTAATGGAAATTACGAATTTACCCTTTTTATTTTTTTTTGGAGGAAAGGGGGAGAAAGGAGGGAATGGTATTTGGTTTAATTGAAATTACAAATTTTCCCTTTTTTATTTTTTTAAAATAACTTGTAAAGCATAATGTATTAATATATAGAGTAATTGGCACAAATCCCCCCTCGAGTGTATATAAATTTGCATGTTGCCCCCTAAACTTTTTTTTTAGGCATGTTGCCCCCTGAACTATCACTTATTGGCAGAACAAGAGTAAAAATGCCCCCTCAAGGGGGAAAAAACCAAAGGATTGCCAATAAAGTGATAGTTCAGGGGGCAACATGCCTAAAAAAAAAGTTTTGGGGGCAACATGCAAATATATATACACTCGAGGGGGGATTTGTGCCAATTACTCTAATATATATATATATATATATATATATATATATATATATATATATAATAGGTTAAAATATATATAAAAAAAAAGTTGGATTCGATATTATTTAAATTAAATAAAAACTACATCAAATATAACAAAGATTTTCCATCTATAAAGAAAATTTTCAAATATAAAAACAAAAACAAATATAAAAATATATAATATATACACTATAATGTAAGGGTAAAATAGTAAAATTGATAAAGAAGATTTTTCATCCTTTATCTTTTTCTCAATAATACCAAACAAAGGAAACGAAAGATCTCTTATTTCATTCTTATTTACCAAACAGCTCAAGGCAAAATTATTTTCCTTTCTTTTCCTCATGTTTTCTATCTCTTCTATCCATCTTATTTTCTTTCCTTCCTACCAAACACGAATTTGGATCCTCTACTGATCTGATCTTTTTCCTGACCTCACCTAATCTCATGACACATAAACATTACAATGAATGTGTGGTTAAGATGTGATTGGTTTCCATAACCGCTTTATCAACAACCAATCACATGTTTTTAAAAGATCAGAAAAAATATCAAATCGGCAGATGATCCAAATCCACCAAACACACCCTAAGTGATGAGATTTTAAAGGCAATTCCGTGTATTTTCATGGAAGCTTACTTTCTTTGACCGATCACATCTTTCGCTATGACTCTTATCTACTTGCCCATTTCTTGCGTAAAAGAAGTTTTATAGAAGGCCGGTTTCACAACCAGCAAAGAGTCTTGAATTCAAAAGTTCAAGCTTTGAATTTATCAAACAGCTACCTCGTGTTTTTGATTTTTTTGAACACCTGGAAATCGAACCCACCTAAGAAGTTTACAAAGACTGCTGATACAATCTGTACGCTTGGCACGTTTTTGAAGGTATAGCAGTGGACTACCTTTTGTCTTTATCTACCAGGTCCTATTATATATATGACTTGCAAAATCAAGAATCAAACAAATTAAAACAGTTTTTGTTACTTGAAGAGCTTTGATTTTTAATTTCCCAGTTTTTTCATTTGATAATTTGTTTAAGAGAGAGAGAGAGAGAGAGAGAGAGAGAGAGAACTACAAGTTCTGGGTTCTGTTATTTTACAGGTAAATTAAAGAGAATGTTAATCATTAATTCTTTATGATACATATAAAAAAGGAGATATGATTTATCAATGATTCTTTGTTCTTAATTATCATCACTTAATAAGTAAAAAAAAAATGCATGAGTTAGCTGGGTCCTTAATTGCATGTCTTCTGCTTTTGCTTTTGCTTTTGCTTTTGCTGTTCTTCTGATCTATGTACTATTACTTCATAAAGGAAGGAGTCAAAGAGAGAATTGCACATATATGACAAATGAAAGAGTTTTATTTAATTATAATTTCATCGAAATTTAACAAATTTTCATTAATTAGATATATATTGACCGGTTGCAGGCTTGAAAATCTATGGGTTTATCTCTTTCGCTACTATCATCATCCTGGGAAGAAATTCTACAACACAGATTCTTTAGTTTGGCATACGACATCAGTTTCAAGTCCAAAGATGGAGAAGTCATTGTGCGAGTTAATAGCTTCAAGAAATCATCATCAGAAACCACCCCAAAAACTGGAAATTCAAGAAGCTTGGAGAGTTGCAGACCGGAAAATGTTGTGCTCGAGACCAATTTTTCATTCAAGACTCTAGTTGATGATCAAACTTCAGCCAAATATCACAATATGGGTCCATCAAATAAGGGTGTCATAATGCACAAACCAATGCCTGCACTTTCTCTTCCTGAACCGTCGAAATTCTTTTCACCTAGACCGGTGAGTGAGCTCGATGCAGCCGCGGTTAAGGTTCAAAAGGTTTACAAGAGCTACCGGACTAGAAGAAACCTCGCAGATTGTGCCGTTGTCGTCGAGGAACTTTGGTTAGTCTCCTACCTGTTTACAACTACAATATAAGATATTGTAGGATTGAACGAGCTTATTATTATTATTTTTTTTCATGCGTACATACTTTAATTGATTTAATTGATTCTAATTGATTGATGATTGTATATAGGTGGAAGGCATTAGACTTTGCAGCACTAAAGCGGAGTTCGGTGTCATTCTTCAATATTGAGAAACAGGAAACCGCCGTGTCACGGTGGGCGAGAGCCAGGACAAGAGCAGCCAAGGTACTTCACAAAAAACACATATATCAAATTTTGAACTTAATTTCCTTTGTTTTAATAATTGTATTTGACTATATATATATATATATATATATGTCTTATTGGGTAGGTGGGAAAGGGTTTGTCAAAAGATGAGAAGGCTCAAAAGCTAGCATTACAACATTGGCTTGAAGCTGTAAGTTCCCTCAATTAATATGCACACATTCACTTTTATTTTCCACTTGTGGTTTTTGGATTAATCTTCTTCTTCTTCTTCTTTAATGTGTTGACCAGATTGATCCACGGCATCGGTACGGACACAATCTACACATATACTATGATATCTGGTTTCATAGTGAGAGCACTCAACCTTTCTTTTACTGGTTGGATGTCGGCGATGGTAAAGAAGTAAATCTGGATAAATGCAAGAGGAGTGTTCTTCAGCGTCAATGCATCCAATATCTTGGACCAGTAAGTTACTTAACTAATAACCATATAAATAATTAAGCGACTCTAATGTTTTCCTCTAATATGTATTAATTTTTATTTTTATTTTTTCCTTCTAATTGCAGAAAGAAAGAGAAGCGTTTGAAGTGATAGTTATAGATGGGAAGCTTATTTACAAGCAAAGCGGAGTAGAAGTGGAAACTATAGAGGGTTCGAAATTGATATTTGTGCTAAGCACAACTAGATCGTTGTATGTGGGCCAAAAAAAGAAAGGACTTTTTCAACACTCCAGTTTTCTAGCCGGTGGCGCCACCACCGCTGCCGGAAGATTAGTGGCACACAAGGGAATTCTGGAGGTACATACACATTCATTATACATACATATATATATATATATATATATATACATGCATGCATGCATGTACGCATCATATATTATAATCATGGACATGGTCGGTCATTTTTTACTTCAAAAAGCAAGACATTCAATCAATGTATTGACTTTTATTTTTCTTTTTTACTTTTTCAGGCAATATGGCCATATAGTGGTCACTATCTCCCAACAGAGGAAAACTTCCTGGAATTTGTAAGCTTCCTTGACGAGAATCATGTAGATCTCACTAATGTTAAGGTGCGTTGTTGTTGCATTTTTCCATGTCAAAATATATTTTATCCAAGATTTGGTTCGCAGGACAAAACAGCTGATGATGATTTTTTTCATTTACAGAGATGTTCTATTGATGATGACAATCCTTCATATATATCCACCGTTGAAAAATCAAAACCGGAGACTAAGGTGGGTCCGGATGTAACTAAACAATCAGATGCGGACGAAAGCATCAAGTCTACTTTAATCAGAACCGTTGATCAGCAAGAAGAAAAAGTTGTTAATGTTGATGGTAAACCACCATTGTTTGGTGTTTCCAAACGCTTGTCATGCAAGTGGACCACAGGTACTGGGCCTCGAATCGGGTGTGTGCGGGACTATCCTACAGATTTACAGTCGAGAGCACTGGAACAAGTCAACCTATCGCCACGTGTTGTAAATGGGCCGATTCCAGTATACGGCCCAATTCCTTCTCCAAGGCCCAGTCCAAAGGTCCGGCTCTCACCAAGACTTGCTTATATGGGCCTTCCAAGCCCAAGGACTCCAATTCCTGCTGCTAGCTAAGCTAGTAAGCTCTCTAGACACCAAAGGGGACAAATAGAGGCCACTGGCACTGACTAGATTTTTATTTTATTTTATTTTTTCCACCTATTCATTTTTTTTATTTTTTTTATGACTTAGTTGAGTCAAACACATATAAATTTAATTAATCTCTTTTTAAGTTCTGTTTATTATTTTTGATGTAAAGAGAAATAAGGAGATAATTATCCCCCTTTTTATATATATATGTTCCAAATTCATATTCTCTTAAATTCCAAGGCCATTTTGGGTTAATAAATATTATTTGAAAAGGAAATAGTCTAGGAAGTAAAAATATCAATTATGTGAGCCAACAAGGGCGTAGCTCAGCTCACACTGATTTTAATTTTAATTTTTTTTCTTCCACGATATTCATTTTTTTTTTTTTTTATGACTTAGTTGAGTCTAACTCATATAAATTTAATTAATCTCTTTTTAAGTTCTGTTTTTTATTTTTGATGTAAAGAGAAATAAGGAGATAATTATCTGCCTTTATATATATATATATATATATATATATATATATATATATATATATATATATATATAGTCTTTATATTATCAGTTCGTACTGATATAAAATATATTAGTTCCTTGCATGGGACCATTGGATTTAAAAGATACTTTGACAAATGCATGTAGCCAAGTCAAAGTATTTAAATCCAATGGCCCACATACAAGGAACTGATATATCTTTTATCAGTTCGAATTGATAATAGAAAAACTATATATATATATTCCAAATTCATATTCTCTTAAATTCTAAGGTCATTTTGGGTTGATAAATATTATTTCAAAAGGAAATAGTCTAGGAAGTAAATATCAATTATGTGAAAATATGAAATATGGGTATTGTTGATATTCTCAAAATATGAGAGATATTTTCATTATAGTAAAAATATCAAAAATATTTTGATGAAACATGTACATTTATATGTATTTGATATGATATATAGGATGAGTCGATTTGAACCAAACTTGAAAAATTAATTAGATTAAATGAGCATAATTTACCACATGGATTTAGCTACAATAAAGTAACTATATTACTATATTATAGTTTGAGTGAAAAGTAGATATTGAATAAATGATCCATAAAATTCAAAAAATAAAAAATCTAAAAATAAAAATATTTTCTTATGATAACTATCCATTATCAGTACAGTTCATTACAGAACAGCTAAACATATAGATTTAGCTACTTACACTCTAGTAACGACAATTAACCATTTTCAAACTGATATTTATTTCTTTGGAAATAAGAAACTGAGAGGCTTGGCACTGGCAGACAGAGTTGAGAGACTAAACATTGCCGTCCGTATCTCTCTCTAGCTGACTAGCTGGTGAGTCTCTCAGACTCTCAGTCTGTTTATACAAAGTACGTGTGTCCGTGGAATGGCAAAGTTGATAAGATCTCGTTCTCGTACAAAGATATATCTCGTCATAAACATTCAACAACAAGTGTCGTCATGAGACTTCTGGTTCTTCTTCCTTGTTAGGGTACGTAGTGGGGGTCTCTCTCTGCACCTCCCCTCTATAGGCCGGCCTCTTTTCTGTGTGGGCCCGTATGCATCCTTTTTGCATGATGACTAATCTTCAGATCTCTCTGTTGAATAATCACGTAAAAAGATTTTCAAAAGCATTAATTTATCATTTTTCATGCAATTTGTAAAAATGGATTACGTTAACATGTCACTTAAAAAAAATTATAAATATGCAGATTCCTACCAGGTCAGGTTCGTACAAGTGCACATCAAAAGGCTTCTCTATCGAAGCAAAAAGAAGCGCAGAGCTAGCTTTAATTAAAGATTTCCTGAATACGAGCTGTTAATTAATTTGGTCAAAGTAAATCAAGCCTGTGAGATCGAACACCAAAAATTAGTGATGAGATAATGATATGCATGAGTCAGTGAGTCCCATTTCAGTGATCGGGACACATCATTAAGCTGACTTCAATCATCCACCACTCATCTCTCTCTTGATCTTAATTGGATGGTCCGGATTGAGAGAGAGAGGGAGAGAGAGACCCCCTTGTCTCTTCTCTATCAACCCACCTGTATGATATTGACCCAACTTTGAGTATAATATAGATTTATTTCCAATCAAGGCACTATCATTATTAGGCTTCAGTGGCCTTTTGAAGTCACCAGTGCTTTCCTTTTATTGGAACCCAAAGACTATGAGAAGAGGCTCGACAGTCTAGGAAGCCTAAGGTTTTATACTAAATTCGTATATTTGTAGATTGTAGTAGGTTCTTTGGACAAGACAACTTTCAGTACAAGTTTACTGTTTATCTGAGCTTGTTATGATGTGATGAGATAGAGAAAGTTCAGTGTTAAAATACTAAAAATCAAAATTACTCTTTTCAATCTTATATATATTTTTTTCTTGAAATTGTTCCGGTGATCAACTGAGTTGTCTCATTGACAGGAGAAAAGTGCTTTCACTTTTTTGACAATAAGAAGGCAGAATCACTTGTTCCAGAAGCAAGATCCCAATATCCACCCACCAAGAAAGTTGATACAAAAAGAGAAAGCATACATACATATATACATATGTTTTGCTTAGTACTACATAGTTGCTTTTGAGTAGTTTTGTACTGTCCTTCTTCTTTGCCTGTTATTATTATTCCATTTCAACAGTCAAACAAAATTTCCCACTCAAAAAAGGCTGCATAAAGATCATTTTTCCCAATCTGAAAGGGGAAAAAAAAAAAACATGATGAAGAAAACAACAGTACTGTGCTATTTTCTGGTGGTAGCAACTGTGGAGATAATGATGGGTCTGGTTTCTGTAACAAGCAGACCTCACTCATCATCACAATCTTTTCCTGATCAAGGTTAGTGTATGTGTGTATATGTTTCTCTTTATAATTTATATGCATTGCATGCCCTTTTCCACTAGTTTGATTCTGATTTCATCTTTTTGTTCTTTTGTTTTTGTTTTTTTACTTTTTCTTTAACTGATATGTATGGTTCTCAGATATTCTTGATTTTCCACAACTTTTTTCCCTTTCAAAACTTGTCTCTTTCTGCTTTTGGTGTTTGCTTTGCTTGCTTACTCTTTATTTTCCATACTTGCTCAAACAGACCAAATCCCAAATTTCCCAGTAGCTGTCTCTCTCCCAAAACAGGTAAAATTAATTATCTCCATCTTTCTCTCTCTCTCACTTCATGAATTGTCTTCTGATTTTTTTATTTTTTTCATATATATATGTTTTAATAGGGAGTAGTATTACTTGAGGTTCAAAACAAGGCGGGAGGTGCAGGGGTTGATGGAAATGAAGAAGAAAGATACAGGGCACTAGGGAGATTAGGTTCAAGACCACCAAGCTGTAACCATAAATGTCAAGGGTGTGAGCCATGTGAGGCCATTCAAATTCCTGCAACTTCTGATCAAATGGTGCTTCAATATGCCAATTACGAGCCTGAAGGATGGAAATGCAAGTGTGGCACTTCTTTCTTTAACCCATAAAAAAATAAATTAATTATATTAATTGGATTAGATTTTCTTTTGTGGAGACTGGAGAAGGATACGCTTTTGTAGATTTGAGCTTTGATCAGCTAAAATTTAGTTAGATATAATATTGTATGTTAGTTAATTAACAGGTTTTGTTTTGGATTTATTTATGTTAATTAGTTAGCAAATTGCACTAAAATGTGAGATGCATCAATGATATTTTTTCCGGTTTTTCAATTTTACTTTTTATTTTTGCTTTTTAAAATTGTTTTGTTTTTAAATTTATGTTTTTCTTTTAATTTGTATATTTTCTAATTCAATTCAATTTTCAATTATTTAAAATTTTATTTGATTTCCACCATCTATGTTTGAGATAGGTGGTGGAGATCCATTTTTTTTTTTTAATGTTTTTTTTATTAATTTAATTTAGAGATCAAGGGTATTTTAGCCTTTTGAAGGTAACAGTTAAGTTTGACCTAACGGCAGGAGGGTGTGAATGTCAATTAATGATAAAGTTGTTTCTGGATGTAAAAGACTAAACCTCAGGGAGATTGAGTGCAATTTGCTCGTAATTAGTTTACGTATTTTTATTGCATTGTAGATGTATACTTTACTACATTTACATTCAGATTCTTGACTGATCGAAGTCAGATTTAATTTCAAAATATATATATTAAAAGGTAGTGGATTAGTTGGGAAGGGTTGATGCACAAATCAACCTAATATTGTTGAACGTCTCCAACCCAGAACCTAAATTATAATTAAAATCTGACTAGAAAATAAACTAATAGGCTTAATTTACATTAGAGATATGACCAGAATGGTTGTTTCTGCATGGATTTTTTTTTTTTTTTTTTAAATAATATTTTTCTTGTATCAAATTTGATTGTTATGATCATTACAAAATTCATATGGATAAGGATATCAGGTTTTGTTTTATTACAATACAATATTCATTTCTTCCAGTGGATTCCTCCAAACTTTTGGAATTAAAACATTTATTATATTATGTTAAAGACTAGCCCACTAAATGTATCATAATTCATAAAATTAGAAAATTATTAATTTTTGTTTTCTCTCTTTGTCTCTTCTTATGTATAAATTTTTCTATATACGGCCAGAGAGTATTTTTTTTTTTTTTTTTTTTTTTTTGCCCCCTAAAATTACATTCTCGGACCTTTTATTAATGTTCATTGAAATTAATCTTAAAATGTTAAATAGTATTTCTGTAAAACATCTATTTCCTTCAAATATATATATATATATATATATATATATATATTGCAGTAGAATAAGAGTTCTACCAATATTAGATAGTGTTGATCTATAGTACGGTATCCTAGTGTACATCACCTCTTAGTAAAGATGGTAGTGCATCTTTTTTAATGCGGAACCAGGTATTTTTTTACTGTTGATTTGGAAATCATTTATCCAAACACTAAACATGTTCATCTACTAACTGAGCTACGCTCCTGTACGTTGACAGAGATTTGGTCAAATCAACCACTATAAGTAGTTAAGTACGATTTAAAATACATCTCTCACTCCAAATGTTAGATATTAATCCTTTTATCATTGAATGTAACCTTAATTAACTCTTTAAGATCATTTTTTGTCGGGCACGTTACTACTATAGAATTAAATTGTGGGTGGGAGAATGAGAAAGGAGAAGCAGAAACAACTTCTTTGAGACTTTTGACCTGTTGCTCATAGTCATGCTCTTGGTACACCAATAGTTATTAGGTACATTCAATGATTAAAGTATATAGGAGCCGCGAGTGGGTTCCGTAATACAAAAGCACAAACGCACCATTTCCATTTAATCCTGTAATTTTACATTAACTTCTCCTCTAGATATCATCATATATTTAAACAACTATTAATCATGCTCTCCTAGATCGACTAATCAAGTCGCCCACGGCCTTGCAATCAGAATGCGTTGATGGAGGTTGGAGACAAATTTTTGGATGGAGGAATCTCCTCCCTTTGATAGGAGGAGACCTGTGGCACATTCTCTCTTAAAAAGAGTTTATTTTATTGTGTCGTGAGAAAAGACATTTCTGACAAATTTTCTTTTGTTGTATATATTCAGATCGTACATGCATCGCTTGATATCAACCCCGATATTGTGAGAGTTGATAACATGTGTGGCTGTATCTGAATCCTCTTTTTTCTATAAGCATAACTTAATTAAAGTTTCTTCAGAAAGTCTCGTGGGGCCAAAGCAAGGCAAACGTGTACGTAGTGGCCATAATATAAAACGAAACCTTTTTTACTTTTGTCTGTCAATTTTTTTTTTTTTTTCCAAATCATTTTAAATGTTTTTGTCATGCCCTCAAGCTTTCAAATTTGATGAAGATTCCCTTACTTTTGACCATTAGTTTTCTTTCAGAGTGGTTTGTGAGTAAATATTCAAACCAAACATGTAGTACCCAATCTAGACCCCAATGTTATAAGATTATATATCCATGTCACACATGTAGTGTTTGGTCTCAGACTCTCAATAGGTTTTGATATACCCATAATTTTGTATTATTTTTTATTAAAAAAAACGACCTAGCTAAATGGTGCTACTATCAACATATTTGGGTAGCAATTCAAGTGTTTAAGTGATTATCTTCCATATAACCTTAATCAAAAAAAGATTTTACTATCCTATATGAATACTGCAAGGTAGTTATGAGGAGTTATTATTATTATTATTATTTTAATTCTTTAATTTTTGTAGACACTTATATTGAAATCCATAACTGATCATGTATATATATATATTTTGACAAAACTATACACAACTTGTATACTCTTTAAAATCGAATGTGTATAATTATCGAATAATTTTGTAGAGTAATATATATTTTTATTTTTTAAACACTAACACAATTATAATATGAATAGTGTTAGCAAAACTCCTATAAATTAATCTCTTCTAAATTAATAAAAAAATCTCGGTCCTGATTTGGGTTAATGTAAAAAGTTAATAAACCCCTCCATCGTAATAATTAATATATATTTTTTGAAACTTAATTTAAAATTTCGGTTATAACTGTTGCATAAATTAATAATTTCATAAAAGTACAAAACATATTACATAAAATTCGAAAAACTATAAACATACTTCAAGATGCTAATTTGCATAAGGTAACCATGTTTGATATTTTTGACTTCATCATTTCATCTTTTGAATTATTCATAGGGTGAGTATCCTTACTCTCTAAGTAATCACATTTTCGTGGAAATTTCCTTAATAAATCATTCATAAATAAGGATTCTTTGAAAAAAAGAACTTTCCACAAAAAAGAAAAAAAAACCGACTAAATAAAGAAATCCCAAAAATGAACTTTCCCTAAACAAGTAAACAGACTTCCATAACTTTTCTAAGACAAAATAATATTTTGTAAGATAAAACATTTTAAATTAATAACTCCGTAAATTAATACTCAAATGGTGGGTCATAATAATGTTAATTTAATTTTTTAGACACTACCTATCCACATTTTTGTTTTTTGAAGCCCATGGGCCCAATAATATTAATTTAAAAGGGTTTTATTGTATTTAATTTAGAGTAATTTTATATTGCCCAAATTTGGTGTCCAAATCTGGTGTCCAAATGACGTGGCAATACTCTAGACAATTCATTTAAGTTGTATTAGATTTGCATGATTTAAATGAATGGACTAGAGGGTTGCCACATCATTTGGGTACAAGATTTGGGCACCAAATTTGGACAATGTAGCATTACTCTTTAATTTAATATGAATAGTGTTAATGACTTTAATAATCAAGCAGACTGTGTCTATAGTTAAACCACCTGGCCAGGGATATTATAGTAAATAAATTAAAACGAGAAGGTGTAGAAAGCAGTGGCATAATCAGCAAAACGCACGCAAATAAAATCACGTGAAGAAAACGCTCGGATAGAAGTCACGTGACAGGTACCCCACACCAGACAGTGCCGCGAAAGCTCCTCGGTTCCTCTTACGGAGAACTTTCGCCACGCGTAGTTAACACGCGTGGTCAAGCAAGCATTTCTCTCTCCACGACTCCTCCTAAAAAACGAGTATTATTTTTAAATAACAAAAAAATAAAATAAAAAAGAAAAAGAAAAAGAAAAAGGAGACCCACACACTTTGTCCGCTGTTCAAAGTAATTGCTTCCATTGGATAAACACCCCCAATGCGAGAAAATAAGAAAGTCTTTAGAGAGAGAGAGAGAGAAAGAGAGAGCGCGATGATGATAATCCAAGTCTTGATTTTATTAACCTAACGTTTCCTTAATTTTTTTTTTTTCATTTCGGGCAGAAATACGAAACCCTAGATCTTCAATTTTCATCTTCCTGTTCAATTTTTCTTTTTAAGGTTTTCGTCAGTTGTCGGTGCGGTTGATTCTGCTTACTGTCGTGTTTTTTTTTTTTTTTTGGTTGATAATTATTAGGTCTTTCTCTTTTCTTTATTGAAATTTTGTGGATATATTCGGTTATTAGTTAGGGTTTGACGTTAGAGTTAGGGTTTCCAATTCTGATTGTTTGATGGAGCCACGTGTTGGAAACAAGTTTCGGTTGGGTCGAAAGATCGGTAGCGGGTCTTTTGGAGAGATCTATCTCGGTTTGTTTAATTCGTCGTTATAATTTTGGTTTTTTGTTTGTATTTATGGATTTGTTATGTGTTGCTTAGCGTAATTGTGTGATTGGATTGTCTTTTGCAGGTACTAATATTCAGACAAATGAAGAAGTCGCCATTAAGCTTGTGAGTTTTCCATCTTTAAGTTCATGAATTTCTGTGATTTGTTGTAGGATTCAATTCTTTGTGCACGTGTTGTGCCTGATTTATATTGATTGCTTATTTCGTGGCTTGTCAACACTATGTAATATTGTAATTACAATTCTTGTATACCAGAAACTCACTCATTTATTACTTTAACAATGCTTGTGAAACAATAGAATTATTGATTGGATAATTAGGTGCAGATGTATGTCCGTATGGGCGACATAGGATGGGGAACTTAACTGTTACTTTGCAATGTTAAACTTAAGTTTTGATACTTGAATTGTGATCTTAAAGAAACAAATTACTCTTTTGATTACTAATTCATAGAAGGAAATTTGGTGGCCAGAGCAAATAGGTATTGGTAAATAAATGTTGGTAAATAATAAATGGAAGTTGTATTCGAAGGCCATTTGGAATATTATGTTTGACTATGCAAGCAATTTGATTACACCGAGTCACGGACAACCTTAATGTATTGGTTATGTGGTTATTTTAGTTTTATTTGAGGTAACTGTACGGATTCCTTTCCTCCATTTTTTACTCTGGTGGAAGCTACTATATAGTCTATTTAGTTATAATTGTAAGTAAAAGGTTTTACTTAATAATTTTGGTCTGACCTTGATACTGTTTAATGTCTCCACTTGGACAAAGATGTTTTTTAAAAATAAAAAAATAAAAGATGTTTTCATCTTTACACTGTTAACTGGTATATTTTAAGTTTTTTTAATTATTCGATACAAGAAATTCTGTTTCTGGACAAAGTTGAGGTTGGCCCAATGGTGAATCCCTCACACCCACATCAGTGAGATTGTAGGTTCGAATCATGTCTTCCTCCTCTAACTTTTAATTTTGTAATGGTTAAAAAATAAAATAAAAAGTTCTTTGTCTGTATTCATTGGAGTCGTACATTGGTTAAAGACATAAGATTGGTATCATGTTGGTTGACAATTACATGGTAATGGGTACTTAAATCGGGATCTTACCTTGGCCACTGAGTGGACTCTTATGGCATTAGCTCTGAGCTTCTTCTATGAACCATGTAGCAAGTAATATATATGTTATACATTGAAAATTGAGAGGTCACTTAAGAGGTGTTTGTTAGTGTTTTGTTTTGTTTTTATAAGTGCAGCAGATGGGTCTGTGTTAATGGCATGCAGAAATAATTATATCATGAAGATTGTGGAGCATTATGCGCCGAATTGAGTATTTTGAGAGCATTTATTACTGAAGAGGCTGTTAAGGATTACTTGTTTCTGTCAGAGGACAACTTTTAGCATTCTTCGTCAATAGTGATCACTATTTTTCACGAATTTTGATTGTAATGTGTATGATTTATTGGAAATTTTCTTTCTTCTTGGATATCGAATTTATGTTAGTTTTTGCTAAAAAATAGATATCTAACAAGTGAAGCTGAATGAGCTGGGATTATCTTATTTTATATTTCTTTGATTTAGGGTTATCACTTGAAAGTAATTTAATTCTTTATATGTTTGTATTTTGTAATTGGATTTCCTCATCATATTGTGTCATGTCTTATGTTGTGTTGTTTCCATTTCTTTCTAATCACTGCTCACTGTTTTATTGTTCAGGAAAATGTCAAGACAAAGCATCCGCAGTTGCTATACGAATCTAAGTTATACAGAATCCTCCAGGGAGGAAGTAATGAGATTCTGAACATTAAGTTTATCTTCTCCGTTTTTACAAGAATTGGAACTTTTATTAAATGCCTGTGATCATCTCTGTTTTTTTTTTTTGCATCTGATCGAGTTTATATTTACAGCTGGGATCCCAAATGTGAGATGGTTTGGAGTGGAAGGAGACTATAATGTTCTGGTGATGGATTTGCTTGGTCCTAGTCTTGAGGATCTATTTAACTTCTGCAGTAGGAAACTCTCATTGAAGACGGTCCTTATGCTTGCAGATCAGATGGTAAGTTCTGCTGATTGTTTACATTTTCTTTATTAATGGAATATAATTTCTGAAAACCGTAGATTAATGCTGCTCGACGCCTTTTCAGATCAATCGTGTTGAGTTTGTTCATTCAAAGTCATTTCTACATCGTGATATTAAGCCAGACAATTTTCTTATGGGCTTAGGAAGGCGTGCAAATCAGGTTTTTATTACTTCATCTGCTATATTTCATTTCTGATCTCAATATATCAGGTTTTCCAATGAATCTTCTTATTCTCTTGCAAATAGGTCTACGTCATTGATTTCGGTCTGGCTAAGAAATATAGAGATAGTTCAACCCATCAGCACATTCCTTACAGGTGAGAAGACTGTCTGTGTGTTCTGGCTGTAAGGTTGTTTTTGGGTGTTATGTCAAATAGATTTCATGCACTTACACATTAGTTGGGGTGTGAAAGATAGATAGTAAATTTGAATCTCTGTGCATATAATACAAACACTTTAACAACTGATATGCTACTACCGTTGACTTCCTAGGCTATTTTTGTGCTCATGGTTTCGGCAAGTATGGAAATAGCGTCTCCCTTCCCATTTTTTCTCCTTGCCTGTCTAATCTTACCTTTTGTTTTCCTGAAGTATATTCACCGATTCCAATCATTGTTCTCACTCTTAGAAATTTCTATCATATGCTGAATTGATCTTGTCTCCGTTAAACATTTGAATCAAGTATTCTTTATTTAATTTTCTAGTTGCTTTATATATCCATGGTTGTGGCCTTTGAGAGTTGGATGAAGGAATCTTGAGAGTTGGATGAAGGTACCAATGTTAATTAATTTTTTATAACTATGCTCTATATGTCGTTTCGGGTTATATGCTCATTTCATGTTGTTTTTGTGAAGATTCATAGCTGTCAATTTATATTGAAACATTAGGCTATTGAGATAAAGTAAGTCACTATGCCCACACTGAACGATGGTGACAACAATGGTGGTGGTAGTGCTCAAGTTATTGTCTTGATGTTAATGTTCTTTATACTGCTCCATTTTACTGGCAGACAGGTCTCCTGTCTCTGATCACTTTGCTCCTTGTCTCATTTGTCTGTTTTGTATTTATGTCTATAGAATTGAGTAACATTTCATTCATTTCATCGTGTGGATACTAAGTGGTAACTTTGGTGAGTGTATTGTTGATCGTTGGTCATGAAAACTGCAGGGAGAATAAGAATTTAACTGGAACGGCAAGATATGCAAGCATGAACACTCATCTTGGGATTGGTATGCTTTAACCTTTTTGCATTTGCTGTTCTTGGATTAGCGTTTATTATACTAATTTTTTTCTTCCCTGTATCTTGTACCCCATAGAGCAAAGCCGAAGAGATGACCTAGAATCTCTTGGTTATGTCCTTATGTATTTCCTAAGAGGAAGGTGAGTTGTTTTAGCTTGCTCTAGCTTCTTTTTGCATGCATTCTATTGATTTATTTAGTAATAACTCTTTTTTTCTTTTTAGTCTTCCATGGCAGGGATTGAAAGCAGGAACTAAGAAGCAGAAATATGAGAAAATTAGTGAAAAGAAGGTTTCTACTTCGATTGAGGTATTTAAAAAAAAAAAAAAAAAAAAAAAATGTTGAATGCATGCATACTCTTTCTCCACGTTTTAGAAACGTGAACAGTTGATCTGTTGCTTTTTTAGGCCTTGTGTCGGGGCTATCCAACAGAATTTGCATCATACTTCCATTATTGTCGCTCACTGCGATTTGATGATAAGCCAGATTATGCCTATCTGAAAAGAATTTTCCGTGATCTCTTCATCCGTGAAGGTTTGAATTATATATGTATTATGTTATGAATATTACTTAATTATTTTCCCAGCTTCATAATTACAGTTGATATGTGGTCCATTTTTTTAATTAGATTGATGGAGAGCAGTTACGTTTCATCTTCTCATTGTGTCTATTGATCTTTGCCGCAGGCTTCCAGTTTGATTATGTATTTGATTGGACCATTTTGAAATATCAGCAATCACAACTGGCCACACCTCCAGCTCGTGCTGCTGTAAGTGTTCTTTTGTACTTGTGGTTAGTTACTTCTGTTGGTCATCGTTATTGTACACTTTTGTATAACATTGTTCCCATTAGGTCCCTGGTGCCGGAACTAGTTCTGCAACACCCCCTGTTCTAGCCAGTGCTGACAGACAGACAGGTAGTTCTATGGTTTTGCTCTTTTGATTGGTGCAAATATTTGTGTTTATTGGCAGCATTTTTTTTGTTCCATCTGTATTTTAGTTTTATAGTGGATGTCCAATTGGAGTAGTCTTTCATTTTTTTCTTTCTTACTCCCAACGTTTTTTTCAAATTGTGTTTTTTTCCCCGGTCTTTCCCCATACGCTTGGGGTTAATGCTAGATGCCTATCTTTGTTGTAGGTGGGGAAGAAGGTCGACCAACTGGTTTGACTGCAATGGATTCCTCAAGGCGGAGAATGTCAGGTCCAATAATAAATTCTTCAAGCTTTTCGAAGCAGAAGAGTCCAGTTGTAAACGACTCAGCAATGTCTAAAGAGGCTATGGTAAGCTATTGTACGTTTATATATATTTGTTTTCATCTGTTGTATGATTTTCTTTCATGCATGATCTTGATCTCGGATTGTACATTTTTTCATGTTGTCTGATCACTGGTGCCATTTGAATTGCTTTCTTTGTTTTCCCACTCATGAAATATATACAAATGGAATGCTGTTGGCTGATTCCCAGTGGATGGTCCTAACTATTTATTGTTTTACGTCAGTCATTTATTTTTATCCATATTTTGTTTATAAAGTTGAAAATGGTGCAGTTGAATTTCCATAAACAACACCAGTTGTGCCGAATTAGGATTTTGGGTCATGTTACTATACAGGGGTCGTATATAGTCGCAGGGTTGGTTTCTAGTCATTGGATTTTAATCCAAGAGTCCACACAAATCATAAGTTTGAAAATTAAAAAAAAAATCTAAAAGAAAATAGACCACTCTAGTAACTACCATGTATGGGTGGGGAACCATGCAGATCTTGTATGGTAGCAAAATCTTAAGATTTTATTAAATGGACTTAAATTTGTGTTGTGCATGCAGTTGTCAAGCTCCAATTTTTTGGGCCGTTCAGCAGGTGGATCCTCAAGGCGTGCTGCTGCTGCTGTTTCTAGCAGTCGGGATGCATTTATCGGAAGTGAGTCTGATCCTCAACGAAGTCGCACTACTGAGGCAAGCCCTGGAGCAATGCATAGAATTTCAAGCGGGCAAAGAAGTTCTCCTGTTGGATCTGCAGAACATAAGCGCACTACATCTGGGAGAAACACTAGTCACATTAAGAACTATGAAACAACCCTGAAAGGCATAGAGGGACTGCATTTTGACAGTGACGAGAGGGTTCATTATTAGATGCGCAACCACTTTCTGTGGCATGTTGTAAATCACGAACTGGTTGGTGTGTGATGTTACCCCTTGCAGTAGAATCGTTACTCCCTCGGAGTGGAGATCGGATGGAAATTGTGATTTAGAGCCCAGGGAGATGAAATTTTTAATTTCTACATTCAAAGCGAGAATTGATTGATTGCGAGATATCAAAGTTTGAAAAGATGAATTTAACTGCAAAAAGTTGAGTCAAGGCTGTCCATAAACAGGCTGGTTGTATTTTCACGGCTACTTTTTTGTTTTCATAACAGTTCAACCCTTATTTCTGTGGTCAGCTGTTCTTTTTAAGCCATGTTTTTTTTTTTTTTTTTTGTCTTCTTTAAAACGTTATTTTGAACTCAGCTTTATGACTCGTTGGCCCTGTAAATTGGCCGCTGTATTGATATTCGGCTGCTAGTTGTCATGTTGAAGTTTCGTAACAGTTACGGTGGTGATCCATCGGCCTTGTATGACATTGGATTATTCATGTCAAGTACACTTGGTGATGAACAAGCGTAGAATGAAGATATAAAATTTAAGTTGTTGATAGGTTAAAGTCGGGGTGCAGCCATTCCTTTTGAGCATAAAAAAACGGTGCAGCAAATGGGAGTATGGAGTTATGGTGAACAACATGGTACTTTCATTTTTAACAATTTGTTTTGAATTTGTTCTTTGCAAATCAGCTTGATATTTAATCATGGATTTGAATGTGCTAGAGGACAAGCTTTTCTTACGTTTTCTTCATAGCTGTTTGTTGGAATGCTAAAGCTGCACTACTATAGTCCAGGCTCCGGCCAGAGACTAAGGTATAAACATTAACACCCTCTGCCACCCAAAGACATCAAATGCTCATTCTTGACACGAGAGTCTTGGACATGGGGCGGGTCGGGGCGGGTCAAGACCGCCCCAAACATGTAACCCGGTTTCAACAGTTGTCCCAAACCCGATCCGTTTGGGTCAAGAGTGTCTCAAACCCGACCCGAATGACCCGATTCATTTATGTAAACTTAAATTTAATATAACACGATAACTAAGTTTAATAAATATTAAATTCATTTGTAAAGTACAAAATACAAATCCTAAAATGACTTGAACAAAAATACATAATATATACAACATTTTCAGTATCAATAAAATCTATTCAACATTTTCATCAAAATAGTTTAAACATAATAAATTCAAATTGTTTTCTTTTCAACTAAGATAGGGTTTCCTTCTTTCTTTTCCTATATTTAAAATATATATATTTTAAAAATATATACATATCTGGGTCAAACAGGACGGGTTGGGTCAAAAGGGACCGCCTCATACCCGGCCTGATAACCTAGCTGGGTCAAGAAATATACCCCAAACCCACCTCGTTACCCGTTTTTAATGCTCCAAACCTGCCCCAAAGGGATCGGGATTTTTGCCGTCCCTACTTGGACATACAACTTGTGCGTTTCACTTCAAAGAAAAGCCAAAGACATCGATAGGAGTCAAGTAAAACACATGAATGGTGATCAATAATTCAGTTTTTGTCCATCAAGCAAGCTCTATCAATCGTATTGGAGTCTACAATTCAAAGGCTGGCTTTATGTTAATGCCAAAACCAACATATGCTAATCTCTAAATGAAATTACTGGGCAAACCATCTCAAGGAAACCTTTAAATCTTAACAACTGAACATTTATATATGTTAAAAGATGAGCAAAAATTAGATTAAAGGCCACCAATACATTGATAGAATCAGTAAACAGCAAAAGAAGACCATTCTTATTCATCAATAGCAATTCAACACTTTTAAATTAGCATATGCAATGACTATATAAAAGCAGTAGAGAAGAAAAAGAATCAATCACCACCATCCATAGACGACTCTAGAGTATCTGTCCTTGATCCATCTAAAGCTCTTCCTGAAAGTGCCTTTAACTTTGCCTTCAACGGTGTACACCTTATAGCTAGCTACCCTTTTCTTCCTCTGCAACTCTGGATCACTCAAACTCCAACTCTTTGAAGACGACCCATTTGTCGATTTGCCTTTTTTGAACTTCACATCGTTTCTCTGCTGTTCGCTCTGTGACTGTGTTGGCCCCACTGAAGATGCATAGCTCGCACTGTAACACCTCAGATCTTGCATGCCATTCACTCCGCCGTACGTGGACGCTGCTTCCGTTGACCCACGGTAGCTCTCTATCTGCATTCTTCCATCACCGCAAGATTTGGATCTGAAATCTTCCATCACCGTTTCTGAGGAAGTGAAAACAAAAAAGTCAAAAACTTGGGAGCTTTTTCTTGAGCTGGGTTTCGTTTCCTAGATTAAAAATTCCAACATTTTAATTTAGTTTTAATAGTCTAGAGAGACTCTAGAGGTGTGGATTAAGGTAGAATCGGCGGTGTGGTGCTTTGTGTTATGTTGGTAGTGGGATTGTGGTAATTTTGTTTTGCGAGATTCTGTGAAGCGCTGATTAAATAATCACTAGACTGGTGTCTAGATTCTAGCGTCGTTGGTGCCTAATAAGAGTTGGGATCCTCTCATTGGTCCTTGTTTTTCTTTGGTATTCTTCAACTGTAATTCAAATATCAAATTGTATGAGAGAGAAAAAAGTGAAACAATCTTGAACATGTATTTTGTATTTTATTTAGATGTCATTGGATTATGGAAAGTCAAGGAAAAACAAACCAATGAGAGAATCTTGATCCGTCTAATAAACGCTCAAATACTATTGAATTATAATAAAAAGGAAAAAATTGAATTATAAAGAAATGATGAATTAGCTTTTAGAAAACATTGTCAAATCTTGTCTGCTTTTTACTACTGTAATAAATCATGCTTCGGATCTACTTATTAGTACTTTGCTACGATATTTTTGAGTAAATGTTAGGTTTTCAATTTTTTTCTTTTAAAATTTCCTAAATTATATAACACATTGAGTTGTCAACCTCACATCCCCTACCATATAAATTCATGATTTATATGACGTTGACAACTCATTATACCATATAATTTGGAAAGTTTTTTGAATTTTTTTTTTTTGAAAAGACTAGCATTACTCAATTTTTTTAGTTATATATTAAATTTAAAAAAAAAATAGAGGAAAAATTGCTCAAACTCTTCTGAATTGAGGTAATATTTCATAATTTCATAAATATCCTTCGGAATCCATTGATTACCGTTAATTTTAAACGTTTGGTTGATCTTAAATCGAGGAATCGAGGAATGACCAAACTGCCTTTGAGCTAAAACCAGATGTGTTTGTTCAATTATGGCAAAATATTGTTGTTGCGTGCAATATTACCTAAGTTCAGGGTGTTTGTACAATTTCTGCAAAAAGTATTTTATTAGTGAGTTTTAGATGAAAATACCCCTCACAAATTAGAGTAATACTATATTGTCCAAATTTGGTGCTCAAATAATGTGGCAACACTATAGTCCATTCATTTAAATCATACAAATTTAATACAATTTAAATAAATTGACTACATTGTTATTGGTTGTTACATTATTTGGACACTAAATTTGGATAAAACAGTATTATTGCACAAATTAATATAGTTGACACAAGAAAAAAAATATATAGCTGACAAAAAAAAAAAAAAAAAACTAGGAAACCGACAAGTCATAGGTTTGAATGAGAGATGAGGACTGAGGAGTTCGATTTACAAAAGAAAATATAATCCGATCAGTACTGGGATTATCAAAACCCTATAAATCCCACTTGTTCTACTTTGAAAAGTCTATCAAAACAATACAAACAACATCAGTAATCAAATTTCAGTGATGGGGAACCCGTTTCTGCTGTTGTGCGATGAGGATGGGGAGGTTGATTTGTCGAAGCTGACGGAGAAAGCAGCGGAGATGGAGGTGAAGAAAAAGGAGAGGATCCAAGAAATTGAGAAGCAAAAGAATATCATTAATCCTCTTCTCCTTCCCTCCTGCCACAATGATGACGATGAAATAGAAGGCGATGGGTGGAAGGTGCATGAAAGTAGACGGAAGAGGAACGGCGAGAAGGGAGGAGAAGCCGATGTGGGGTCGGAGACGGTGGTTGAAAAGAAGGAGGAGAGTGGAGGATGGGAAGAAGAAGTAAATGTATATGATCAGGGGTTGCTGGTGGAGGAGATAACAAAAGGAATACAGAAGATGAAAAGAATAGTTGAGGAAAGGATGAAGATTAAGGCTGCTGACATTGCCATTCATTCCAAGAAGAAAAAGAATGCCATTAGAAAGCTTTACGGAAAACACCCTCGTTGATTTATTTATTTATTTACATTAACAGTAATGCTACACATCCCACCTAAAATCCCACTTTTTTCATTCCACTACATGTGGCATGTGAGGTGTTAAATTGTGAGTGGATACATGGGGTAGGTGTCATTAATGTGTATCCACTTACAATTTGACACCTCACATGCCACATGTGGTGGGATAAAAAATGTAGGATTTTAGATGGGATGTTTAGCATTATTGTTACATTAATTGGGTTTGCTTTTAGCGTAGTGGATATTAGAATATGTTTGTTTTGTTTTAATGAAAAGTTTAATTAGTTTTAACTTTTAATTGATTTTTACATTCGGATCATTCTATTCTATTCTATTTGAGTTTTCTATAAATCTACGACTCTTTAGACGAATTAGTCCAATTAAGTTGTAGTCATACCCACACAACATGAGTTTGGTGGAATGGTTTGTCCTTCATATCTATATTAAAGGTTGAAGTATTGTAATATTTTTTTAAAAAAAAGTTGTAAAGAATGGCTACTTGAACCAATACTATATATATATAAATACAGTCTTTCTATTATCAGTTCGAATTGATATAAAATATATCAGTTCCTTGCATGTGGATCATTGGATTTAAAAGATGCTTTGACAAGTGCATACAGCCAAGTCAAAGTATTTAAATCCAATGACCCACATGCAAGGAACTGATATATCTTTTGTCAGTTCGAATTGATAATAGAAAAATTGTATATAAATAATCAATTTCACAAAAGCTAATTCTTAAAGAACACAAATAAAACTCCTATATAAAAAAAAAATAACACAAATAAAACTAAACAATTTCAAAATCAAGTGAAGATTTATTGTGACTTAGATTATTAAAATTTTCTTCCAAATGAAAAACTCTTCTATAGGAATATTAGTGGTGACACGGTTCCGGTCCGGTTCCGGTTCCGGTTCCGCGGTTTGATGGAACCGGAACCGGAACCGCTATATGCCGGTTCCGGTTCCGGTTCCGGAACCGCCGGTTCCGGTTCCGGTTCCGGTTCCATTGGAACCAGCGGTTTTGAACCTTTTTTTTTTTTTTTTTTTTTTTTTTTTTTTTTGTTTTTTTGTTTTTACAAAAAAAAAAAAAAAAGACTTCTCTAATAAAATAAAATATATAAATGACAAATTACAAAATTAAATTAAATTATAAAATAAAATTACAAATGACTATTTATGGGTTCTTATGGATGCTTGAACCATGGTTGCAAAAGAAAAACACAAACTAAACTAGCCACTAAAGCCACATTCAATACTTGTATAATATTTCAAACAAAAACTATAAGTAGTATAAAGGATTTTTAAAAACGTGTACATTTACACAAAGCCTGATGTTAAAGTAATTCTCCGGACCAAGACGGGCATAGATGTGGTGTGGGATCGGGAGGAAAAAGTTTCTTACTACGTTTAAACGAGATTCGAAATAGACACAACACTTAAAAACACTTTTTTTTGATGAAAAAGGGGTTTTTAGGGCTCGAAAAGTGGCCACAAGCCCTTTGGACTTGCTCCCATCGCATTCCTTGCATCGTTCTATATGATTTCAAAAAAAAAATTACCTGATTCGGACATCCGAGCACAAAGTTATGGCCTTTCAAAGTTTAAGGCATATATAAATACATTTTACCGCAATTTTTTTTTTAAGGCAAATTTTTTCTATTCTCTCATTGGAGAGAAATTAGAATTAGAGAATTCAGAAGAAATTGGTGTGAGGAAAAATGAAAGGGGGTTGGTATTTATAGAAAAAAAAAAAAAAAAAAAATTATTGTGTGAACCGGCGGTTCGAACCGGAACCGGAACCGCCGGTTCCAATCCGGTTCGAACCGCCGGTTCGACCAAACTCTTGAACCGGAACCGGAACCGGTCTCCGCCGGTTCAGGTTCCGGTTCCGGTTTTTCCGGTTCCGGTTCCGGCCGGTTCCGACGGTTCCAACCGGAACCGTGCCGGGTCTTAATAGGAATCATAAACCATAATTTAAAATATATAAATTGATCGATCCAACACTAGTTATAGTCAAAGCATGTCTCAAGTTCTTTTCATAAAAACCGTAAATAGAAACATTATAATAATAAAAAAAATAGGAAATTGCTTGAGTACTAACCGGTCAGTACCAAAATACTGATCACACCAATAGGGTGTTGCCACATGGCTTTTTTTCATTCACTTTTTACATTTATCTCCTTGCATTTTAAGAAAAATCCATATGGCAACACCTCGTTAGCGTGATCAGTACCTTGGATACTGCGCAGTCAATACCCAAGCAATGTTCTAAAAAATATATATATAAGAATATCTTCGATAAGATGAGGCCAAATACTATAACATTGCTCGTACACTCGTTAGATATAATTTTTTTACAATAGCTTTTCAAAGTCCTTATTTATCACTTACACGTGTATGTAATAAACTAATAATCTTCAATGTTCCAACTTCCAAACGAAAACGAAGTTGACTACTTGACTAGACAAATTTGGATCTAATCTGGCTTTTTAAAAAGGAAACTTGAGTTTGAATGAATCAAGATATTTTGTTTAAGCGTCGGCGAACCAGTAACAATCTCTATTTTAGTAATCTTTTGTGTGGTTTAACATGTTAAACTTTATCACATGTTATCATGTGGGAAGTGGGAACTATAAAATTTAAATCTTTGAAATCTTACTTTCCCAACACCTAAAAATGAAAAGTGAAGTTTGGTTCACATGGAAATGAAATAAAGTCATTGCAAATTTTGACTAGTCATTTTAATTCCATAACGAAACCTGCACAAGTACACACTACTGTGGAAACCGGCACTGCCATCAAATTTTTACTTTCAAAATTGCCTGTATGTATATATATATATATATATATTTGGGATCATATTGACAAAATCTACTCAAAAAAATTGTATACATGACGTGATCAAATATCTCCGCAGGATACAGCATCGAACGTTTTTACTCTAATTAACGTGATGCCCTATAATAAAATGAAGTTATCCTGCAGAACTACTGTAAGCAACACATTCCACAGTCTCATCGATATTACAGGAGTTGAGACGTTTATTTAGCTTGCCCTCCGCGATTCATCAAGTCGTGGTAATATAGAAGCACGCACATGGGTTGACCAAATATGCAGAACATGAACCAGAAGATCATATTTCCCACCTGGAATTTGGAAAAATAAAAAGATCAGTTAACATAGCTAATATGCATTTGAAGTACCTAACTATTTTTCCAATTATAATATCTCAACTCAAAGTAACAATAGAGCTGAATTGTTTTGGTTCCACCTTTTTTTGTAGATAACATTGTTATGTTGCTCCAATAGGTTTATGACAATCCAAAACTCAATTAATTTTTTAGGATTTCATTCGAGCACTAAGTCCTACAAAAAATGTAGTACCTACTTAAAATTATGGTGATCAGATTTATCTATCGATGTGATTGGAATCTATCTATATCCCGAATAAACATGCCTTAGGTTAGCACTTAAATCAAAGAGCAAAAGATAGAAGAGAAAGCACAAGAAATTAATCCCCCCAAAAAAGACATAAAAGTTGATGATATGTATTAGTTTGGTTTCTTAGAAACTGTGAAGAAAAGAAAATAAAGATAAAAAAGACCATACTCTATTGCTCTGCAATCATTTATTATTATTTTTTTTTTACGAAATTGTTGTAATTTTTAGTTTCTCCAAATCTCTTTCCAGAGGTGGAAGTTCAGTAGGCCTACAGCCTCCAGCATCCACTTCATTTGTTTTCTCACACATCAAACAAACACGATAATGAATTTAACAGTTTCTCCTTCAAATCTTTCTGCTGGTCACAGCAACCATGAATAAGAAGCTGAAAGAACCTTGTATTATGAGGTATTTGGCCCTATAGCCGAACTGTTATAGATTCAAATAAGTTCTACAGTCTTGCTACATTTTAACTAAATTAGCGCTTCTCAGGTGTGGGATCCCAGATATAGTCAAGTCTGGAATCAGGATTCTCTAACTTTAGAGAAATAGTTCTCTAAATGCTAAAATTGGGATCCTGCACATATCGTTAGAGACGTGGTTCTCTAACCTTAGAAAACCAATATCCCGGACATAACTATGTCTAAGATCCTGGACCTGAGATTTTTTTTTTTAACTAATTATCTCCATAAAGTTATTATAGATATAGGCAACTAGAACTAGAATGCTGACAAATGAGATAGGCTTGTGTAACTTTATAAAAGAAATTATATATATATACGAAACATACCATTGAGTTCATGAACCTTGATTGCAGAAAATTGGTGATCAAGACTAGTGGGACCTGATTCAAAAATTTATGACAAAAACAATTTATTAGTCTCAGAAGGTTAAACCAATGTAAGAGTAAGAACTAACTAGTTCTCTTTAATTGTAATTTTCTGCCAAGGAGAGATAGAGCTGTCAAATGGGTTGGGAAGCCCAATGTTAGAGAACTCACATGTGAAACTAGAGAAGATAAAATGAATCCCACATTGAAAACATACAAGGCAAGAGAAGTTATATATATTAATGGATACCACAACCCAAATAGGCTAGTCTTTTGAGTTGTAAGGCTATATGCCTATATTTATACACCACTTCTCATAAACATCAAAATTACAACAATTATGCAACAAAGCTTTCGACAAACGTCATATAGGCCTAGGCCAATCTGCATCAAATGGAAATTCAAAAAATAAATATATAAAAGGCCAATCAAAGCCAACTTAGGCTTATATGTGAGGGTGTGTGTGTTTGAGCTTCCATGTGAAGCTAGAGAAAAGATGAGATGAATCTCACATTGAAAACATATAAGGCAAGAGAAGAGGTTATAGCTCCAAATTTCAACAAAATCCACTATCCTAGTAAAAAGAAGTTAGAACGTTCTTACCTGAAACATTATTCCAATAAAAGCCCACCACTTGAAAAGGTGGCAAGGAACAGCAATACACAACTGTTGATAAATAACAATGTCAAATAACAACATAAGCAAAAACTCAAACTATCAAAGATTGTAAATCAAGGAAAAAAAAAAGGAGTGAATATTGGAGCAACACAATGCAAGCTGGTGTAAATAGCTACAGGAAGTGCTTTACTCATCTATCAGAGCAACAATTAATTACATTCACTTTGTTCAAACAGGTTTCTTTCACTTCGAACAGACAGAACATGAAGGTCCAGCAATGGTTTAAAACCTGGACATTGATGACTCATTATCATGTGAGAAAGTGTAACTCTAACATTCTGCTATAATCATTTTAAGATGTAAGGGTTTGTACAAAAAATACCTAAGGACATTCCACCCATTTCATATTAGCAAGTATTATAAATTTATAATTTCTAAACAGTCCCTCCTTTCTTCCCCTCCTATTTATCATTTCTGAAATGACTGACAATCACAGGAACCGAGCCTTCCCCTCACTATTTCTTGTTCATTTTCAAAGCAACTAAGCAAGACCCTTCAAGACCGTGGATACTAGTAGTACCTATGTCAAATACCTAAAAAATGTAAAGAATATACAAACTATGGTAGGTAGATTAATGCTTAATTCCTGATTAGTATGATTTTTTTTTTCTGAAGATGTGTATAAGTTTAATCTAGAATTGAAGTATATTCCCTATAAGTCACACCCCAAAGAAAAAGTGAACTCCAAGATACAATGACTATCTTTGCTTTCTAGAATAAACAATTACTCTAAATAAAGCTTGTGTACAAAAGATTATAGTGATTCTCTGAATATATTCAGCTTGTAGACACAATGATAATGTAGCAAAATTAATCATTAGAAGTTTCTATTAGAGTGCTTAAATACTATTGTTGGGTTATTTCCTAATAGCTTAAACTTTTAGGTCTAACGGTAATTATTATGGTAACATAGCCCTGTGTGATTACAGTTATTAGTTATTGGAATTTGTTTTGTGCCTCTGTTCGGGGCTTTGGAGTTTGGGCTTGAGCCATGTGGCAAACCCATTGGGTCTTGCATGTGAGAGAGTAAGAGTACTTACATATTATTGTTGAACCATTTCCTATTAGCTTAAGCTTTTGGGTCTAGCAGTTACTAACAATTTCAATTCCCTTCTACAAGAAACAAGCACTAATCACAACAGATGATAACATGGAGAAAGTAAAAACTGTTATACATACCTCGTGGAATACAGCCGAAACTAAGAAGGCGATGACAATGGCACCTCCCTGGATAATGAAGCAAGAACAAATGAAATAAAAGATTTTGAAATAATAGCCACAACAACCCAATTGTTGAATTTATTCAAAGAATAAAACCACTTTTATTTTGGATAATATATGCTATGTTACTCCCACAGTTAAAAACTAAAGAAGAAGAGCAAGTAGCTTTATCTACCAAAGTGCAAAAAAAAGGCAGACTTACCTTGGGAACCCCATGTCGTAAGCACGGAAAATAGACATGTCGAACCATCCATTTATGAACAGGCTGTGATAAAAGATTTCATCAAAAAAACAATTGGCACTTTAGGAAATAAACATTGTGGATAAGAAAGATGTTTTAATTACAGAAACAAACAAATGAATACTTAGGAAATCTAGAAATAGCATGAGATCTCCTGTCTTATGATGCAAACCGGAAGATTAATCCTTTATATTTTCATTAATGAGTCCACCCTAAAACAGGCCATGATCTTCCTAGTGTTGAAATTAACTGAACCAATAGGAAGCAAAAGCCTGACTCACTATGCAACAGGTGCAAAATATATAGGGAAAAAATTCATAAGCGAAGGCAAGATGAAGCTATAGATTTAGAAGGAAATCATAAAAAATGCCATCACCCATTAGTGGCCCCCCATGTCATTTTACATCAACTACCTATATAACAAGAAGAACAGTGATGATGGCAGCAAAAACGACATTACAACACAGTAAACACAATAGCATTTTATAATATCAAAGGGTTAGCTTTTCATCTGAAGAAAAAGGGTCGATTTTTTATGTAAGATATAGGAGTTAATTTGTTCATGCGAAGAAAAAGACAGTACATTAAAACACTTTGGTATTTTCATAGTTAACATAATCCACCAGGGCCACCACACACCGGTGAAAGAAAAGTAAAAATAAATCATGAAGATTGTATTACAGTTCTAACAACCACAACATATTAGAGTGGGAGGGTGGGACCAAAGAAACCGTATAAAATTGCAAATTTCACAGCAGCAAAAAGAAGAGCCATGACTGTGGCAATAACCTCCATCATAACAGTTGATAAGGAATTGAAAGTTAGTAAAGAATCATACCATATTCCACATTCTCCAGTACTGATGACAGCCACAAAACAAGGAAGTGCATGCAAAAGACACAGAGTTCCTGAGTTTAATTAAGCAGAGATAGTTGAAATAAAACTAAATAAACATTTCCTAGGATATAGGATCTACCTCCTCTATGGTTTTTGCATTCCACCAATCTTTGTAGAACTCCCGATCACCAAAACAAAGCAGCTCAGCCAGTATATTCAACCTATATTAAAAACTATAAATAAGAACAATGTCTAAAAGAAGATAAATATTATAAGATGTAGAACTCCCGATCACCAATTGATGAGCATGACAAGATTTTTATAAATAAAGCAAACCTATGCCTGGGTGTGCAAGTGTGTGTGTGTGTGTGTGAGAGAGAGAGAGAGAGAGAGAGAGAGAGAGAGCTATGTCTTAAAGAAGATAAATATTATAAGATGTAGAACTCCCGATCACCAATTGATGAGCATGAACAAGATTTTTATAAATAAAGCAAACCTATGACTGAGTGTGCAAGTGTGTGTGTGTGTGTGTGTGAGAGAGAGAGAGAGAGAGAGTGAGTTTATGAATAAAGGATAATCAATTTCTTCCAAAAGGGGGGATTTGAGACTATTGAGTGATGGGTGAAGAAGGTTAGTCGCTGGTGAATTTGTAAAGTTTAAATTACACACACAGATAAGAATTTTGTTATGATCAGTTGCCACATTTAAACGCTCTAGAATCAAGTGCAAAAAATTAACTGAGACTAACAGCTACGTAATTGATCATGATATTACTCAACATAAAAAGATAAAGAAAACTTAACAGGTACTAAAAATTTTAAAAGAGAAAGAAGACTATGCTCCACTAATCAAGAAGAGTAGACAAACCAGAGGTGGAAAAAGCAGTAGAACATGCACAGCCACACATAAAGGTTTGGAACCGATAGCTTCAAAACTCTCTCTATCGCATATAAAAGGTTCCCTTTCAATGGGTGTTGTGAATTTCGAACAATGGGATTGATATACTGTAGAATTATACCAAGAAACCGTGTCAGGATCCATGTGCCTCCCAAGAAAAATGGTACAGTAAATCTTTCTCAGATCATAAAAAATACTACTTACTTGTTCTATTATGAATCCCATAACTCCAGTAAATATTATTAACTTGACAAATTGACGAACCACCCAACCCTTACGAACACATGCTGTACGTGGATAACTTGTCTACAAAAGCAATCATGAAAAATATGAGATTTCCATGACTATATCATCATAATAACTGAAAAACACTATCATGTGAGATAAAAACCATGCTCTTTAATCCAAGTACATTTTTGAATTTAGCTCTTTTACAGATTAACAGAAAGAAAAAGAAAGCAATTATGTTATAACACCTATATAACTGAAGATGAGTTACTGTATTGAGTTTTCAAGCAAAAGGCAAACTAATATTAGACCTAGTGAAAATATGTAACACAAACTGCTACTCACACACTGTATATATGGAAGAGAAAAATAAAGAATGTCCATTCTAACAACTTCCATCAATAAATTTCCTATAAATGACAGAATAATAAAATATGGCTAATATAGTAATATATAATCACAGCTGAACGAAATGCCATGCAAATTCACAGATGAATACTTCTACACTTCCGAACATATGTAGAGCAAGCATATAATATCTAAAAAGAACTCATATTAAGAACCGTAGAATTTTTTTTCTTCTTCTTTTTTTAAGTAATTTTATCAAAAAGCATCAAGAACACGCAGAGTATTACACATTTGAACACCGGCACAAAAATACCTACAAATTTTCCCTATGATGTTTTGTATGACTTCAAAAGTTGATGTGTGCAAATGTTTTCAACATATAAGATACCAATACCTCGGTTGAATTCCTCAACCTCACTTCAAACACCAACAAAAACACATTTGCTTGCGCACAGAAAAAAAAAAAAAAAAAATGAAAGGAAGAGGACAAAGAAATAGAAACAAGACACAAAAAAACTTGTTAAAAGCCTATGTTTAACTGCCTATACATGAAACTATACTTGACTTTCCAAGTATATGTTGAAAGTACGCCCAGAATATTTCAAGGCCACTCACCGGGTCATAATCTATGTGTAGCCTATTAAACTAAACACACGCAGATCAGCATGGTTAAAAAGAATAACTCCAAGCATATTAATAATGATTTCATACATTAGAACAATGCCAAAAAAAACAACAATCACATACACAAACCATTGTCAAACACGTTTCCAGATCCATTTTACACAGAATGAAAAGAATATGCATCCACAGTTCATAAATAATGATATCACACATTTATCAACCGGATAAAAAAAAAAAAAACTTCATTCCAACCATCATACATAGAATATGATAAGTTGCATTTTCCTAAAAGTGTCATTGTCTAAGCTAAAATGTAAAAAAAGACAGCAAAGAGATATGCCAAAAAGAGGCAGATCAAATCTTCAGTTTTATTTGCACAAGGAACTTGTTCGTTACCTGGTAACATAATGTAGGAGCAACCATGAAGTACACCAAACTCTTGAAGCTAACGTCATATGAGCAATCCGCATTTTGAGAACCAGATGAGGCAACCCCCTGACATCACAAAAGAACCTTATTGATTAATAAAGTAAAAGCATTCAGCAATGACCCATTTAAGGAGATCATTGCAGAAGGTGAAACATCCATCAGATTTAGTAAAGTTAAAGAGATGGAGAGAGAGATCTATTGTTTACTTGTGAAGAATCAAAATTCTAATTCCAAGAATACTCAAGAGCTAAATAGTGTGATCAGAATGCATGAGTTTTTGTGCCTCTGATTTTTTTTTTTTCCAACTTATTATGAAGATATTGAGCAAATTCTTTTCCATACATTGAATTTCAGCATCCTATAGAAAATTTTAAAAAATATTTCCTCCTCGGTCGGCACTAACACTGCAATCTTTTTTATATAAACAGAAAAGGATTTTTCATTTGCGATGTTTATCAGTATATTTTTAAAAATATCACCATACCTTATCAACTGACTTGGCAAGTGATCTCATGTCATGGTTTGTATGAGCATAAGATACCAATTTTAACCACACGATGCTAGCCAAGAGCATTAACGTGATGCCAAAAAGAAAAGCAGAGTCACACCTGCACAGTTCAAAGTCAAAAAAAGATTTTCACCAGAATTAATAACAGCCAAGCAATATGCCTAGCACTTGAAGCAGGCAACATTCTTATAGTGTATTATGTTCACATAACTAATTACTTGAAGCAGGCAACCTTCTGATAACCAAAGAATAAAACAGTATTTAAATGTAAATTCAAATGAAAACTGACAGGAAAATCATAGAACTTACCGAAGGATCACGAGAACTGGATATAGAGCTGACACTGTTGTAATGATTACATGTAGAACAACAACAACCTGCATTATTAGAATTGAAGTTAATATCACAAATTCAGCCACTGATACCAGCTCTATCATAATTGTTTTTTTTATTTTTTTTTATTTTAAAGCACGAGAACAAAATCCTACAATTCAAACAGCAAAGAGATCTCTGTGGCTACATCCCAATTAAATGAAAACTGGAAAAGCTTTTGCTGTGCAATTGCACTTGAATCACTTACAAGTTCGGATACATAATTTTGTTGCGCCAACTTTTCAACTACGAAGGCCGCAAGTGGGAAAATGGGAAGAGTAAGACTGCAAAATAAACCAGAGCAAATAAAACTGAAAGCACGATATTGCCTTGAAACAATTCATTTGTCAATGCAAACTAAATTCTGACGAAAGACATTACCAGCACATAAGAAGTGGCCAATCGCTCAATGACTTTGAGCTAAACCAAAAACCAGTTTGAATCAACCAACCATACTGCAACAATAGTGGAGACAATAATAAGCCAAAAAAGTCTATGAACTTAAAACGACATTGTTTTGATAGAAAAAGAAAGGTTGGGACCAACCTTCATTAAATTTTCGATGATAAGCCGGCTGTTAACGGCAACAAGCACTACTATACATAGATTGAATAGACCTGCATGACTCTGCTATAATATGACAAACCAATATATGAGAAATTATGTTACATCACCCCAAAAAAAAAAAAAAACTTTTAAAATCGTTTTAAAATTTAAAGACAAGTATTATTATTTTAAGTAAAGGATTTTTATTGTTGTTCATAAGGATAACTGATTCTACCTGCTTGAAAATTGCATCGGAGCTGAGAGGACTCTCTTTAATTCTGCGATGAGCCGGAACAGAGGGCCGATACGTGAATTTTATATCGAATCCATCGCGATTGTCTCTTTTCCTGACGACTTCGCCGTTCCTCGCCGTCGAATTCGCCGAATCCACCGGACCACCGACGGCCACCGCCTGGCCATTGGCCTGATTGTCCAATTCGGATGCGTTCGGTTTGGAAGTCGAATCCGCCACGTCTCTAACAGCGGCAGCGCTCGGCCTCCTCCGGAGCGCGAAATCGAGATCCGAGTCGCTCATTGCAGTAGTGGTCGTAACTCCCACTCCCACACCGTCGAGCGAGTCCGACATCGCCATTCGAAAAATCAGTAACACCAAAACACGAATCGTATAGCAGAAGCTGACAGCGATTGATAAACAAAGAAGAGATAGAGATAGAGAGAGAGAGAGGGAGATATTTGTAGAGAGGAAGAGAGAAACTGCAAAGACGAATTTTAGCTTTAACGAGTCAGTGTACCTACGTGTGTGATGTGTCTATCTGTGTTGTTGTTTAAATATATATACAGACTTCCAGGTTCCATCATGCAGAAAACTTAGCATTTATAAACTCTGAATTTAAATTAAATGATTTAATAAATACCTTTTAAATAATAATAAAAATTAAAAATAGTAAATATTAATGTATTAATAAAGAGAAGATGAAATATATAATACGGTAGCGGTGGGTGGCGGTGGCGTCGACTGTCCAAGAAGAAGAGACAAATAAACCGGATTGGAAGTAAAGAGATTTTTTCAAAAAAAAAGGAAAAAAAATCTAATATTCAACTGATCAGGTCCGTTCGAAATTGAGATGACATGGGACGGATTAAGGATTTATTGAGACCGGTCGATATCGAAATCAAACACTACATACGTATCCGAACTGTGGCTTACCTATTGTTGGAGATATGTGTAGAGGATATTACTACGGTCCTCACGAGTACGTACCTTCCTGGGCTGGTTTTTTAATAAATATTGTTTTTTAAAAATGAAAATCTTAGAAGTTCATGACTATGATTTTATCTCTTCAAAATGTCAATAACTCAATACATATCTTTGATAACATACATATTTGATTACGTATATATTGTTATTGTCCTACCATTTCCATATTTAAAAAAACATAAAAATTATTATTTAATGTAATTAAAAAAAGAAAGTTAGAAGACAAAAAAGAATAAATACGTGGTGTGGATAATAAAAAAAAAATAATGCTACTTTACCTAAATTTGGTGTCCAAATCTGGTACCCAAATTTGGTGTTCAAATCTGGTGCCCAAATGATGTGACAATACTCTAATCCATTCATTTAAATTGTATTAGATTTGCATGATTTAAATGAATGGACTAGAGTGTTACTATATTATTTAGACACCAGATTTGGATACTAAATTTGGACAAAGTAACATTACTTAATATTTTATTGTTTATCTATGGTGGGTCGTGGGTCGTGCCAACAAATAGAAAAATAAAATAGTGAAGAATTAAGAGAGTGACATCATAATTCATAACTAATTAAAAGCTTTTAGTTTTAGCCTTTAGGTATACAAATGTATCATAAACAGAGTTTAAAAGGCACATTTATGAGTACAAAGCCAAAATTAAAATTAAAAAAAAAAAAAAAAAGCAAAGCCTCATCTCACGAAACAAATATTATAATTTTGTTGTATTATTATTATTTAATTTTTTACTGTTCTTGCGAGATTGAGACGCAATCTCCTTGATAGAATATTCTTTGTACCTAACTCTATCAAATATAATAATCGAATTCTAATGTCGGCTTATTATTAAAGCCTGAAAGTAGTAAATTCCTGATGAGTGATGATGCCATTTTCAAATCATTATTTGAGGTTTCAAAGATTAAACCGACAGTTAATGGATAACATCTTTGGGCCCAGCGGCAGCTTCAGAGGAACAATGACAAAACTTATACTAATAATTGTTAGATATCTATGAAATCTATCTTCTTTTTTTTCCTTGTCAAAGGATTGAAATATAGTATTATTATTTTTTTTTAAAAATGGCACATGTTAGAAATTGACTGTAACAGGAAACACAATAATTACATGGATAGAGACAAGACAATTGCCAACAGAGGTGTAGCTCAGCTGGTAAATGGATAAGCTTAGAGTTTGGGCAAATGACTCCCAGATCAATGACTCGAATCCTACTAATGACGAAAGCTTTAAAAAAAAATATCTAGTCTCGATTAATAGATATTGTAAACAAAAAAAAAAAAAAAACAAGACAATTTATACGGTAATTGTCTTGCTTAATGTATAATTTTATAATATTTAAATTTAATTTAAGATTAAAAATAATTAAATAGTTTTGAAAATAATTGATGATAGTTAGATTACACATTAAGCAGAATGTTAAAAAAAACATAGAGGTGTCCCTTAAATAATAGTCAACCCAAGTTCATCTAATGGCTCGTTTGGCACGCCGCACTATAATGTATTAGGAGTTTAAAATGTATTAGAATAATACAATACAATACTTGACTTGTTTTGCACAGTTCACTGTATTGTATTAACTAATTCCACATACGGGTTCAAAAAATTTGTGTCACTATTTGGGGCGCTTTTTGTAAGACAGGCACCACATTACTAATTTAAGTTTAAAAGACACCTATTTAGGTGACCAGACAAAAATACATCTTCTGTCACTTTGTGTTTTTTTCAAACGTTGAGAGAAAACCTTTTTGAACCTTTTCGTGCATTTTCGAGCTGTGATCGAGCCTTTTTTGTACAGTAATCGAGCCTTTTTGAATTGTGATCGAGCCTTTTTGAACTGTGATCGTGCTTTTTTGAACTGTGATCGTGCCTGTTTGAAATCGTGTCTTTTTGAACTGCAATCGTGCCTTTTTAGTCTTGATATCGAGCCTTTTGTGAATTGTTTTCGAGCCTTTTTCAACTGTCCCCGAGCTTTTTTGAAATGTTTTGGAGCCTTTGGTACACAGTTCGAGCCTTTTTGATTCTTTATGTCAAGCCTTTTAGAACTTTTGTTGAGCCTTTTCATACACTACCTGAGCCTTTTAATGAAGTGTTCGAGTCTTTTCATACACTGCCCGAGCCTTTTCATAAACCAAAACCAAAAAAATCTCCGGGGCCCCTGAATGCGTCTGCGTAGCGTCACAAAACTAATTATCCAATGAAGATGTATTGATAATGTTATGATGTTAAACCTCCATTGGAGGTCTGTTATAGAGAAACATGAAAGAATAAAACTCAGAAAACTTCAAAGTAAGAAAGAGAAAATGTAAAGTAAGGGCAATTTTGGTAGTTCACCATAATAGGTGCCTTTTAAATTTAACTTATTAAAACAGTGACTTTGTCACCACATTAGTTCAAAAATGTGACATTTTCCACCAATTCCATATACGATACGAAATATCGTCAAACATAGAATTGTATAAGAATAATACAAGTTCAATACAATCCAATACAATCCAATACATCGTACTAAACAAGTCCTTAGTGTTGATTTACAGTTGAGGGGGAGCCTTTTGAACAAGACGAAACATGTTTTTACGCACCAACATATTCTAAAAGGTAAACGTAAACATTTTTAAAGTTTGAAAATTATATAATTTGTGAGTTAAAATAAAGACTCCAATTTCCTTACCTTAGCAAGAACAGAATTTATGTTTTGGTATCTACCAAAATATCAAATTGAATAAGTCAAAAGGTGAACGTGAACATTTTTAAAGTTCGATGATTATAAGCCGGTGGGGCGTGGGCACAACATATATATACAAGAGAAAACAACGAAACATGTTTAATGCGACGCTGTTTCCTGTACGAATGGCAGTTCTATCTACGATCAAAACAGAAGATTTCCTTATTCAAGAAGTATACAGATTTCTTAAAAAAAGATTAAAAAAAAAAAAAAAGATACACTTTACGTTTTAACTCTGACCACCAAAAGTGGATACGTGTTGAATGAATCAACTAATAGAAAACGACGTGGTTCCCTAATCCCTGTACAAACTTACAAGAAGTGCAACTAGACATGATGCCAGTTCCAGTTCAGTTCTGGGTTCGAAACTGACGATTCCAGTTCTGGGGTCACCAAAACCGGAACCGGTTCCGATTCCAACGGTTCTATCAGTTCGGTTCCATTTTTTTTTTTTTTTTTAAACAACCCACTTAGTGTCTCAGTCCCCACTCCCAAATCGATACCTAACAAATTTTCCCAAATTATTCTTTTTCTTGCTTGGATAGATCAGTCGAGAGAGATGAGATTATGGGTGGTGCCATGGTGGTCACCAATCAGTGGATGTGTGTGATTGAGTTTAAGTGGTGGTGGATTTTGGGTTTGTGGTGGTGGGTCATGGGTGCTTGACTAGTTTGGATTAGAGAGAGAGATCTGGTTTGGATTTTGGAAGAGAGGCAAAACCAGAAGAGAGAGATCTGGGTTTGTGGTAGCAGTAGTGCTACACATCCCACATAAAATTCCACCTTTTTCATCCCACTACATGTGGCAGGTGAAGTATCAAATTGTGAGTGGATACATGGGGTAGGTGTCATTAATGTGTATCCACTCACAATTTGACACCTCATATGCCACATGTAGTGGGATGAAAAATGTGGGATATTAGGTGGAATGTTTAGCATTATTGTTGTGGTAGAGAGAGAGAGAGATCTGGTTCCAACAAATTAAAAAATATATATATATATGGTACTGAAACCACCTGTAACCGAACAGGTGGTTTCGATACGGTTCTCATTTTGGGGGACCAAAAACCGGTATTGATTCGGAGGCCACGGTTCCGATTCGGTTACATGGTTGGAACCGAACCGGCGTCATGTCTAAGTGCAACCCCAAAAAAAAAAAAAAAAAAAAAAAAAAAAAAAAATCGTTAATTTGTTTTATTTCGACATATTTTGAGAAAAACATAACGAGTACAATATATAGCCTTGTTTTGTTGTAAACTGTAATCGAAATCGCAAAGGAATTGAGATCTCCAGTTGGTGAGTATAACTATAACGAACAAGTCACAATAACAATAGGAATCTAGCTCTACATAGAGAGTTGAACATGTAAAGAATGAGATCCTTTAAAATGGAATATTAATGACACCATACCATATATATGCTTGCTTTAAGCATACTAATTTCAATGATTCTAAAATTGGCCAATACTGTCACCAGCCCAATAATTTGACTGATTACCAGGCATTTGCTTCAAGTTATACACAAAGGTCCCCCTATAACATCTGGGTATCAAAGGCTTAGCTTAACCAACCTTGGCCGGGAATTACCATCAAGTTCCGCCCTAGAATTAATGGAACACATGTAAAATCAATCCGAGCCACATAACATACAACTCCGCAAAAAAAAAAAAAAAAAGGATTATTAAAATGTACACAAGGACATATTTTGGATCCAAAAGTAAAAGCCACTTAATATAATAAACTTAGTTAACGGAAAATTTGCAACAACAAAAACCCACCACACCAGCTCTGGCAATGGATGGGTTTCACATGGCGAGACAGATGTTCAAACATAATAAAATTAAGACACTTAAAACACTATAGAACAAGGCTTTAATCTAGAGATGAAAAATAAACAAGGACAAGAAAAAAAAGGCACATCATATCACGCTTACCAAACGGAAATCCAGTTTTCATAATTATAATGGGAGACCAAAATCTGATTAGAGAAGATCAGCAACATTTGATGGCAGCTCCTCGACGACCACATTGTAAAACCTCTGGATGTCGAAGAGCATCCTCTCATCATCCTTAGTCACAAAATTGATTGCCACACCTTTCCTCCCAAATCGTCCACTTCGTCCGATACGGTGAAGATAGTTCTCAGGCTGTGTTGGTAGGTCATAATTTATGACAAGGGAGACTTGCTGCACATCAATACCACGAGCTAAAAGATCTGTGGTGATCAGAACACGAGATGACCCAGATCGGAATTCACGCATGATAATGTCTCTTGTGTTCTGGTCCATATCTCCATGGGTTGCAGACACTGTGTGGTCTCGGCTCCGCATTTTGTCGGTCAGCCAATCCACCTTACGTCGGGTGTTCACGAAAATGACACTCTGGGTAATCGCTAAGGTTTCATAAAGATCGCAGAGTGTCTCAAGCTTCCAATCTTCTTTTTCGACATTAACATGAAACTGTTTAATACCTTCCAAAGTAAGCTCATCACGCTTCACAAGAATCCTCACGGGTTTTTTCATAAACTTCCTGGTAATTTCAAGAGCCTCAGGTGGCATGGTAGCAGAGAAAACTCCAACCTGAATATCCGGTGGCAGGAGCTGGAAAATATCATAGATCTGATGGAAAGAAAAACCAAGATTAAAACAATTAGGACGGCACTTCAATTTTATGTATGAAAAACCTAGAATTACATGAAACTAAGCATTAAAGAACAGAAAAATAAACAAATATATCACCAAGACATAACAACAAATATTACACAATTCTTCATTTTTTTCCCTATAGGTAACTGACAAAGACGAATTAATAAGAGAGAATGTATAAACCGAATTGAAACAGCTGATCACAAACAAAACAACAACCAGCTCTAAAACAAAAGGCCTATGCATCCACAGTAAATTGAACGTGGAAGAACTGGCTGCACATGTTTTGTTAATATAAGGATAGTACCCACAATATATAGAATCTGGGTCAAAAAAGCACCTGATCCTTGAAACCTCTGGAAAGCATTTCATCTGCCTCATCCAATACAAACATCTTAATGTGATCTGGACGAAGCGACTGCCTGCGCAGCATATCAAAAACACGGCCAGGAGTGCCCACAACAACATGAACACCACTGGAGAGAATACGTTGGTCCTCACGAACACTAGTGCCACCAACACAAGCATGTACCTTGACACCGAGATAGTCTCCAAGTGCTCTCATAACCTTTTCAATCTGCTGTGCAAGCTCACGAGTGGGTGCCAAAACCAAAGACTGGCACTCCACCAAACTATAATCAAGCTGCTGTAGAATACCAGAACAAAAAGTTGCAGTCTTCCCTGTTCCAGACTGAGCCTGTTGAATCACATCAAGTCCCTTGCAAAATGGAACAATACCTCTTTGTTGAATTGCTGACGGTTTTTCAAAACCTACAAGTGACAAGGTACATAAACACATAAATATACAAGTACTCAGTTCCCCAACAAATTTTTTTTTTTCTTTTTGAAGTAGTTCCCCAACAGATTATTACGTGTGGGGAAAAAAGACTGAAACATGCGGGACAACCGATTGGTAATGGAAGTCTGAAGCTAAAATATGAACATGCAATTTGATAATACCATAAGCATAGATGCCCCTCAGAAGATTCTCTTGCAAACCCATGGCATCAAAGGTCTCACAGACTTCATCATATGAAGTAAAGAAATCCTGTCCTTCAGACGATAGCCTGTAGCCATTAATTTATCAAAACAAGCAAAGAAATTAGTATCCACCTTACAAGTTCTTAACATTTGAAAGCTCAAAAGAAATTAAAGAAAAGAAATGGATGCAAAACTTCCAACAAAATCAAAACTCAAATGACAAAAGATTGACAAAGTGAAAAAGATGAAGAGCACTTACAAATCACTCATCTTAGCATCATATTGACGAGCATCAAACTGTGAACCTTCTGGTGCCGCTCCTGCCATGACTGCTTAATGCACAAGGCCAACATAAAATCATTCAACACTATTATCCAAAAACCCAAACAACACATAATGACCAACAGAATTACAGTATCTATAAATTGAAATTCCTCACAAGAGTGAGGGAGTGGGGGTGTATGAGTATCTGTGTGCAAGTGTATACATCTTTGTGAATTGTGAGAGAAGATCTTAAGATTTTACAGAGTGAAAAACTCAACACTACATAAAAGGATTACAAACATATATATACTCTTTGCACCAATTGCTAAACCAACTAAATTTGTTAAAATAATAATAATAACAACATGTAATCTCTTTTAACAATCATACTTCACCCTTTTTCCTCATAATATAGTCCAATTTATACTCCACCCTGGCATCAAATTCCTAGATCATGTGAGATGGACATTGTCAATGAATCATATCTCTTCATAACATTGACATTTAAATACGTGTTCCATGTTAGAGCTTATATTATAATTTTAGCCTATACCAATCATCAGTTTAATTTTTAGGGATTATCGGTAATTCAACAACCCATGATGCTTAACTCACAGAAACAAGGAACAAAACTTCAACCAGATTAAAGAAGACTTCTATACAATTTTCTGAAAAAAAAAAATTAATATCTTAATTGGACACCTGCCCTTGCATACAAGACATAGCCTCCCAACTAATGCAATGACACGTTTAGAAACAAATCCAACATAACATGTCAGAAAACCAAAAGTTATACACGCACAGAGTGAAAACAAAATTTTATCTCTACAACCGCAGAGACGCTTGTTTATTTAGTCGTGAGCAATAAATTCATATAAATCAAAGAAAAAAAAATCAAATCTCAAATCAATTGTTATTGTTTTGGTCTCCAGACACCACAAAACATATCAAATAGTGATTGCAGCCTAATATTTCAACAAAGCGGAAACTCGTAAAATTAATATTAACAGCAACTCACTAAAATCATCAAATTCAATTCATTCACTTGCAGGCACTAAACAATAAAATTTTTAAATTAAAAACAAAAGAAAAAATAGAACTGCATATCGCGAAATCGTACACAAGCATCGATTCATAAGAAATCGCAAACCAAAAACGATCAACGATTACAAATATTCTATAAAGTAACAGCAAAAAGAGAATCAGTAACAGTTTAGATGAAAAAGTAACCGTCGGATCGAAGTTAATGAAAGAGAAGAGAGACCTGTTGATGTTGATGATGATCGGTGAAGATCGAAGAGCGAGACTTATCGGCTGCGATGAAGTTAGAGTTTTTTTTTTTTTTGTTCTTTCTTTTTCCCAAACTCCTCGGATCTACGCCGCGGAGTTGAGGAAGTAAGTTTTTAAGAGAGAGTGTATGAGAGAGTCAAGAGTGAAAAGAGTGCACGAACCTTCTCTATCATAAAAGGATTTCTTTCGCCCTTCGTGCGCTCTTTTTTCAGGTTTCCGGATTTGCCCCTGCTTCGTTGGAACCGACTTATGGAGCGAGGATAAGTGGGCTTTTACTAGCCCGGTACAAACCAAAGCCCAGCCCAGCCAAGCCCAGCAATAATTACACTGTAAAAGTCAAACTTTTTAATTTTTTATGAAATTTGCTGCAAAACGTGTCAGAGTCAGGATCTATAGAGATTAACGAACACACGACTACATCTTGTTGTTTTTTTTTTTTGGACTAATTGCACAAATCTCCCCTGAGTTTAGGTCTAATTATAGCTAGATGGACCTTTTACTCAAAATTATACAAACCTCCCCTACCATAAGTTGACTTCCGTTAAACTTAACCATTGACCAAACTTTTAGGGTTAAATGACTTGAATGCCCCATTTGTATTATTTTATTACCTAAAATAATTAATTAAACAAATATTATCTAATATATAATAAAATTTTAAAAATTTAATAAAAATGATGATGCAAGGAGCTTGGCATCACTACCCTTCATATCAAGCTCAGGGCCACCGGAGGGAACAAAACTAAAACTCCTGGTCCAGGTGCCCAGTCAGCACTTAGAGCCCTTGCTCGTTCTGGCATGAAAATTGGTCGCATAGAGGATGTGACTCCAATTCCAACCGACAGTACTCGCAGAAAGGGTGGACGAAGGGGAAGAAGGTTGTAATTCTTTTCATCGTATCTATCCATGTTGCATGAGCAGCTGTTGTGGTGGCACGTGCGTATTTTCAGATGCAAGAATGATTTTGATTTTCATATTTTTCATGTTTCGGAACATTTGTAGTTTTGGATTCGAGATGTGTTGAGATTTTGATCTATTGAGTTGGTACAATGGAAAGAAAAAATAAAAATGATGAGGATAATGTTGTTATTTTTTTTCTATATTTATCACCAATTTTTCATAAAAATCCTTCATGGACACCTTTTTTTTTTTTTTTGGATGGGTGATGAATCTCAAAAAAAAAAAAAAAAAAAAAGTTTGAATGATTTTTTTTTTCTTTTGTTGAAAATGGGTGTTGAACCTAGAAAAAAAAAAAGTTCGGATGATGATGATTTTCTCTATAGTTGAAAATGGGTGGTGATAGATGTCGATAAAAAAGAAATGTTCCCCATTTCTTTTTCTCCTCTGAAAAATGGGTGATAAATATTGAAAAAAATAACAATATTATCCTCTTCTTTTTTATTAAATTTTTATTATATATTAGATAATATTTGTTTAGTTATTTATTTTAGGTAATAAAATAATACAAATTGGGGCATTCAAGTCATTTGACTCTAAAAGTTTGGTCAATGGTTAAGTTTAACGGAAGTCAACTTATGGTAGGGGAGGTTTATGTAATTTCAAGTAAAAGGTCCATCTAGCTGCAATTAGACCTAAACTCGAGGGAGGTTAGTGTAATTAGTCCTTTTTAAAAGCTTTTTATTGGGATTTGAGTTGCTGATTTCGGAGTCATTTGTCCAAACCCCAAACTCGTCCATCTACCGACTAAACTACGCCCCTGGCAGTAGGAATACACGACTACATGAGCCGTATATATACTACTACGAAAATTTAAAAAATGTAAACCCCAAGGGGTGGTGCCACTGGTCACTAGGGCAAGCCGTAAACTCGAATGTCCTGGGTTCGATCCCTGGCAGCCACGTTTCTCTTGGGGCCACTGGAGGTTTACCCGGCTGTTAACTTCATGGCCTCGTAGGATTAGTCGAGGTGCGCGCAAGCTGGTCCGGACATCCACGGATACAAAAAAAAAAAAAAAATTAAAAATTAAAAATTAAAAAATATAATAAGAAGAAAATCGACGGCATCTTTAACCAATAATCATTTTAACTACCATGCTCTTAATTTGCCCATTCCTCGTAGTAAGTTGTAGAATTTTTATTTTTATTTTTTGGGTTATTAGCACAAATGTCCCCTGAACTATACGCGAATTGTCACTTTCCCCCCTGAACTTTTTTTTTAGGTGTTAAACCCCCTGAACTCAAGGAAATTGGCAACCAGTGACGGAATATGGACGGAACCTTTATTCCGTCTGTGTTTCGCATCATGTGATTTTCACGTGTAAAATGGCTGAGGGCAATTTAGTCCTTTCCCTGTTATCTGGTGGGTTTTTTTTTTTGCTAATGAGCAGTTCATGAAATCCCAAAATTTGATGATTCCCAATTCAGACGACTTGATTGCTTCTTGTTAGGGTTTATTTGTTTGATCAAGATATAGGTGGTTTTGGGTTAGAAAGTCGCCCTGATTTAGAGATATTCCCCTCGATTTTTGTTTTTCGGTCTGTCGGTCTTGTGTTTGTGTTGTTCCGTTAACGATCGGGGTGGAGAAATGGCTGGAGCAAGGTCAACTGGAGATGACCAACCACGATATGGTAAGAAATTTTGTTATCTTTTCTGGGTTTTTTGTGTTGATGATGTGTGTTACTACCCATTCATATAAATTTCGGTTTTTAGGTTATTTATATGAATGGTTTTTGACTTAACTACAAAACTACAAAAATGATGGGGACCACATTGATGGTTTCTTTTAACAAATCTATAAACCCACTAACTTAATAATTTAATTACTCATTAAAACAAAACAAAACATAAAAATAACATTACAATAAATATCTAAATAAAATTAGCATGATCGTATCATTCCTTCCCCCCTCAAAACATCCTTGTCCTCAAGGATGAACTTTTTTTTTTTTTTTTTTGAATGGATCCACCGTCTTCTCCGCTTCCAATTTATAATTAAATATAAATATGTATTGAACCTTTCTTGGAAAAGCTCTATTGATTCACTCTTGAATTCATTCCCGCTAGCTTGCAGTACTTTTGAGAATTTGTTGTGAAAATGTTTAGGAACACATCCACCTTTTGACTTTAGAGAAAACTCTTTTTTTCTCAAGTTGTATGGTTTTTCAATCATCTTATTTTGTTGTTGTTTGCAAGATAATTTTTAATTTTAGAAGTGATTAACTTTACCTTGTAGTGTTTTTGAACACCTTCATCGCATATTGTAATCGCCATGTGGTTACATTGTTGGAGACCTTGACTTTCAACCAAAGATGTAAAGTTTTCTTCATTTCTGTTTAAATGTTTGACAGCATTTTCATTTGATGATGATTCCAATTTTGCAGAAGACATACTCCATTTTTCTTCATTCTTGTGCAGACTTTCTTCTAATTTAATAGACATGTATTTCACCATATTCTTCATATGATCGATCGCTTGTAGGATTAGCTTCCAAGTCAATTGTTTTGCTGCCATGTTGCTTGGCTCTGATACCACTTGATACGAACTCACTGGGTAGAACTCATCCTTAAAACCGGCTTGTAAGGAGAGGGTGCCCAATGAGTTATATATCATTGATTAATCTCATACTTAATCAATGTGGGATCATAACATTCCACCACGCTTCCGTAGCCGTCGTCCACCGCGGCCCATCTCTCCCAGCTGGGTGACTTCGCGGATCCCGCTCTCTCGGTTAGCAGCCCTCCCTAGGTCGCCCCGTCCGCGACGAACCCACTGCTCGGCATGGTGCCGGCTCTGATACCACTTGATATATACCCAAATATTTGTAATGAAAAACTTACATAAAATATAAAATAAAAGACAAGATAGATAGGTTAATTCGAGGAAACCTTAAACCTCCCAAATATTGGTGTTTTGAGGAACCAATAACCTCCCAATTACAACACAAATGTGCAGACAATAATTCTCTGGATTCTTTTCATTAATGAATTGAAACTATTTATACAAAATATCAATGTTCACTCTCTCCTCACTCTCTCCTAAACTTAAGCAATTAACTAACCCACCACCCATAATTAAATGAGCAGTAAACCCACTAACTTAATAATTTAATTACTCATTAAAACAAAACAAACTAATTTATGTCTTTATCAGTTATGAGAAAAGCTTGAACATATGTAAAGATTCTGTCTGTAGATAACAGACATAACTATAAACTACAAAAAGGGAAGGGACCACAAGAATTGTTAATGAATTCTCAAAATGAGATCCACCTGCTTTTGTTATTACAGTAATTACAAATTTATTATAGTGACATGCTACAACTCAAAATGATATGTGTTATATTTATGAATTACTTTGATTCTAATTTTTGATTTCCTTTGCAGATCATGATGACCCAGATAATTTATTCACTTTTAGGGTGCATCATGGTGGAGAGTTCAATAGACGAATGGAAAACTACATTAGGGGGCCAATAAGTTTTTTTTGACTATGTGAGTTTAGATGAATTGTCTTTACTTGACATTGATGAGATTGTTATCGGTCTGGGTTATAAGCTACTTATAGGGTACTGGATTCAGCTACTAGGGTATGGAATGCCTTATAACATAGCATGTGATCAGGATTTGTTATGGTTTGGAGATAAAATTCCTGGAGATAGGGTGGTAGATTTATATTTAGAGCGTATAGAAGCATTGCAAACAATCGAAGGAAATGAGTTGATTCAATCTTAGCAACCAGAATCCCAGGTTTATAGCTATGAGATTAGTGATGATCACAATGGGGCACAAGCTGTTAAAAAGGGTGACGGGCCTAAGGTGTTTGGTGATGGGCCTGAGGTGGATGAAGTATTCATTAGAGAATCAGCTGAAAGAGCTAACTTTGAGAGGACAAGGTGTTGGGGTTTTTGCCCTAAAGCTTGTAATTTGTAAATGTGAATTGAACATAAATAAAAGAAGTATTTTATTCATTCAAATTGTCTCATACATTTATTTATATCATGTGTACTTAACATCCAAGATTGCCGGATGTAATCTTTAACTGAGTATATGAGTGTCATATACAGAGGTATTCAGTTTTAGACGAGCAATCTAAAGAGTCCGTAGAGAGCAAATGGAGTTGGGTACTTTATTTGTGGTTAATCTACAGCTGCGGTCCATTCCGTAATGTACAATGGTCTTAACCTAGACTATTCATATGATGATATGAGAATGAAGGCATCTTATATGATGTGATCATATAGGACTGGGCCATGATCTATATGAACCTCTCACCAAGTATATGAGTGTCATATACAGAGGTATTCAGTTTGAGATGAGCAATCTAAAGAGTCTGTAGATAGCAAATAAAGTTGGGTACTTTATTTGTGGTTAATCTACAGCTGTGGTCCATTCCATAATGTACGATGGTCTTAACCTAGACTATTCATATGGTGATATGAGAATGGAGGCACCTTATATGATGTGATCATATAGGACTGAGCCATGATCTATATGAATCTCTCACCAAGATCCGTTACAAGATGAGATTCATATATATCAACAAATGATGGCTATATATGGGTGATCTTAATCCTGAGTGTCTTATCGACTCCTTCAGGTTAGATCGTGGTTTTTGATATGTCATGGGTGAGATTGGAGTTGCATTCCCGGTCAATAACTTTGTATGTTGGAATCATGGTTTGTCTTGTGGCTGGAAAGGTTTGTACACAATAGAGGAATCCACTCCTTCTTGCGAAAAGTAGATATTAGTTCCTTTAAGGGTTGATTCGCAGCTTGAACAATATGAGCGCTCTCCTAATTCCGTAAGGAATGTAGGATTTATTGTTCATTAGAGAATCAATGGTACTTAATGGAAAGATATAATTAGAGGGGTATAACAGACATTATGACCCAGCTCTAATTATGAACTATTTGTAGAGGATCATACCATATGTAATAGCTATATCGATGGATACCAAGAGTTATTGATTTGTGTAAAAATGTCTACAGTTGAGAGAGTGCAGATTCGGGTTTTTAGTGGAATAACACCAGAGTTAATAATCATGAAATATTAATTAAAGAGTTTAATTAATTATTTCTAAGGATTATTGGAGCTCAAAATACTGTGGGTCCATTAGGTCCCCTTGCTAGCCCGATCGATTTAGGTAACAAGGGTCACGGTTAATTAATTGGATTGTCAAATTAATTGTGTTACGAAAGTGACACGTGTTTAATCGGGAATTAGTTGAATAATGAGATTATTTAATTAATGAAAAATAATAATTATGTTAATTAAATAATTATATTATTTAATTATTTAATTAATTATTAATGAAGGGTGTTAGTTGATATTTATATTAGAAAAATGGGATAATATGATTATCTTATTTTTAATTAATTAAATATTAATTTTGAATTTAAATAGTTTAAATTCAAATTAGATGATATCTGTTAATAAAATAAAATAACGATTTTGTTTTTAAATTATAAAGATATCATCAGTTGTTTTGTTTTTAAAAGAATATATATACATATATGATGTATATATATTTTTAAGAAGATTAACCATACAACTCACGCAACACAAAGAAAGAAAGAGTAAAATAGGGTTGCGGCCAACTCAAGAAAAAATAAAAGAAAGAATTTTTTTTTGTTTTTTGTTTTTTGTTCTTCACAAATAGTGTGGCCGCATTCTATACACATAGCAAGGTGTTGCTTTCGTGTGTCTCTTCATCCTCTTTGTTCCTAAGTACTGTGACGCCTCCACACACTGTTATCAATCCCGGGTCATAGCGAGGAAGATCTTGTGGTTCAAATTAGGGAGCAGATCGTATTAAAGAGAACCTCCAACGCTGGTATGGAATCGTTTCAACTTCTTTGTTGTTTTCGATTATTACTGTACAATTAGGTTTACTTGATGATTGCATAAAAAAATTTAAAACCCTTCTGCTGCACAATCTGTAACCCTGGGTTCCTACATAAGGAAGGGAAAACAAGTACAAGTTGAGGCAGAGTCTGATGATGAAGCCGAATTCGTGGAATCAGATTATGAGCAAGAAGTAGAAGATATAATAGCTAAAACTTGTGTAGATCCTACTAATTTGTAAGGCAGTTTTCAAGTTCCAGATCTTCAAGAGTTTGATGATGGTGGATCAAAGAATTTGAGTAGTTTGGATGGATCTGATGGTGAGGAGGATAAAGGATTACAACCTTGGAAGTTCATCAAGACTAGGTATCATGAATTCACTCCAAGTTGTGACATGCAAAATCCAGTGTTTATGCTTGGTATGGAGTTTGGCAGTACTGACATTTTTAGAAAGGCAGTTAGGGAACATGCTGTGAAACATAGAAAGGTAGTTCAGTTTAAGAAAAATGATTCCAATAGGGTTAGGGTTGTATGCAAGACTGAGTATTGCAAATGGTTTGTGTTTGCTTCTATGTTAGCAAATCAGAAGACTTTCAAGATCAAGTCTTTAAATGATGAACACACTTGTGCTATGTCCTTTAAGAATAAGTTTGTTAGTTCAAAAGTTATAGCTCAAAAGTATGTAGGGCAGTGGAAGGAAACCCCAGATTGGAACTTTGCTGGAATGTCTTAGCAACTTAAGACAGACATCAATGTGGATGCGTCCATATGGTAATATACTACCGTGCTAGGAATACTGCTAGAGGGATGATCCATAGTTCAATTAAAGAGCAATACTCCAAACTGTAGGAGTATTGTGCAGAGGTTATGAGGATGAACCCATGTAGTTCAATTATGATGAAGTGTGATGGGGAAGCTGGTTGTGAAAATCCAGTGTTTCAGAGGCTCTACATTTGCCTGGGGGCTTTAAAGAAGGGCTGCAAAGAAGGTTGTAGGCCTATCTTAGGGTTGGATGGTTGTTTTATCAAGAGATTTCACACTGGACAGCTTCTCATAGCTATTGGGGTTGATCTAAACAACCAAATGTATCTAGTAGTGTAAGCTTTAGTAGAGTCTAAGAGTAAAGATACATGGTGCTGGTTCCTAGAGCTATTGGGATTTGATTTGAAATTAAACAACTCATATGGTATTGTTTGGATCATTGATAAACAGAAGGGATTAATTGATGCCATTTGGGACTTGTTTCCAAATTCAGAACACATGTTTTGTGTGTTTCCAAATTCAGAACACATGTTTTGTGTGAAACATTTCTACAACAACTTTAAAGCGGAACACAAGGGGTTGATGTTAAAGCAGATACTGTGTGGTGCTGCAAAGTCAACAATTAAAGAAGGGTACTAATTATAAATTGTATTATTTTATTGCCTAATATGTTTTGTTGTTCTTGCTTGTAATTTCCTAAAGTTGCTTGTTATCTTGTTTGACTTGATAGATTTAAAGAATGTATGGAACAGATGAGGCTTGAGAGTGCAGCTGCACATCAATGGTTACTTGATAAGGATCTTTTGCACTGGTCGAGGGCTTTCTTCACAGGCATTGCAATGTGTGACATGTTATGTAATAACATGTGTGAGGCCTTCAATGCATCAATATTAAAATCACGTGACAAGCCAGTGATCACTCTTATGGAGATAATCAGGAACTACTTGATAAAGAGGCTAGTAAGGAAGAGATCAGAAGTGGAGAAATGGCGTCATGACATAGGTCCACAAGTGTTCAAGTTTGTTAAGAAGCTAAAGTTGAAGAGTATCATATGCCACTCTGAGTACTGTGGCAACTCTAAATTTCAAGTAAGGGGTTATGGACATGAGCAATGTGTGGTGGACATTGAGAAAAAAGACTTGTGCTTGAAACAAATGGCAACTGATTGGAATTCCTTGTATCTATGGAATTTCAGCTCGATGAGTTCTAACAAAGACCCTATTGACTTCATAGACAACAGGTACAAGAAGGCAAGCTTTCTCAAGGCTTATACTTTTGTGATATATGGCATCAATGGGCCAAGCATGTGACCAAAAATCAATGACAAACCTCTCCAATGTCCAGAGTTCAAAAAACAAAGGGGCAGACCAAAGAAAGTAAGACATCTGCAGTTTGACGAGGTAAGGGTAGGAGGGACCACCAAGCTGATGATGAATTATATTACAGTAAAGGTGCAGCAAATGTAGGCATCAAGGTCACAACAGGACCATTTGTGACAAAAGAGTTGCCACTGAATATGTTGGAGGGAATGCAGCTGGGATTGAATCTATTGGAGGCTATGCAGCTGGGACTAAAGATGCCCAGTGAACATGTGTTGTGATATTTCGATGTTAGTTTGCTTTTGTTAGGTAGAAGATTATGTGTAGGGATATTTTGGCATACCTTGACATTTTGTTGTCTATTGTTCTTCTGGCACTTTTACTTTGGGTTTAGTTTGCTTTTGCAATGTTAAGGGATGTATGATGCTTAGGTTTATCATAATGTTAACGGATGTATGTTACTCAGGTTTATCATAATGGTAAGGGATATTCTCCTAGTTGTTATTGTTAGTATTGTTGTTAACTGGTATTATTTGTGGCAACAGAACATCAAATGTTGGTTTCAATGTTGGTAGTAGTACAGGTTTCGGAATTTACTTGCACAAGGTTGTAGTACAGGTTTCAGAATTTACTTGCACAAGGTTGTAGTACAGGTTTATTTGGACAAATTAATGTTTTTGATCAATTAAATACAAGTTAATGTATTGCATTAATGATAATGTGCTTAAAATTGGACAGGTTTATTGCAATTCAATGAACATTTCCAGTGTGGTTTTCTTAGTCATTCAATGTTAGGACAAACTTAAGTAACAATAGCATCAAGAAAAAGATGTGTCATTAGTTGAGGATAAATGTACAACTTTTCTATAATTACATATTTATAATAAACAAACAAACTGTTAAAGGATTACAAATTGCCTAGATAATTCTTGCCAACAACAAAGAAAATACCTATTGCTAAAACCAACACACCAAACCAATTCCTCCTACTATGAGAGTTTCGAATCAATCTAGCTGTAGAACTAACTTCTTCGTCCACAATAACTGCAGTAGTATAGCTTGTATCAATGCCTTCAAATCCATTTTCTTCCCCCAATCTCATATGTAGCTCACTGATTCTTCTAAGCAAGGCAAGAATAATCTTTTTAAACCTTGCACAAATTGGAGGATCATACCATCTGAAGAACCCACAATTATCATTACCCTAAGAAGCCAACAAAACAACAAAAATTGATTTTAATTCCAAAAAATAAGGAACAATTAGAACACAAGTTTAAACACTCACATACCCGATATTTGGAGCAACCAAAGAAATGTCTTCCAAACGCCTAGCTCTTCTTCCACAAAAACAATTTGGGTACAAATCCCCAACATCATTCATTTTTGCCCTAGAAATTATGATGAAAAAGAAAAAGAAGCCTTAGAAATTAAAAATGTTTTTCATTTGTTAAAATCAGGCATATATATATAATAAGCTTCATCTTTGTAATTCCAATTTTAACCTTCTTGATAACACACGTGAAAATCACATAATGCGAAACACTGACGAAATAAGGGATCCGTCCCTATTCCATCACTGGTTGCCAATTTTCTTGAGTTTATGGGGTTTAACGCCTAAAAAAAAGTTCATGGGGAAAGTGACAATTCGCGTATAGTTCAAGGGGCATTTGTGCTAATAACCCTTATTTTTTTTGAAACCAAGTTGTAACCTGACTTGTTTTGATAATATATATATATATTCAACCATGGTATTGGTTCCATGTCTTAATAATTACAATTCTGATTTAAAGCTAATTAGCTGCAAATGCTAAGTGAAACACAGCAACTACATTCAAAACACATTCAAAACTTGGCTAACACACTATTTACGCAGTTCGCTTGTTCAACTTCATAATTAGGTGTATGCATATCAACACACTTTGCCTGCAATTCATTTGTTCAGGTTCATAACTCACTGTATGTATATCAAAATCGATAGAAAAAGGATATATGATAATTTAAAAACTTAGTCGCTACAGAGATCATCAAAGAAAATTCTACAATTTCAACTTAATCATGAAGAATGCTGAAATGCTGCATTGAAGAATATGCTTCCCATCTTTCAAGTTCTAAATCTTTTTGCAGGCTACTCACCCATGGCGATTGACATCAATAATCTTTTTTGTTAAAGAAGATGTAGAGGCTATTTTGAGTATACTTGTGAGTCCCGGGGGTCATAAAGACACACTGATTTGGCACCACGATATTTCTGGAAATTATTCAGTTAGTAGTGGTTACAGGGCAGACCGGAATTTGGCTAATATTCCTAGCACTTCTCAGACTAGTGCTTCTTCTAGTTGGTGGAATTTTATCTGGAAATCCCGCATTCCTCTGAAAATCAGGATTTTCATTTGGAAGGCTTGGCACAATTGGATCCCGACCAGAGTTAATTTAGCCAGAAGGGGTATCAACTTGGATGTGATTTGTCCGCGTTGTAATTTGGAGGAAGAATGATGTGTGCATAAGTGGCAACCACCACTTTCCTTATTTCTTTCAAAATACTTCCCATTGTTTCCTTTAATTTATGCATTAGTGGCGTTAGTGGCCTTAGTGGCAGTGAGTGGAACCGTTGCTCACTTCATGGTTAGTGAATAGGTTAGTTAAGGTTTTAGTGACCTTTATTATTTCCTTTGTTTTTGCACCACTCATGTTAGTGGGCTTGTAACTTGGCTTATAAATAGCCTATGATTTAACAAGAATGGATAGGAAGAAAATATAAGACAATTTGTCTCCTCCCCTTGTTATCTCCTCTTTTTCTCTCCTATGCTTTTTCTTATGTATTTCGAATCTGAAATACTTCTCATACATTCTTCTATGTAAATTTCCAGGATTGGAAATATACATACTATCCTCAATTCTCTTTATGTATTTTCCAGGATCGGAAAAATACATATCAATGGTATCAGAGCAGTTCGAATCCATGGACACACGATTTCGTAATGAAATCTATGAAGTCCTAACTCGTCATGAGTCTATCTTCGTCCAAATTCAAAATACCCTCCACACCATTAGGAATGAACTTCAATCTCTACGTGTCTTTCACAAAGAGAGTTCATTTCAGAAAAACACCAATCCACCACCACCCATGCTCACCACCATTCATATCACTCCTATCAATCCGCCACCACCAATGATCACAACCACCATATCACACCTACCACCTCCCATACCTCTCCAACCGGAACCACCATTCCCAACCCAAATTTCAACCAAAACCACAACTAACACAAACTATTCTTTCCTAAACTTGGTAGAGATGATCTCTTTGGATGGATATAAGGTGGAACCAATTTTTGACTTCAAAAATTTCACTCCCCAACAGGTCCAACTAGCATCATTTCATCTGGAAGGAATTGCTCCTCAATGGCACATACGATCAACCAAATTTGGAGACCCTCTTAATTGTGGCGAATCCAATGAGTTGGAACTCCCTGCGGACTTATTCGGAATTTATCCTTGTGGACAAGGATAATTTGAGAGGGGTGAAATGATGTGTGCATAAGTGGCAACCACCACTTTCCTTATTTCTTTCAAAATACTTCCCATTGTTTCCTTTAATTTATGCATTAGTGGCGTTAGTGGCCTTAGTGGCAGTGAGTGGAACCGTTGCTCACTTCATGGTTAGTGAATAGGTTAGTTAAGGTTTTAGTGACCTTTATTATTTCCTTTGTTTTTGCACCACTCATGTTAGTGGGCTTGTAACTTGGCTTATAAATAGCCTATGATTTAACAAGAATGGATAGGAAGAAAATATAAGACAATTTGTCTCCTCCCCTTGTTATCTCCTCTTTTTCTCTCCTATGCTTTTTCTTATGTATTTCGAATCTGAAATACTTCTCATACATTCTTCTATGTAAATTTCCAGGATTGGAAATATACATACTATCCTCAATTCTCTTTATGTATTTTCCAGGATCGGAAAAATACATATCAAAGAATCCATGCTTCATGCCCTTTGGAACTGCAGGAAGCTGAAGCACAACCGGAGGGATTGGGAGGAGCTTCATCCTAGTTCTTCAGGTAATTTTGCTACCTTCATGGATTTTATTTATAATAGCTTTATGAAATTAAGTTGTGAGGACTTTTGCTTGCTCTGCACTATTGTCTGGAGAACTTGGTTTACAAGGAACTCCTTGCTCTTTAATTCCAAACGGCCTGATTTTCTTAGTTCCTTTGGCTGGTGCAAATCCTTTTTGTTTGATTTCAACAGCAAAAAAGATAAGATCTCATTACCTTCTAGTTCCTCGGTTCCCATGGTTTTTACTTGGTCCCCTCCTATTTTGGGTTCTTTCAAGATCAATTGTAGAGCTGTCACGGATCTCGTTAACAGAAGAACAGGTTTGGGAATTTTAGTTAGAAATCATGGTGGCATTGTTCTGTTGTCGTGTAGCCTTTTTCTGGACTTTGGTTTGGATTTTTTGTTGGCTAATGCAGTCGCTATTCCTAAAGGGGTTCAGTTTGGGAAGTATTGTGGCCTGCTCCCCTTGTGTGTTGAATCTGTTGCCTCCAATGTGGTGAACTTGGTCAATCTTAGGAACCATTCTAACCCAGGGTGTGGCAACATTGTGAGTGACATTCTCAATATCATGAATGATCTGGGTTCGTCTTCTATTTCTGCTGGTAAGAAAGGGTCAAACAAGGCCGCCATCGCGCTTGCACGTCAAGCTCTCTCGAGGAAAACTGATCTTATCTGGAGAAGTTGATCTTCCTGCAGCTGTTTGTTTCCTTTTCTTTGTTTCTTCCCCATTCCTGGGGTTATTGTTTCTCTGTTGTTGCTCTATAGAGATGTCAAAAAAAAAAAAAAAAACGTGTCTGAATTGTTAATATCAATTTGATAACATTATTCAACAAAAAAATTAGGTGGCCACGTTTCACTTCACTAATCAATTTGTAGATTATCACACCTTTTAATCACTTTACAACAAAAAAAATTTGTACCTCATCAGTGGCCGCCACTCATATTAGTACAGAAAAACTACTGGAATATACAATATCATTGAATTCAGATTCTTATTTTTCATATTTGGCTAATTTGCTTTCGCTTTCTATAAAATTTGAACGTACAGTATCACGACATTGACTAAATCGACGGAAAAATTAACTCCTACCTTAGTTCATGGATTCGATACCATCTATTTTATCCACTGGTTGAACGTTAAACTCGTTTCGCATACGTTAAACTTGTTTCACATACGTTAAATTTGTTCATGAAGATTTACGATAACTTGTTCACCGAACAAGTTTAACGTTGTGATGAACGTTAAACTCGTTCCACCTACGTTGAACTTGTTCATGAAGGTTTACGTTAACTTGTTCACCGAATAAGTTTAACGTTAAACTCATTCAAACTACGTTGAACTTGTTCATGAAATTTAAAATTTCAAAATTTTTATTTTATTTTATATATTAAAAATTATAATTTTCAAGTATTTTAAAAATAATTTTTTCATTAATTTTTTATGAAACATGGCAGCATCAGGGTGGACGATGCACCGTGCATCCGATGCACCCAAGTTTTCAGTTTATATATATATATATATATTATTATTATTATTATATAAATATACAGATTTTCTATTATCAGTTCGTCATGACAATAAATATATCAGGACGAAGAATATGAACCATTAGATTTACATACTTTGTCTCAAAGTTTATGCACTTGTCAAAACTTCTCCATAATCTATGGTCCACATTCTTCGTCCTGATATATTTATTGTCAGGACGAACTGATAATAGAAAGACTGCATAAATATATATATATATATATATATATATAAACTGGCTATAGGCTAAAACTCGGATGCATCGGATGCACGGTGCATTACGCTGCACCCAAGACTTTCTCATGGGTATGATGCAACCACAATTTTGTATCTACAAACCACGATTTAAAAAAAATAAATAAATAAATAAATAAAGCTATAATAAAAAAATAAAGCTAGCTGTCCTGTCACCCATTAAAAGCTACCATTTGCTTCGAAACATAATTATATATATAATTACATCGAAAATCAAACCATATGAGAATATGAACATATTCCATCAGTTTGGACGCAATATTTTTGGCTATAAATAGCAGACATGTCACTAAGCTGCTCAATCTATATCGATCCAACATACTTTGCTCTTCTTTCAGCATCAAATTAAGCCCTTAAAACAATGGCGTCTATCTTTACAAAACCACTGTCCAAAACAGATGTCAGCCACAGACTAGCAATTCCCTCTAAGAAATTAAACGAGATCGCAACATTATCCCTAGGAGAGAAGGCACATATTCCAGTCATAGATGCCACTGGTCGTCAATGGAGCTTTCTTCTCTCCACCCGGAATGAGGGCAAATTCTTTAAGCAAGTTATCAGTGGTAAAGAATGGTTGGAATTTGTTAAGAAGAAACAGCTTCGTGAAGGTGATAACATCACTCTCTCGGGAGACCAACCAAAACAAAGAGGTAAGATTCAGAATTGGAATAGAGTTCACCGGAGTATCAATCGTCCTATTTGGTGCCCCAATACGTACTTCTTAAACAATGGGCGATGGAGAGAATCTGCATGCATGTACTACTATAGTATATTTGTATGTCCAAATAAATAAATGGTGTTTTCTATAGATAGAGAAGCGAGAGAGACTTATCTTTTTTTTTTTGAGAAAATTGCACAAACTTACCCTAATGTTTGCCATTATGGCATAATATTCAACTAATGCCTTTAATTACACAAACAGCCCCTCATTTTAGTCAACTTTAGTTAAAAATAGCCATTGACCATGATTTTTTTTGAAAGCCCAAAATTGCCCTTTATTTAAAACATTATCTACTTTAAATTATTAGAATATAAAAAATAAATACTAAACATAATCCTTTTTAAATAAAAAAAATTCAAAAATAATATATTAAAAATAAAACAATTTAAGAAAATGTTATTTTGAGAAAATACAATTTAATAATATATTAAAAAAAACGTTATTTTGAGAAAATATAATTTAAAATTATGCAAGTCCAATATGAATAGTGGTAATGTGCTATATATTTTTAAAATTTAAAATATATTTTTTTTAATTTAAAAAGGATTATGTTTAGTATATATTTTTAAAATTTTTGAACCAAAATATAATGCGTAATTTATATTGAGTCAAATTACTTTGTCTTATAGAAATGAACATTGAACAAATTTTCGGTGCTACTGTATTTTATTATGACAAATGATTATATTTTTATTTCAAAATCTTGATGATTTTATTTATATTTGTGTTTATAATACTAAACATAATCCTTTTTAAATAAAAAAAATTCAAAAATAATATAATAAAACAAAAAAATTTCAAAAATATGTAACACATTACCACTATTCATATTGGACTTGCATAATTTTAAATTATATTTTCTCAAAATAACTTTTTTTTTGTTTTGTTTTTAATATATTATTAAATTGTATTTTCTCAAAATAACGTTTTCTTAAATTGTTTTGTTTTTAATATATTATTTTTTAATTTTTTTTTATTTAAAAAGGATTATGTTTAGTATTTATTTTTTATATTATAATAATTTAAAGTAGATAATGTTTTAAATAAAGGGCAATTAAGATTTTTTTGTAATAAAGTGTGGGGGCAATTTTGGGCTTTAAAAAAAAATCATGATCAATGGCTATTTTTAACTAAAGTTGACTAAAAGGAGGGGTTGTTTATACAATTAATGGCATTAGTTGAATATTATGCCATAATGGGAAACGTTAGGGTAAGTTTGTGCAATTTTCCCTTTTTTTTTTTTAATTATTGTGAGAATAAGATATATGCAATCTGTTGAATAATATCTAAGAGGTGGTGAACTAGTCAAGTAGTCAACTCAAAGATTCCAAAAGTGTAATATATATACGGTTTTTCAATTGTAAGTTCAAACTGACAAACAGTTATTTGTATGTGAATCATTGGATTTAAATATTTTGACTTGGCTGTATACACAATTGTCAAAGCATCTTTTAAATCCAATGATTTACATGAAAAGAACTGATATATTTTATATCGGTTCGAACTAATAATAGAAAGACTATATATATATATATATATATATAAAGTGTTTATGAAGCAATTTCTTTTGTTTTCGTTTTAAAAATTAACTTGACAAATCCAATCATACGAAATTCAATATATTAAATAATACTAAAAAGTAAAAACCACTTACTAGCTAGGCGCCACCACACCATCCCATCAAATCCACAAAGTTTCAAACTTAAATCAGTCATCACCAAGAACTTGGCTAGCAATTTAGACCTGGCACGGTTCTGGTTCCAGTTTCGGTTCTAAGATTTGGTGGAATCGGAACCGGAACCGGAATCAGCTTTATACCGGTTCCGGTTCTGGAACCGTCGGTTTCGATTTCGGTTCTATAGGAATCGGCGGTTTGGAACCTTTAAAAAAAAAAAAAAACAATCCATATCAGAATCCAGTTATCCAGAATTCCAGATTCTAGTTCATACCCATGTCTCCATCGATTATCATCCCTCTCTCTCTCACACACATAAATCAATCCCAAATCACCCACCACCACCCTTGAATCGGCCTCTCTCTCACACACAAATCAAACCTCAAAATCCCAAATCAACCCTAAATCACCCACCACCACCCTTGAATCGGCCATCCCCAAATCACCCAAACTCCAACTGTCCAAAATCCAAAGAAGAATCGCGGATCGAAGGGATTTGGGTGGAATCGCGGATCGAAGAAGAAGAAGAGGAAATCGAAGAAGAAGAAGAAGAAGAAGAAGAAGAAAAGGAGGAGATCGAAGAAGAAGAAAAAGAGGAGATCGAAGAAGAAGAATTTGAGTCCAGACGGTGTCACGCAGTCACGGTGAGTAAGAAGAGCTGAACTGCAGCTGCTGAAGACTGAAGAGGAATGATTTAGCCTTTAGGTTTAGTTTAGGTTTATATATTTAAAAAAAAAAAAAAAAAAAAAAAAAAAAAAAAAAAAAAAAACTTGAACCACCGATTTGAACCGAACCCGAACCGCCGGTTCCAGTCCGATTCGAACCGAACGGTTCTAAAAAAATGAGAACCAGAACCGGAAAAGGAAAAAAGGTTTCGGTTCCGGTTCCGACGGTTCGAACCGGAACCGTGTCAGGTCTAGCTAGCATCAAAGGTTCTTTAATTTGACCTCACAAGCATTCTACTAAACTAATATTAATCTAGCTAGGATCATAGTCACAATAATTTTGAATATCATTTTTTAATACTTTATGTATGAGTTTCAGATGATCATTGGATTTGCTAGTTTTGCTACGTTATTTATTTATTTATTTTTATTTATATAAAAAAAAAATTTGCTTTATCAGCTCCGTAAGGGACGGTGTTTAAATATTAAAAGAAATAAACAAATATTGAGCAGCTAACTAGCTTTATCAATATGGATTGACCATATTGAGCTTTTTGTACAATTGCACATCATCACCTGAAATAGTAGTTATTTATTTTTATTTTTTGCTTTCGCATGAGGTGTCCCCACTCCCCCACCTACATGTTCATTAATAATATTAAGGAAACCAGTAATAAATTGATATGTCATTAACATCATGTATTTTATTAAAAACATGCACTTTACAAGTAAAGCATTGTAGACCACTTTTTCATTTGAATGTCTATCAAATTTAGTTACATGCCATATATGAAGCAATTGGCTTAACAATGTTAACATATCACCATTTTTTCAAATGCAAACCACATTGCCATTGGAGATACTCTTAAGATTAAAAAATATATAGACAAAGAATAATTCGCAAATCAGGTGAGGCCACGTAAGTGCTCGTTTGGAAGAGCTTCTGTACCGGTTAAAAGAGTGTTTTGTCTTTTTAAAAATTTGTGTCGCTTGTAAAGTTTTTGAATGGTTACAAATAGTTGTTTTATGTCTATTCGGAGAAGCTAAAATTTTAGACTTTTCCAAATAGATTTTTTAAGTTTTTTTTTTTTTTTTTTTAATAACACTAAAATATCTAATATTTAAAATAGTTTTTTTCTAATTGACAATCAAACAATCAACAATTTCTCATTAAGAGCTCTACTTGTAAACTGTCTACTTTAAAAGATCTACTTGAAGAAATTATATTTGAGTCCGTTTTGGAAGAGCTTTTCTAATGGCTAAAAGAGTTTTTTTTTTTAATTAAACAAAGCTCTTTAAAAAAAAAATTCGAGTCATTTGATTGTCACTTAGTAGATCTTTTGGATGATTAAAAAAGCAGTTTTACAACTATTGGGAGAAGCTCAAATTTAATGTAAGAGGAAATAGGGTTATATAGCACTTTTTCAATTTTGACTTGTACAACTATCACACTTTAATAACTTTTGTTTTAATAGCACCAAAAATGGAATTTGGACAAAAATACCCCTCAGCTTCTTTTCTTTTCTCTTATGTGTCATTCACCTTCTTTCTTCTTCCTTTTTCCAAAACCTCCATTGATGGAGCTTCAATGGAGGTGCAACCGCCGATCGGCGAGTTGATCGGTAAAACCACCGGGAAAACGTTCGTCGAGTGCCAATCATTGTAACCGAAGTGTTCATTTACATTTTCGAGCTGTGTGGAGAGAGAAATGAAGCCAAATCCAAACCATCGCGAATCTTCATCGTCCGATCCATGACGATCCGTCGCGAATCTGATGAAAACGATGGTGCCAACGAACTCGGCGTCGTTCGATCTTCCAAATCCAACTATCTCCGGAGTCAACCGGCGCCGTAGTCGGATTGTCACTGTCACCATTGATGGAGGTCGAACAGAATAAGTCCCGAACAAACTTGAATTAAGTCTCGAAACGCATTAATAAGTCTCGAAAACTCATGAATAAGTCTCGAATTTGTAAAATAAGTCTCAAATTTAACCTAATAAGTCTCGAAACTGCAAATAAGTCTTGAATTTTCGAGAAAAAAAAAATACAAAGGAAAAGAGTAAGTGGGAGTATTTTGGTCTCACCACCTATTTTGGTGCTATTAAAACAAGACTTATTAAAGTGGTGTTATTTGCACAAGCCCTCCCCCTATTTAATTTTTGAACCTGTTACATATCATTTAATATATTTTTTAAAGTAATTTGGTAATCTTATCATTTAAAAGATCTTTTTTAATTGACAACCAAACGATCAACAACTTTCCTTTAAAAACTATACTTGTAGAAGATTTACTTCTAAAATATTTACTTAAAGAAGCTCTTCCAAACAGATCCTAATATTTAACGAAAAACTTAAGGACGAGAAGGACCCTATAGACAAATACCATATAACTTTTTTAATTTATTACTTAATAAATTAATAATTTATTAAAAAGATTAAAAATGACGTTTCCTTAAAATATGATTTTATTGTAGTTTTTTTATTATTATTATTGAAATTCAAGTGTAATTATATCTGATTTCTAATTTTTCAGAATACATTTACAAATTGGGTTGAATTCTCATATCGTTGCAATAAATTATTTTTAGTGCCATTGATGCTTAGACCACTTATTTGCATGTGACATGCTTCAAGGTTAATATTAATTTGGGGAAATTACCCTAATGGTAACCCATTTGATTAGAGGCTATCAAAATGACTTGAGAAATTAGTTCAAAAAAGTGATTTTTTTTAGGTGAACAGTGTGATAGAATCATAGAAATATCCATTTGTCACACTCTATTCAACTTTTCTCAACCCGACACAACTCGTATATTAAATGGGTTGAACCTTTCAAGCTAAACATGACCCATCTAACTCATTTAGTGAACGGGTCATGTCAAAACGTACCAGGTTTTGACTCATTTTAACCTGTTGCAACCTGCTTAGTACATTATGTTAAAAGTGACTTGTTTTGATAAAAAAAAGAAAAAAGAGAGAAGAAAAATATATTTTTTCAACCATGGTATTGATTCAACGTCTTAATAATTACAATTCTGATTTAATGCTGATTAGCTGCAAATGCTAAGTGAAACACAGCAACTACATTCAAAACACAATCTAAACTTGGCTAACACACTATTTGCACAGTTCACTTGTTCAACTTCATAACTAGGTTTAGCATATCAACACACTTTGCCTGCAATTCATTTGTTCAGGTTCATAACTCTATGTATATCAAAATCGATAGAAAAGGATATCTGATAATTTAAAAACTTAAAAGACTTTCTTAGTTAAGGTTGCTACAGAGATCATCAAAGAAAATTCTACAGTTTCAACTTAATCATGAAGTGCCATTGTAATAACTATTGACACATGTAATATTATAAACCCATGATCGTCGCTGGGTTCTCCAACACAGGCAAAAATGCTGCGTTGAAGAATATGCTTCCCATCTTTCAAGTTCTGAATCTTTTTGCAGGCTACTCACCCATGGCGATTGACATCAATAACTTTTATACACCTTGGCAGCTGAATGTGCACAAATGGCTTCCAAACTGCGAGATGACATCCACAATACCTCCATAACCTCCAACTGCAGCTACCTGTTCAGAAAAAAAATGATTCAGCAACAAAAGAAGCAAGTCAAGGAGAATTAGAAATATAAATATTGGACCAATATCATTCAAACATTATCCATGGTATCGAACTAGCAGTAAAACAGAGCTACGATGCATTTGATGAATCTTAACAAGGGAGAAGAAATGCATGCATACAGAGAGCAAAGACTTATCACACAATAATTCTTTTCATGTTGTTCATAGTAACTGATGACTTCTACTAGAAAGGATGTCAATTGGGACTCACGACTTCTATAGCAATATCTATAAACAACAAGGATAGATAAGTATATAAAACTGTGGAACATTATTGCAGCCTGGACCTCTATAGGCAAACTGATTCGCACAGTAATGTTCCACACACAAAATTCAACTGCAGACATGGTCAAAGGTCTTAATGGAAAAATTGCATCAGACCCTTTGTACTGCTATTAGAACATTTTTATATTTAATAAATCGGCACATAACTCTTGAATGCATTCCCAATTCTGTAACTGGGTCTATTTATTAAGGGGTACAACCCCATTTCACATGCGACATGAGCACCGGTAAATTTGGTTTTAACTCAGCTATAGAACAACTGACAACATCACAATTAGCAGGTAATGTTGGTGAAATAGTACTTACCAATAAACTAGACAAAGTGAACAAGTTTAAAAATAAGAAAATTAATATCAAAACGAAAAGAGAAAAGAAAATAAAACATTTGTGGAAATGATAACATCAAAGGTACGAAAGAAACTAGCAATAAAAAAAAATATGGTGAAAGGCAGATTCATAGGATCATACGCCAGATGGATGTAGAGAGACGGAAAATGCTGAGGGAGAAGCACATTTTATTTGCGAAAGTATTGCCCCATTTATGTCAAAACGACTAAGTAGAGGTTCAGCTCCAACAGCTAAAATCTGTAACAGCAATATAATATTTATTAGACTGGAAAGATGAAAAGCTAATTCAAAACCATAATACTTTGAAAGACGCATAAATCTTAAAAAGTGGTAGTGAGATCACATGACAAATATTAACATAAAAGTTTAATGCTCCCTTGGTAGCAACCAGGAACCAAATCATCAGAAAACAGTTGACAAATAACAAATTTAAATTCATAGATAGGAGAGACGCAGCCAATTTAGGGGATTGGAAAATAAAAAATTCAGGCTGGCAGCAGTAACCACTTTATACAATATTATTTTTCATTAATGAGAAGGGTTCCGCAAAGGAGAAAATAGGAGCAACAACTTATAAAACAGCTACCCCACATCCTTTATGCCAGGGTGGAGAGAAAAGTTCAGATTTTGAATTTGCCTTCTGCCTCTTTTTTCATTATAACAGTCTGCCTTTTGAAAGTGATACAAATCTACACAATATGCCATAGGTTTCTATCATCTTGCATTCCCTCCATCTCTAGGAAAATGTACAAACATGTTTAATTCCAGCCCTATTTCTTCCCACTTACTTGATTGTCTTCGAAAATTACATCCTGTATAGATGCACTACTGTAAATGTTTGAAACACATTCAGAAGCAGGAAGACTCCAGACCGATAATCTTCGACCACTGCCACAGGCCTGTGGAAGTAAGAATTTAAAAAACAGGGTTCAAGTTCAGAACAAAACAAATACAGCATGGGAACTATTCTTAGTACTACAAAAAGGTACCACATGCAAAGTTATCAGAGTGTGAAGCCACAGAACATTAATTTAATACTTCATTACCATTAGCAATAACAATGTTTCTTATGAACTCTTTGTCAATACATGCCAAAAATCAGTGTCTTTCATTCACCTCAAACCATCAACATATCTTGTGTAATATATGCAAAAAAAAAATAAAAAAAAAAAATAAAAATAAAAATCGTAAATTTTTGTTACTCGAACTCTTACCAACCAGCTCTCACTTGCATCAAGGGCAATGCAACTAAGACATGAAATGAATCCTTTCAACCTCTTATCCTTCACTGGATCAAATACTTTGACACACTTTCCGCTTTTGCAATCTATGTAAAGACCATATAAACATGTCAGTTAGCAAAATGAATGCTATTAAATAATAAGATATACTAAATTATAAAGAATCTAAGCACAAGTTGATTGCTGCCGCGTCCAGGATATATATTAGGTTTGATGAAAAAGGATTCTTTTGTTTATTGAAAGTACAAAAGGTCAACAAGCTGTCCCCAGGATCAGTGAAATATTGGATAGTTAGATGACAAAGGATTCATTACAGTATAGGAGGCTATCTTATAATATGTGATGGTTACTTCTACTAATATGATACAATTGCTACTTTATTTTATAGTGGATAGAACTTGTTGCAGCTTGCTTTTCAGGGTGTTGTTTGATTACAAAAAATTTTCAGTTGTGAATCACACAACACTTTGTTTGATATTTTATTCTATCTTAATTTATTAAATACAAAGTCTTCAATAGAAGTTCAAGGTTTTACCCCATATTCGTGCAGTTCCATCCTCCGAACCAGTCACAATCTGAAAAGTAAAAGAGATAAATATAACAAAAACTAACAGAAAATTTCAACCACTTCTTCCTCTAGCACACTGTTACGATGTTAAATGCAATACAACAGATCGAAAACATATAATAAGCTTTATAGATAACTAAATTAACTGACAACCCTAAAAAAAACATTCATATGAATGGTTCAAAATTCCTAACAACGATGTATAATGAATAAGGGAGGAAATCATTTACCAATCCACCTGCATTGGGCTAGTTCCACAGCTAGATAGGATAAAGAACAAAATTGTGCATAGAAAGACAGAGAATGCATAATTCCATGAGGGGGAGACAAATGAATTTCCAATTAAAGGTTTACTCCAACGATAAGCCCTAAGCTTATTTGCATTGAGTATGCTAAAAATAAAAATGCAGGGAAAGTTCCTGGTTGTATGTTATTTGTGATGATGTGCTGCTGCATCATGTCACTAGAGCATAAAATGACAAGGCTAATTCTTTGGTCCAAGTGGGCAGGGAAGGCTTCAAAGGCTGCAAATTTGGAACCTGAGGCAGGTGCATGCAGGTGATGTGCTTCAGTGCTTGGCACGGTTGAGGCACCAGCTGTGATGGAAAATGTTGACTTGGTGGGTGGGTGGGACTTTAAGTCCAAGTTCTGGCACTGATGAATTGAAGAATTAAACAAGTCTAGTTAATTCGTTTAGACTATATCAATAAGTAGTATCTAAAGCTAACTTTCCCCCAAAAAATACATCAATCAAGGTCAGGATTCTAGCACTAATTATTCATCTCCACATTGTCAGCTCCATGAGGACTGCTTTTAAAGGTCCTTTTGCTCAGCTTTTGAGGCTGTCTTTCGTGGTAGGCTTGCTCACTCTCTTTGTAAACAGCTCCTTCTCCTTATATCTCTTCCTTTTAATTTACTTTCTTTTTTCCAATAAAAAAAATACAGCTAAAGATTAAATTTCTCCCATATCTTGCTAGAATCATTGCCATGATGATAGATAAAAGAATATTTGTCAATAAGAAATTTATCCTCACGGAACATTTAATTATCCTAAAATATTTTGTTTTATTTCCTTCTTTTATTTTCAAGATTTCCCCTCGGAATTGATTTGATCCCTATCCTTTTTCTTTCAGGTTTGTTCTCATAACTTTCTAACACCAATGAACTGATAAAATCATTACATGAAAAGGCAAAGTTCTTTATACCATTGACATAATGCAGAGAAAAAGTTTTTTTAGAAGTGCAGTTCACAAACTTAATAAGTACCATCATTAATAAAGAGAAGGAAAAGATTTGACCTGATTGGTAGATTTTCGGGCAACTATACAATGCAAGTAGTCTGAATGTCCCTTAAAAACCATTTTGATCTTACCGCTCTCCTGAAAAACTCCATTAGAGAAAAATTAGAATCAGTAGAATCAGTACAACTAGCAAACTATATGAAGACCATTTGAAGGTATCATGCGGAATGAAATTTGGAGTAGCTTCTAAGAGGAAACTTAATAGTTAATAATATGATTAACATATTCACCTTGAGCAAATACATACCACATCCCAGCAATACGCACAAGAATCGCCTGCTGCAGAGAAAACGGATCCCCCCTAATGTAGAAGAAAAGGTGAAACAAAAACACTTTCAAAATTAAATAATCAGCCACTCGTATAAGACTAATAAGAGTAAGGCAGTATTAACATATAACCTAAAGAAGGGAATTAAAACAAAAGAAAAAACCTGAGGATCAACAGCAATGGCATTGTTTTCAGGAATTGGAGAAAGAGCACCCCAAGGACCTCTGGTGACAACAGAAAAAAAAAAATGTGAGTAAAAAGAAAAGAGAGTTAATATAGCAGGAAGGGCCATCCTTAAGCAACTGAACACTGAAAGGTAAAACAAGAGCAAAACCAATAAATATACAGACTAGAAACTAAATATGCTATCTGAACGATGTAATAAAAAGTGAGGAAGGAAAATAGGGTGCCCCCTTGAAATTGAAAATGGACACAAAAGCAAGTCTACAATTATCATGCATGAAAGCTCATGCTATAATTTAAGAGAACTCACTTGTGTTGAGGATTCACCAAGTCCAATACAGGCTTCACATGGCTTCCTGCAAAAGCAGAACATAAGATCAAATAAAAACACATTCGTAATACCATTTTCAACCTTGACAGTCTGAACCAGTATATTAGTATCAAGAAATGTAAAAAGTTTGATGCAAGGAATGTCAAGCATGAGCATAAGTAAGAGTGCTTAGAATTTGTTTCAAGTGATAGTGGATGGTGAAAATTGAAAGAAATATATAAGCTTCAGAAAATTGATACAATTACTGCTAATGCCATTTACCGGCAAGAAACCAGAAAAACATTTCACAAAACATGTAGATGTTTGCCTGAAGCTAGGATTCTTGGTTCAACACAGTAAAAAGATAACAATTGGACAACATATATAGCTAAATAGAAAATAAAGCACCAAAAGCGTGAGATCTAATTCGATAATCTTTGTCAGGTGTGAATTAGAATGACAGAATAGTATTCTCAGGCACCAAATAAAATAAGGTAACACCAAGTTGATGTATTAAAAACATGTTACTAAGAACTTGTAACAATTTTTTTTTTTTTTTATCTATTACCTTGTAAATGTATAGGCACTTCGGATTCTGAAAATTCCTTCCACCTCCATCCACGAACACGGCCATCATCACCACAACTAAATGATAAACCAGTGAATATATTAATCAACACTCACTGCTTTACTCTCAAGTTTTAATCAATTAGAAGAAACAAACAAACTATCAAACGAACCTCAACAACAAGGCATCATCATTATCGCCGTAGAATTTAACATCATATGCAGGTCCATCATGCCCTTGAAGAAAACCATTAGACTGAGCTCCTAAAAACCTAAGCACAAAAAAAAAAAAAAAACAGTTGAGCCTTATGAAATTATAAATTGACCAATTCAAGCCAAAGAACACTCACTGTTGAGCTTTTCCGCCATTACTAAAACCCAATGCCTGCAACCAAACACAACATCCCACAAATTTTATCAGTAAAATTAATTTGTACAAACCGGAAAAGAAAAAAAAAGTTGAAAATGAGAGGAGCGAAGTGAACTGACGAGTTTAGAAATGCAATCGGGGATGGAGTAAGAGGCGACTGAACCATCGCTGGAGGCGACAACGATAGTGTCGGGGCTAGGGTTAGGAGAGGGGGCCCATACAGTTCTGAAAACGGTTCGGGTTTGGATCTCTCTCTCCTTCAATATGCTTTCCCTGTATGTATCTTCGTCCCACTTCGTTAAGTCTCCAAACATTGTGATAAATGTGTGTTTGTGTTTCGGATATGTGAAGAACTTCAAGCATAGAGAGTGCAAGTTCCGGCCTATTAACGAAGTTAGCTTCTCGACTGATCCAAATTTGAGTGATTGAGCTCTCCACTCTACTTGTATTAATTTCTCATTTGAGATTAAAAAATATATAGAGAAAGAATAATTCGCAAATCAGGGGCGGTCATATAAGTACCCAAAAAAAAAAAAAAAAAAAAAAGTGTTGTTTGATTTCCATTCCGAAGAGCTTTTGAATAATTAAAAAAAACTGTTTTATGAATTATGATTACTCATAGAAGCTCAAATTTTAGTGTCCGTTTGGAAGAATTTGTTTACCGGCTAAAAGAGTTTTTCAATTTTTTTTGTATCGATTGATTGTCACTTAATAGAACTTTTGGATGATTACAAAAGCTGTTTTATGTCTATTTGGAAAATCCTAAATTTAAAACTTTTCCAAGTAGTTTTTTTAATAACATTAAAATCTCCGATATAACCCTATAATTTAATATTTGCTAGAGTATTTTGGTAATTCTATAATTAAAAAAAGCTCTTTTTTAATTAACAATTAAACGACCAATGACTTTCATTTAAAAGCTCTATCTCTAAAAAATACACTTCTAAAAGATCTACTGCAAAAAAATCTACTTGAGAAGTTCTTTCAAATGTCTAATATAACCATGTCATTTCCAAATAGATTTTTTAAAGGTTTTATTTTATTTTATTTTTAATAACACTAAAATGTCTAATATAATCATATCATTTAAAATAGTTTTTGAATATTTTGGTAATCCTACCATTTAAAAAAGTTTTTTCTGATCGACAACTAAACGACCAACAATTTCTCAATAAAAAATCTATTTGTAAATGGTTTACTTTAAAAAATCTACTTGAATAAATTATACTTGAGTCAGTTTGGAAGAGTTTTTTTACCGGCTAAAAGAGTTTTTTTAATTAAAAAAAAAAAAAAAAAACTCTTTTAAAAAGAATGTGTTGTTTGGTTGTCACCCATTGGACTTTTTGGACGATTAAAAAAGCCTTTTTACAACTATCAGGAGAAGCTCAAATTTAATATAATCTTATCATTTAATATTTTTTTAAAGTAATTTGGTAATCTTATCATTTAAAGGATCTTTTTTAATTGACAACCAAACGACCAACAACTTTCCTTTAAAAACTCTACTAGTAGATTATCTACTTCTAAAAAATCTACCTAAAAAAGCTCTTTCATACAAACCCTAATCCTTAATGGAAAACTTCAAGACCAGACAAGAAGGACCCTATAAACAAATACCATATAACTTTTTTAATTTATTACTCAATAAATTAATAATTTATTAAAAAGATTAAAAATGATGTTTCCTTAAAATATGACTTTATTGTAGTTTTTTTATTATTATTATTGAAATTCAAGTGTAATTAGATCTGATTTTGTTGTAAATATGGTGGCTTCCACGGCACCATCTTCTAGAGGGACACATGTCAATATATGAAACACTTACATGTGTCAATTTAGATGGGGAATTGCAATAAGCACCCCTTATGATATTGCCTATATATATGGCTTGTACTGTAAATATTAAGGGTTGGTTTTTAACCGATGTTTTCAAAAATCAATAACAAAGGCAATAAGGTGCTGTTTGGAACCGTTTTTAAAAACGGTTTTCTGTTTTTAAAAATAAAAAACAACTTAAATGTTGTTTGTTTATACGTTTTACAAAACTGTTTTTGAAAACAAAAAACAACTTTTTAAAATGTATAACTAAAAAGTTAAAAACAACTTTTTATTGTTTTTCACAATTTTCAAAAACATCATTTCAAAACAAATCAACTTTTCCCGCCAAATAACTATTTTACCCATTTAAAAAACAACAACCAAACACTTTTACATCGTTTTCCGTTTCAAAAAACTACTTTTAAAAAACAATACCAAATATATTACATTTTTAATAACATCATTTTTAAAACATGATTTTCATTTTTAAAAAAAGTTTTCAAAAACACCATTTTAAAAATGATACCAAACGCACCCTTAATATTCTCTCGCCTCTCTCTCTTTGTTTCATCTCTTGTTTCTCTTATTTACTTTATTAATTATTTGTTCATATGTTCTTCATATTCTTCATCTATTCTTTTATTTAATTTATAACACGTTATCAGCATGATGCTGTTATTTCCAGAGCCTGAAGCTTCTGAATTTATTATCACTAGAACCTGAAGTTCCTAGATTTATTTCCAGAACCTGAAGTTCTGAATTTATTATTACTAAAGCCTGAAGCTTATGAATTTATTACCACTGGAACCTGAAGTTCCTAGATCTATTACCAGAACCTGAAGTTCTTAATTTATTATTACTAGAACATGAAGTTTCTAGACCTTTATTTATCAATACCAGGACCTGCAGTTCTGAATTTACTTTCCTGTATTTTATTTTTACGCAATTTACTTTCTCGTATTTTATTTACTTTTACGTGATTTATTTTCTCGCATTTATTTATTTATATGCTGTTATGAGATTGGCTAGGCCAACTTATCAGAACCTGTAGTTCTGGATTTATTTATTATGCACTTTATTTATCTGTATTTATTTATTTATCCGTAATTTATGAGATTGTCTAGATTTACTTTTTTTGCTTTTATTATTACGCATTTTATTTTGCAATTTTTATTTAAACAGTTTGGTCACTCATCCAGAACCTGAAGTTTATGGATTTATTTATCATTACCGGAACCTGAAGCTTCTGGATTTGTTTACTTACAAATATTCCTTTATATATCTGAAGGTTTAAATTCCTTGGATTTTTGTCGGACCAGAAGTTCTGACTCCAATTGTGATTCTCGGATAACCAAAAGTTGTAATAATGTCAAAGCTTGCAAATTTGAAATTTGCTGCACTAGAAGTGTCTAGGGACAACTACGATCTGAAAGCCCAAATACCTAACGGTCACAGAACCAGAAGTTCTATGGCAATAACTAAAAGGTCGATTTGATAACCAACCTGATGTTGCATTACCAAATGCCAGGTGTCAGTGGCAACATTTACGCTTTCAAGACTATAGATCAGTCTTTGAGTACAATTCTGCTTTATTCAAAATCACTACACAGCTGAAATTGTGTGGTCAGGATATAATCCGAAATCATCAATAAAAGTAAATAATAAATTTTCTCCCCTTTTTCACTTTATCTCATACTGTTATTCTCTCGTTTTTCTTCATCTTATTTCTGTTATATTATCTGTTATTTTAATTTTACGCATCTATTTAATTTTATGCAATTTATGTATCTGAGTATGCCAACTAACCAGAACCTGAAGTTTCTGGATTTGTATAAATTATGTGTTGAGCCTAACTAAGTCAATCATTAAGTTTCTGGAATTTAAACCAAGCTCGGCTTGACCAACTAACCAGAATCTAAAGTTTCTAGATTTATCATTATAATGTTTAAGCTGGTTCGGTTTTACAAACCGATCAGAATCTAATGTTCTAAACTTTAAATTTCAATAAAAATATGGAGTTCTGGATTCGTTACTATGTACATGAATGTCATACTTGGGACCTGAAATTCCAAAATTCGAATTCTATATAGAACCTGAAGTTCTAAATTTGAATACGAAGTATTGAATCTGAACTTGAAGTTCTTAAGTTTTGAACATGAAGTTCTAATCAGACTTGAAGCTCTAAATTCAATTTAAATTGTGATATTAAAACTTTTATGTCAAAGTTTATTAGAACCAGAAATTCTGAATTGGATCAAGTTACGATTCTTTCATCTAGAAAGTCAATTTGTAATTTCTATTTAGAACCTGAAGTTTTTTGAATTTTATGAACCTACAGTTCATGGTCGAACCGGAAGTTCGAAAAATCAATATGATTCATGATTCTGTTTTATGAAGTGAAATATTTTCATATCTATATGTTTACACTTTTAATCACTTTATCTAATATGCACTTTATTTTTCATTGTGAATAGATATGTCTTTAAACGATAAATTGGGTGATATTGAAAAGCAAGGTAAATGAGATATATGTCTAGCCGATAGTGCGATGACACATACGATTCTACGAAATCAGAAATACTTTATGAATTTAACCTTGCTTAAAGCAAATGTTAATACAATATCAGGTCCAATAGATCTGATAGAAGGCTCCAGTAGAGCCATGATATTGTTACCAAATAATACTAAAATATGTATCAATGATGCTTTATATTCAAGCAGATCCAGAAGAAATCTGCCCAGTTTCAAAGATATACGGTGTAATGAATATCACCTAGAAAGTATAAATGATGAGAATATTGAGTATCTGTGCATTACTTCTCATGACTCAGGCCAGAAACTCGTTGTGGAAAAGCTACGTGCTTTATCATCTTGATTATATTATACTCTTATAAGAGGTGTAGAAGTTTATGCAGTTATGAACCAGAAGTTCTCAGATCCAAAAATATTTATGCTTTGGCATAACCGTCTTGGTTACCAGGGATCTACAATGATGCGTAGAATCATTGAAAATTCTCATGGACATCCATTAAAGAACCAGAAGATTCTTTTATCCCATGAAAATTTATGTATTGCATTTTCACAAGGAAAATTAGTAATAAAACCATCCCATTCTAAGGTTGACTTTGAATCCCCGTCATTCCTACAAAGGATTCAAGGGGACATATGTGGACATATTCATCCACCAAATGGACTGTTATGCTATTTTATGGTCCTAGTTGATGAATATTGCAAATCAGTTGTGATTGATGTTGAACATCCCATTCCACATGTTCATACTCATAATGGATTAGCAAAGTCACTTATCAAGCATCTCCAGGTAATTGCGAGAACTTTATTATTTCGATACAATTACCAATTTCTATATGGAGACATTCTATTCATCTCTGACCCATTGCTTATCATTTCTCTACCATTCTAAGATTTTATGATGATTTTGATTAATCTTTTATCAAATCATATATGCTTCTAATAGTTTATCTTTTTACACACGACCTGCGTATTATTATATTGATTAATTTTCATATCATTATAAGAAAGGGAATTTTCTCTAGAAGAAATGAGTAAATGAAAAGTTACTCTTACACAAAATAGAGATACCAATTCAATGCTCTATATATGTAATAAAAGTGTCTCATTTTCAGTCTTCGTATCACTTAAATACAAAAGATAATTGATCATCAGATAATTATTAATCGGTTACTTGATATATTAAAAGTGACAAAATTTTATAAGTTGCTATCTCATAAACCCCAGCCGGGTAATTATTCCTGAAGAACGATCCGAGTAAAATGCAACAAATAAATCATCTGATGCATATCATAAGCTTATGAACCTTTGAAAGGTATTGTTATCAGGATCTTAATGTAAACAAAGCTCGAGTTATAAATAAATCAATTTTCTCTAAATCAACTCAATAAGAGTCTAAAGAGACACGAGTCTATGAAATGACTAAATCTATTGAAATAGAAGAAATCTCTACAGAGATACAAGAATATAAGAATTAATAATTTTCTATAAATCATACATGAGAAATGTGGAATAGTGAAGAAACAATCATCAGTGATACATTTTCAAATACAGTAGCTACTGAAATGATGATTATAAAACTCATAGTATCGATGATTGTATACAAAATGCATGATTGGCCTAAATGAAAAGAAGCAATTCAAGAAGAATTGACTTCATAAGCCAAATATAAAATATTTAGACCAATAATTCTCCAGACACCTGAAGATGTCAAACTAGTTGGATACTAAAAGGTCTTTATACGGAAACGTAATGAGAAAAGCGAGATCGTAAGATATGAGGTACGACTCGTAGTACAAGGTTTCTCACAGAGACTTAGTATTCAATAATGATGAATACGATTACGTTTCGAATTTTTGATAAATTTGGCTGGCTGAAATACGTCTTCTAAACGTAGTAATCATTTATCAATGTGGTTCACTCAGTGCAGATATTTATAATCCTAGAAGGATTTAAAATGCAAGAAGCATGTAAATCGAGATCTCGTAATCTGTATTTGATGAACCTACAAAAATCCTTATATGGATTAAAAAAAAAACAATCTGAACGGATGTGGTGTAACCGTCTCTCAGTAATTATCTGATAAAATAAGGATATAATAATTATATTATACACCCATGAGTTCTTCATAAAGAAATCTGAACCTGGATTTGCTATTATAGTAGTTTACATTGATGATATGAATTTGATTGGAACTCCTGGAGAGCTCTCGAAAATTGCTGAATATTTGAAAAAGGGGATTTGAAATGAAAGACCTAGGAAAGACAAAATGTTGTCTCGACCTGGAGATTAAGCATAAATCAAATGAAATACTTACCCATCAATCAACATATGTTGAAAAGATCCTGAAAAGATTTAATATGGACAGTGCTCATCCATTAAGTACCCACATGATTGTTAGAAATCTTGATCCTAAGAAAGATCCATTACAGCCACTTGAAGATAGTGAAAAGATACTTGGTCCTGAAGTACCATATCTTAATGCAATTGGTGCTTTATTATATCTGGCTCAATATATTAGACCAGATATTGCATTTTCAGTAAATTTGCTTGCTAGATTCAGTTCAGCATCAACTCGGAGACATTGGAATGAGATTAAATATCTTTTTCGTTATCTTCGTGGAACGAAAGATTTAGGATTATATTATTCAAAATCCAACAACTTTTCAGGTTTAATTGGTTATACTGATGCCGGGTATTTATCTGATCCCCATAAAGCCCGTTCACAAACGGGATATGTTTTTACATATAATGGCACAACAATCTCCTGGGGCTCCACAAAGCAAACTCTTGCACTTCATGAAACAAGCCGAGAATGCATGTGGCTAAGGTCAGTTATTTACCATATTAAAAATATATGTGGATTTTCATTTTCTACAGGAATGCCAACACCAATATTTGAAGATACCGCGGCTTGTATTGCTCAAATTAGAGGAGGCTATATCAAGGGAGATAGAACCAATTATATTTCTCCTAAATTCTTCTATACTCATGAACTTCAACAGAGTCGACAAATTGATGTTAAAACAAATACGGTCTACAGATAATCTTGCAGATCTGTTTACCAAAACATTGCCTACATCAACTTTTGAGAAACTGGTATACGGAATTGGCATGTGTCGGCTTTGTAAATTACAGAATTAATATTGAAGTTTCATTCAGGGGGAGAGTTCAATCAGGGGGAGCAAAATTTTGAATAGATATTTGTATACTGTACTCTTTTTCCTTTTACCAGATTTTATCCCATTGGGTTTTACCGGAAAGGTTTTAATGAGGCAGTTCTGATCCCGCTCACACTACTTGATCCAGAAGATCATTGTATATACTTTTGCTAAGGTTTTTGTCCCACTGGGTTTTTCCTAATAAATCAAGATACAAATGGTGGAATCCAAGGGGGGGTGTTGTAAATATGGTGGCTTCCACCATCTTCTAGAGGGACACATGTCAATATATGAAACACTTACATGTGTCAATTTAGATGGGGAATTGCAATAAGCACCCCTCATGATATTGCCTATATATATGGCTTGTACTGTAAATATTAAGGGTTGGTTTTTAACTGATGTTTTCAGAAATCAATAACAAAGGCAATAATATTCTCTCGCCTCTCTCTTTTTGTTTCATCTCTTGTTTCTCTTATTTACTTTATTAATTATTTGTTCATATGTTCTTCATATTCTTCATCTATTCTTTTATTTAATTTATAACAGATTTCTAATTTTTCATAATACACTTAAAAATTGGGTTGAATTATCATATTGTATAAATAAATTATTTTTAGTGCCATTGATGCTTAGACCACTTATTTGCATGTGACATACTTCAAGGTTAATATTAATTTGGGGAAATTAATCTAATGACAACCCATTTGATTAGAGGCTATCAAAATGACTTGAGAAATTAGTTCAAAAAAGTGATTTTTTGGTGAACAGTGTGATAGAATTATCCATTTTTCACACTATTCAATTTTTCTCAACCCGACACGACTCGTATATTAAATAGGTTGAACCCCTCAAACTAAACACAACCCACCTAACTCGTTTAGTAAACGGGTCATATCGAAACATGTCAGATTTTGACTCATTTAACCTGTTACAACCTGTTTAGTACATTATGTTAAAACCTAATAAAACAAATTATTAAAAATATACTCTTAAGTAAATTAAACATAACCCTAAAAAGAAACCAAATTAACTTTAAAATATGTAACTACTCTAGTTCATATAGTCTTACCACAAAATAAGCAACTAAACAAGCCACGAGATTAGGGATGGCAATTTTACCTGGACCCATGAATACCAAACTGAACTAGAACCGCAAAAGTCGGGTCTAGGTCTTGATATTCGGGTCATGGGTCGAGTATGGATCTAAATTTAAGGACCCACATTGGGTCCGGTTCCGGTCAAAGACCCGGACCTGAACCCGTGAACCTGAATATTAATTAGATACATCATACATGCATTTCAAAGTATATTAGAAATCTTTCATTTAATTAATTATAGGTGAAGAATACATAAAAGATAATAGAGAACCAGATCAGCTTTAGGTGGAGTTTTTCTGCTCTGTGCATAAGTGCTTGGATTGTTCAAGGCAGATTTGTTGCAGATTAACACTGATTTATATCATCAATAATAATAATAATAGCAGAAACAGGTAAATCCATAAACAATGGCTTCCACCACCGGTTTTTATTAAATCACAAAACTCTAGAAGCACCAAAACTCACCGGTGTGCGTGTGCTATGTATAACACTTACAAGAAGTCAATTAGAAATACAGTAACATAAACATATATAGCAAACGGAATCATCAATGTCAAAAAAATGAGTAAAATTTGCAGGTCCCACGGGGCGGGTCTGGGTTTGCTTAAGACCCGCGGGTCTAGACCCGAACTCATGAAAAATATTCAGATCTAGGTCTGGTCCTAAAATATTTGGTGGGTCTGGGTCTAGGTATAGTAGGATCCGAACCCGAACCCGACTCATTGCCATCCCTACACGAGATAAGAAGTCTATAAAGTTCAAACTATTTACATGTGTTCTCTAAATTAATTTAAACTACAATTTTATTCTTAATAATCGTATTAACTCGTCAACCCATTAACGAAACCCAACATAACTTGTTTATTAAACAAGTTAAACGGGTCAATCCGTTTACCACCCGAACCTGCTTAGGTAAACCTAAATCTATTTATTTTATTCGGGTTTACGGGTTCTGATCCATATTGCATTATTGCTGGCTCAAAGAGAGTCGGGTGTCAGATTTGACAAACGTTATTTCAAATTGTAAATTAATTTTCTTGCAAGGACGTGTTTGCAATTCGTTGAAAAGTAAAATAAAGCAAACGCGCACATGAAATTCCCTGGAAGCCGACACGAACGTAGATTTCATCGCACTCAACCAAAGTTAATCGGCATCTCCAAAGCACCACCTCCACCTCCTTCCAAAAACCCTAGAAAATTTCCCAATTCCATTCCACACTTCAACAGCACGGAGCATCAAGATCTGATTATCCCTTCTTCAGCAAACAAGTGAGTATATATCTCTATCTACCTCTTTATGTTCATTCAATAGATCTCTTTTTTATTTTTGTTTGTTTTGTCTATTAGTAACTTTGATACTACGACTATCATTTTGATATGTATATATATATATATATATATATGTTGATTGACTTGTACGTTTTGAGACTGAAATAGTTAGGCTGTCTTATTGATAGGAGTTACAGATTATTTTAGTTTTGATATATAAACAACGAGTGTTGAGAAAATGGAAGATAACAGTTCACAACCCGGGTCTGTGAAAGAGAATTCTGATCAGAATTCGGAGGGAAATTCGCCTAATAAAGATGATAGCTCATTGGAAACCATAGTTAGGAAGTTTCAGGACACAGTTTCATTGGGCAAGAAGCACAAGTTTTGGGAGACTCAACCGGTTGGCCAGTTCAAGGATGTCGGGGACACGAGCTTGCCTGAGGGTCCTATCGAACCCCCAACCCCGTTATCTGAGGTCAAACAAGAACCCTATAACCTTCCTAGCCAGTATGAATGGACCACTTGCGATATGGATTCTGAAGAGACTTGCAATGAGGTTTACAATCTTTTGAAGAACAATTATGTTGAGGATGATGAGAATATGTTCAGGTTTAATTACTCGAAGGAGTTCCTGAGGTGGGCTTTGCGCCCTCCAGGTTTTTATCGCAGCTGGCATATTGGTGTGCGTGCTAAGACTTCCAAGAAGCTTGTTGCTTTCATTACCGGTGTTCCTGCGAGAATTAGGGTACGTGATGAAGTTGTGAAAATGGCTGAGATCAATTTCTTGTGTGTTCATAAGAAGCTTAGAACGAAGAGACTGGCACCTGTAATGATTAAGGAGGTTACTAGGAGGGTTCACTTGGAGAATATTTGGCAAGCGGCTTATACTGCTGGTGTGGTTCTTCCGACACCTATAACGACCTGCCAATATTGGCATAGATCTTTGAACCCAAAGAAGCTTATTGATGTTGGGTTTTCGAGGCTTGGGGCGAGGATGACAATGAACCGAACCATAAAACTTTACAAGTTACCTGATTCACCAGCTACTCCTGGATTCAGAAAAATGGAGCTTTGTGATGTCCCTGCTGTTACTCGTTTGCTTAGGAATTACTTAAGCCAGTTTGTCGTTGCACCAGATTTTGATGAGAGTGATGTGGAGCACTGGCTTCTTCCAACTGAGGATGTGGTGGATAGTTACTTGGTTGAGAGCCCTGAGACTCACGAGATCACTGATTTCTGCAGTTTCTACACTCTTCCTTCCTCCATCCTTGGAAACCAGAATTATTCATCTCTGAAAGCTGCTTATTCGTACTACAATGTCTCTACCAAGACTCCATTGCTTCAATTGATGAATGACACACTCATTGTTGCTAAACTAAAGAATTTCGATGTCTTCAATGCCTTGGACGTCATGCACAACGAGTCTGTCCTGAAAGAACTGAAATTCGGACCTGGAGATGGGCAACTTCATTATTATCTCTATAATTATCGGACACAGAGTGCCTTGAAACCATCAGAACTCGGGCTTGTTCTTTTGTAGTTTTATTTATTTCAGTACTGGTTCCATAATTTTGTATTTTGAGTTTGTTAAGAATTTGCTTTGATATCATTTGTTCCTCTGCACTAGCAACCAAGGATCAGATTCTGCAGTGCATGTGAGAGCAGAATTCATGTTTTTTTTTAGCATAAATTGTAGGCATCTAAACTTTATTGCTGGCAATGCGAATTGTTACTTGGACTCAAATTTTGAGATTTTGATTTTGAGTTATAGTTTCCTTGTTACTCTTTCATATTATTCCATTTTGTTTTCATGGTTTACCACATATTTTCTATAGTTTATCTGTCCTGAAGGTTGGTTGAAGACAGGGTACACATTTTAAGTAGCTCTGACTGTCTGAAACAACCTGCAAATGTTTCTTTTTGTATGGATTCTATAGTTAGTGTGGAAAATGTATCCAAATTTGTTTGATTATAGATATAACTAGTATAAGCTTAGTCCTCGTATATCGGTTGTCAGAAGCTGCTGAGCCCTGTTTAGAATGCTTGCACTTCTTCATTATACCTTGTTTGTAATTGAATCCTTAATGATTTCACTCAAACATGATGGTGCCTTCTGATTGAGTGATTTACAGTGAATAACAGCAGATGGAGTGCAGAGAAATTTGTTTCTTTTGGTGTGGTCCGTGTAGATTATATAATTTTCCTCTAGTCGTGTATTATTGACATTGTATGGATCGTCAAAGAGCTTAAAGGTTACAGTGTAATCAATTATGTTTTCCTCTTGCATTAATCGGTAAGTGAAATAATAATTTTCAGGCACTCGGAGTCTCAAATTGAGCCTACTCTTTATGCTCCATTGTGAATTGAAACCCTCTAGCATTTTAGCCAACCCAGAAAGTCGACATTGAAAGAATAAAAGAGTATGCATTCGCGCCCTAACGATGAATTGTAGATCCTACTTGATAACAACTTGGACCAAGTTGACAGATAAATTTAACATTGATATTTCAAAGAAAATGTTCCGTAAGAAACCCGTTGGGTTAAATCTATTTGCAAATCTAGAAATATATGAATAAATTTGTAGTCTAGCTTGGTCGAGATTCAATGCTCCATTCTTGATATCACTTTGAATTGTCATTCTTGTGGAGCAGATGGAGCTGAAATACAAATGTGTTGCAGAACAAAGCATATATATATGTAGTTGTGGAGTAGCATTTATAGCAAATTGCAAATACAATAAAAAGGAACATTTAAAAGGGAACGGCTATTTTGGTATGACTATTGACTACTCCACTTTCATGAGTTCGGGAGCTCAGAGCTATAGCTTCAATCCAAAATAATTAAACTATCATTCAGCGCCAGAATATACAGAACAGCTAAAATGATCCGATTTTAGTCAGAAAAAAATTCATTACTGTAATCCTGTGAGAAATTGTACGGAACATATCATTACCACAGAACCTGCCCTCTAATCAGTTTGATTGTTCCTGCCAAAATTAACAAAAGATGACTATGCTACATCTATACAAGGCTATGCGAAGGTGCCATCTCTCTACTTGATGCAAAGCTGAATTTGCATCCCTATGCCATGATCACAATTTCACCTCCTGAACCTGTCAAATTTAAAAATAAAATATGAATAAGTAGAATGTACAGGAGCGAATAACTTGAAAAGCAAACAATGTAATTTCATATATTACATCTCTCAAAAATATCTATCAGCAACTGTAGCTGCGAATCTGTGTCTTCAGCCATGTTTGAGATCCTCTCTGCCTCTTTAATTGCTTCAGCTGCCACATAGGACTTGTTTTCGGCCTCAGCAACCTGGCTAGCAGCAGTTGCTGCTGCTGCTTCAACAGTATCAACTGAGGTTATATGGTCAGCGCTAAGTGGCGGTCTAGGCCGAACATCCTTCTGATTTGGGATGGGTGTTTTTGTCTCAAACGAGTTATCTTCCTTAACTTTAAAGCAGTTTTGGATCTGCAGTATGATCATGTAATAACTTAAAAGTTTTAGTATTCCATCCCAGCCTAGAATTATAAGAAAAATATATGACATTAAATTTCCCAAGCAGAAAGCGATGCTGATGCTTTTCATTTCCACAGCTTCAACATAAAGCCATATTTGTTCTCTCTTGTTTAAGACATCCATGCTGCTTAACTTCTATGAATATCTGCAGTCTACTAGAAATTATCTTTTCCATGAATTAGGAAGAAACTTGCGGACTTTAAAAATCTTCTATACACTAAAAATAAATTTCCATGTTTTTCATGTAAGGAGTGAGGGTGAGAATACTACTAGGACAACTTATCACCGTCCCATTGCAATCATGCTTCATTCCCATCTTTATCTAAGAAATGGTGAGCACAAATGAAGCATGACGCAACAAAAAGATATCACACAATGAGAACACTAGAAAGACTGCAATTTTACTAGAACATCCATAATTTGGAGAAATTAATTTCTTATGCTATAGGATATAACTTGAAAAAAGAAGTCATAGCTTCTACTATAAGCGTCAATAAACATTTTGTTTTCATGTTACTTCTAGCACCATATTAAGGGTACTTGTCTAACCAGTTCAACAAGGAAAATCAAAAATCCACTTTAAGTGAAGGTGTTGCTAGTTGTACAAGCAAGTAAATAATTTGATCTAGCAGGAGAGACTGCTGTAAACAAGAGAATAAAAGAACAGACTGCAATTTCTAGAAAGTAAAACCACTCAGCTACTTGCACTAAAGCAGAAAAAGATTAAAAGAAGAGAGAATCAAAAATTGAACTTTTCAACTTGAAGCTGATCAGTTTAAAAAGAAAATAACAATGTAGCAAGAGATATCATATGAAAAATAATAAGCAAATAAATTGCTTTGGACAGATAAAGCCATTCACCTTCTCAAGTTTTTCTTGTGCAACAAGTCTTCTCAGCCTTGAACCCAGCAACCTTCTAAAATTTTGTGGCACCTCATTTCTTTGCTGCATAAATTAAAAATGAAACAAGGCACTTGTCATTTTACTTTGACCTTTTTTTTCCCATAATTTCATTTTAACATATAAAACATGATAAATGAGATATGGCAAGCTAGTGACCCAGTAAAACCTCACAAATGGGAAGGTAGAAACATCAAATAAATGTCACTTTACACTTGCAGAAAAAACCATTTTAATTCGGTTAGTTTTCTTTAGTCTTCAAAGAAGCTCACTTTCATCATCAGGAAAAGTAGAACATATCCGCATTTGTTACATTCAATTTTCAGGTATCAGCTATCGTCCCGAATAATGGTGAAAATGTCCTGGGTGTGGTTAGATACATGATATTTTGTTTTGTATTTTCTGCATAAGTTGAAATGCCTAGTGGCAAACTATCAGGGCCAAGCATGATCCTGAAATCCCTCTCTACAAAGGGATGGCATCTCTAGTGGAACATTGAACACGAAAAAACAATCTGCTTGCTATGAGATTTTATAAAAATAGCAATCTCTCAAAAGTAGTTGCAGCTTCAGGAGTGAGAGATACAGTGAATTCAAAAAAATTCAGTTTCAGTCCATGTCTTAAAGATGATCAGAAATAATATAAAATCGAGCTGAAATATAGGAGAGATTGCAGTGACCTCTATCCAAATCCTATTCCTAAAAAAAATTTAGCTTCAGCAAGCTAATGGGGATAATTATTCCAGATCCAAACAAGTAGCTTCCTCCACAGAGCATCACTAAATATTTGTACACACAAACAAAATGAGATGAAGAAAATTCCAACATACCTCAATATATCTGAGAATTCCAGTTATGTCAGAACCATTGGGCTCTTTTAAGGCAGAAAGTGCTTCAAAAATCAATGCATTATACCTGGAAGATCGATTTATAAAGTTAAACATCAGAGTCAGAAGGAATGAGAAAATCTAATAGGGTTGCTATTGCTATTTCCAACTATTATTGGACAACTTTAAAATGCACTGTATAACATCTTTAGCATATCAAACATTAAAAATAGATAAAACATTTAATTCACTTTTCAAGACAGCATATTTGAGCATTTCATTAAACAACAAAAAACTCTTCGTTTGATGGTTTTATGCGAAGGTTTTATAATTATCAACAACAGAAGATATGGATTGTCCTTGTATTCATCAAGATGACAATGCCAACGCCCTCTGACCAACTTCTCCCTCTACCTTGGCACATTTTCCAGAACAAGGCCTCTTAGTATCATTTGTACAGAGTTCTCCCAACGTGTAAGTCTTAAAAGGAATGCCGGACATATGCATACATTCTATGCAAAACAAGCTAAGCATGAAAAAATAGTCTATTTTTCCGTGGTAGGTACAATCCTATCAAAAGATAATAATATTTGACAGGTACAAAGCATAAAAGCTAAGGATCTTAGCCATTTAAGCATTGATACATTACTATTCATAAACAAGCTAAACTTTTCTCTAACTTTATTTCCGAATTCTGATTGATAGAAAGCATAACAGCTAAGGAACTTAGCCATCTAAGCATTGAGTTATTCCATCATAGAATCTACTTATTACATGAACATGAAGCATTTAATCTCATATTCATCAATAAGTAGAATGCTATATCTTTAATGATACCCATTCCGTTTCTCGACTGCTAATAAGTGGAACAAATTCTTTAGCACCAAAACATGATTAATGCATTTCTTTTTCCTTGGCTAGACCATCAAATCACAGTGCTGCCACCAGCATGGAAGAGTCGCAACATTTTTTTGTTCCATATTGATGAATAAAAGTGTTATTCTTGTCTCCTAATCTTTTATATACAGCTTGATATATTTTAATCAATCAGAAAATAAAGTGAGAACTTCATGATAAATGAAAAACATGATGTCACCATCAGCACCATTCTTTTCTTATACCTCCGCAGCTTTACCCCTTGCCCCCAACAATTCATCCCAAAGAAAAGAAAATTTCTATATTGGTAGAAAAAATGCAAGAGAATAGAGAGGAGCCATACTTTGGAGCACAGTTTTTTGCAGAGTCATCAACAATTGAATCTGTTGAGGCATCATGTGCAACTGGAGCAGGGGGAGCAGAAGTTTGTGGAGTGGACAATTGTGCAGCAGGAGCATCTGAGCTGGCTTTTGTTTTTGGTGTCCGTGATTTATCTCGAGGGCCTTGTCCGGTGACACTTACGCTCATATTTCGCCATTTGTCCTATGCAAGCAAACAATAATGAAATCATGAACCACACACATGAAAATATTTTGGAATATATATTCCCATGCCATTTGTTTTATGTTGCTGTTATTTTGAATGCAAGAAGGGACGGAGTTGTAGCGTAAAACCAAAGGAAAGACTCTTTTGACTAAGCTACACGCATCAAGTTATCATCTCAATCCTGTTATCTCGAGTTTAAATTAAGAAGACAGTGCTGGGCACTTCAGCCGACTAGAAGTAGCTCACTTAATTATATCCAGCTCTTAATTACCTCTTATCCTCTTCCAGTATTCTACCTAGGGCACATGGTCTAGTTTTTCTCCTCTAATGCCTCTTTGTTTAAGGAAATGACTCAAATGGCAGTTCCCATCCTGGAATCTTGCAATTAAGCTCAAGAATAAGACAGAACCAGATATTTAACCTAAACATCAAGGCTTTACCAAAATCTCTAGGACCCAGCTTTCACAATTAGGTGTTTAACCATTTACTCCACCACAACCAGTCAACTTTAAGAGTACATGAATGTTTCTCCCCAAAACTTCTCACAATACAAAATCCAATAAATTAATGACATCTCAGCACATCATCTTATGATGTCCCTACAATTAATTATCTTAAATTTACACCCTTTTGTCTTTAAGGAACCAACTCAATGTTTACTTTTCATGTATCAAAATTAAATCACGCCTCTTTCAAATAATCTCAAAAGGTTGAGTTAATAATGTCCTAAGATTTAACAACATAAACAGCTTAAAATCACAAACAGTTAACATAATGCCTTTTGACCTTCTAAAATCCTCAAACACCAATGAAATAGCTCAATTTTAAAATTACGATTCCATATTTTCCAATCGAAAAGACAAATATGATTCATTTAAGTTACTCAATCGAAAGGTAATACAAGGAAGAATTAAAGAGAGAGAAGATACCTTGAGATCAATATTGGAGCGAGAGAAGAGGTAGGGATTGAACTCGGGATCTCTCTGAATGTTCTTCCACTTCCCAGTGCCATGTTTTGCAACTCCTGCTCTTAGCGCCTCTTCTTCCTCCGACGTCCATTTCTGCTTTGGATTCCCCATCTCCCTCTCTCTCTCTCTGGTTCTGCTACGAAAATAAAAACACTTTTTTCCAGTCCGGTTTCTGTTAAGACGGCTTTGTCTTTCTTTTCTTCTCGGAAATTTTTTATTTCGAAACGGCACGTCGTTTAGCACGAGAGCGCTTTTGACATGTCAAGGGCTTGAATTTTTTTTTATAACGAAAGAAAGAAAACACAAACATCGTTTTAGCTTTTCTGACACGTAGCCAATGAATCGTCTCCACGTGTCATTTTATAGATGACAGTTTTACAGCTCAGCGAATTGAAATTCACCAGAAAACTCGCTTCCCTATCCGTAAACAAGCCTGTACGAAAACTCTACACTTCACACACACAAAAAGCGTTTCAGAGAACCGAAGAAAAAAACTGAAATAGGAAACAACAACAGCAGCAGCAGCGTTTTCACTCTCTCAACAACTTTTGGAGAGCGCCAATGGCGTGAAAAAGAAGCTTTTTAAGAAGAAGAAGACGAACAGTAACTTGAAAAGGAAGTCACGAAATGGAATACTGTATTGGAGCTCGAAATTTCGCTGCAATGACGGTGTCTTCTTGTGCTTCATGGAGCACTCGAAGAAGAACACTGAAAGTCAAACAGTGTGTGATGAGTCATCGGTATAGTTCTAGTTCTTTTAAAGTCACAGCGAGTAGTCACGCAGGGAGCGAGAGTTGCGTGGCCGTGAAAGAAGATTTTTCCGACGAAGAAGATTTTATAAAGGCCGGTGGCTCTCAGCTTCTCTTCGTACAAATGCAGCAAAAAAAGTCCATGGATGAACAATCTAAACTAGCCGACAAGGTCACACTTTTAATTTGCATTTTACAGTTTTATAATTTTTAGTTGTTAGCTTGGTTAAGAGTATGTAGGGTAGTGTTGTTTGTGTAATAGTTTTTTTAAGTTTAATTTTGAATATCTTCTTCTTCTTCCTCAGTTACGGCCAATATCAGTTGATGATGGTATTTTGGATTTGGTGGTGATTGGTTGTGGTCCTGCGGGTCTTGCACTGGCTGCAGAGTCGGCAAAGTTGGGATTAAATGTTGGACTCATTGGCCCAGATCTTCCTTTTACAAATAACTATGGTGTGTGGGAAGATGAATTTAAAGGTACCAATTTCTTTGTGATGTATTTGTAATCTTATTTAGGTAACTTAAACATATTAGCTATTTGAAACTGCGGCCTGAAATGGTTACTTCTTATCTTTTCAAGATTTTTCCTTAATTTGCTTGTCCAGTCAACATTATTTAAGTTGTACATGGTTTACTATAATTACAGATCTTGGACTTGAACGGTGTATTGAGCATGTTTGGCGGGATACTATTGTATATCTTGACGATGGTGATCCTATTATGATTGGTCGTGCTTATGGACGAGTTAGTCGACATTTGCTCCATGAAGAATTGTTGAGGAGGTGAGACTGCCCGAAATTTCATAAAGCTCATATGATTTTTGTGGATATGGTATTTTGTAGATATATAATCTGTATTAATTTCCCCTAGGTGTGTCGAGTCAGGTGTTTCGTATCTTAGCTCAAAAGTTGAAAGTATTACCGAATCTACCACTGGTCATCGTCTTGTAGCTTGTGATCGTGGCATTATAGTTCCATGCAGGTATTGGGTGTTCTTGTGCTATTGTTAATATATACAAACTTAGCATCAAAGAATTACTCCATGCCTAATGTTTTATTATAGGCTTGCCACTGTTGCATCTGGAGCAGCTTCGGGGAAACTCCTGGAATATGAGGTGGGGGGGCCTAGAGTTTCTGTCCAAACAGCTTATGGTGTGGAGGTTGAGGTAGGAGTGCAAAGATTGTATCTTAAATAACTTAGTATTTTCGTTATTGGATTTCTGCATCACAAACTTGATTGCAGTATAGTATTATCCAAATTTTTATACTGACAGCCATGCATACACATAAGTTGATGTTTTATTAGCTCTGCTTTTTTTCATTTATGTTGTTGTTGAGAAATTATTGGGGCACTTGTTTTACTTCATTATGAGGGCAACCCAGCCAATTGTTTAGCTGTACCAAAGAAGAAGATAATTTTATTTTATTTTGGACAAAAGAAGAAAATGAATTGAAGACCATGTTTCTCATTTTTCCGCTCATTACAATTATTTTTAACTAAACAGTTTGCTTTGGTGTGAATTTGAGCACTGCAATTGTGACAATAACCTTTTTCCTATCACTGGCGTTATGCTAAGTTTATGCTTCTTTTTGTTCAGTGAGGTGGGGGGGATAAGAGTTGAAACAATAATTTGAGATTGTACAACAATCACTACAAATTGAATTCAGTAAATTCTGAGATCCTCTGTTCTTCATCCCTTTTTCCTATCACTGGCATTATGCTAAGTTTATGCTTTTTTTTTTTCAGTGAGGTGTGGGGGATAAGAGTTGAAACAATAATTTGAGATTGTACAACAATTATTACAAATTGAACTCAGTAAATTCTGAGATCCTCTGTTCTTCATCCCTCAAATCAGATTGAAGATTTTTATGTTTAAAGATGCAACTTTTTGACCGTTTATTTTTTTTTTTCTTTTTGTTCTTTTTGTTCTTTTAGGTGGAAAACAATCCATATGATCCAAGCCTGATGGTTTTCATGGACTATAGGGACTATATTAAACAAGAAGTTCCATGTTTAGAAGCTGAATATCCGACATTTCTTTATGCCATGCCTGTTTCATCGACAAGAGTTTTTTTTGAGGTTTGCTCAATGTGTTATAATTCATCTTTTATCTATTGTGTTTGATCAATAAATTTATAATTTATGGACTACAGGAAACTTGTTTGGCCTCAAAAGATGGCATACCTTTTGATGTGTTAAAGAAAAAGCTCGTGGCAAGGTTAGAGAAAATGGGAATCCGAGTTTTAAAAACTTATGAAGAGGTGATCTTCTTATGCAATCTATGATACTGTATTGATTGTGTGGTTCTTTATGCTCTTTTACTTAAAGTCAAAACATGATTCTGTTCATGACATATTATGAATCCATCACGTGTTGCCTACATGGATGTCACATATCCCACCCACTAATACATTTTGAGCATTCTTGTTGTCAGAAATTGATTTGTTTATGATGCAGGACAATTTTGGAGAATTTCCATTTTAGTAGGGGTTATTTTCTAATTTATATATGTGATTTGTTTCCTATTTTTTTTTTATCTTTATAGGAAAGATTGTTTAGGTTATTTTTATTATTTGTCATGGATTTGACATGCTATTTGAGGATTCAAGAGCAATCATTCTTCTAACGTGATTAGGGAATGATTGCCCATGCATGCAGTCCATGCTTGGGTATCTACCGGTCTTTCCGTCAATGTCAATGTTCTTTTGAGTATGCCCCAGGTTCGATAGAGTGAACATTCTTGTTTTCGTCATACCCCACTACATCAGTTTACCTATTGAAATAAATTTGTTTTATTAGTCTTATTCATATAATCCCCACGCTACTTATGTCATCATCATCAACCTTACATATCTACAGTGAAATCATTTAGTGTCTCAAATTTACCACAGACATAGAGTTTTAAAAGATGAGAATGCAACCTCAAAGGCACAGCTTAATTTCAGTTGTTATAATATAAACCAAGCATGATGTGGTTTTCTTCCATTCACATGCTTCTACAAATTTCAACTGCACCAAGAACCTGTGTTCTTTCTCGCAATTTAAGTAGATATTGGAAAAATAATTATGTTTTAGGGAAGATGTCATTCAGTTAATCTTATATGAGTACAGAATGCCATAATATATTTGTAAGATTAAAATTTATTAGGGTACATGAGATTTAAGGCATGGTCTATGAATATCTTATGCAGGAATGGTCATATATTCCGGTTGGTGGTTCTTTACCAAATACAGAGCAAAGAAATCTTGCATTTGGTGCTGCCGCTAGCATGGTGCATCCAGCCACAGGTGAGAAAAGAAAGTCTCAATCCATGTTTTTGTATAAATTCAAACTTAATGATGCCTAGTCATGTCTCCTATCATCAAACAGGTTATTCAGTAGTGAGATCATTGTCAGAGGCTCCAAATTATGCTTCTGCTATTGCAAATATATTGAAGCAAGGTCATTCCAAGGGTAGGCTTATTCATGAAAGTAGTGATGAAAACATCTCGATGCAAGGTATGCTAATGTATCATCTCACAAATACACACCTGCTTGTTTCTTTTTAGTAGTTGCATCTTTTATGACAAGTTATATCATAGTTACAGCACTTGTGATGTTGACATTTCATTTGAGTAATACCCATGTAATCATAAGTTCATTATGCAGTTTTAAATATGTGCAGTGGTTTATATCACATTTGAATTTATTAAAATAGCACTTTGAATGTGATGTCTTTGGGTTGGAAAAATCCTTAATACATCTGATGGCTCAGATTCCACAGATATCAACTAAGATATGATACCTCTTCAATTCTGCTATGAGTCTTCATGTTCCTTTTTCTCACGCTGCTAAACTATAAGTTACAATTTTCCTTGGGGAACTTTTAGAAAAAGTCGATAAAGTGATTTTTGATGTTCATAATAGAACAAATTTCTTACCTCTCTTCTGGTTTTGGGAAATCTAGTCTGACCCTCGGTTTTTTATATTCACTGGATGGTTAGGGGTGTTACTTATTGCAACATATGGTATAAATGTGAAGAGCTATTATACAGATGTGGACTTATAGGTTACACATACTCTGCACCCTTGGATATTTCTTGTTTAAGTTTGTAGCCTGGTTGTTCATCCTTTCCTTACTATGCTGCTGCCTTTCGGTGGTGAATCTCCTCACTCTTGGAGTATTGTCCCTTTCAGTAACCTCTCTGTTTGTAAAGTTTAAAATTGTAAATTTTTAGACTAACACAAAGATTAAATCTTTAATAAGAATACAGGTATTTTAAAGTGTGATTAGTTTGTTCATGGCAACCCTAAACAAATATATATAACTATAGTTTTGCACTTTTCACATGAAACATATATATACATGCATGCATACATGTATGTTTATATTTATGTTTGTATGTGAACAAATTCATATTTTGCTATTATTCTTCTCCGTATAGGAGGTAATTTATAGGAGAAATATAACTAGGAAAGAATCAGGAAATCCTATAATTAAGCTAATTGATTCCTTAATCAAAACAGAAAGAGAAATACAACTAGAAAATAATTAGGAAATCCTATAATTAAGCTAATTGATTCCTTATCAAAATAGAAGTCATATACATTAATGACAAATATTCTAACACCCCCCCTCAAGTTGGTGCATAGATGTCACTCATGCCCAACTTGCTAATTAAGTCATGGAAGCTCTTTCCATTAATAGCCTTCGTAAGGATATCTGCAAGTTGGTCTTTATTTGTAGGTGGTACCGGTGGTCGGAGATAGAAGGGTCGTCTGTGAGGCTTACCTGAAAAAAAAGGTTAAAAAACAGGCAATAGTCCTGTTAGCAATTTATAGAAGTAGAAAAAAAAAAAAGAAAAAAAAAAGGGTAGAAAAGTTGAAAACAGGCAATAGTCCTGTTAGCAACTTATAGAAGTAGTAAAGAAAGAAAAAGGGTAGAAAAGTTGGAAACAAGCTATAGTCCTGTTACCAACTTATAGAAGTAGAAAAGAAAGGAAAAAAAAAAAGAGGATGACTGGACGGGCTTGGAGCCGAGATAGTAGTAGGCAACCCGTTGGAAGTAGAAGGTGTTGATGTAAAAAAGGCGGCCCCGGTCTTTGGAGATCCCATAGAAAATTCCCCTTCAGTGGGATGTGACATAGTAGAGATAGCAGCGGAAGCAAAAGAACAATAGCTCTGGCAGCCGGAACAGTAACTCTGATAGCTGGAACAGTAACTCAGGTGGTCGGAACAGTAAGAACGACAGTCGGAATAGTAAAATCAGATAGTCAGAACAGTAAATCTGGTAGAAGGAGGGCTGGATGTCGGAGAAGCAGAATGGTAGTACCTTTTTTCCTCACCTCCGGCACCATTGCCACCATTGCCGCTAGCTACCGACAGTGAGATTCACCGGTGACTAGAGGTCAAAGGTAGTAGAAAAATAATATAGATGTAGAGAAAGAAAAAAAAAAAAAAAAAACCTAAAAATTTGATTTAGGCTCTGATACCATGACCAAATTCATATTTTGTTATTATACAACTAGGAAAGAATCCGGAAATCCTATAATAAAGCTAATTGATTCCTTAATCAAAACAGAAAGAGAAATACAACTAAAAAAGAATTAAGAAATCCTATAATTAAGCTAATTGATTTCTTATCAAAATAGAAGTCATATACATTGATGACAAATATTCTATTTGTATGTATAGATATATTTTTTTATCACATTTGGTAAATAGAATAACTTTGTTATTTCCTAACTTCCAATATAATGATGCATGGCTAAATGGAGAATATATTACATGATCTAAATTTTTAAGTTATAGAAGTTTAAGAACATGTCAATTGAAGGCTTCCTTTAGTAAGGGGAGAAGCTATGAAGAGGCTTGCAGGGGCCATGGCCCCTGCTGCCACATCTTTTTAGTCCTTATTGTTAATTGAAATTTTTCTCTTTTGTCCCTCTAAAATAAAAATTCTACAGTCCGGTCCCCCAAACTTGTCTAAACTTGAAACTTTTGTTTTGCCATTGAATAGTAACATTTACAACTTGAATTCATAGGTAAGACTTTTCCATGCATTTAAAATGGGATGTGAAAGTTGAATTCTAATGAGGAAACATGAAATCATGAAAACCTAGTATTCAACTTTTTTACCAGCTTTGTCTGAAATCATTTTCTGTCATTTGGATTGTTTTTCCGTTCCTTATCCATTAGATTATCTTTTAGGTGAATTATACTCAAAATATTAATTGCTTGCAATTGGAATGTGATTATTATTATTTTTTTTCTTTCAGCTTGGAATACTCTTTGGCCACAAGAAAGAAAACGTCAGAGAGCATTTTTTCTCTTTGGATTAGCGCTCATTGTGCAACTGGATATTGAGGGTATTAGGTCATTCTTTCGTACGTTCTTCCAGTTACCCAAGTGGTATGAATTGGTTCTCTACTTTTTCTCCTTATCTAATCTTTTGGTTGATAATTTAATGATGCTTCAGTAGTCCCAGCAGTTTGTTGTTGACTTAACAGAGAAAGTTGGTTAGCAACTATATATTTTGTGATTTACTGAATTTAATTTGTTAGTATGAGCTAAATTTGTAAAGAAATTGACCAGCTTGCTATGCAATTTGACTCTTGAATAATTTAAGGCCGTGTTTTCTTGCAGGATGTGGCGGGGATTTCTAGGCTCTAGTCTCTCCTCAGGTGACCTCGTTCTATTTGCCTTCTATATGTTTGTGATAGCACCAAACGATATGAGAAAGTCCCTTATCCAACATTTACTTTCAGATCCAACTGGAGCAATTATGATAAGAACTTACCTCATGATATAGTTACCATGTGTCCTTCATATTTCATCCCTTGTTTGGTTCTTTTCAGATGGCCATTCAAGAGTCACACAGGAGCTTGTATATATACATATGTATGTACGGTTTACTTTACTGCTAGCTTTATGAAATCATGATATTGATTTTCATACTTTACTGTTAGCTTTATGAAATCATGATATTGATTTTCATACAAAACTTGAGATGCAAATCTACCATCTACTTTTTGCTTAGCCAATGAAGTTGAGATGCTAGTGCTTTTCAGTTGTTTCTTCAGTATCATCTTACTTTTCTCGTCATAAACTAATTCGGTATTCCCCCATCTCTGCATCACCAATAGCAATGGTACTCGTAATTCGTAAAGGATAAGTTTTAATAGCTATGCGTAAAGGATAAGTTTGAATGCCATATATGTGATTAAGGGTGGTGATATTCTCATTTTGTCGTGACTTGTAAAAGCATAATATTCACGTTCATGTTCTTGCTTATGCAATCTTAGTGTCATGTCATCACATCATGTTTCTCACTTATAACATTCATGCATGAAGTTAAAACAAAACTCATGTTATTATTTGAGCAATATATGATTGTTCTGTAAACCTGCTATCTTTAGGTTGAGATTTTCGCCTATATCTTTATCTTTAGGTAGTGATATTGGTGCTCTAATTCATTAGTTAAATTCATTATATTACTCCTACAAGAGACTCTACTTAACATGCACCTTTAAGATTCACATAATCAACAAGTGTTCCCTCTTAACGGAGGAGAATTACTCGGATGGAGTAGGTGCATACGCCAATACAGCATATAGGATTGTCCACTTAGGCATGTATGCCCTCTTAGAGCCTAGTTATCTTTTCAATTATATATTTTCATCAAATGTCTCATGGTGTGCTCTGAGAGACCAGATGCATGTGCTGCGTCTGTCTTACCCAGGTTCTCTTCCTACGGGAGATGATAATGGTTGAAGATTACTTTTTAGGGTCGAGATTCTCTCATTCCGTGCTCTCAGTGTCTGTCTTACCCAAGTTCTCTTCCTACGGGAGATGATAATGGAGAAGATCACTTTTTAGGGTCGAGATTCTCGCTAGTTTGTAAACGATCTAATGCCATTGGAATATTAAACTACCCTATTATAATAGATATGCCATAATCAGTTGAGCATCGACTCAAGCTTTAATAATAACAACAATATACTGCACTCAAGAGTCAAGAGTAAGGAATGTAGAAAGTCATGACGTCATTCTAGCCAATCTCTACAAATAATTGGTGGGAGGCTGGGAGCGATTTCAATGGTTCTTATACGTTTGTTTGTTAAATTAACATAATAAAAGCATATTTGCTTTTGTTCTGCTTTATGTTAAGAGTAAATCTTTGTGGGGGTAACAAACATATAAATATTAATTTTTAGCTTACACTTATCGAACTCTGATTGGTTGAACTCAACGTTTGTGGGGAGAAGATAATTTTTCTTGCTATTATTCTTCTTAAAAAAAAAAAAAAAAAATTGTTAACAAAACCACCATTATTGGGGTTAAATATTCCATTATATCTGCTGGTTTGAGGAGTACATGCTCAGACCTGTCAAGTTAACATTGGTAGTCAACTACAGAACAAAGACATCTGAATTTTATAAGTCTTATCACTACTTGAGTTGTCTTTAGGATGGAGTACATGCCTGATTAATATAATCTCAACATGCAGGCAATTAATCTTTTGGAGAACCTTCTTTTCGGTTCTTCTACTATCTGTTTAATGGGCACGACTTGTATTAATTATATGTATAATAAGATCATCAGTAACTGAATTTTCTTTTTTTTCAAGTATATAACCTAATTAAAACCTGTTTTAACTGGGTTTTGTTTCTAACCTTATGAGTTTATCTGTATTTAAATAATATATAGAAAATTAGAAAAGAATCAAGAAAATATATAATATAATACACTAAAAAAAAAAAACATTTTTGCTGTGCGGGAGGAAATATGTTGTAATTCGCAGCAAAAAGATGTTGCAAATACTGTCGTGGTAAAAACTGCCGCTTTGCTTCAAAAAAAGAAGTGGTGGCAAATATGACATTTAGCAATATCTTTTGCCTTGTTTTGATTGGCAATGGCCTTAGAGCATCTCTAATGGTAACGTGGTTTACATTTGAAAAAATTGTGATATATCAACTTTGTCAAGCCAATTGTTTCATATGTGGTAAGTAACTAAATTTGATAGACATCCAAATGAAAAAGTGGTTTCCAATACTTCACTTGTAAAATACTTGTTTTTAATCACATGTCAATTTATTATTGGTCTCCATAAATATACTTTAGAATCGTTGAATAAAATAAAGTAGAAGACAAGAGTGGTTGTTGATTGGGCTAACAAGATGGCTGTCTAACAGACCCTCTGAAATTAGAGAGTCAAGTTGACAGCCTCTAAAAAAAAAAGTTGTCACCTCAGCTTGAAGTTGTACTAGAGAGGTTGCATTAGAGATGATTTTTTTAACAATATGGTTGTTTATCCTACGTGACATCTAATTTTTTCACAACCCATATTATCATTGGAGATGCTCTTATAATGGGTGCAATTAATGGATGTACAGGGAGCAAATCGCTAACATATTCTTTTGTAGAGGAAATATTTTTCATGCTAGCCTAGTTAACGAAGAGGAGACGATATAAAATATTGAAAAAGATGAAGCCGTATATATTCGTGTTACGTGATCCAATTGGATCACCACCCTTTTTACCTTCTATAAAAGCCCCAGAACTTGTGAATTTCTTCACACCAAATCCTCAATCATCTATAGTTAATTTCAAAGAAGCTAGATAGCTAGCTCCAAGCCTCCAACCTGCGTGGCTGCGTGTGTGTGTATCTATATTATTAGTTGTAGTGCATGTATATTGTGCATGGGTGGAGCTGCAGGTTGACAGAAGAGAGTGAGCACACATGGTTCTTTTCTTGCATGGACTCTCCACGCTCGAAGCTCTGCGTGCTTGCTTTCTGTCTGTCATCCGCTCCTTTTATTCAATTCTGATCTCTTGCACCTAATTAATTACTCATTATTCATTAATTATTCTAATTAAAGCATCAAGCATGCATGTTCTACTCTTTCATTTTGTGCTTCAATCAACTTATTTCTGTTTAATTTCTTCAGGGAAGACTATATTCTTATTCTTATATATCTTCTTTTCTTGCAGCTTTTGTTTAATTAATTAATTAGGCTTTGCTCTTTCAGCTTTTTATACATATTGTTTCTGAAATTCAATTAGTTCCTCTTTTTATTTTTTCTTTTTCTTTTTCTTTTTTTAAATCTATAAAGGGTTTCAGCTGGTTGACTTTATGAGTACGTGCTCCCATCTCAGCCAGCACTACTTCTGTAGTAACTAATATATAGGGTTCGAAAATTTATCCTTAAAAAAAGTGAGTCTTAAGACTATCACCAATTTAATAACTTAAGTTTTAATAGCATCTAAAATATGGATTTGATAAAAATACTCATAAAATACACTCGCAAAAATAAGTCTCACGCTCTTTTTTAGACTTATTTTGGTGTTTCTAAGACTTATTAGGTATATTTACAATTGCTGAGACTTATTAGGCAAAATTGAAAATTTTCAATGTTTTTTTGTTTATCTTCTTCATCGACCTCCAATTGGTGGTCAATTTCAACCCCCAATGGAGATCGAACCATTAGAGGTCTATTCCTAGGGATGATAATTTGACCCGCACCCGCCCAAACTCGACCTGTAAGGGTCGGGTTTGGGTGGTGATTTTACAACCCGCTGACGGATTTGGGTGGTGATTTTACGACCTGTGAGCGGATTTGGGTTTCCAGTTTGAACCCACAGACCCGCTAGATTTAAAAAAGTAGGTATTCAAATATTCAGTTATTCAAAACTACGTCGTTTTGAGTAATTTTTTTTTTATACTCAAAACGACAAAGTTTTAAGTAAAACACTAAGTGCTTGTTTGGTTGAGCTTTCGACTGTCTCAAAAGGTCTACAAACGTTTATTTGAGTTTTTTAGAGTTGTTTGGTTGGGCTTTTGAGATTGTCTATTTTAAATTGAGTAAATGCTAGTAAAGTTTAAACCTCTACTAGGCAAAAGTTCATAGGGAGGTATTTCTCTAAGTAGACCTTTTTAAAAAAAAAAAAAAGGCCTCCAACCAAACAATTATAATTTATTTTTTTCAAAAACTCTATTTCTAATAGATCTATAAGTAGATCTTTTACCAATAGAAGTTTTTTAAAAGCTTAACCAAACAAGCTCTAAAACCCTAACAATCTAACATATCTCCTCTTCCTTCACTTTTCAATTCTTTCACAGTTCTCAACTTCTCATCTTTGTCTCTAGTCTCTACTCTCTTGTCAGTTTCCCACCAATACCGATTTCATCTTGGTGTCCTCCGTTCACGGCAACCGACATCGAGTCGTCTACCATCCAACCGATGCCGTTGTCATCTCCGTTCACAGCAACTTTACTCTTTTAGATATAGTTAATAACTTAATATGATATTGGTTTGATTTCTGATATGTTTCTTCATCTATTCTTTTTTCTATTTTTTTTATGGAAAATATATGTTTCATCACCTATTCTTGTTTGATTTTTTTTATGGAAAATATATGTTTATGATATATTTTTTATGTTTCTGATATATATATATTTATGAGATTGGTTTTATTTTTTTAAGTGTTGAAATTTGTTTAGATGTGATTTTTTTTATTTTTAAACTCGGTGAGATTTTTTTAAGTTTTGATATTTTGGTAAGTTTGCGGGTTCACGGGTGCGGGTATGGTTATGGCTATAATCCGCAGGTTTACACCCGAACCTGCTAACTTTCACAAGTTCACGGGCGGGTGTGGGTTTCAAAAAATTTCGTGGGTTCGGGTGAGAATTTCTCAGAATCCGCCCAAACCCAACTCATTGCCATCCCTATCTGTTCCATCTCCATTGATGGATCAATGGTGGTTTTTGAAAAAACAAAATAATAAACCCTAAAAATGGTAAAAACGTAATTAAAGAAGGAGATGGGGGTATTTTTGTCTATTAGTGTCATTTAAACATAACTTATAACTTATAAAACTAGTGTTACTTTTAAAAGTCCAGATAAAAAGAGTGATATTTGCCCCTATTTCCAATATATATATATATATATATAAACAGATTTTCTATTATCAGTTCGAACTAACAATAAATATATCAGGACGAAAAATGTTGACCACTAGATTTACATGTTTTGACTCAAAGTGTATGCACTTGTCAAAACTTTTCTATAATCTGTGCATCCTAACATATTTATTGTCAGTTAATATATTTATTGTCAGTTTGAACTGATAATAGAAAGATTGTATATATATATAAATTTTTTGTTTAGTTATAATACCTATCAAAAACAATAGCATATGAAGTTTCAGGTTTCTCATATTTTCAAGGAAAGTAATCAGATGGCAGATGCTCTCTCTAAGCACGCTTTGGGTATACCTTCTAATATGTGGTGGTCCTCCACTCCTTCGTTTTGCTCTTTGTTGGTTGGTGACTGTATGGGTAAAGAATCTTTCAGGTTTTCCTAGCTTTGTTTTTTTTGTTTGGTCTGCATGCCTCTGGGTTTTTTGGGGCTGTGTCCTCTGTTTTGTGAACTCTTTTGTTACTATTTTCCTTTATTTATATATTTATGGATATTGCCTAGGGATTTTTCAACATACGATCGCTTATGATGTTTTTCCCCCTTAAGTTGGTCCAATTTCATAAAAAAAACCTATCAAAAACAATTATAAACTTTTAGAATTCTAATAGTTTTTAATTAGGGAGATAATTTAATTGACTAGATACTACTTGATCAGGTCAAACTAATAAACCCCCTCCTCGTACCATTGACGCCAACTTTAGAAAAGATCGGTCTGTATATATATTAATATATATATATAGTATAAATTGTATAATGACATGCAACAAAAGAACCTCTCCCTTCCATTGGAAGAGGTTTGGAAGCATCACTTTTCCTACACTATTGAAAGTGCCTTCATTCAAATATAAAATACTACCATTTTTTTATGAGTCAAATTATATTAATTAATATTAGTTTAAATCTTTTATTAATTTATGTAAATGTATGTCCTTGAAGAATTGTATATTTCTCTTTCACATACATGACGAGGATTCATTTAAGTATCACCTTTATGGCTTTATGTCATAACGTATAACGAGACCCTCAATGTTAGTGTCATTTGATATAAATTAAATATTATTACACAATGCAGTACTCTTAGGGTTGCAGGTTACTATATATATATCGGATATTTTCAAAGAATATAATTAATCTCTACTAACTTAGTTGTGTGTGTTATAGAGTGGGGCTTGGCTCTATTAATAACACAGCAAACACTTTGTACGATTGAAGGACCACCACCTCTCGCCGTTGTCGCCCTTTTACCCACAAAATTAAAAATTAAGAAAGTAATGGATTATGATTTTATGTTGATTTGATATTTTTTCTGATCTTTTTAAAGTATGTGATTGGTTATTGATAAAGTGGTTGAGGAAACCAATCATTTATTACAAATTTACAATGTTTATGTGTCAAATGAGATTATATGATGTCGACAAAAAGATAAGATCATATCCAAATTGAAAGGGAATTCACATCAACCGAAATCCCATATTTAACACATGCGGCATGCAATAAACCTTATCTACACTAATTAGAGAAACAAAAAATTAGATGAATGTTAACGATGATCACTCTTTCTAAAAGTAGCTAGGACTAGTGATACGCAATAGTCTCTTCTTCGTTTTCTGGCCATGGACAACAACAAAGAAAAGCTTCACATAGCAATATTTCCATGGCTAGCTTACGGCCACATAATGCCATTTTTCCAAGTAGCCAAGTTCTTGGCTCAAAAGGGTCATCGTATATCATACATCTCCACTCCCAAAAACATCCGTCGTCTTCCACAACTCCCTGCCGATTTATTATCTTCAAATTTATTCATATTTGTCCAACTTGCTTTGCCTCACGTTGATGGTCTGCCACTAGAAGCTGAGTCAACCTCCGAGTTACCGATCCAAAAAGTCCCATACCTTAAAAAAGCCTACGACTTGCTCCAGCTCCCGTTAACTCACTTTCTACAAAACTCGGACGCCAACTGGGTAATCCTTGACTTTGCTTCTTACTGGCTACCTAGTGTCGCCTCTCAACTTGGTCTTAACTCGGTTTGCTTCAGTATATTCAACGCTACTACTTGTTCTTTCGCTGGCCCACCATTGGAGTTGATGGGGGGCCGCCGACAGAAGCCGGAGGACTTCACGGTGGTTCCTGATTGGATAGACTATCCTAGTAACGTTGCTTTTAAGCTCCACGAGATCGTCAGTCACCAGGATTGCATGGACTCGGCGGTGTCCGATTTTCAACGCTTTGGAATAACCATTCGAGATTGCCGGGCTTTCGCTGTGAGGAGTTGCCCAGAGTTTGAACCCGAAGCGTTTAGTCTACTCAGTCGACTTCTCCAAAAACCGGTTCTTCCGGTCGGGTTGCTACCACCAACACTGCAAGACACTGCTTCTGATGACGAGAAATGGCAAGTGTTCAAAGATTGGCTTGACAGTAAGAGAGAGAAATCAGTGATTTATGTTGCACTCGGCACCGAGGTGATTCTGAGTCAAGAATTGATGCACGAGTTGGCTTTTGGGTTAGAAAAATCCGGGTTGCCTTTTATTTGGGTGGTCAAGGATCGCCCTCTTGTTGAAGGAGAGATGGGTTCACATATAATCCCAAACGGGTTTGAAGACCGGGTTTCGGGTCGGGGCTTGGTGTGGAAGGATTGGGCACCTCAACTAAGGATCTTGGCCCACTCGTCAGTTGGTGGTTTTTTGACTCACAGTGGGTGGAGTTCGGTCATCGAGGCACTAGGACTGGGTCGGGTTTTGATATTGCTATCCGGGGCAAGTTCGGATACCGGGTTGGTTGCTAGGTTGATGCATAGTAAACGGGTTGGGTTGGAAATAGAGAGAAATGAACAAGATGGATCATTTACAAGTGAGTCAGTTGCTGAGTCCATCTGGCGAGTTATGGTGAGTCCAGAAGGACAGACACTCAGGGCAAATGCATGGGCCATGAGAGAGGTTTTTTGCAATATTGATTTGCATAACAAGTACTTGAACGAGTTCACTCACTTCATTGAAAGTGAAACAGCTTCAACTCGGTCTATTTGATTGGTCGGTATTTGATTGCTCTTCCCATTAAACCATATTTGATTGGTGGCTGATGTATTATATAATGTATTTGTAAAATATAATATAATATTTAGTGCAGCGATGCAAGGAAATTATATGTGATTTGCGATTATGAAATTTAATGATCTAGTAGTAATAAGGTTTAAATTTGGGAAAATAAATAAATAAATATATTTTCAAGTGGTCTTATAGAATTTTAATGTTAAATTTAGTTTGATTCTACAAAATTATGAGATTAATGTTTGAGGATATATGGAGGTTATGCTATGGTAAAACATCTTTAACAACACAAGTGTTTAATATTCATTATATTTTTAAGGGTTAATTGCAATAACATGCCTTGAGTTATTTAAAAAATGCTTAATAGTCAACTAATTGCATTAATTGCAGTAGACCCCCTATCTACAGTTGACTTTCATCCAGGTTAACGGTTGACTAAAGTTTAGGTATAAGAAGTTGAAAATACCCCTATATTTTATTAACTTATAATAAAATCTTTAAAAGAAATTGAAGAGATAAAAATAATTTTTTTATAAAAAAATTATGGCTCCTAGTATTATTTTTATTTAAAAAAAAGAAAAAGAAATACCATAACATTATATATTTTCCATAGAAATCTGTCTTCGATGCAATCAAACAAATAAGAATCTCTATCCTACAACAAATCATTTCCCTGCATGACGCAAATATCTTCTCCTTAATTTAAAAGTGAAATCTCACATTGCAATTAAATTTGTTTGAGCTTCATTGATATTTTGATTTTTGAGTGCTTCCTTGTATGTAATAGACTTCAAAATTATTGTATGTAATAGACTTCAAATTATTGGTGATATTGTCAACATATGCAATACATTTAATAATTCCATAAATTCATAACTATTAATTTATCGTTTAATTAAAGGATTTTATATGGTCCAAGCATTATTAATTTATTCAGGTTATATTATATATCCACTAGATATACCACACATATATAGGAAACCAAGCAGATAATACTCATTGGATTCTAATTTTAAGAGTTCATAAAATTTGAAAGTTTTGTTTTATTTTCTTAAAAAATAAATTATAAATTGAAACGATTATTTTAAACAAAAAATCAAATGGCTAAAATCTGAATGATAAATTCCTCATACTCACTTATTGAGATTGTTAGTTTAAGACATATATTCTTCATCGTGTTCAAAATTTTTATTTAAAAATAAATCCATTAATTATATAGTAGCAAATCCAAACCATATCATTAGATATAAGCCCAAAATGTACTGTCAGTCTATGAACTCAGATTGTGGGTCTTCTAGTTTGAGCCCTAATGCCCTATATCAAAAGATTCAAAACCAATTCCAAATCTCTATTTACTAGACCTGAAGTCCCCGAACCATATAAAAATATGGTACATGTGACAACTGACAACCAACGAAAATGTAATGCTCAAAATTAAAATTGAAAAACAAAATGACTCTAGTTTGTTTGAAAGGGCAAATCTGAATTATATCTTAAGTCAAAATAACTCTTAATCTGATGTAAATAAATGAAATAATGAATAAATAAATGAGAGAGATCGGAGGAAGAATAAGATTAGAGAAAGTAAGAAAGTATGCAGCTTCTCAATAATGAGAAGTTGGCCCAAATCATACACGTATATTTAACACTCTTATTATTCATAGTCTCAATATGACATTAATAATGTTATATGTTTTTGATCTAAACAGATTTCTTTATGTTCTGCTTGAATGATATAAACTATCATTGATACATAATTTAATACCAAATGATATTAAGATTGTGGCTCTTCTAGAGTCTTTAATCAGATCTTCTAGATTTGATATGGTATTAACCTTTTATGCTTTTGAACTAAGCAGATTTCTTTATGTTCTGCTTGAATAATATAAAGTATCATTGATACATAATTTAGTATTGTTTGATAATATATCGTGGCTCTTCCATCTAGAGCCTTATATCAGATCCGTTCGACTTGATACAGTATTAACATTTGCTCTGAACAAAGTTAAATTCATAAAATATTTTTGACTCCGTAGAATTGCATGAGTAGTTGCACATCGATAAGACAAATATTTTTCCTTCTGGGAATTTTATAGACATTATTTGTAATGTCATTTTATATCTCATCTGAAATGATAATAATCTCCCTTTTATTTTCTTAATAGGTTTATTGTATAAACCTTTTTTATTTATGGACCGACGCCTTTTTATTCTCTTCGGAATTTTTCTCCCCCTTTTTTCAGGGATATTATCATTTGAGTCCCTATGTTTTTTTTTTGAATTATCTATTTTTTAGTCACTTATTCATTTTTCACTGGATTGATCCTTATGTTTTCAAAAACCACTCAATTTCGTCATTCCGTGAGTCAACCGTTAGTCAAAGTAAACGGTTCTAAAGGTATTTTTGTCTTTAAACAATTATTTACCACGTGTCAACACACAAATAAATAGATATATAAATACAAATTAAAAACATTATAAAAAATAAACAATTATAAAATTATAAAAAATAAACAATTATAAAATTATAAAAAATAAAAACCTGAAACCAGCAAAAAAAATTAATATAACACATGAATATAAAGATTGAATTAATGCAAACATTCACCCACACCCAGAAAATAGAAATAAAAACAAGAACACCAAAACAAACACCCAAAAACCATCAACACTCATAACACCCATCTTCATCCCCATCAAGAACAGCCACCCAGAAACCAACACCAAACAAAGTCTATAAATTCCAACGTAAATTTATAAATTCGATAATGTAATGTACATAAACACTTATTACTCCAATGTAAATCTATAAATTCGATAATGTAAATATAAAGAAATGTATCACTAAATCAATTCCATTTACTCTGTACACACTTATTGTAGTACCTTGAGACGTTGGTTGAAGACAAAAATAAAGGCATCCATGTGAACTTTAGGTAGAGGCGTAGAGCCAATCCAACTTCAATTCCACCTTCAAAATCTCTACTTTCAATGAGTGAAATTCCTCTCTTTTTATCAATTGAAATTTCCTCTATTTTCTTAGGCTTACCCCACCCGAAATCAGTCTAATATAGATCCACTTTCGGTGACCCGTGGGTGGTGGTGAGTTTGCAGGTCACTGGATCTCCACCAGAGCCATCTCATGGATCCAAGAAGGATCTCCAACACCGCCGCCATCGCAACTATCGCCGCCACCACAACCACCAAACCTCTCAGCTACCACAAAACCCCTCAGCCACTCCTACCACCGACAAACCAAGAAACCCCTCAGCCACTCCCACCACCGACAAACCCAGAAACCCATAACCACTCCCACTCCCACCACCAAAAATCAACCCAACAACCCTTCCCATCACAAAAATCCAACCCAAAAACCGAAGAAATCTTGTCCCCAAATTTTCGAAGGAAGAAAAAAAAATCTTCAAAGAAATCTTATCCTCCGTAAGAAATATGGGAACAAGATTTTCAAAGAAATCTTTCAAAGGAAGAAAAAAAAATCTTGTTTCCAGATCTGCTCCAATTTTGGAGGGTTCTAGGAACCAATTTCCTTTAATGGAGAGAACCAGAAACCTTTGCAAGTTTCTTTCAAAAAAAATATTGTTTTAGATCTCCCCAAATTAGATCTGGGTACCAAGCTCCTTTAATGGAGAGAACTAGATCTCCATGAATAAAGTTTTTTTGTTTTTGTTTTTAAGAACCATGAATGGAGATTCGGTTCTCCACTAAAGGAGAAGGAGATCTTGTTGCAATTATTATCCCCTTTTATTTTTTATTTTATTTTTCAAAAAAAACTTAGGTAGGGTGGGTTTATTTTTATATATTATTTTTCCTTTTTAAAAAAAATTATAAATATAAAATATAATTATAAATAAAATTAAGAAAATAAGAGGGTTTATTTTTCCTTTTATTTTCCTTTTTATTTATTTTTTTATTTTGAAGTCAAGGGAAAGAATGTCATTTTACATTTTCTGTGACGGTTGACCGTCAAAATTCTAGTCAGAGGGATCAACTTGAGTGGTTTTTGAGAATATATGGACCAATTTAATGAAAAATGAATAAGTGACTAAAAAATAGATAATTCAAAAAAATATAGGGACTCAATTGATAATATCCCTTTTTTTTATTGTGTAAACGTTACAATAATTGTCTTGATCCCACCATTTAATATATATATTATAAACATCACCATCATAGACCCCACTATTGAATATATGAAGTATCTCCCCCACCTACACATACACACACACCATGACCACACACACACCATCACCATCACCACCATGGACCCCACCATTTAATATCCCACACACATACCATCACCATCACCATCACAAAAAGATAAGATCATATCCAAATTGAAAGGGAATTCACATCAACCGAAATCCCATATTTAACACATGCGGCATGCAATAAACCTTATCTACACTAATTAGAGAAACAAAAAATTAGATGAATGTTAACGATGATCACTCTTTCTAAAAGTAGCTAGGACTAGTGATACGCAATAGTCTCTTCTTCGTTTTCTGGCCATGGACAACAACAAAGAAAAGCTTCACATAGCAATATTTCCATGGCTAGCTTACGGCCACATAATGCCATTTTTCCAAGTAGCCAAGTTCTTGGCTCAAAAGGGTCATCGTATATCATACATCTCCACTCCCAAAAACATCCGTCGTCTTCCACAACTCCCCGCCGATTTATTATCTTCAAATTTATTCAGATTTGTCCAACTTGCTTTGCCTCACGTTGATGGTCTGCCACTAGAAGCTGAGTCAACCTCTGAGTTACCGATCCAAAAAGTCCCATACCTTAAAAAAGCCTACGACTTGCTCCAGCTCCCGTTAACTCACTTTCTACAAAACTCGGACGTCAACTGGGTCATCCTTGATTTTGCTTCTTACTGGCTACCTAGTGTCGCCTCTCAACTCGGTCTTAACTCGGTTTTCTTCAGTATAGTCAATGCTACTACTTGTTCTTTCTTTGGCCCACCATCGGAGTTGATGGGTGGCCGCCGACAGAAGCCGGAGGACTTCACGGTGGTTCCTGATTGGATAGACTATCCTAGTAACGTTGCTTTTAAGCTCCACGAGATCGTCAGTCACCAGGATTGCATGGACTCGGCGGTGCCCGATTTTCAACGCGCTGGAATAACCCTTCGAGATTGTCGGGCTTTTGCTGTGAGGAGTTGCCTTGAGTTTGAACTCGAAGCGTTTAGTCTACTCAGTCGACTTCTCCAAAAACCGGTTCTTCCGGTCGGGTTGCTACCACCAACACTGCAAGACACTGCTTCTGATGACGAGAAATGGCAAGTGTTCAAAGATTGGCTTGACAGTAAGAGAGAGAAATCAGTGATTTATGTTGCACTCGGCACCGAGGTGATTCTGAGTCAAGAATTGATGCACGAGTTGGCTTTTGGGTTAGAAAACTCCGGGTTACCTTTTATTTGGGTGGTCAAGGATCGCCCTCTTGTTGAAGGAGAGATGGGTTCACATATAATCCCAAACGGGTTTGAAGACCGGGTTTCGGGTCGGGGCTTGGTGTGGAAGGATTGGGCACCTCAACTAAGGATCTTGGCCCACTCGTCAGTTGGTGGTTTTTTGACTCACAGTGGGTGGAGTTCGGTCATCGAGGCACTAGGACTGGGTCGGGTTTTGATATTGCTATCCGGGGCAAGTTCGGATACCGGGTTGGTTGCTAGGTTGATGCATAGTAAACGGGTTGGGTTGGAAATAGAGAGAAATGAACAAGATGGATCATTTACAAGTGAGTCAGTTGCTGAGTCCATCTGGCGAGTTATGGTGAGTCCAGAAGGACATACACTCAGGGCAAATGCATGGGCCATGAGAGAGGTTTTTTGCAATATCGATTTGCATAACAAGTACTTGAACGAGTTCACTCACTTCATTGAAAGTGAAACAGCTTCAACTCGGTCTATTTGATTGGTCGGTATTTGATTGCTCTTCCCATTAAACCATATTTGATTGGTGGCTGATGTATTATATAATGTATTTGTAAAATATAATATAATATTTAGTGCAGCGATGCAGGGAAATTATATGTGATTTGCAATTATGAAATTTAATGATCTAGTTGTAATAAGGTTTAAATTTGGGAAAAATAAATAAATAAATATATTTTCAAGTGGTCTTATAGAATTTTAATGTTAAATTTAGTTTGATTCTACAAAATTATGAGATTAATGTTTGAGGATATATGGAGGTTATGCTATGGTAAAACATCTTTAACAACACAAGTGTTTAATATTCATTATATTTTTAAGGGTTAATTGCAATAACATGCCTTGAGTTATTTAAAAAATGCTTAATAGTCAACTAATTGCATTAATTGCAGTAGACCCCCTATCTACAGTTGACTTTCATCCAGGTTAACGGTTGACTAAAGTTTAGGTATAAGAAGTTGAAAATACCCCTATATTTTATTAACTTATAATAAAATCTTTAAAAGAAATTGAAGAGATAAAAATAATTTTTTTATAAAAAAATTATGGCTCCTAGTATTATTTTTATTTAAAAAAAAAGAAAAAGAAATACCATAACATTATATATTTTCCATAGAAATCTGTCTTCGATGCAATCAAACAAATAAGAATCTCAATCCTACAACAAATCATTTCCCTGCATGACGCAAATATCTTCTCCTTAATTTAAAAGTGAAATCTCACATTGCAATTAAATTTGTTTGAGCTTCATTGATATTTTGATTTTTGAGTGCTTCCTTGTATGTAATAGACTTCAAAATTATTGTATGTAATAGACTTCAAATTATTGGTGATATTGTCAACATATGCAATACATTTAATAATTCCATAAATTCATAACTATTAATTTATCGTTTAATTAAAGGATTTTATATGGTCCAAGCATTATTAATTTATTCAGGTTATATTATATATCCACTAGATATACCACACATATATAGGAAACCAAGCAGATAATACTCATTGGATTCTAATTTTAAGAGTTCATAAAATTTGAAAGTTTTGTTTTATTTTCTTAAAAAATAAATTATAAATTGAAACGATTATTTTAAACAAAAAATCAAATGGCTAAAATCTGAATGATAAATTCCTCACACTCACTTATTGAGATTGTTAGTTTAAGACATATATTCTTCATCGAGTTCAAAATTTTTATTTAAAAATAAATCCATTAATTATATAGTAGCAAATCCAAACCATATCATTAGATATAAGCCCAAAATGTACTGTCAGTCTATGAACTCAGATTGTGGGTCTTCTAGTTTGAGCCCTAATGCCCTATATCAAAAGATTCAAAACCAATTCCAAATCTCTATTTACTAGACCTGAAGTCCCGAACCATATAAAAATATGGTACATGTGACAACTGACAACCAACGAAAATGTAATGCTCAAAATTAAAATTGAAAAACAAAATGACTCTAGTTTGTTTGAAAGGGCAAATCTGAATTATATCTTAAGTCAAAATAACTCTTAATCTGATGTAAAGAAATGAAATAATGAATAAATAAATGAGAGAGATCGGACGAAGAATAAGATTAGAGAAAGTATGTAGCTTCTCAATAATGAGAAGTTGCCCAAATCATACACGTATATTTAACACTCTTATTATTCATAGTCTCAATATGACATTAATAATGTTATATGTTTTTGATCTAAACAGATTTCTTTATGTTTTACTTGAATGATATAAACTATCATTGACACATAATTTAATACCAAATGATATTAAGATTGTGGCTTTTCTAGAGCCTTTAATCAGATCTTCTAGATTTGATATGGTATTAACCTTTTATGCTTTTGAACTAAGCAGATTTCATTATGTTCTGCTTGAATAATATAAAGTATCATTGAAGTCAAGGGAAAGAATGTCATTTTACATTTTCTGTGACGGTTGACCGTCAAAATTCTAGTCAGAGGGATCAACTTGAGTGGTTTTTGAGAATATAGGGACCAATTTAGTGAAAAATGAATAAATGACTAAAAAATAGATAATTCAAAAAAACATAGGGACTCAAATGATAATATCCCTTTTTTTATTGTGTAAACGTTACAATAATTGTCTTGATCCCACCATTTAATATATATATTATAAACATCACCATCATGGACCCCACTATTGAATATATGAAGTATCTCCCTCACCCACACATACACACACACCATTACCATCACCATCATGGATCCCACCATTTAATTTATATTTTTTGGAAGTATCAGGTTGTTTTTGTATCAGACTGCTTTTTCTCAATTAACCCACTCACTCTCTCTTATCCTCACCCCTTTTGTTTTTTCCAATAACTTTTGATATTGCTTCTTCACGAGCATCAAACATGTACGAAATGGATAAAATATCCCTTCCAATTTCATTATATATGATATTGGGATCTTAAAATATTTTATGATACTCACAACATTCCGCTGAGATGTGTAGATTTCTTCCTCAAATATATGGCATGTAAACATATTTACTTTATAAATATGAGATAAAATAAAATCATAAATCATATTGATTTTTCTAACTTCCGATTCGACCATGAACTGAAAGTTCATATATAAAATTAAGAAAACATCAGATTCTAAATGGATTTGAAACTCCAAATTCCAAATAATAAAGTATAGCATTCATGTATATGACACTGAATCCAGAACTCTAGGTTCTGATCAGTTTGCAAAACTGCGCCAACTTAAATATCATAATAATAAAGCCAAAAACTTCAAGTTCTGGTTAGTTGGTCTAGTCGATCTCATATATTATGTATAAATAAATAAATACGAATATTTAAAGAGCATAATAAATAAATCCAAAACTATAGATAGGTTCCGTCGACACAGCCATAGTCAGTCTTTATCGACACAACCGTAGCCAGTATTATATATTGCGTATAAATAAATAAATATGACTATTTGAAGAGCATAATAAATAAATCCAGAACTATATATAGGTTTTGTCGACACAGTGGTAGCTAGTCTCTGTCAACACAGCCGTAGCCAGTCTTATATATTGCGTATAAATAAATAAATAAATACAAATATTTAAAGAACATAATAAATAAATCCAGAACTATATATAGGTTTTATCGACATAGCGGTAGCCAGTCTCTGTAGACATAGCCGTAGTCAGTCTTATATATTACATATAAATAAATAAATACGAATATTTAAAGAGCATAATAAATAAATCTAGAACTATAAGTTCTGGTGATACAGCATAAGCCAGTCCCATATATTACGTATAAATATATAAATACGAATAATGAAATGTAAGTAAATCACTCTCCTAAAGATCCCTTTTACTTACATACACGAATATCAAGATGTAAGTAAATCACTCATCTAGAGATACTTTTTACTTACATACGATCGTTCTAATAACGTGTTGTAAATAAATGAAATAATGAATAAATAAATGAGAGAGATCAGAGGAAGAATAAGACTAGATTCATTTGTGTATCAAAAAGGTTCTGATCCATTTACAATACAAAGCAATATATATAGGCAAACTCCACCGCCTAAGTCTTACAAGCCTTAGTGTATGTTTGGAATGACTTTTGTAAAGGTCAAAAACGTTTTTTTAATGCTAGAAGATGTTTTGAAGGTTTTTTATGTTGTTTGGCAAAAATCAAAACAGCTTTTTTAATATATGAATTGTCTCAACTATCCTTTATAAAAGCTATTTTATGTCTACTAGGAGAAGCCCACATTTTGGGATTTTTTCAAAAAGCTTTTTTTGAGCTTTTTAAAAATATATGAATTGTCTCAACTACCCTTTATAAATTTTATTGTAGAGATTGCATGGAAATTAGAAGGATTCTTGATGTTTATTCTAGAGCATCAGGGCAAGAAATAAACTTCAAGAAGTCAGGTATGTGCATGAGCAACTGTCTCCACGTATGAGGGTAATCGCATGGCTTCACTGATTGGGGTTCGTAAGGTGCGTTGTCATGAACGCTATCTCGGGCTCCCAGGGTTCGGTGGAAAAATTAAACGGAGCCGATTCATTAGTATTAAGGATCAAATTTGGAGCAAAATTAAGAGGTGGAGGAGTACGCTTCTCCTATCGGAGGCAAGGATATCTTATTAAGGGCTATTCTTTAGGTGATTCCTGCATATTCGATGAGTCTAGGGGTGGGCACAAAGTTCGGAACCGAACCGAATCGAACTAAACCAAACCGAAAAAAGGGTGTTCGGTTCGGTTCGGTTCATAGGATCAATTCGGTTTAAACCGAATTAAAAAATCAAAAACCGAAAAGTTTTCGGTTCAAACCGATTTTGGTTTTCCAAAACCAGTTTGAACTGATTAAACCGCCTATATAAGTAAAAAAAAAAAAAAAACCGGAAGTACTTGGGGGGAACACAAAGGCGGAAGATGGGTGTATAATTAATTTTTTACATAACCGGATGCTGATCCAATATTTACTTTCTTCATTGTTGTAAATGCTATGATGTAGAGCAACAATGCACAGGAATATCTATTGACTTAAAAGCTTGTATTCGCTCAGCATCAGCGGTAGAGTTAGCATTATCATTTTTTAGTGCCATCAATGTTCCTATATTTGATTTGGTTTACTTGCCTACACTTTGTTAAAACGAGAATCTCAATCTGCACTCTTGTAATGAGATGTTACATGTGCAATAAGAGAATTAATGAGAAGCAACGATAAATATACTCACGTCTCTTATGTTGAGAAGCAATCAAAATTTCTGATTCATTTGCATATGTAATTTCATATATTTGAGTTCCAGATTTTACAAATCAATTTCATATGCCCAAAACCGAAATGAACCGAACCGAACTGAACCGATTAAAATCAGTTCGGTTCAATTCGGTTACCATTTCTTATTCGGTTTAAACCAGTTCAATTTTGGGTGAACCGAAATATTTTTGGTTCAATTCGGTTTTGCCTAAAACCGAACGGCAAAACATAATTGAATCGAACCGAACTGTGCCCACCCCTAGATGAGTCTATTCAAATTGCCAAAAGGTTTGCTTGGTGAGATTTACAACTTTTGTAATCAATTTTGGTGGGGTAGTACAGAGACAAACAAGAAGATGCATTGGGCTTCCTAGGCAAAGTTACGTAAAGTGAATGAGGATGGAGAGATGGGTTATCTTAATCTTATCGCTTTCAACCGTGCGATGTTGGCAAAACAAGGATGGAGGATGGAAAAAAAAACCCAAATTCCCTTACTGCTCGGGTGCTCAAGAGTTTTTATTATCCTTGTAGCTCTTTTATGAGGCTAAGACTTCAGGTAGGGGTATCCTTAAAGCACACTTGCAAAAATAAGTCTCACGCTCTTTTTTAGACTTATTTTTGTGTTTCCAAGACTTATATTTTGGTGTTTCCGAGACTTATTAGGTATATTTACAATTTCTGAGACTTATTGGACAAAATTGAAAATTTTCAATTTTTTTTTGTTTATCATCTTCATCGACCTCCAATTGGTGGTCAATTTCAACCCCCAATGGAGGTCGAACCATTGGAGGTCTATTCCTAGGGATGACAATTTGACCGGAACCCGCCCAAACTCGACCCATAAGGGTCGGGTTTGGGTGGTGATTTTACAACCCACTAACGGATTTGAGTGGTGATTTTACGACCTGCGAGCAGATTTGGGTTTCAAGTTTGAACCCGCGAACCCACTAGATTTAAAAAAACAGATATTCAAATATTCAGTTATTCAAAACTACGTCGTTTTGAGTAATAATTTTTTTTACTCAAAACAACATAGTTTTAAGTAAAACACTAAGTGCTTATTTGGTTGAGCTTTCTACTGTCTCAAAAGGTCTACAAACGTCTATTTGAGTTTTTTAGAGTTGTTTGGTTGGACTTCTGAGATTGTCTATTTTAAATTAAGTAGAGGCTAATAAAATTTAAACCTTTGCTAGGCAAAAGCTCATGGGGAGGTGCTTCTCCAAATAGATTTTAAAAAAAAAAAAAAAAAAATCTAACAACCAAACAACTACAAACAACTATAATTTTTTTAAAAAAAAACTCTATTTCTAATAAATCTACTATAAGTAGATCTTTTACCGATAGAAGTTCTTTAAAAGCTCAACCAAACAAGCTCTAAAACCCTAACAATCTAACATATATCCTCTTCCTTCACTTTTCAATTCTTTCACAGTTCTCAATTTCTCATCTCTGTCTCTAGTCTCTACTCTCTTGTCAGTTTCCCACCAATACCGATTTCATCTTGGTGTCCTCCGTTCACGGCAGCCGACGTCGAGTACTCGTCTACCATCCAACCGATGCCGTTGTCATCTCCGTTCACGGCAACTTTACTCTTTTAGACATAATTAATAACTTAATATGATATTGGTTTGATTTCTGATATGTTTCTTCATCTATTCTTTTTTCTATTTTTTATGGAAAATATATGTTTCATCATCTATTCTTGTTTGATTTTTTTTTTATGGAAAATATATGTTTATGATATATATATATATATATATATTATATTTATGAGATTGGTTTTATTTTTTAAAGTGTTGAAATTTGTTTAGATGTGATTTTTTTTTTGTTTTTAAACTCAGTGAGATTTTTTTAAGTTTTGATTTTTTGGTAAGTTTGTGGGTTCACGGGTGCGGGTATGGGTGTAGCTATAACCCGCAGGTTTGCACCCGAACCTGCTAACTTTCACGGGTTCACGGGCGGGTGTGGGTTTCAAAATTTTTCATGGTTCGGGTGAGGATTTCTCAGAATCCGCCCAAACCCAACTCATTGCCATCCCTATCTGTTATATCTCCATTGATTGATCAATGATGGTTTTTGAAAATAATAATAATAATAATAATAAACCCTAAAAATGGTAAAAACGTAATAAAAGAAGGAGATAAATGTATTTTTGTCTATTAGTGTCATTTAAACATAACTTATTAAACTAGTGTTACTTTTAAAAGTCCAGATAAAAAGAGTGATATTTGCCCCTATTTCCAATAAATATATATATATATATATATATATTAATTTTTTGTTTAGTTATAATACCTATCAAAAACAATAGCATATGAAGTTTCAGGTTTCTCATATTTTTAAGGAAAGTAATCAGGTTGCGGATGCTCTCTCTAAGCACGCTTTGGGTATACCTTCTGATGTGTGGTGGTCCTCCACTCCTTCATTCTGCTCTTTGTTGGTTGGTAATGACTGTATGGGTAAATAATCTTTCAGGTTTTCCTAGCTTTGTTTTTTTTTGTTTGGTCTGCATGCCTCTGGGTTTTTTGGGGCTGTGTCCTCTGTTTTGTGAACTCTTTTGTTACTATTTTCCTTTATTTATATATTTATGGATACTGCCTAGGGGTTTTTCAGCATATGATCACTTGTGATGTTTTTCCTCCTTAGGTCAGTCCAATTTCATCAAAAAAAACCTATCAAAAATAATTATAAACTTTTAGAATTCTAATAGTCTTTAATTAGGGAGATAATTTAATTGACTAGATAGTAGATACTACTTGATCAGGTCAAACTAATAAAGGATCAGGATCCATTTTTGCTCATCTTTTGAAGATCTGCTGACATATGGCACCCAAACAAATGAATGATTGAGATCAATTTACGTTATTTTTTTTCTCTCTCCAACCTATTAAACGATGTCGTTGGAGAAAAAAATTATAAAAAAACAAAAAAACAAAAAAACAAATGAAAAAACGACGGCGTTTGAGAATCCTAAAACAAACCACACACTCCAGAGTCCAGACCTAGACGAGAAGCACTTCGCCACTGCTACTCGCCAAGCAGTCAAGCACTTATCTTCTTCTTCCGATCGGCCAACACCTTGGCTCACTGTGTATATATTTTCGGTTAACGAGTTTCGTCGATGGAGAAACCAAGTTCCGCCTCTGATTCCGGTGGCGCCGCACAGTACAACACGGTTCTTGTACATCGGCCTCGATACCCACATCGCCTTGATCGTCTCCGGCTCTGACACCGTTGCCGATGTCATTGTTATTTTTTGGGAAAAAAAAAACACTTGTAGTTTAATTTGTTAACTCTATTTGGTGAAATAATTTGAGAATTCTTTGAATGGATATCGTGCAGAGTCTCTGAAGTTAGTAAGAATTTCTAGACTAAGTAGCCAATCTTGAAATCTGATTAGAACAGAATGATTTATCCAAATTTGAATACGTAGTATTTTATTAATACTAGGATTTCTAGCTATAGAAAATTTCAATAAGCATTCAAAGTATAAAACGTCTGTGAAGAGACAGAGTTGGGGATGCTGCTATTATTGTCAAATGGGAAAGTTGTGAAAATGGTGGAAGCGACATGGACATGGAGGGGTCTCTTCTGCTTCTTCTTCTATGTCGAGCAGCACGAAGAGAATGACCATAGGGATTCCGAAAGTGTAGTTTTTAGAGATTCTAAACGATATCGTTTAATAGGTTTGAGAGAGAAAACAATAACGTAAATTAATCTCTGCCATTCATTTGTTTGGGGGCCATATGTCAACAGATCTTCAAAAGATGAGCAAAAATGGGATCAGTAAGGGATCCTGATCCACTAAGGATAAACCCCCTCCTCGCACCATTGACGCCAACTTTAGAAAAGATCGGTCTGTATATATAGTAATATATATAGTATAAATTGTATAATGATATGCAAGAAAAGAACCTCTCCCTTCCATTGGAACAGGTTTGGAAGCATCAATTTTCCTACACTATTGAAAGTGCCTTCATTCAAATATAAAATACTACCATTTTTTATGAGTCAAATTATATTAATTAATATTAATTTAAGTCTTTTATTAATTTATGTAAATGTATGTCCTTGAAGAATTATATATGTCTCTTTCACATACATGACGAGGATTCATTTGAGTATTACCTTTATAGCTTTATGTCATAACGTATAACGAGACCCTCAATGTTAGTGTCATTTGATATAAATTAAATATTATTACACAATGCAGTACTCTTAGGGTTGCAGGTTTATATATATATAAATTATATTATCAGTTCGAACTGATAAAAGTTATATCAGTTCCTTGTATGTGGGTCACTGGATTTAAATACTTTGATTTGGATGTATACATTTGCGAGTCAAAGTATTTAAATCCAGTGGTACACATACAAGGAACTAATATAACTTTTGTCAATTCGAACTGATAATAGAAAGACTATATATATATATATATATATATATATATTCAAAGAATATAATTAATCTCTACTAACTTAGTTGTGTGTGTTATAGAGTGGGGCTTGGCTCTTTTTACCCACAAAGTTAAAAATTAAGAAAGCAATGGATTTGAATTTTTTATTGATCTGATCTTTTTAAATCATGTGATTGGTTTTTGATAGAGTAGTTGAGGAAACCAATCATTTATTATATATATATATATATATATATCGGATATATTCAAAGAATATAATTAATCTCTACTAACTTAGTTGTGTGTGTTATAGAGTGGGGCTTGGCTCTTTTTACCCACAAAGTTAAAAATTAAGAAAGCAATGGATTTGAATTTTTTATTGATCTGATCTTTTTCCTGATCTTTTTAAATCATGTGATTGGTTTTTGATAGAGTAGTTGTGGAAACCAATCATTTATCGCAATGTTTATATGTCATGATTATGTGATGTCGGCAAAAAGATAAGATCGGATCCAAATTGGAAAGGGAATTCACATCAACCGAAATTCCATATTTTACACTTGCGGCATGCAATAAACCTTATCTACACTAATTAGAGAAATCAAAAATTACATGAATGTTAACGATGATCACTCTTTCTAAAAGTAGCTAGGACTAGTGATACGCAATAGTCTCTTCTTCGTTTTCTGGCCATGGACAACAACAAAGAAAAGCTTCACATAGCAATGTTTCCATGGCTAGCCTATGGCCACATAATGCCATTTTTCCAAGTAGCCAAGTTCTTGGCTCAAAAGGGTCATCGTATATCATACATCTCCACTCCCAAAAACATCCGTCGTCTTCCACAACTCCCCGCCGATTTATTATCTTCAAATTTATTCAGATTTGTCCAACTTGCTTTGCCTCACGTTGATGGTCTGCCACTAGAAGCTGAGTCAACCTCCGAGTTACCGATCCAAAAAGTCCCATACCTTAAAAAAGCCTACGACTTGCTCCAGCTCCCGTTAACTCACTTTCTACAAAACTCGGACGTCAACTGGGTCATCCTTGACTTTGCTTCTTACTGGCTACCTAGTGTCGCCTCTCAACTCGGTCTTAACTCGGTTTTCTTCAATATAGTCAATGCTACTACTTGTTCTTTCTTTGGCCCACCATCGGAGTTGATGGGTGGCCGCCGACAGAAGCCGGAGGACTTCACGGTGGTTCCTGATTGGATAGACTATCCTAGTAACGTTGCTTTTAAGCTCCATGAGATCGTCAGTCACCAGGATTGCATGGACTCGGCGGTGCCCGATTTTCAACGCGCTGGAATAACCCTTCGAGATTGTCGGGCTTTTGTTGTGAGGAGTTGCCCTGAGTTTAAACTCGAAGCGTTTAGTCTACTCAGTCGACTTCTCCAAAAACCGGTTCTTCCGGTCGGGTTGCTACCACCAACACTGCAAGACACTGCTTCTGATGACGAGAAATGGCAAGTGTTCAAATATTGGCTTGACAGTAAGAGAGAGAAATCAGTGATTTATGTTGCAATCGGCACCGAGGTGACTCTGAGTCAAGAATTGATGCACGAGTTGGCTTTTGGGTTAGAAAAATCCGGGTTGCCTTTTATTTGGGTGGTCAAGGATCGCCCTCTTGTTGAAGGAGAGATGGGTTCACATATAATCCCAAACGAGTTTGAAGACCGGGTTTCGGGTCGGGGCTTGGTGTGGAAAGATTGGGCACCTCAACTAAGGATCTTGGCCCACTCGTCAGTTGGTGGTTTTTTGACTCACAGTGGGTGGAGTTCAGTCATCGAGGCACTAGGACTAGGTCGGGTTTTGATATTGCTATCCGGGGCAAGTTCTGATACCGGGTTGGTTGCTAGGTTGATGCATAGTAAACAGGTTGGGTTGGAAATAGAGAGAAATGAACAAGATGGATCATTTACAAGTGAGTCAGTATCCGAGTCCATCCGGCGAGTTATGGTGAGTCCAGAAGGAGAGACACTCAGGGCAAATGCATGGCCCATGAGAGAGGTTTTTTGCAATATCGATTTGCATAACAAGTACTTGAACGAGTTCACTCACTTCATTGAAAGTGAAACAGCTTCAACTCGGTCTATTTGATTGGTCGGTATTTGATTGCTCTTCCCATTAAACCATATTTGATTGGTGGCTGATGTATTATATAATGTATTTGATTGGTCGATATTGTTAGGTATGGCTTGAATTTCTTGGTTGAATGGTTGGTACCATTATTATGATCGTTGCCATTATTATGGTTGGTATCATAAGTATGGTAGGTACCATTGATGTGGTTAGTTACCGTAAATATGATGGTTGTCATTAATATGGTTGGTTGTCATTGCCTTACTATAAATACCCTTGTAACCATTATGTCAAAATGTGCCAAAAAACACTATGTGAGTGGTGAGATCCAAGTGAGACTCATGGGAATATTTGGAGAGGGATCCAAGTGAATATCAGTGGATCAAGTATGAGATCTATGGGTGATATTCAGGAGAGACCTAGGGATATTCGAGGAGTATTCAAGCGGATCTGGTGAGTGTTGTGAGCTGAGAGCCATGATGTAAAGCTCGATTGTGTGCTTAGGGGCTTGGTAAGGCTCGGTAGTTTGGGGTTTAGGTTGTGAGAGAGAATAATAGAATGTGTAGTTGTAACAATTTACTATATATTGGATTATTTCTTTGTCGTCCTGACGGTCCATGGTTTTTCCCTGTTCTTGGGTTTTCACGTATATCTTATGTTAGTGTGATTGGTTTAATATTTCTCTCATCTTATTTTTTCTACTAGTAGACGTTTATTTGCTATGTATGAGAATATTAAGCATGTCTTCCGCGTTCATCAGTCCTGGAAAATCCCAACAGGTATTTGATGGCTCTTCAGTCTTCCCATTAAACCATATTTGATTGGTGGCTGATGTATTATATAATGTATTTGTAAAATAAAATAAAATATTTAGTGCAGCGATGCAGGGAAATTATATGTGATTTGCGATTATGAAATTTAATGATCTAGTTGTAATAAGGTTTAAATTTGGAAAAAAAATATATATATATTTTCAAGTGGTCTTATAGAATTTTAATGTTAAATTTAGTTTGATTCTACAAAATTATGAGATTAATGTCTGAGGATATATGGAGGTTATGCTATGGTAAAGCATCTTTAACAACACAAGTGTTTAATATTCATTATATTTTTAAGGGTTAATTGCAATAACATGCCTTGAGTTATTCAAAAAATGCTTAATAGTCAACTAATTGCAGTAAACCCCCTATCTACATTTGACTTTCATCCAGCTTAACGGTTAACTGAAGTTTAGGTATAAGAAGTTGAAAATACCCCTATATTTTATTTGAAAAAGTTTTAATTACCCTTTACTCTTAAAATAATCAATTTTAAATTATTAAATAATAAAAATAATAAATAAAACTTATAATAAAATCTTTAAAAGAAATTGAAGAGATAAAAATCATTTTTTTTTTTAAATTATGGCTCCTAGTATTATTTTTATTTAAAAAAAAAAAAAATACCATAACATTATATATTTTCCATAAAAATCTGTCTTCGATGCAATCAAACAAATAAGAATCACAATCCTACAACAAATCATTTCCCTACATGACGCAAATATCTTCTCCTTAATTTAAAAGTGAAATCTCACATTTAAATTTGTTTGAGCTTCATTGATATTTTGATTTTTGAGTGCTTCCTTGTAGTGGTGTAAATATGTGCCGGGCGTGATTGGCTCGGCACGGTTGGCACGCCAAGGGTGGCAGGCCGTTCCAGGCACAGCCCGTATGTATCGCAGGCCAAGCCTGGCACGGCCCACATACCTGGCAAGCCGGGTAGAGTTTTGAGGCCTGGCGTGCCAGCCCGGCCTGCCAAGCTGGCGGGCTTGGCCCGCTGGCCGACCGTTCTATTATTATTATTATTATTATTTTACCATTTAAACTTTAACCCATTTTTTTATTTTTATTTTTGAAAAATTTGACCGTTGCTGATGTCAGCAAACGGTCAAAATTTTCAAAATTGGTCAAAAAATTACACTTTACCCCCTCATCTATTCTATTTTATATTTTTACCCACATTTCAAATTTTTCTATAAATACCCCCACTCATTTCAATTTCCATACACTTTCTCTCATTCTCTCTACATTCTCCAACTCTCCATTACTCTCTCTAATCTCTATTTCTCATTTTCTCTACACCTTCATATTTTAAATTTTTAATAATTCCATTCTTACTCTCTCTCTCTCCATTCTCTACACAACTAATCTACTACTCTACTATTCTAAATTTCTACTACTATATTACTAATATTAATCTCTAATTTCTCCACCAAAACTCAAAGCCTCAAAGGTATGTTTTTCCTTTAAATGTTATTAATTAGTTTTATGTTTTATTTTTTAAATTTTATATTTATAGTTAATAATTAATATATTTATGCTTAGTTATTAATTTTGATATTTATTCTTATGTTTTATGTATATTTTATATTTATGGCTTTATGCTTAGTGTATTTATGAGTTAATATTTTTATGCTTTGCTTTGTTATAAATTTTAATATTTAATCTTAGAATCTTAGATTTTAGTAAATTTATCATTTTATGAATTTATGTCTAGTAATTAATTTTAATATTTGTATATTTTTATTTATGCTTAGTAATCTTACTATCTTAGTATATTTTGTTTAGTTAGTAAATTGATGATTTTATGTTTAGTAATATATTTAAATATTTTTATGATATTTATGATTTTATGTTTAGTAATTAATTTTAATATATTTAAGCTTAGTATATTTATGATTAAATGCTTAGTAATGAATTTAAATATTTTTATGCTTAGTAGTTAGTATATTAGTATATTTATCAATTTATGATTTTATGTTTAGTAATGAATTTAAATATTTTTATGCTTAATATATTACTATATTTGTGATTAAATGCTTAGTAATGAATTTAAATATTTTTTATGCTTAGTATATTTATGATTAAATGCTTAGTAATTAATTTAAATATGTTTATGCTTATTGCTTAGTATATTTATGATTTTATATTTTTATGTTTAGTAATATATTTTAATATTTGTATGATTTTATGATTTTATGTTTAGTAATTAATTTTAATAAGTTTATGCTTAGTATATCTGTATATTTATGATTTTATGTTTAGTAATTAATTTTAATATGTTAATGCTTTGTATATTTATGGTTTTATGTTTAGTAATTAATTTTAATATTTTTATGATATTTGTGATTTTATGTTTAGTAATTAATTTTAATATGTTAATGCTTAGTATATTTATGATTTTATGTTTAATAATTAATTTTAATACTTTTATGATATTTATGATTTTATGTTTAGTAATTAATTTTAATATGTTAATGCTTAGTATATTATGATTTTATGTTTAGCAATTAATTTTAATATGTTAATACTCAGTATATTTATGATTTTATTTTTAGTAATTAATTTTAATATTTTTATACTTAGTATTTATGATTTTATGCTTAGTTTTTAATGACTAATGATTTAATATTTGTATTGTAGGAAATGGATCATAATCATCCTCAATTTATGGACGGTCTTAACATGGACAACGATTATTTTGACCTTTCCGGCCTCGGGCCAACGAAAACGGCAGCGGGACCTTCTGGTTCCGGCGCAACACCGACATCACGTCCTCCCAAACCTAAAAAGCACACATCAAACGTATGGCAGTGTTTTGACGTAGTACAGAAGACTATGCCAGACGGTCAACTCATGGACAGAGCTCAATGTAAGTTTTGTCAAAAGCACTATGTCACTTCTAGGGGAGGGACCGGTCATTTGCGAAGGCATATGGAGAAATGCATACATGCACACGGACAGGTAGACACTACAACCCAAACACAACTACAACGGCACCTAGATGGGTCTGTTACAACATGGCGTTACGACCCCGTGCATGCTAGAGAGTGCATGGCACGTTACATTACATGTACTGATCAACCGATTAATTTCGGTGACAACCCTTTTTTTGAAGAATTTATTCAAACTGCATACAACCCCCAATTTAAATCTGTTTCTAGAACCACTACTCGAAACGATTTGTTAAAATGTTTTCAAACCCAACGAGATGAGTTGAAGGTTGAATTACAGCATTTAATTGTCTCTATTGCATTAACTTCTGATATTTGGAGCGCATGTTCCAAACATGACTATTTAACTGTCACGGAACACTATTTAGACTATGATTGGAATTTACAAAAAAAAAATTATTGGTTTTCGTCCTATAGATGGCACACATACCACAAGAAATATTTTTAATGTCATTATGTCTGTTTTAGAAACTTTTGAAACACGGCATCGCGTCATTTCTATCACATTAGATAATGCATCTGCAAATACTAGTTCCATTAAATATCCCGCAACATAGGGGTTATTTTCTTCCATCAACGATGTGCATGTCATATCATCAATTTAGTTGTACAGTCTGGTATGAAAGTAGTAAGCGATTGTATAGATCGCATCAAAGATGCCCTTGCTTGGCTCTACAGTTCTAATCCAAAATTGAATGAATTCGGTAGATACTGTACAACCTTCGGTCTACGACCCGGAAGATTCCTAACAGATATGCCGGTAAGGTGGAACTCTACTTACTTAATGCTGCTAAATTGTTTAGAATATGAATCACCTATTTCAGGTTTTTATAACATGAAAATGTCCGAACTTGGCCGTCTAACACTAACACCAGATGATTGGCATGTGGCAAAGATCTTTGTTCAATTTTTAAATTTTTTTACGATTCCACTGTAACTCTTTCCGGGGTCTATTACCCCACATCTTCCCTGATAATCCATCATACTGTGGACATGTCAGAATTGTTAAACAATTATAGGGAAGATGAAATCTTAGGCCCTGCAGTTGTTGCCATGGAAACCAAGTTTAAAAAATACTGGTCTGAAATTCCTTTCATTTATACTTTAGGTGTTATAATAGATCCTAGGGTTAAATTATCTGGTTTAGAAACATTGCTAGATTATCTTAGTGATATTTTGAGCGTAGATTATTCTACACAGGTTACTGACATTCAAACCAAGTTGTTCGAAGTTTTTGGTACTTATGAGCGCAGGTATAGCGGCGTTGACGTGCAACCATCAATAGAACCAGAGACGCTCCAGAATCAGACAAGTTGGAACATTTTAAAACGCCGAAAAAAAGTAGGCTCATCAAGTTCTTCTTCTTCACGAGCTGAATCAACTGGTGCAACTTCCGGTGCTGAACTGACAAGCTACCTTGAAGCTCAATTTGACTCACGAGAGAAGGGATTTGAACTGTTGGTATGGTGGAAGACCTAGGGCTATTATAAATGCCTGATCCTGTCACACCTAGCACGGGACGTACTAGTTATCCCTGTCTCCACTGTTTCCTCATAACAGGTATTCAGCACGACTGGAAGAATTGTTGAAGAAAGAAGAAGTTCTTTGACTCCAGAGATGGTGGAGGTATTGGCATGCGTTCGGGATTGGGAGCGTACGAAAAAGAGGTTGCAAAATGAAACAGTAAACGAACAACTTTTTCAAAATTTCAGTAATTTATATGTCGAATAGAGTTTTGGCAGTAACCAAATCTAGGACTTCTAGCTTATATATGTACGTTAACTTGTAATACGATTGCACTCTTTTCCCTTACCAAGTTTTTATCCCACTGGGTTTTTCTTGGTAAGGTTTTTAATGAGACAATCATATAAATATGTAATACTGAGACTCCAAAAGAAATAAATAATTCTTCTTTTCATATTTTCATAATTTCATCTATTTTTATTTTCTTTAATATTTTAGCTTTATAATTATTTATTCTTTGAATTATTATTTTTAAATAAAATAATAAATCTTTCTATTTTCTACATTTTTTTTATTACACTCAAATAATAAATAAGATAGACAAATTACAATTAAAAATGTTTAAACAATATAACAATATTATAAATTTATAATGTAAGTATGTAACAAAACAAAGTAACAAACTAACAAATAACAATTAACAAACTAACAATTTAATTAAGATATTTAAATTTAAAAAAAAAAAAAAAATTGAGGGGAACACCGGCCTGCCAGGCCGGACCGAGCCTGTCTGGACCGGCTTGCCAGGCCGGCGGGCCGACCCGCCATACATACATATATATATATATATATATATATATATATTTACCGTTTGAACTTTAAACCAAATTTTTATTGTTTTTTTTTTTTAAAAAATTTGACCGTTTCTGACGTCAGCAAACGGTCAAAATTTTCAAAATGGCTAAAAATTACACTTTCCCCCCTTATCTCTTCTATTTTATATTTTTACCCACATTTCAAAATTTTCTATAAATACCCCCACCCATTCCAAATTTCCAATCCACAATTTCCATACACTTTCTCTCAACTCATTCTCTCCATTCTCCATTCTCCAACTCTCCATTACTCTCTCTAATCTCTATTCTCTAATAGTATAATATTATTCTCTAATCTCTCCACCAAAACTCAAAGATATCTTTTTCCTTTAAATGTTATTAATTAATTTTATGTTTTAGTAAATTTATCATTTTATGAATTTAGGTCTAATAATTAATTTTAATATTTGTATATTTTAATTTATACTTCGTATATTTTGTTTAGTTAGTAAATTAATGATTTTATGTTTAGTAATTAATTTTAATATTGTCATGCTTAGTATATTTATGATTTTATGATTTTATGCTTAGCCATTTTAATGACTAATGAGTTAATATTTGTATTGTAAGAAATGGATCATAATCATCCTCAATTTCTGGACGGTATTAACAAGGAGGAAAATTATTTTGACCTTTCCGGGCAGACGGAAACGGCAGTGGGACCTTCTGGTTCTAGCACAACACTGACATCATGTCCTCCCAAACCTAAAAAGTACACATCAAAAGTATGGGAGTGTTTTGACAAAGAAGAAATACCAAACCCAGACGGTAGGGTCACAACAAAATATCGCTGTAAGTTTTGTAAACTCTCATATGATGTCTGTCCAGAGTCGGGAACAGGTCATTTGAAAAGGCATATGGCCAAATGCATGGCTCGACACGGAGAGCCAAAAACTATAACCTGGACATAACTACAATGGAACCGAGACAGCCAGACGGGCCAGTTACGACTCCGCGTATGCTAGAGATTGCACTCTTTTTCCCTTGCCAAATTTTTATCCCATTGGGTTTTACTTGGTAAGGTTTTTAATGAGGCAATCATGTAAAAGTGAAAATCCGAAATAAATAAATCATTTTTCATTTCATATTTTCATGTATTTTTTATTTACTTTCATATTTTATCTTTATTTATTCTTTGAATTATTTTATTAAATAAAATAATAAATTTATCTTTTTTTTATTACACTTAAATAATAAATAAGATAGACAAATTACAATTAAAATTACATAATTTAAATTGTTTAAACAATATTATAATATTTAAAAAAAAAATTCCAACCTGCGTGCCGACCCGGCCCGGCCTGGCACATACAAGTACGGCCTGTGCCACCGGCACGTGTCGGGCTCCCTATTTTGCAAAACGGGCAGCCCGGCCCGGCACACAAAAAGGGTGTGCCGTGCCAGGCCGAGCCCGTTTTCAAAAACGGGCTTTTTTGGCCCGGCACAAATGGGCCGTGCCAACCCACTTTTACACCATTACTTCCTTGTATGTTATAGACTTCAAAATTATTGTATCATCAACTTTGTTACCGGACAAATTATTGTTGATATTGTCAACATATGCAATACATTTAATAATTCCATAAATTCATAACTATTAATTTATCGTTTAATTAAAGGATTTTATGGTCCAAGCATTATTAATTTATTCAGGTTATATCATATATCCACTAGATATACCACACATATATAGAAAACCAAGTAGATAATACTCATTGGATTCTAATTTTAAGAGTTCATAAAATTTGAAAGTTTTGTTTTATTTTCTTAAAAAATAAATTATAAATTGAAACGATTATTTTAAATATCAATAAATTGACAAAAAATCAAATGGCTAAAATCTGAATGATAAATTCCTCACACTCACTTATTGAGATTGTTAGTTTAAGACATATATTCTTCATCGAGTTCAAAATTTTTATTTAAAAATAAATCCATTAATTATAATATAGTAGCAAATCCAAACCATATCATTAGATATAAGCCCAAAATGTACTGTCAGTCTATGAACTCAGATTGTGGGTCTTCTAGTTTGAGCCCTAATGCCCTATATCAAAAGATTCAAAACCAATTCCAAATCTCTATTTACTAGACCTGAAGTCCCGAACCATATAAAAATATGGTACATGTGACAACTGACAACCAACGAAAATGTAATGCTCAAAATTAAAATTGAAAAACAAAATGACTCTAGTTTGTTTGAAAGGGCAAATCTGAATTATATCTTAAGTCAAAATAACTCTTAATCTGATGTAAATAAATGAAAGAATGAATAAATAAATGAGAGAGATCGGAGGAAGAATAAGATTAGAGAAAGTATGCAGCTTCTCAATAATGAGAAGTTGGCCCAAATCATACACGTATATTTAACACTCTTATTATTCATAGTCTCAATATGACATTAATAATGTTATATGTTTTTGATCTAAACAGATTTCTTTATGTTCTGCTTGAATGATATAAACTATCATTGATACATAATTTAATACCAAATGATATTAAGATTGTGGCTCTTCTAGAGCCTTTAATCAGATCTGCTAGATTTGATATGGTATTAACCTTTTATGCTTTTGAACTAAGCAGATTTCTTTATGTTCTGCTTGATTAATATAAAGTATCATTGATACATAATTTAATATTGTTTGATAATATATCGTGGCTCTTCCATCTAGAGCCTTATATCAGATCCGTTCGACCTGATACAGTATTAACATTTGCTCTGAGCAAAGTTAAATTCATAAAATATTTTTGACTCCGTAAAATTGTATGAGTTGTTGCACATCGATAAGACAAATATTTTTCCTTCTGGGAATTTTATAGACATTATTTGTAATGTCATTTTATATCTCATCTGAAATGATAATAATCTCCCTTTTATTTTCTTAATAGGTTTATTGTATAAACCTTTTTTATTTATGAACCGACGCCTTTTTATTCTCTTCGGAATTTTTCTCCCCCTTTTTTTTATTATGTAAACATTATAATCATTGCCCTGATCCCACCATTTAATATATATAATGTAAATATCACCATCATAGACCCCGCCATTTAATATATTTTTTTTGGAAGTATCAACCTGTTTTTGTATCAGGCTGCTTTTTCTCAATTAACTCACTCACTCTCTCTTATCATCATCTCACTCTCTCTTATCATCATCTTCACCCCCCCCCCCCCCCCCCCCCCCCCCCCCCCCCCCCCTCTGTTTTTTCCAGCAACTCTTGATATTGCTTCTTGAAGAGCACCAAGCATGTACGAAATGGATAAAATATCATTTCTAATTTCATTATACGTGATATTGAAATCTTAAAATATTTTATGATACTCACAACATCACGCTGGGATGTGTAGATTTCTTCCTCAAATGTATGACATGTAAACATATTACTTCATAAATATGAGATCAAATCAAATCAAATCATAAATCATATTGATTTTTCTAACTTCCGATTCGACCATGAACTGAAAGTTCATATATAAAATTAAGAAAACTTTATATTCTGAATAAATTTGAAACTCCATATTCCAAATAATAAAGTATAGTATTCATGTATATAACACTGAATCCAAAACTCCAGGTTCTCATCGGTTTGCAAAACTGTGCCAAATTAAATATCATAATAATAAAGCCAGAAACTTCAAGTTTTGGTTAGTTGGTCCAACTGATCTCATATATTGCGTATAAATAAATAAATACGAATATTTAAAGAGCATAATAATTAAATCAAGAACTATATATAGGTTCTGTCAACACAGCGGTAGCCAGTCTCTGTAGACACAGCCATAGCGAGTCTTATATATTACGTATAAATAAATAAATACGAATATTTAAAGAGCATAATAAATAAATCTAGAACTATAGGTTCTAGTGACACAGCGTAAGACAGTCTCATATATTACGTATAAATATATAAATACGAATAATGAAATGTAAGTAAATCATTCTCCTATAGATCCATTTTCCTTACATACACGAATATCAAGTTGTAAGTAAATCACTCATCTGGAGATACTTCTTACTTACATACGATCGTTCTAATAATGTTTTGTAAATAAATGAAATAATGAATAAATAAATTAGAGAGACCAGAGGAAGAATGATCGGTCATTTATTATAAATGTTTTTAATCCCCTTTCCTCCAATCAATTGCTTGTTTCTTGAGTCTTTTTGGGTTTTAATGTGTGTGTTTGAGCATTTTCAGGTTTTTGGATCCAACTAAGTTGTTTGAAGAATGTCAAGTAAAAATGTGCTATTTTAGAAGATCTCAGGGGCTTTCTAGCAAAAGGCCAAAAACCGCTGTCAAACTGCTCCTAATTTCGGGATAGCGGTTCAGCAGCGTTCCAACATCAACAGAGCTCGTTACCCCGACCGCTCTCAGAGCCATAGCGGTTGTCCGTCAAACGAGAAGACAGCTGCCGATACCGCTGCGACTTTCGCAGCGGTAGTCGCAGCGGTTTGACAATTCCGTTCAGTATAAGGTGTCTTTTTGCGACCAGGAACTGTAAGCCTATATATATTGAGAAGATTTTAGGGTTTTGCTCTCACTGGAACTCTCGTTCGCCCTCCGGACCAGTTACTGTCTTGAATACAACTCATCACACAATTTTCACATCCATCTTTACGCATAGAAGATTCGAAGACGAAGAAGATTTCAACATCGAAGATTTGAAGAATTCATTGAAGAACTCAATGGGTTTTATCTCCGCTATCTCTTGTTTGGTTATTTTTATGATGTGTAACTAACTCCATACTAGGGAATCAACGTGAACCTCTATGAATACTCTTTGTTAGAATTGACTATATTTTATTAATTCAAGTTTTGATTCATTCAATTCATCTTATGTCATCACTCTTTATTATTGCTCATGCATGTTAATATGCTCGGCAGGAATCTAAGGTTGTGATAATTTAATGATTGAGTTTGAGTGTGTTATGTCGCCACTCTCAATCACTTTTCAATTGAATGGGTAAAACTTATCATGCATGTTAATATTCTCGTACGTTTTGGTTCATTGTTATTTAACTTGATGTGTGGTAAAGCTTATCATGCCTATTAATATGCTCGTAAGTTAATCACACTTAATTTAAGAACAACCCTTAACTTGATTAACATCTTTTATCAGAGTCAATTCGAAGCATCGAGTAAACGTAGTTGGGGAGCATTAATGACCTAGTCCTCTCACCTCTTGATCACATTCACATATTCTTGTTAACTGCTTTCTTAGATAATTCGGTTCTCAATCAATCAATCAATCAATCAAAAATCTCTTGGATACTGTTAATTGCTTAGCTTTAATTAGAACTAGTTTAATCTGTAAATCGCTTTTCCTCATGGGAACGATCCATATTTGTCGCTGTACTTATCTCATGATTCGTGCACTTGCGAGTTAGGTTTTTATAACACGATTTTATCCATCAAAGAATAAGACTAGATTCATTTGTGTATCAAAAAGGTTCTGATCCATTTACAATACAAAACAATATATATATATATATATGCAAACTCCACTGCCTAAGTCTTACAAGTCTTAGTGTGTGTTTGGTACTTTGGTATGGCTTTTGTAAAGGTCAAAAGCGTTTTTTTAATGCTAGAAGCTGTTTTGAAGGTTTTTTTATGTTGTTTGGCAAAAATCAAAACAACTTTTTAAATATATGAATTATCTCAACTATACCTTATAAAAGATATTTTATGTCTACTAGGAGAAGCCCAAATTTTGGGCTTTTCCAAAAAGCTTTTTTTGAGCTTTTTTAAAACATATGAATTGTTTCAACTACTCTTTATAAATTTTAGATATTGTAGAGATTGCATGGAAATTAGAAGGATTCTTGATGTTTATTCCAGAGCTTCAGGGCAAGTAATAAACTTCAAGAAGTCAGGTATGTGCATGAGCAACTATCTCCATGTCTAAGGGTAATCACCTGGCTTCACTAATTGGGGTTCGTAGGGTGCGTTGTCATGAACGCTATCTCAGGCTCCCGGGTTTCGGTGGAAAAATTAAACGGAGCCTATTCAATATTATTAAGGATCGAATTTGGAGCAAAATTAAGGCGTGAATGAGTAAGCTTCTCTCTGTCGGAGGCAAGGATATCTTATTAAGGGCTATTCTTTAGGCGATTCTTGCATATTCGATGAGCCTATTCAAATTGCCAAAAGGTTTGCTTGGTGAGATTCACAACTTGTGTAATCAATTTTGGTAGGGTAGTACGGAGACAAACAAGAAGATGCATTGGGCTTCCTAGGCAAAGTTATGTAAAGTGAATGAGGATTGAGGGATGGATTATCATAATCTTATTGCTTTCAATCGTGCGATGTTGGCAAAACAGGGATGGAGGTTGGAAAAAAACCCAAATTCCCTTGTTGCTCGGGTGCTCAAGAGTTTTTATTATCCCTCTAGCTCTTTTATGAGGCTAAGACTTCAGGTGGGGGATCGATGGTCTGACAAGGAATTTGCTGGGGGCATGAGTTGCTTGACACAGGGTCTTGTTGGAAAATTGGTTCTGGTTCCACAGTTTCGGTCTTCGATGATAAATTGATGCCTCGCCCAACAACTTTCAAGGTGCTGACTCCTAATGTTTAAGAGGAAAAATTTTTGGTTAGTCAGCTTCATTCAGTTTCGGGTGGGTGGGGTAAGGCTCTTATTAGAAGGATTCTTTGAAAGGAGGATGCGGATATTGTCCTTTCTATTCCGAAAAGCTGTATGCTTAGAGATGACACCCTTTGTTGGCATTATACTCAGGATGGTTAATATACGGTGAAAAGTGGATACAAAGTTAGGATGAATATTGAGTGTCCGACTACTTGCTCAAGTTCGACAGGGACTGGTTTTGACTATAAGAGAATTTGGAGGTTAAATTTTCCCACGAAAATTAAAGTGTTTATGTGGAAAGCCTGCCATGATTGGCTACCAACTATGGTTAGCCTTGCTAGAAGGAAAATTCCTGCAGATGGTTTGTGTCCGTTGTGTGAGAATTCTTATGAAACAACGACACATGCGCTATGGGGGTGAAAAAAATTAAAGGAGATTTGGTCCAGGTATGGTGCGTTGTAGGATTGTAGTTCAGCTAAAATTCTTGATTTCAAAGATCTCTTTAGTATGTGTGACGTGAGGCTAAAGAAGGAAGAGTTGAATTTGCTGTGTATTGTATTTTGGAGGATTTGGTTTTTGAGAAACCAAGTACTCCATGTCAGTTGTATGTAGGATTACGGAAATGTCGTCAACTAGTCCAAAGATTACCAAACAGACTTCTATGTTGCAAATATGGTTAAAGATGACATTAGAAGAGTGGGTGGTCTGAATCCAGCTCGATGGCAACCACCGAGTGAAGGCTTCTGTAAACTAAACACTAATGCGGCTCTCGGTGTGCATAGCCAACATGTTGGTTTGAGAATGGTAATCCGTAATCAAAATGGTTAGGTAATGGCTTCAAGTGGGCATAGGGTGGTGGGTCTCTATCCTCCACGGATTGCGAAGGCCATGGCTATTCTTCGAGGTATAAATTTTGCTATAGATTCTGGTTTATTGTCGATTGTTGTTGAGTCTAATGCTCAAAGTGTGATTAATTTGATCAATGGAGATGCTCATATGTCCGTTGATATCAGGTTGGTGATCTAGGATATCAAGGAGTATACTTTGAATCTTCCAGGCACTAGTTTTTCCTTTGTGCCAAGTGGCAAATGTTGTTAATGATAGTCTTTCTAAACTCGGCTTATCCATTGTCGATGATTGTTTTTGGATGGAATCCTATCCTCCGTGTGTGTAGAGGTTTGTGATAGATGATCATCCCGGTTAGTTGTTTTGCGTTTTAATAAAGTGTTTGTAAAATTTAAAAAAAAAAAAAAAATCTTTCATTATAAATACATTGTTAACACTTTGTCAATAACTTTTTTGTAATTTATACAACCAAAAGCCTTTTTTTGGGTTAAAAGTTCCATTAGTAAAAGATTTACTCTAGAAGCTTTACTTGAAAAGCCATATCAAACACACCCTTAGTCATTAAGGCATCGTTTGTTTGGCTGTATTGTATTGTATTAGACAATTAAAATGTACTAAAATAATACAATACAGTGTTTGGTGCAAACACTGTATTGTATTATTTTACTACAATTAACCAAACACTGTATTGTATTATTTTAGTACATTTTAATTGTCTAATACACAAACATCGTATTAGCTAATACATTATATTTGGTGGTATTAGATTGTATTGTATTATAAAAAACAATTTTTTTTTCTTTTTCTTTTCTCAATGAATATGGAATATTGATAAATATGTGTTATGTTGTTAATATTTTTTTTTATAATTTCAAAATACATAGGAAAATTTTATTTAAATTTTTTGTTTCAATTAAAATAAATATTTATTGATTTATTCATGGTAAGGATATTTAAAATTAATTATTAAGTATTTTTAAAAATATATTATATTTTTATAATATAATAAAATACAAGAAAATTATATAGGAATAACCTAATATGATATAACACGGTGCATCACCAAACACAGGTTTGTATCAATGATAATACAGTTCAATACAATACAATACAATCCAATATAGTTCAACACAATCCAATACGGTGTGCCAAACGAGCCTTTAGTTAAGTAAAAGCTTTGTTCTTCTCCATGTGTCTGAATGTGTGATGCACACATTCAAGTGGTGGAAATTGTGTTGGAAATTGTGTTGGCCTATCAAGTGGGCAAGCGATGGAAATAGGGGCGGCAAAAATCCCCGACCTGCCCCAAACCCGTGGGGCCCCGGTCTGTTTAGGGCGGGTTTGGGGTGGTTAAAACGGGTAGGGGGCGGGTTTGGGGCATATTTCTTGACCCGGTCGGGTATGGGGCGGTTCATTTTGACCCGACCTGTCCCGTTTGACCCCGGAATATATATATTTTTAAAATATATATTTTAAATATAAAAGGAAAAGAGAAGAAGCCCTAGCTGAAAAAAAAAATTGAAAGAAAAAAATTCGAAGTGATGGTGAAGATGTTGGATGGATTTTGTTATTGAAATTTTGTGTTTAAACTATTTTAGTGAAGATGTTGAATGGATTTTATTGATATCGAAAATGTTGTATGTATTTTGTATTTTTGTTTAAGTTATTTTGAGATTTGTATTTTATACTTTACCTATGAATTTAGTGTTTATTAAACTCAGTTATTGTGCTATGTTAAATTTAAATTTACTATCAATTTTTTTTTTTTTTTTTTTTTAATGAAACGGGTCAAACGGGGTGGGTTTGGAGCACCCCTGCCCCAATCGGAGCGGGTTTGGGGTGAAAGTTGTTTACCCGACCAGGTCATGGGTCAGGTTTGAGACAACTTTTTAAAACTGGGTTATGGGTTTGGGGTGGCCTCGACCCGCCCCAACCTTCCCCATTGCCACCCCTAGGTGGAAATCCACTTGTTATAACATAATCAATATACTTTAGGGATATTATTATTTTTCCCTGACGATTTAGGACAGTTTGGTAAATGAACAAAAGATTTAATAAGGACAAAAAGTAAAGATTAAAAAAATAAAAAAGTAAAGAAATGGTTAAAATAAAATTAAAGTAAAGAAATTAATAAAAGGGCAATTACCAAATTGGTCCAGGACTTTTTTCTTTATTCCAAGTTGTTTGCGACTTTTACAAAAGTGATCAAATTGGTCCCTAACTTTTTAAATTGTACCAATTTCATCCCTCAATTAACTTTCTGCTAGTCAAACCTAACAGTCAATGGTATTTTAGTCGGGCAATTACCAAATTGGTCATGGACTTTTTTCTTTATTCCAATTAGTTTGCGACTTTTACAAAAGTGACCAAATTGGTCCCTAACGTTTTTATGGAGTATCATTTGAGTCCCTAACTTTTAAGAAACAACCAAAAGCATCCCTTATCATTAACCTCGGTTATTTATACCGTTACTTTGATTATGGTTTACTTTTAAAAGACTAAAGTACCCCTCAAAACTCTAAAGTTAAAAATATTTAAATAAAAATAAAATAATTATTTAAACAAGAATGTAATGAAAACAAAATAAAATAAATTATCTGCAACTCTCTTATTGATTCGAAAAACAATCCATATCTTTTCAATTTTTCATCGATACAAAACCCAAAAAATTATACAGGTTTCTATAAATTTTTTTATCAATATTAAACCCAAAAAATGACTCATTTTCAAGAACTTGAACCAGACAATGATGGAGTCATGGAGATGCCTTCAGTATATAAGCATTAGAGACCCATTTTTGAGAGAATAACCCCATTGACTCCGAGCCGAACCAGAAAACATGTCATCCACGAAGCTACCCTAGATCTCCCCCGATCTCTGTCTAGTGTTCTCCATCGGAGATATGAGATTTCTAATTCTTGAGGCACTGGCCGATTCTGGATTTGCCAACCTTTGATTTTTTTTTTTTTAAGGGGTCAGATTGTCGGTAGTAAGTGTTTCCAAGTTCGGTAGTGATTTTCGAATCAATGAGAGAGTTGCAGATAATTTATTTTATTTTGTTTTCATTACATTCTTGTTTAAATAATTATTTTATTTTTATTTAAACATTTTTAACTTTAGAGTTTAGAGGGCTACTTTAGTCTTTTAAAAGTAAACCATAGTCAAAGTAATGGTATAAATAAACGAAGTTAACGATAACGGATGTTTTGGTTGTTTCTTAAAAGTTAGGGACTCAAATGGTGCTCCATAAAAACGTTAGAGACCAATTTGGTCACTTTTGTAAAAGTCGCAAACTACTTGGAATAAAGAAAAAAGTCCAGGACCAATTTGGTAATTGCCCGACTAAAATACCATTGACTGTTAGGTTTGACTAACAGAAAGTTAATTGAGGGATAAAATTGGTACAATTTAAAAAGTTAGGGATCAATTTGATCACTTTTGTAAAAGTCTCAAACAACTTGGAATAAAGAAAAAAGTCCAGGACCAATTTGGTAATTGCCCTGAATAAAATAAGATAAAAGTAAGAAATTATTAAACCGGTGATCATCAGTTAGTTAAAAGTGATCAGCTGCGCATATCGAATAATATCGAAATTTTCTTTTCTTCTCTCATGACCATGGACAACAACAAAGAAAAGCTTCACGTAGCAATATTTCCATGGCTAGCTTATGGCCACTTAATGCCATTTTTCCAAGTCGCCAAGTTCTTAGCTCAAAAGGGTCATCGTATATCATACATCTCCACTCCCAAAAACATCCGTCGTCTTTCACAACTCCCCACCGATTTATCTTCAAATTTATTCAGATTTGTCCAACTTGCTTTGCCTCACGTTGATGGTCTGCCACTAGAAGCTGAGTCAACCGCCGAGTTACCGATCCAAAAAGTCCCATACCTTAAAAAAGCCTACGACTTGCTCCAGCTCCCGTTAACTCACTTTCTACAAAACTCGGACGTCAACTGGATCATCCTTGACTTTGCTTCTTACTGGCTACCTAGTGTCGCCTCTCAACTCGGTCTTAACTCGGTTTACTTCAGTATAGTCAATGCTACTACTTGTTCTTTCGTTGGCCCACCATCGGAGTTGATGGGTGGCCGCCGACAGAAGCCGGAGGACTTCACGGTGGTTCCTGATTGGATAGACTATCCTAGTAACGTTGCTTTTAAGCTCCACGAGATCGTCAGTCACTAGGATTGCATGGACTCGGCGGTGTCCGATTTTTAACGCGCTGGAATAACCATTCGAGATTGCCGGGCTTTCGCTGTGAGGAGTTGCCCAGAGTTTGAACCCGAAGCGTTTAGTCTACTCAGTCGACTTCTCCAAAAACCGGTTCTTCCGGTCGGGTTGCTACCACCAACACTGCAAGACACTGCTTCTGATGACGAGAAATGGCAAGTGTTCAAAGATTGGCTTGACAGTAAGAGCGAGAAATCAGTGATTTATGTTGCACTCGGCACCGAGGTGACTCTGAGTCAAGAATTGATGAACGAGTTGGCTTTTGGGTTAGAAAAATCTGGGTTGACTTTTATTTGGGTGGTCAGGAACCGATCTCTTGTTGAAGGAGAGATTGGTTCACATATAATCCCAAACGGGTTTGAAGACCGGGTTTCGGGTCGGGGCTTGGTTTGGAGGGATTGGGCACCTCAATTAAGGATCTTGGCCGATCCGTCCGTGGGTGGTTTCTTGACTCACAGTGGGTGGAGTTCGGTCATCGAGGCACTAGGGTTGGGTCGGGTTTTGATATTGCTATCCGGGGCAAGTGCGGATACCGGGTTGGTTGCTAGGTTGATGTATAGTAAACGGGTTGGGTTGGAAATAGAGAGAAATGAACAAGATGGGTCATTTACAAGTGAGTCAGTAGCTGAGTCCATCCAGCGAGTTATGGTGAGTCCAGAAGGAGAGCCATTCAGGGCAAATGCTTGGGATATGAGAGAGATTTTTGGCAACCTCGATTTGCATAACAAGTACTTGAACGAGTTCACTAACTTCATTGAAAGTGAAACAGCTTCAACTCGGTCTATTTGATTTGATTTGTCTGCTCATTTATTTTTTTTTCTTTGAAAAGGATTTAATATTTATCTGCTCACGGTACTTGTATTAAAATAGTTGAAAACGTTGAAATAAATGACACTTTCGTTTTGTCGTTTGTTTTATTTGTAGGTATGACTTATGAGGAGGATTGTAGCCTTGTAGGTATCAGATCCTCTGCCGACTGCTGTGCTGATATTTTTTATTTATTTAAAATATAATTTGTATTTACATTAAATACAGATCATGAATCATGATAAAAGATCGGCTTATCAAATGATCTAAATTCTATTAATTTGCTATTCTTGATCGGTTCCTTGAATCTTGGAATGGCACGTGGTAACGCTCTTGTATGTTTTCTCATTTGAGCAGAGAGAGATGCTCTCTTCCTGACATGGAGATTCAAATGATGCAACATTGACCATTTACAGTCACATGTCATGGATCATATAGAAGATAAATAGATTTGGCTCTTTTGCATTACCTTGAATTGTATTGAAGAACAAGTATGTACATGTACACTTATTATTTTACCAAAGATGCCTCCACCAAGTTACCAAGGGTCAAAATGAAGCTCAACTACCACGGTTCAAATCTGATTATCGTAAATATAATATCACATTTACCTATTAAATCGTAAAACTTCTTATCTATAATGAGAGTTGTGTTCCGAACCGTATTCGCCTCGAAATATTAGATATGAGCCCAGAAATGAACGAGATTAGTTTAGCCTTCAAAATGAGATTGTGGGTCATCTGGTTTGAGCCCAAATCACATAGACCCAGTCCACATAGAAAATATAATATCAGCATGTGCGTGTCACCGTGACAACCAATGTAAACGACATGCTCTATAAAACTATTACATTGACAAGTCAAAACAAAACGACTCTTTTCCCGTCAACTCCCTGCAACTCTTCTTATTATAACAATCAAATGAAACAACAAAAAAATACTGCAAAGTTCAAACCTCCTCCAACATGAGTGCATGCGTCTCCGGTGGTGCTCCGGTGATGATGACGTCAGTCGCGATAGCCGTCAACGGAGGAACCGGCAGCGGAAGTCGACGCGCGGTCCGGTGGGCTGCGGAGAATCTCATGCCCAAAGCTGATCGTTTTGTCTTAGTCCACGTCATCCCCTCCATCACTTCAATTCCAACTCCGTGTATGTATGAAATATGAATCCATTTCATATAATTTTCTTATTGAAGACTCGTGCGTCGTGAGTGTTTGGACTTTTGAGTGAATTCATTTTCATGTCGTGTGTTGTTGAGTTAATTAATTTCGTTGATAAAGTCACAAACTTGATGAAAATGGATTTTAAGAATTAGCAAAATCAACATTTTTGTTTGGCTTCTGGGATTTAATAAAGAAAATAATTGAACTTGTGGAAAACTTCCCAACTCTATACAATTACTTGAATGCTAAGAAAGAAAAGTCAAATTGAACAATTTAAAGTTTTCATGACTGGCAAATTGTTTGGCAAATATCTTTTATAGCAGGAGATTGTATCCCGGTAACGGAGCTGGATGAGAATGTGGTGAAATTGTATGTGCAAGATGTGAAATTAAAGACTGAGGAAATCTTTATTCCATATAAAAAATTGTGCATGACTAGGAAGGTGAGTGAGTTCAATTTTGTTATGGATTTTCAAGCTAGGTTGGTCTGGTCTCTACTGAATACTGGGTGTCTGAGGGAATATGTATTTGTGACAAATTTTTAATAGGTGGAAACATTGGTGCTAGAGGGTGACAATCCGGCAACCGCTCTTCTAAGTTATGTGTCTGAGGCTGGGATCAATATTTTAGTTTTGGGTTCTTGCTCTATGAATTGTATAATGAGGTACATCTTCATTATTATTATTATTTATTTTATTTTATTTTTTATGAAAAAAAAAAAGATCATTATTAGTTGTTCATCGTCATATTGATGTTAAAATTATAAGTTTGTCGTGTACACTACGTAAATCCAGGCAATATTGAAGTTGATAAAAATGCCCTTTTGGGGTGAGCAGCAATGTAGCAGTAGTTTGTGTCTATTGAAGTTTATAATATTTGTATGTGAGGGCAGAAATTGATTTGCATGTTCGGCAAAATTTACAGAGAAGAAAGATAAGAGAGATTTTTGGTTAGAACCTGATAATTGTATATATACACCGCTATCCTGTTGATGCTATCAAATCGCTCTCTCTATTTTTGTCCTTAACTTTTCTTTGACCTTGTAATATATTTTGCCGCGCTTCTGCTAAGTTTCAAGTCATATATTCTTCAGGAAGATAAAGGGACCTGGGGTACCAACAACTGTAATGAGATGTATGCATAGCAGTTGCGATGTTTATATTGTATCTAGGCAAGGAATCATCTCAAAATCAGCTAATTCCGCATCAACTAGTGGTAGGTTGGAAGTGCCTGGCTTTCGTTTAAAGCTAATATGTATGATGCCATGTCCTTGATGTTTCTTCTTCTTCTGTCTTACAGAGACCAGATCAGGGATCCGAATGCTTCCTCAGAAAGGTTCTGGAGAAGGCTCCAGTGGCATTAATACACAATCAGCTGGGATATGTACTTACTCTGTGGAAACCAGAGTTCGTAAGACCTTTTGGACTTCATCAATATCTGAAATAAGTTACCCAAGTTCTTATGCATCATTTGCACATATAGATTCTCCAAAAAATGCTAGTGTTGATATGGAAAGTATTCAAAATTTACGAGAGAACCACGAAACTACTACTGTTGAGCATGTCAATTCTTTGGCCTCTACAAAATCTGAGCAGGTGATGTTTTAAGCTTTTATTCAAACGTATGTTGTTTCAAGGTGGTGTTGTTGAGTTTTAATTTGTTAAAGTACGTTTTGCAGTCTGTTGTCCAGAGTGAAGTTGAACAACTGCGGCTAGAATTACAAGCTACTGTTTCCATGTATGAAAGAGCTTGTGAAGAGCTGGTCCATGCCCAGAACAAGGTGGAAGAGACACTTCTGAAATTAAAGAAATGGAAATCAATATTTTAATTAAGTTTATGCAGAACAATTGCATACCCTGGAGCTTTCATCATTGGTTTTTTAATATGCAGGTTCAGTTACTCTCCAATGAATGCCATGAAGAAGCAAGAAGAGTGAATGCTGCCTTGGATAGAAAAGAAACTATGAGTAAAATTGCCGCTGAAGAGAAAGCAAAGCATTTGCAAGCCTTGAAGGAGGTCGAGGACGCTAAAGATTTGCTTGTTAAAGAGACCTATGGAAGGGAAGTAGCTGAACTGAATGCCCTGAAGGAGTCCTCTGAGAAACAACAAATTATTGATGCACTCTTATCAAGTGATCGGAGGTACAGACGATACACTAGAGAGGAATTAGAGGCAGCAACAGATTTCTTCTCTGAGAGTAATGTCATCGGTGAAGGAGGGTATGGGAAAGTTTATAAGTGCAATCTTGATCACACCCCTGTTGCTGTAAAGGTTCTTCGGCCTGATGCAATTAACAAGAAAGACGAGTTTCTAAAAGAGGTACTTTCTTGCGCATATTTGTTTTCAGTAACGGTGAAGCATCCAAACCTATTCAAATCTTTGAAGTATGCACTGTGGATAATACTCATAATGCATTGTTCTCATAATTCAATTTGGATTCCACCATTTCATTGATCATAAAATTGTTACCGACATTCTGGACATGTCCCACGCTACTAGGACCATCTTCCAATTGACAATTTTAAAATCGTGTTCCATCAACTAATACAAAATACCATTTTTTTTATTTTGCTGATTTTTTTTCTCAGCCAAATTTATTGTTGCAATCATGCAAAAGCCCTTATTGTCTGCAGGTTGAAGTGCTGAGCCAGATTCGACATCCACACATGGTACTGCTGCTTGGAGCTTGTCCCGAGAATGGTTGCTTGGTTTATGAATACTTGGAAAATGGAAGCCTGGAGGATTATATTTTCCATCGGAATGGAAAACCGTCTCTTCCTTGGTTTGTTCGGTTCCGGATAGTTTTTGAAGTAGCTTGTGGGCTTGCATTCTTACACAACTCAAAGCCGGAGCCTATTGTCCACCGAGACTTGAAACCGGGTAATATATTGCTAGACAGGAATTATGTGAGCAAAATTGGGGATGTTGGGTTGGCTAAACTCATTTCAGATGTTGTCCCTGACAACATCACAGCGTACAGAGACTCTATTCTCGCCGGGACTCTCCACTACATGGATCCAGAGTATCAAAGAACCGGCACCATCCGACCCAAATCAGATATATATGCTTTTGGTGTTATTATTCTCCAGTTGTTGACGGCTCGCCATCCAAACGGGCTTCTATTGAAAGTTGAAAATGCCCTTATCAACGGCTCCTTTGCTGACATTTTAGACAACTCAGTTACGGATTGGCCACTTGCTGAAGTTGAGGAATTAGCTCAAATCGCTGTGAAATGTTCAAATCTTAGATGCAGAGATAGACCAGATCTTGACAATGAAGTTCTGCCAGTTCTCAAGAGACTCAAGGTTTCTGCGGATGCTTGCGTAAAATCGGAAAAAGACAATATATATGCACCAAGCCACTTTTTCTGTCCAATTCTTCAGGTGAAAAGTCACTCTCCAACAGACAATCATATATATATATATATATATATATATATATATATATATATATATATAATTGTTTCTCAATTCAGTTAGCATCTCATATACTATATGTTCTATGTGCTTCATTTTGTGAGTAATGCAGGATGTAATGGAAGATCCATACATTGCTGCTGATGGTTTTACATATGAGCACAGAGCAATTAAGGCATGGCAAGAGAAACACAACGTATCACCAGTGACAAAGCTTAGGTTCCGGCACTCCATGATTATACCAAACCACACTTTACGTTCTGCCATACAGCAGTGGAAGTCAGCGTGACACGTTCAAGTGCCTTCGAAGGGCAAAGATGGCTGATTGTGTGCCTCTTTACAAAGCTTTTCATTTCAGGAGCTACAAGATCTATCCTCGAATTTTCTCCTTTTACTCTCTTATGCCATTTGTGATGTATTTAAAAGGAAAGGACATAATTGGTATATAGTGTAAACTGTAAAGTAATCAATTACGTAATACACCATGTAGAATCAAGTGCCTTCAAAATGATATATAGAAATTGCTATATCATATTATATGATCTGGAATGGGTGTAAAAATATTTTTTCTAGTCATTTGATGCATTACCAACATAGAGGAGACTTTCGAAAATGTGAATGGCACTGCAAAAATCCCTTTATAGAAGGCTACTGTATCAAAACCAAGGTCTAGAACAATACATATTAGCAACTACCTGTACATATTTGGTTGGCCATGGACCACGAAACACCAAAGACAATGATAAAGTATCAAGTTTATGCTGTAAAGGTTGAGTGGTATCAGCTATCCAGTTGAGTAAACTCTAGAGCATTTGCATCTGGGTCTCGTGTGAAGATCGCTGGCCTCCCAGATTTGCTAAGCGTGTAGGGAATACCTACGAAATGGAACAGAAGACAATGACGTTAACTATATTCCTTCTAAGAGCCTCCCCGTGTTGGCCATCGATAAAAAAAAGATGATAAATAGAGAAAATATGGGTTGATTGATGTTTAGAGAATGACAACTCAAGGGAGAAAAATTACCAGCTTTGTCTAGGATCACTTTGAGTTTGGACACATCCCGGATTGCAATACAAGTATGACGATCTCGACCTCCATGTTCAGGTCGTCCAGTTAAGGGGTCTGGATTAGCAAGTTCCATTAAATGAATCATCTCAGAACCCACCCACAACCAAGCACCTCTGTAGGGAAGCTTGTCGTGTGGCCTTGCCTCATTTATTTCAAGACCTATTTTTTAGAAGAAAAAAAATTAAAAGTATATCATTATTTCATTTTATCTCCTGTGGTCATACAAAGGATATTTCAATATTCAAACTTAAATTTAACGTACCTAGAATATTCTGATAAAATTCAAGAGACCTTTCAAGGTTTTCACACAGAATTCCAACGTGGTGAACACTAACAACCCCATAATCTGCACCAATATCAGAACAAAAATAAATAATTCAATTTTACTTATGAAGTACAAAGAAATATATACTATCAAACTATCTGACACGAGCAAAAACTAGCTTATTATTTCTAAATCCTAATTTCTTCTATGTTATTTTTGCCCCTTACTTTTGTGTACTAATTAAGGGAATTGCTGGCCGGTGAAGAAATTTCAGATTTAAGAAGACAATAGTGAGCACCTTTGTTATGAAGAATTGGTATATTGCAAAGCATAAATACCGATCTCATTAATCATTGTTGATGCATGAAAATTGATCAATAGCAAATTGAATCAAATAGCTTCTTTATTAAACTTTGATACTAGATTGACCACTTAAGAAATTACAATTTGAAATTTTGAATCTCTTTCTCTCTCTATGCTTTTTCTTTCCTTATTTTGTGATGATCCTTTTCCTTGGTGAGCTTCGCCTTTTATACTATTTCTTCGTGGGGACCTTGGAACATGTGTTTGGATTTGAGTTTTTCTCCCTGTGGTAAGTGACCTTCATTCTGACCTTGTCCCCGAATACGTGTTAGGAATTGAACTCTGGCATTGGACAAGTTCTTTTTGTACGGGGTTTGAGCTCGGATTTAGCACGACTTTGGGTATCCTCTTCAAATTGAGCTCGAACATGGGCACCTTTGTTTATATGAGGCTGAGCTCAGATATAGGACAACTTCTTTCGAGCTTGGGCTTGGGATAACTTTGGACAATCTTTCTCTTCAAATTGAGTTTAGATATAGAACATCTATCTTCGTATATTCGACGATTTCCTTCTCCGGGTGATAGGACGACTTCTTTCTCCGAATCGAATTTACTCGTACTTCTACACGTGCTTGTCCGGTTAATGCCGTATAAATATATATTCATATTCATTTCATAATCAGGATTTCATGTTATTAATTTTGGAGTATTTACCCGGTTAACTTTATGGTACAACACGGGGCCCCTAGCTTTCAATGGTCAAATATTACTTGTACGCTTGAAAGATATATACAAATTCTTTTTTTTAGGATGATGACATCATCCTTACCCTTTCTTGGGTCGAGGATGATGTCATCCTCATCCCTTTTTTTTTGCTAAGGATTGTGATGTCATCCTCACCCTTTCTTGTGTTGAGGATGACATCATCCTCATTCCTTTTTATTTATTTATTTATTTATTTTGGGCTAAGGATGGTGATGTCATCCTCGTCCTAAGGATGGTGACGTCATCCTCACCCTTTCTTGGGTAGAGGATTACATCATCCTCTTTTTTTTTTTTTTTTTTTTTTTTTTTAATGTACTCCTCATAGTCATTACTTTTTTATTTCATTTTTCATCCTTTTGTCAACTTTCTTATACTTTGCAGGGTAATGTCATTTCGACATTATTTATTTTTATCTTTTTGTCAACCTCCCTATACTTTTACAGAGTCAAGTCACTTCGACTTCACTTCATGCAGAAGCGAGTGGTTACTTTATTCTTTTTTATTTGATCATTAGAGAGTTGATCTCCATATAAATATCGTTTCGTAGAAGTCTCAACCCACTCAACTACCAAACTCTTTCTCCAACCTATCTTTAGACGATCAACTTATTTGCAAGTATATATTCATATATATGCAAAAGTATGAAGTGAAGTCGTAATGACTTAACCCTGTAAAAGTATGGGGAGGCCGACAAAAAGATTAAAAAAAATAATAATAATGTCAAAATAACATTACCTGCAAAGTATAAGAAAGTTGACAAAATGATGAAAAATGAAATAAAAAAGAAATGACCGAGAATAATACATTGGAAGGTAAAAAATAAAAATAAAAAAAAGATGAGGTTGACATCATCCTCAACCCAAGAAAGGGTGAGGATGATGTCACCATCCTGAGCCCAAAAAAATAATGATAAAATAAAAGGGGACGACGATGACGTCATCCTTGACCCAAGAAAGGGCGAGATGACGTCACCATCCTTAACAAAAAAAAAAAAAAGGGATGAGGATGACGTCATCATCCTAAAAGAATAAAAAGTTGTATATATCTTTCAAGCGTACAAGTAATTTTTGACCCTTGAAAGTTGGGGGGGCCCGTGTCGTACCATAAAGTTAACCAAGTAAAAACTCCAAAATTAATAACAAGAAATCCTGATTATGAAAATGAATATATATATATATATATATGGCATTAACTGGACAAGCACGTGTAGAAGTACGAGTAAATTTGATTCGGAGAAAGAAGTCGTCCTATCACCCGGAGAAGGAAATCATCGAATATATGAAGAAAGGTGCTCTATATCCAAAATCAATTTGAAGAGAAAGATTGTCTAAAGTTACCCAAGTCCGAGCTCAAAAGAAGTTGTCCTATATCCGAGCTCAGCATCATATAAACAAAGGTGTCCGTGTCCGAGCTCAATCCCCGTACAAAAAGAAGAACTTGTCTTATGCCCAAGTTTAATTCCTAACACGTATTCGGGGACAAGTTCAGAATGAAGGTCTCTTGCCATGTGGAGAAAAACTCAAATCCAAACACATGTTCCAAGGTCCCCACGAAGAAATAGTATAAAAGGCGAAGCTCACCAAGGAAAAGGATCATCACAAAATAAAGAAAGAAAAAGCATAGAGAGAGAAAGAGAGATCCAAAATTTCAAATTGTAATTTCTTGAGCGGTCAATCTAGTATCAAAGTTTAATAAATAAGCTATTTAATTCAATTTGATGTCGATCAATTTTCATGCATCAACAATCATTATGGCTGTTATTATAAAAGTTTCATATATCTGTTCTATAACATTGCTTAGATTAACAATAAGCCATAACCCAACTAGAGCAGTAGAGCCATACATATAAATTATAATGGGTGGTTATTTTATAGTTGAATAAGTTAGGTGCATCAAGTATCCAAGAACCACCCTTTTTACCCTAAAAACCAAGTCCCAACTTAGCAAGAGAAGTTAATATAATCTATCAAAGTATATAATGAATTAGAAGAGTTACCAATCTTATCACTGGTACTAACTGATTCTTTTTCAAGGACACCTCCTTCAACAGACATCTTTGCTTTAGTCATCAAAGAGAGCCCATGGCATCTACCATTTCTCACATCAGTTTGGAGAAATTTGGATGATGTGTTAGTACAAATGGTGTTGACCCTTGTATGATTCACCTGCAAAGAAAATGAGGAGTTTTTCAAAGGTTCATAGGAACAAATACATTAGAAACAGTGGGAGAAATCGGACAATATGCTATCAGATTGTTCTATTAAAAATCTTTACTTATACATAGTGAGATACCCTGGAAACTCATATCAATATTAGTACAGGCAAAACTGCAGGTAATTGGGACTACTGTCATCTCCGGGTAAACTTTTAAAGATTTATCAATATCATGGACATTCAGTTTTGAAAAGCAACCTCCAACTAACTTCTCAAAACTTAATTATAATAAGTAGATTATGAAATAAGCGGATTTTAACTAATTTACCAAGCACCTTTTTTTTTTCAAGCTACAACAACCCTAAACACACCCTAATTCTATTATGCATAGTTCAGGTGGATTTTTCATTTTTCCTTAATTTCCTTTACAAGGTTTTCTAGAGAGCCAGTCAGGGGTTATTTAAACTGTGAAAATCCAAGTGCTCGCTGCTCCCTGTTTGATTAGCAACTTATTAACTTACAAAATCCAAAATTCAACACAAATCTTTCCTTCAAAAAGCAAAAGCAAAACAAAAATGATTTTAATTTTATTCAGCCCAGTCGATCAGTAAACAAGTATTAAGCAGTAATATGCATATGAATCTAATGGAAAAAAACAAAAATCAAGTCTGAATTTAAGCAATTTAAAGATAATCAACAGAAAATCAACTAAGTCAACTGCTACAGCTGCACAATTCAACTATTCCAGGCGATATATACTATATTATTGATGAATCTCCGAAATAATCAACGAAAACGATGGAGCAGTGAAAGATGATAAAGTTACCTTGTATTTCACAGAAGTGGCGGCAGATGGACTGAGAATAGACGCCATTGAAGACCCCTAACCTGTCTGGTTTTTTTGTTTTATTTTGAATAATTTACGAGTATCAACTATTTTAACTACTCTTTCTCAGGTCTTGGTTCACAAATTTTCAGGGATAAACATCAGCCACTACTTCATATTTGGGTAACTCCGTAAAACAATATAACATGCGAGTACAAATTGAAAATAACTTAAATATAGGGGATCCAACAAAAATAAAAATTGATATTTTACTTGCAAATTGCAGCATTCGACATTTCGACCGACGTATGGTTATTGCTTATTCGCGAGAAAATAAATAAATATTACCTAAGAATTTCAGAAATGACCCAATAAATTATTGAAATTTTGTTTTTAACTGCAAACTAAATTTTGATTGTTGGTAACCATAGTAGAGTTGCAATTTCCAATATTCCCTATTTCAAAAAATAAAATATAAAAAATTCCCATATGCCCTCATTAAAGTGATTTCACAAATTTAGTTTCAAAATGATTTCATAATTGACTTAATGACTTCATGTTTCTAATGTGTGTAGACCAAGTCAGATTACAGATATTTATGTAGTGGGTTGCATTGTTAGCACCACTTACTTAGTTTTATTTTCTGTTAAGTGTCTATTTTGTTGGTATTAGTAACCGTGTGGCTTGAGTTGTAAAACTTATAAATAGTCAGTAAACTAATGGAATAGATATGAAGTTAAAAAGCAAATTTCCTTTCTAAATCCTTCCTTTGTTTTTTTTCTATATCTGTTTTTGTTTCCTTTTCTATCTAAGTACCTAATTGGTAGTTTGGTACATATCAGTTTCATGTTTAGTTTCAAAAATGATTTTACGTGATTTCATATTTTATGTTTAGTTTCAAAAATGATTTCATGTTTGACTTAAAAAATGGAGAACATATGATTACTAACAGTCAAAACTTCGTTCGCGGTTAAGAAAGAATCATACATCTTATATGTTGATTTCATTTTCATAAATTCTAATTAAACATGAGCCACTACTTCATGTTTAGGGTAAATCCATAAAACAATATAAAATGCAAATACAGCTTGAAAATAACTTAAATCTAGGGGTTTCAATGTAAACAAAAATTGTAATTTTTATTTGCAACATTAGACGTATGATTATTCTCGATAAAATAAATAAATATGACCTATGAATAAAACATTTGACATAGTTGACATTCTCCGTGTGGTCGTTGGTCAAATGCCCCATTGAAGTTAAATAAATGCGTTTCAACACTACAGCATGGTGCCACGGTCCATGACTCCATGCAACAAACAACCATTTATTACTTCAACAAAATAATTTGATATAAAATGGAACCACCGACCACGATGGAATGGAAATTAGTTTCTTACATCATCAATTTTAATTTCTAAAATGTCACAAAAATCAACGATTGTATTAACATTTTGTACGTGTCAAATATATATATATATATATATATAGAGAGAGAGAGAGAGAGATATGAACATTTTCCTAGAAATCCCAATTTCTACAAATCCCCATCCCCAGTCAATTTCCCTAAAAAATATATATTAAAAAATCCCTAAATAGAGAAATGGGTGGGAATAGGGATGAATGTCATCCCCAAATTAAAAGAATAATGCTTAGTCAGTACCCAAAATATTGGGAGTGTAGCACGTGGTCTTTTTTCTTTTACTTTTTACATTTATCTCATAAATTCGGCCACGTGCTACACTCCCATCGGTGGAGTCAGTATTTTGGGTACTGACCAGTCAGTACCCAAACATTATTCAAATTGAAATAGGGATGGGGAAAATAAATAAATAAATAAAACTAATTTTTTTAATAGTAAGTATTTTCCCCATTAGATTTTATTTGCATTTGTATTTGTACTGTTTATGCATGTTATAACTTATAAGCATTTTTTTTTTTAATATGTAATTTTTAATCAAATAGAATCAAACAGGAGAAACGGAGAAAAAATTCGAATTAGAAAAATAAGAGAAATGAGGAAAGCAGGAAAATAGAGGGATGGGGATAGAGATATCTCCCCGCCCCCCCATTTTTCCTAAATGGAGAAATGGAAATGGGGATGGGTATTTTCCCAATGCCTATATATATATATATATATATATATATATATATATATATATATATATATATATAGTGGCAGTTACTTAAACTCGAAACATTATCTGGTTGAATGAGCAATCTTACCGTTAAATCACAAATGTATAATAAATCTAATCATTTATAAGGGTGAGTATAAAAAAAAAGTTAGCATTAATGTGATAATATACAAGTACATATTGAATTGAAAATTGAAAGCGTCCGAAAGATAACACCATTGCCACGCCCAAGGACATAGTTCAGCTGGTAGATAGACGAGCTTGAGGTTTAAGCAAATGACTTCCAAGTTAACGGCTCGAATCCTATCAATGGTAAAAACTTAAAAAAAAAAAAATTAAAAAAAATACATAGTATAAATAGTTGAATAGATAGTAAAAAAAAAAAAAAAAAGGGTCAGTGATTTATAGAGCCACTGATTTGGTAAGGCGGTCCCTAAATGGTCATTAATTTTTTATAATGGTTCAAATTAGCCATTTCACAGAAAAAAGTATCAATTGTTACAACTTTGCCTATTAATTGTTTGAAGTCCGTTTACTTATGTCATAATCTGTTAGAATTGATATCAAAATAGTAAAACAATAAGGGGCAATATTGTAAAATCATCAAATCACCATCTTAGGGCACAATTCAACAAAGATGTTCAAAGCTTTTTTTCATTTTTCATTTTTCATTTTTGTTAAAGACCGATCGCCATTAACTCAAGATTTCAGTTTCATTACTTTACATGCTCTATTTCGTTTACTGGGTGCTCTGTTTTGATGAGCTTGTGGTTGCGTTTGCTTTTGTTGGGTTTGGTGTTGCGTTTTTGAGTTTGTGGGTGCTGTCTTGTCTGTTTTTCTGTGCTTTTTTTTTTTTTTTTTTTTTTTCCGTGTTGTTGCAGTTGTTTGTTGCTGCTTGATGGGCGTTTTGCCCTCTTCTATTAATAAAAATTGTTCAAAATATAAATATATATATATATACAAATAATAAATTAATCAGAAAATAAATTTAATGTCAGCCACATATAGAAAATATTGTCCATAAAAATAATAAATTAATCAAATGATTATTTTATATATATATAATTAAATAATTGCATATAAAATTCTTTATTGGTGTCATGTCACAGGTAATGGTAGCTTCCTGTTAGATTTTAACAGAATGGCTGTCAATGAATAATGTTTTGTCAAAATAGTAATTTTGGAACAATTTAAATTGTGAATGACCTTGTTGGGACTCCACCCACCGATTAATAGTATTTAGTGTTATTTTCTTAAAAAAAAAAAAAAATAGTATCTCTGCCACGTCAACCCTGTAAATTATCTAAAGAAATTATTTTCAGCCGCCTAAAAATGAAAATGATTATTTATGACGTAAGCGATGAGGTGGGCTATCATGACACGTGTACGTACGTACGATTGATTGCTGAAGAAGTGCGTGCTTCACGACGGGGGAGTTAACTTGTTACAAGTCTTTGATGCTAAAGTCACAACAAAATCATTACTCTGTCAATCACTATTAATTTAGCTGCACACAAATCTGGATTGTTGTATACCATGTTACATCAACAATGAGACCAACCAATTAGCCACCACCATATTTATTGCTTTTTTAATTTCTTCTCTTTATCCAATTATCAAGTTTTTATGGGGACTCAATTTAGCTATCTAAAAATGATGTTCTAATTTGTTTTTAACCCACTAAATTGAGACATGTGTCTACATTTATGGAAGAAACTTCTTCCATAAATATAGACACATGTCTCAATTTGGTTGGTTAGACACAAATTGAAACATCATTTTTGGACAACTGATTTGAATCTTTTTTATGGTTGGTTTGAATCCTTTTGATGGTCAGTGCTACTAATTTTTCTTCTTTTGTGTGTTTTCTGTCCCACTTATATTTATTATGATATAATTCAAATACAAGGATCAATCTATATTAATTTTTTATTTAAAATTTATCAATCTTTTATACAATCTAAATAATTAATCCAGATTTCAACCTAAATGGTGTGGCAAGCGAGTTGTTATCACCACACACAACATTGGATGGTGTGGTTAATGAAAAAAACCATTTTTCAAATCATTTGGGTTAAAATTTGGACTAAATTTTTTAGTTGTCTAGCATTAGTGTATTTATAAATTCATTTTCTTAAAAATAAACGTTAAAGTCGTGAAATTAAATTCAATTCTTTGATTGATAAAGTCTAATACTAAGTATAATCTTTACCCCGTTTGATTTTTTATCTGAAAACTGAACAGTGCTGAATGTTACTAAAGATTAAATAGTGACTGAAAACTGAAAACTGAAAAACATGTTTGTTTTTTTTCACTGAAAACTAAATATAAGTGATAAGTTGTTTGTTTTTTTTTAAGTTATAAATATCTGAAAATAAATACTTTTACATATATGCCATTCTAACTATTATTTGTTATATATTTACATTTTAATATAGTATGGACAACTCTAACATATAAATTAATTCTAAAATATTTCAAATTTATATTATTGTATAGAATCTAATAATTACTAAGCTATTAGCTAGTGACATTATAAAACTGATGGGTTACTTCATGTGTATATTACGGTCAAAATGAAGTTCATCGATATATATATATATATATATATATATATATATATGAAACATCAGCTTTATTGAAAGGAAAAACAAAAACAACCCAACCACATCACAACATAGAAGCAAAAATAGGGCAGCCACAAAAACACAAAACGCCCAGCCACAAGTTCATCAATATGTTCTTATTAGCAATCTACTTCGTGTGTATAATTTATTCTTTAATTGATTTGGAATAAACTTGGATAATTATATATTTTATAGATTCCATGTTAAAAATAAAAAATAAAAAAAATAAAAAAACATTATAGAACAAGTGGTAAGTTTTGGAAATAGATTAAATTAGTGAGGATAGTTTTGGAAGTAAAACTTTGCATTAAATTCTATTGGATTTGTGTTAAGTGAAAAGTGAAAATTTTTCACTTTTAAAAACAAGTGATTTTAGGGGTTCATTAAGTGATTTTAACACTTAAAAAATCAAACAAAATAACTGAATGGAATATATTAAGTACCATTCAGTGTTAAGTGGAAAAATCAAACAGGGCCTTATTGTAATTATTTAAAATTGTAAGTTAATATTTCAAATATTTTAATTGTCTTAAAAGGTATAAAAATAAAAAAATAAAAATAAATTGTATTTCACTCTCTATAATGATAAGCAGGAATAATGATAACCTAGCGTGTCCGATTTATTTGTTCAAATAAAGCAATATATGAGTTGTAATCATCATATTAATATTGAGATGAATTTATTAGTTATGGGTTACTGACATATGATTTTGACATTGATTTGGACAAATCATTTGAACACCGTAACATTATTACTCAATAAGAAGTTGATTTTCCTTTTTAACATGAAAGATGGATGGGTTGCTGATTTGTAATTTCGAATGTACAATTGCTTGGAAACCAAACCTAATAAATTGAGTTTAATATATATTGTTTTTGAATAAATAAATAAAAAAAGGTTTATAAAGTAACTTGATATAGTGGTTTGAACTACACTGCAGTGATAATCACATCTCTCTCATTAGGGATGACATTATCAAGGTTGAATCAGGATCCCCTATATCAGAAACACGATTGGAGCGGGATGCCTCATACTTGACCCGTGCCCCAAACAGATTTTCGATTTGGGTTTAAAAATTTAATAGTACTCTTTAAAGAGTGAGTTTTAATACTTTAACCAACTTAATAACTTAAGTTTTAATAGCATCTAAAGTGTGGATCTGACAAAAATACCCTTAAAACATACCAAAAAAAAAAAAAATCTTGCACTTTTTTGTGTTTCCGATACTTGTTTTGGTGTTTTTGAGATTTATTTTGTATTTTCCAACCTTATTGTCTAATCTTCGAGCCTTATTTTGTTGTTTATGAGACTTATTAGGTAATTTCCGAGACTTATCATGTAGTTTTCAAGACTTATTAGTTATATTTACAATTTTTGAGATTTATTGGGCAAAAATGAAGTTTTCCCAAAAAAAATAAAATAAAATTTGTCATCTTCTTCATCGAGACCTCCATTGGAGGCCGATTTTAACCTCCAATGGAGGTCTTTCATCTCCATTGGTCCTCCATCAATGGAGGTTTTTGGAAAAGAAAAGAAAAAAAAAATCCTAAAAATGGCACAAACGTAATAAAAGAAGGAGATGAGAGTATTTTAATCCATTGGTGCCATTTAAACTTAACTTATTAAACTAGCGATACTTAGGGGTGGGCATGGTTCAGTTCAGTTCGATTTTGGGCAAAATCGAATTGAATCGAAAATATTTCAGTTCACCCAAAATTGAACCGGTTTAAACCGAATAAGAAATGGTAACCGAATTGATTTTAATCGGTTCGACTCGGTTCATTTCGGTTTTGGGCACATGAAATTGATTTATAAAATCTGGAACTCAAATATATGAAATTGCATACGCAAATGAATCAGACATTTTGATTGCTTCTCAACATAAGAGATGTGAGTATATTTATCATTGCTTCTCATTAATTCTCTTACTACACATGTAACATCTCATTACAGGAGTGCAGATTGAGATTCTCGTTTTAACAAAGTGTAGGCAAGTAAACCAAACCAAATATAGGAACATCGATGGCACTAAAAAATGATAATGCTAACTCTACCACTGATGTTGAGCGAATACAAGCTTTTAAGTCAGTAGATATTCATGTGCATTGTTGCTCTACATCATAGCATTTACAACAATGAAGAAAGTAAATATTAGATCAGCTTCCGGTTATGTAAAAAATTAATTGTACACCCATCTTCCGCCTCTGTGTTCCCCCCAAGTACTTTCGGTTATTTATTTATTTTTTATTTTACTTATATAGGCGGTTTAATCGGTTCAAACCGGTTTTGGAAAACCAAAACTGGTTTGAACCGAAAACTTTTCGGTTTTTGATTTTTTTAACCGGTTTAAACTAAATTGATCCTATGAACCGAACCGAACAACCTTTTTTCGGTTCGGTTTCGAACTTTGTGCCCACTCCTAGCGATGCTCTCAAAATTCAACATAAAAAGAGTGTTATTTTCCACCATTTCCACTTTTCGATTTCCCCCCATATCTGAACCCGTTTAGGGCAGAATGACCTATACTCGACTCACCTTGACCTTAAAAACAAACAAATAAAATTGCTCAAACCATTAAATAGACAAAGTTTACATACAATTGAATATTATGATTGGACTTAAATTTTAACATTCAATTAAAAATTAAATATATTCTTAATTTACAAAATATACATGGATTTGAGAAATGCTTTAGTACATTTGACGTATACGTCCAACCCAATCAATTATGTCACGTGATATATATTTTTTTAAAGTATTACACTATTATATAAATTTAAGGTTTTTTAGGAAAAGAGGGAGGACTCGAACATGTAATATTGTGGTGCAGGTGTGGGTTTATCACCGGACAAACCTCATCACGTCCAATTATGTCATGTGATATAAATAATTAATCACATGAAATACATGTTACATGACACAATATAAGTGGGTTAGACGAGTTCTTAATTAATCCCTTTATCAGGTGTCTCGGAGGCTTCTATCTTGGTTATCTCTCCCGAAATCACTCCCCTTCCATCTTCGAGAAGTGCATATGATGAATTTCTCCCTAAAACGGTGTCTGCTATATGCCTAGGTGTATTGAAAACTTACAACCTCGTGGTGCATGTGTGAGGGGGTTTATTATTGAACCAATCTCATCTTGTCTTCATGCACTTAAATTTAAACACAATTAAATTGCAACTAAATTTTAAAACTCGAACTTTAACACACTTAAATTCAATAGATTATAACATCTAAGTTTAACAAATTATAAATTCAAACATAAAATACAAACACCAAACAAAATTAAAGCTATAAAATTCATTAAATTCTTACTTTGTTAATCTATTAAAAAGCAGGATAAGTTTAATCCATTAAAAAATTCAAACATCTTCATTATTTCGTTTCAAACACAAATCTACAGCACCAAAATTAAAAAACAAAAATGCATAACACTTAAAAATGACCTATAATAATAATAATTTTATTATTATTATTATTATGCAATCAACAACTAAAAAAATCGGGTAATCTGGGACTCTGGGTGAGGCAGGTCAAAAGTGTTTGACTTATCCCTAACTCGATTATCCTACCTGATCAAAATTTTAGACATGATCCCGACATGATACCTAAGTTAATTACTCCAAATCCGCTCCTGACGGAGCGGGTTCCCGTGAGTATAGGGTGAAACATGTAATTTTGCCTTCTCAGTCTCCCATCCTTTTAAAAATAAAAAGGGTAAATTGTAATGGAGCCCCTAATTCTAGGTATAATCGCAACTATATACTTTTGTCTAAATGATAAAAGAATACAATTGACCAAATGGTTGACCTTCAAGTTTAATGGTTAGCCAGTCAAATATCATGAAATGTCCAAATTTCCCCTTAACAACCTATCTTATAAATTAGTATATTATTATTATTATTATTATTATTAAATGTTAAAAACAATAAGAAAAATAAAAAAATATTCGAGGAGATCTATGATCTTTTGGAAGGTTATCAGATGATCAACTCCATGGAGATCGGTCTAATCTCCATAGACGAGATTGACCGATCTCCATTGGAGGAGATCTGATCCAAATATTCTCCATGCGGTAATCATCAAAGTTATATCACATGGAGATTGTTTAAAGATCTAATCAAGACCGTTAGAGATCTATTCTATATTGTCAGGAATCTAATCTAGATCGGTCGTGAATCTAATCTAGATCGGTCGTAGATCTAATCTAGATTACCTAAGATTTGATTCCATAAGATCTCATGGGATATAAGTTTTGATCTCCTTCAAAAATGGAAAAGATTTAAAACCTAGATCTCTTGATTTTGTTTCTTAATTTTTTTTTGTCTTATTATTATTTTTTAAAATACCTAAAATTTTGTTTTTTCTCATTTTTTAAAAAAAAGATTTTTATTCTTTTAGTTTCTTTTAAGTTTCAAATGACTTTATTAACTTCCCGAGATTATGGAAACAATTAACTCCAACGGTCAACCGTTTGATCAAGGGTACTAATTGGTCATTAAAAAAAAAAAGGCAATGCAATATATTATCAACTCAAATCAGTTGTCCAAAAATGGTGTCTCAATTTGTGTTTAACCAACTAAATTGAGATATATGTATATATTTTATAAATAAATGTTTAAATATAGACATATGTCCCAATTTGGTTGGTTAGACACAAATTGAAACACTATTTTTGGATGGCTGATTTGAGTCAATATATTATAGTGGATAAGCAGAATGACATATACTCTACAGTTAAAAAAGATAAAGTTGTGGGGATGTTGCGTAATAAGTAATAACTTTATCATAAGAGGAAGCTCCAAGATAATTTCCTTATAAAAAAAGAAAAAAGAAAAAAAAGAAAAAAAAAAAAGCATAATTTGCAGTTGAGTACTATTAAAAGATCCCTTTTTTACAATAAAATTCCCTTACTCGTTCACCCCTCTTTCCTCCTCCCTTCCTTACCTGAATCTCTTTACTGATTAGCCCACAAGTTGTTAAAAGAAACTTCCCATTTCCCAACGTTTCTAAAAAACCCATCAACCCCAAAATCATATAAAATACAAAAAGCACCCCCAACCGCGTAAAAATAACAACAAAAACAAAATAAAAACAAGTCAAGTCACCGTCAAAAGCCCCAGGTACCGCGTTCACACTTGCGCACACGCTTCCTTATACACTTGTCCAAGCTTCTTGCCTTCTTCTCCTCCTCTAACTCTTGTTATATAAACCCAGTGCCTTATCATTTGTCTCTTCAATTTGAAATCAATTGTGTTCACATTTCTTCATTCAAAAAAGCATTTTCTTTCAACGATTTTGTCAACCTGCGCTTTTTATTCTGTTAAATGGAGATTAGTTTCCCATTTCTTAATCACGAAGACAGCTATAGTAGTCTATTGGGTTGGTTTCCTGAGATGGATAATAAAAGCAGCAACAATGTTGTTAGTTTCAATGGGAACGACAATCTGAACAAGCGGAAAAGAAAGGACGACGAAATTGATGGTGGTGGTGGTGGAGGAGGAGGAGACTTGCAAGACTTGAAGAAGAGTCCTTGGAGTGACATACTTACTTCGTTGATTTTATTAGACGAAGAAGAGAAGCGAGAGCAAGAGCAGTGGTCTGTCGATTCTCAACAAGATAAAGCTCTGTTTCAACTGAATCAAAAGCGGAAGAGTCAAGCGGTTGATGAATATCACAATCAATTGGAAGACCATTATACCCAATTGGACGTGATGGATCATCTGAGGACCAAACGATCTCGTTCTGCGGCGGCCTCGGCGGTTGCGGTCACGGCTGTTGCATCTGAGGAGGCCGGTTCTGATAGACCCGCCCAGTCGGGTCATAACAATTCGGGCGGGCCGACCCAGCAGAGGCGGTTGTGGGTTAAGGACCGATCCAAGGATTGGTGGGAGGAGCGAAACCACCCGGATTTCTCGGAGGAGCAATTCCGGCGTGATTTTAGGATGAGTAAGGGGACTTTCAATATGATTTGTGAGGAGCTGGAGACGGCGGTCATGAAAAAGAACACGATGCTCCGTGACGCCATACCGGTCCGACAACGCGTGGCGGTCTGTATTTGGAGGTTGGCTACGGGTGAACCGCTCCGGGTCGTTTCGAAACGGTTCGGGTTGGGGATATCCACTTGCCACAAGCTGGTTCTTGAGGTCTGTTCAGCAATCAAAACCGTTTTGATGCCAAAGTTTTTACAATGGCCTGATGAGCAGAAAATGAAACAAACCAAAGACGAATTCGAGTCCATTTCTGGGATACCAAACGTTGGTGGGTCAATGTACACGACACATATCCCAATCATAGCACCCAAGATCAACGTCTCTCATTATTTCAACAAGAGGCACACAGAGAGGAACCAGAAGACATCTTATTCGATTACTGTTCAAGGAGTTGTGGATCCGAGAGGGGTTTTCACTGACGTTTGCATAGGTTGGCCTGGTTCGATGCCTGACGACCAAGTCTTGGAGAAATCTGCTTTGTATCAAAGAGCCAATAAAGGGCTTTTAAAAGATGTTTGGGTTGTTGGGACTTCTGGTCATCCATTGATGGATTGGGTTCTGGTGCCGTACACACAGAAGAATTTGACATGGACTCAACATGCGTTTAATGAGAAAATTGGAGATGTCCAAAGGGTGGCAAAAGATTCATTTGCGAGATTGAAAAGGAGGTGGTCTTGCTTGCAAAAGAGGACAGAAGTGAAACTACAGGAGTTGCCTGTCGTTTTGGGAGCTTGTTGTGTTTTGCATAACATATGTGAGATGAGGCATGAAGAGGTGGATCCTGAGTTCCAGTTTGAGCTTTTAGATGATGAGATGATTCCTGAGAATAGTTTGAGGTCTATGAATGCTTCAACTGCTAGAGATCTCCTTGCTCATAACCTCCTCCACCATGGCCTCGCCGGGACTTCATTTTTACAATGATTCACTTACAGTTTTTGTTTTTACCATTTTATTAGCTTGTTATAATCCTTTTTGTAGCAATAAACGATTATTCATTCAATTTTATTTATATAATTATCCTTTTTATTACTATGGAATTAGATGAAACGCTTGGTTTGGTGGTATTTCCCTATATATTTACGCCGTTGAGATTGTTTCAATCGTGTCTACGCCCCTCTGAAATCCCGAATTGATTTTTGATAGCTTTATTTTTTATTTACCATAAGATAAGTATCATTTTTAATACTGTGGAATTAAATAAAACAGGTTAACTCAGTGATATACCCTTATATATTTACACCATTGAGATCGTACCTACAAGTTCCGAATCGGGTTAATTTAATAACAACTCTATTTTTGTCCTATGCTCAATGTCAAAGAAAGAATGTGCAAAAAGAAAGAATGTGCAAAAAAATTCATAGCAGAGAATCGTGACTTGGCTTCCACATCAAATTGACTTGAGAGCCAACAATATTAGCCCAAAGAGAAACAAACCAAGTACTAAAACAAGAGAATTAAAATCAACCAACCTCCTTTTCGGCATTAATTGTGGAGACTGACAGGATCCTACCTTATACAAATATTAATTTAATTTTTTTTTTTTTTTACCAATCAACATCGAGTCGTATTTTCTAATGCTGTTATTTTTCATAACTAACCTGGTGTTGTTCAATTATTATTTACCACAGTTGAGGTCATCGATGACGTTGGCTTCACACGGAATGGGCAATTTAACGGTCTGATATCACACTGATTTGGGACCGTTGGATTGTCCCCCCCGGGTTGCTTAAGATAGAATGGTACGGAGGAATTGAGACCGTTGATTGTTTGACTTTTATTGGATGGTGACCCGTGCTAATTCTGGCATACTTCCAAAATGTTGACGCCATCAGTTTGTAGGGCCCAGGCCAATGCTATTTATCCACGTGTCGGACTGACCGACGTGGTGTTGAATTCAGCTTGTCCTTTTTTCAGGTCTCGCTCGTCCTCCTGACGACAAAAAATGTAAGAAATAACCTGAGCCTCTGCTGCTTCGTTGTCACGATCACTAAAATTCACAAATTGACAGAGACGGAGCGCGAGAGCCAGAGACGAGAGAGAGACGAGAGAGAGACGAGAGAGAGCGCTAGCTATGGAGAATCCGAAAGATGAGGGGGCGAAGGCGGTCGCTGGAGAGGAAGAGGAAGGAGAGGTGGGGTCCAGCTTGACGCTTGAGAGGGTCGCTGCGGCCAAACAGTTCATCGAGAGTCACTACAAGGCTCAAAGGAAGCACATTCAACAACGAAAAGAAAGGTTATATAATATATATTATATAACAGATTGATTTGAACGTATTTTCAAATGTGTGTGTGTGTGTGTTTTTTTTTTTTGTGCATTTAAAAGGATCTCATTTGGATTTCGGTGTTTCTTGTTTTCATGCCTTATTTTCTGTTTGTATGAGAACCTTTGAATTAGAGCTGAAATGTTTTCAATTCTTTCATTGAGTTGCAGAATTTTGGAAATATCTGAAGTTCATAATTAGCTGACAATTAATCATTTGTCACGTTGGTTTACCAAGTGTTTGATTTTTTTCCTTCCTATTCTGGGTTTGTTGTGGTTAGCTAGAGAAACCTTTTTCAATTCCATTGCTGTAAAGATGTTGATTCATTAATGGAAAATAATATAAGAGGATGATTCACAATTATTGTGCTTCTCTTTCTTGCATGTGCTACGGTAGTGTGCAGTGCATGATATTAAGCATCCGGCGCTATCATATTTTGTTAAGGTTTTAAAATTATGTTAGGAAAGAAGGCAAATGACATACATGGAAATTATTTGTTATTAAAGCTGTATTCAGTTTGTAATTTTTCAATATTTTGTGGCAAAAAATCTAAGTGGGACAAGTTTGATTTAGGAATATCATAGCTTCTTGCAAAATTTGAATGCTAGTGTATTTTGCTAAGGACTTGAGAGAATACTGCAGTTAAGTATCTAAATAATTCAATAACGGTTTTGAATCTTGTCAAATACATGCATTCTTATGTGAAAATGTTACTTCTTGTCACATTTTTAAATTTTGGGCACTTTCAACTCAATGTAAGGTGTAAGTGTAAACAACTTGAAAATACAAAAGAAAAGTTTATACATGATGGCCTTTTTCTTATAAGAGGATAGTATATCATTTAAATTTTTGATCACATTGAACCGTCTATAGACTCTGTGTCCTGTGAACGTGGGACAACCATCACAAAACTATAGCAAGCCTTGGGCATGTGATGTGTTTTCCTACACTTGGAAGCAAGGAGCATGTCTTTAATTTCCCTTTTTTTTTTCACTAATCATCTCTGTACATTTTTTAGATGTAAGACTTTAAGGATATGAGTGCTTGTAACTTTGTATTGTTTTATTTCATAGCTTTCATGTGGCATAACCTTTATGCTTCTTCTAAAATTTTATGTGATTAACAAGAAGGGATTGCTAGAGGAAGATATAGTTTTTGAACAATATATGCTATTATTTTGCCTTCCAGGTTTGTTGTATTTTCTTTTTTCTGATACGATTTGTCTGTCTTCCGTATATGCCTGGAACCTTAATAAAATTCCATCCTGGTTTCTTTTTTCATGTGTTTACATAGATGCAGAATTGCAGACACAGACACTTGTGCATCATTTTTCATATGTTTACATTTATACAGAGACGAGAGACTTGTGAATCATTTTTCCATGTGTTTACATAGATGCAGAGACAGACACATGTGCATCATCGTGTGTTAGGTCACAACTACACCCTAAAAATTAAGCTTACAGGCAAGAAATTAAACAGTAGTATTAAAATCATGGATGTGTCATGTGACTCAAGCTCAAGGACAAACAGAAATTAAGATGTGGAACAAATTCAAATAACGCAAACACAAATACAATTACATGGGGGACTTGAACCTAGGACACACATGGTAGTTGTCCTTATGTGCTTTAAAACTTTAACATTTCCCTCTTTTCTTGTACCAATGTCTGTATCACATGTAATTCTCTTGTTGTACGACTTTCTGTTAGACTAGAAATTTCAGTATCTTATCTTGGTACCATTCCTGACATAATATTTTTAATGGCAGGCGCTCAGATCTGGAAAAGCAGCTGGCCTCTTCAGCTGTTTCAGAAGAAGAACAAGTCAATTTACTGAAGGATTTGGAGCGCAAAGAGACAGAATATATGCGACTTAAAAGGCATAAGATTTGTGTTGAGGATTTTGACCTTCTAGCCATTATTGGGAGAGGAGCTTTTGGAGAGGTTAGACATGCTTATTGTTTACAAGACATCAAGAGTCTCTTGTTGACAATTATCATTATACTTGGTTGATAAAAAGAATTATTTTACAAAATTCTGATCATATTAGACAATGATGCAACAGGAAATACAGAGTTGATACCCATAAATATTTTCTAACTAGTAAATCATACTCTATCACCACTGTGTTCCTGGAATCTGATCCATTGAGATCCCTCGGTGAGCATGAAGATATGCCTGCACATGTCATGCTAATACTCCCCATTTTACTAATAAGGGATTGTGCTTATGTTAATCGGTTAATGTTTCTTCGCAACAACTCAAAACTCAATTTTATTTTATTTATGTCAGCCAAAAGCAGTTCTTAAAATGCAGTACTAAAGTGTAAAATATCAGTACAACAGGTTCCAATCCATAGTTTTTGGAAATTTCAAGTCCCACCTTATAACTGAGATGCGTTGTATCCCTACTGTTTTAGGATTTCAAAACTTCATGGAATTGAATTTCGAAATAATAGGGAACAAGAATCTATATGTCAGCATAGTTCCTGATTTTAGAACTCCATACCTTTGGTTCTTGTGAAACAAATAAGACCTTGTTTCATAATTTGAGTAAGAACCAAGAACCGAAAAATTCCTTATTATATAATTTGAGTTAGAATTATGTGTGTCCCTGTAATATGAAGGTTATTTTGTTTTTTATTTTTATTTTTCAAGTCCAATTTTTAGGCTACATTGTGGTGGCTAGCCCTGCCCCCATCTCTTAAACACACTGACGAGGGTGGGATTAGAACCTAGAGTATTGTATGATACAAGTGCTAATTAGACTGCTAAAGTTTTTTAAAAACAATAAATGTTCTTTCTGACATAACTTTGGGAAGCTTTATGAAGTTCTTATTTTTCCTAATCGAGATCATTTTTTCCCTAGAACAATAATTGTACTTTCTTTGCTTAAGGGTCATAATTTTCCTCCTTTTGACAGTACATCAAATTTTTTATTAAGGTTTATGATGTTCATGGGTAGATTCCTTCTTCAATCTTGGACGTGACATCAATTGCCTCAAAGTTTATGTTTCCTTTTTTGTTCTTTTTTTTTTTGTCCCTAATCGTTGGATTGTGCATATTCGTTTAATTTATTTCAGGGTGGTTTTATCCATTCTTTTAAATTTATTCTCCTATAGGTAGGGGATTGTTAAAAAAATTACATATGTTCATTTTTCTCAGGTTAGATTGTGCAAGGAGAAAAAATCAGGCAACATTTATGCCATGAAAAAGTTGAAGAAGTCTGAAATGCTTAGCAGAGGACAGGTGAGATCTGAATTATTAATTTACATCTAATTTATAATAAGAGGTGCTTTCAAACGTCCATCCTATCCTCAGAGTATTAGTTAGTTATATAGGGCATGTCATGTTTCTAGAACCAAGGTATCTTATAAGCTCTGTTATTTAAACAAAAAGGTTCGTATAGGCTCTGTGTTTCATATACTTGTATTATTTTTCTTGATTTCTCAGAAATAACTTGATGAGCCACATGAAACTCAAATTAATCTGTGGTATTTCATGAAACATGCCATACAAGAATTATCAATAATGGGGATGGCCACATTGAGTATGGAAAATGGAATCAGGAATTATAAAATCTTTTTCCATTTGAACCTTTTTTTCTTCACCAACCCATTATCATTTTCCTTGTTTGAGTATTATAATTGATGCAAAAACTGATTTTTTTTTATATTTTTTATATATGCATTTTTCCATCTTTTAAGAATTAATCATGAATTTTTAATGTGGTGGCTCTTGTGTCTGGCACTTCTTTGTCTCCAAATGTTGCATATGTTGCATATGAATAGTGAAGAGGACGTATTGAATCATTGTAACTCGTTCATGCTAATTTATTGGTATCTAGGAAAGCAATATGATTGTTTTTTTTTTCTTTATCTTTATCTTTATCTTTTTTTTCTTTTACTTTTTAAGCAGCTGCATTTTATACAACTATTGTCTTTTTGTCCTTGGATTGTTGTGTCATTAGGGGGACACCACTGACCTTCTGTACAGTTCTTGTCAATAATGTTGCATGTCCCTTTACTTCTTCTTTGCATTACTTTGCACTCACTGATTGAGCTCACATGCTTTAGGTTGAACATGTTAGAGCTGAAAGGAATTTGCTTGCTGAAGTTGCCAGTCACTGCATTGTGAAACTCTATTATTCCTTTCAAGACGCTGAGCACTTGTATTTAATTATGGAATATCTGCCTGGTGGTGACATGATGACCTTGCTGATGAGGGAGGAGACATTGACTGAAACTGTGGCTAGATTTTACATTGCTCAAAGTGTACTGGCAATAGAATCCATTCATAAACATAACTATATTCACAGGTCAGTATTTTCTTGTTACAACATGTTTACCAGAAAAACATATTTAGAAGCAGGAGCATCTTGAAGTGCAATATATTACTAAATTGGTGTACTTCTTGTTGGTTTAACTTGTTGACAACCATATGTATGTGTATATATTTTCTCAGAGATATCAAACCTGACAACCTCCTGTTGGACAAAAATGGTCATATGAAGCTCTCTGACTTTGGTCTGTGCAAGCCTCTTGACTGCACACATTTAACTGCTATAAATGAAAATGAAACTTTCGATGATGAGAATTTGAAAGAATCACTGGATGTCGATGGCTCCTTCCCGAGTTCTGGTGCCGGGAGACGCTGGCAAAGTCCCCTTGAACAATTACAGCATTGGCAGATAAATAGGAGGAAATTGGTAAGGATTAGATCCTCTTTTTCTCAAAATCAGATATGGCATTCCAACAAAAGTCTCTTCAATATATCGTAGTCTATAGATAATGTGCAAGACACAATTGTTTCCCCAAATAAGTGTCATTTCTTTGATAGGGCATGGAAGGCCAAGTTTTCTTTAGAAGTCTTTATTTTAACTCAGAAATTGTTTGTGAAACACATATTGATAATCATAATCAACATTTTTTAAGTGATTAATAAACAAATCTGCCTCCTCTATCTCTGTCATTCCACTTATTTTTGTGCATCTTGGATGCTTTAAACGTTAGAATTAGTTGCTTCATTATCTATTTTCCTTTTTATTTTATCATGGTTCGGTTATACTTGGCTACAGCCTACAAGCCTTTGCATATAGTGAGAATTTCTTACTTTTGCCTCAAAAATGAGCAACCTTCTCAATTGTGTCAATATATAATTAATCTAGTTACAGACTTTTATATTATTAATTCCTAATATTTATAATTTTGAGAGCTCTTTGTTCTAAAAGTTTATATTTTCTTCTTATTTCTTTTAGGCATATTCCACAGTTGGCACACCTGATTACATTGCTCCAGAAGTATTGCTGAAGAAAGGATACGGAATAGAGTGTGACTGGTCAGCTAACTAGACCGAATTATGCTTTCTTTTATTTGACTTTTCTATGCAATTGCATGCTTTACACATCTGTTCATATTCTGTAAATAGCATTGAGTTTTTAAATTTTTACGGATGCAGGCTTTCATTTGATAAAAGTGAGACAGAAAACATCATTTTGTGTAATCTTTTTGTTCCATATGTTTATCATGTATTCATGTGCATCAGTGCATGGCTGATATATCGGTGTGTCAATTTATTGGATTCTTGTTTATAATTCATGAGGATTATTTCTGCGTTTCTGCTATTTTGGAGGCTAATAATGAGGTTTCTGTGCCATCATGGGAATAGATAGTTATTTCAGTGTCAGTGGTTGTTTTCTACCAGAAACATTTTTTTAGATTCTGTACTTATTAGATGAAAAAGGAAGATGTATAGTTTGAAGTTCTTTTTCATAAACTCTTATTCGGTTTCATGTTTGCAGGTGGTCACTTGGTGCTATAATGTATGAAATGCTTGTTGGTTATCCCCCATTTTATTCCGATGATCCAGTAACAACTTGCAGAAAGGTTTACTTGCCTTGATAATTTGTTTGCATTTATTCTCTTAAGCTGAATTATGTGATGACTGATTAGGATTTACGTTTGTCCATTTTCAAGATATGGTACGGCCTCAACCATAATATCATTGTTGAATCTGTCAAAGTGGTCTTGGGCCTAACTCAACCCCATAAGCTAGCTTGTAGGGTGAGGTTGCCCTCACACTTATATATTGCACTCCCCCTTAATGCCCAAGCGATGTGGGACTGTGAAATATTAGGTTTGAATGACCTATCTTTTTATTCCATCAGAACATATATTTATATACAATTGGAGACCTAAACATTAGGACTTGTTTCCTATTTTAAAGGAGAAAATCTTTCCTAATCTATTCTAAATAAGGAAACAATTATACAGCTAATTACACCTAATTTACAGCAAAGAATCCCAACACTCCCCCTCAAGCTGGGTTGTAAATATTTAGCATACCCAGCTTGCAACTAAGATCTTCAAAATGCGCTCTTGGAAGTGCTTTAGTTAGAATATCAGCAGTCTGTAGATTAGAAGGAATGTAAACAGGCTTGATTACTTTCCCTTCTATCTTTTCTCTGATGAAATGCCGATCTATTTCCACATGCTTGGTCTGGTCATGATGAACTGGATTTTTAGCAATACTGATGGCAGATTGACTATCACATAGTAACTGGATTGTTCCCTCAGAAGGTATCTTCAATTCGGCTAATACTCTTTTCACCCAAATTCCTTCACAAAAACCATGAGCTCCTAGCTACAACAGCTTGTTTTTTACTTCTCCATGTTGTCAAATTTCCCCAAACATAGGAACAATAACCAGAAGTGGAACGTCTATCTGTGATTGAGCCTGCCCACTTTGTATCAGAATACAATTCCACTTCCCTACTTGAGTTCTTTCTGAATAACAATCCCTTTCCAGGAGTCATTTTCAAGTATCTTAAGATTTTGTACACCGCTGTCATGTGTTCTTCAGTAGGGTTATTCATGAACTGACTAACAACAATGATTAAAAATCCACTGTCTGCCTCATCTGTCTGCTCTCGTCCTCGTATGTTTGAGTTGTTGGATGTGCTCTGACTTAGTATATGCTTTAATCTAAGTTTAGTTTAATTGAACATCTCTCTGTTTGTGGCATCACATAAGAAAGATATAAAATAATGTTCTTATTACACCAATTAAAATGACATGTTGAAGTATCTAACTGTGAACCAGTTAATTCACTAAGTTTCGAGGATTGTAAATGCGGTTTATACAAGGTGAATGCATTTATGGGAAATAGTTCACTTTTGGATCCTTTGGAGTTTGGTTGTCACTCTCCTCTGATTTTAGAGATATTCCTTTTCTTTTTCATCAATTGTTATTGGGAGTCTGTGATATATATATATATATATATATATATATATAGAAATTATCAAGTGCAAGATCCCGTACAAAAATTTCGTATGGTTTCATTGATTCCAACCGGTTGGAATCGGTGGAAAAAAAATTACACTGATTCCAACCGGTTGGAATCGGTGAAACCGAAAGTTACTATACATATTGTGGATTTGTTCGTCACATTCTTTTGTTTTGAGCCGCTCCCTGATGTTTTTGTTTGTAATCAGCTTTTTCACTTATGATTGTACATTGTCTTGCATTAATACAAGTGTTCACATTGTCATTGATGTATTTCAGATTGTCCATTGGAGAAATCACTTGAAATTTCCAGAGGAGGCAAGGTTGACACCTGAAGCAAAGGATCTGATCTGTAGGTTGCTTTGTGATGTTGAGCATAGGCTTGGTACTCTAGGGGCAAACCAAATCAAAGTACATTTCTTATATACTACAACACCCAGTTTTTTTTCTCTTTGCCATTGTTCTTTGGCACATCTATTAACAACAAATATTACCAGCTTCATCCTTGGTTCAAAGATGTTGCATGGGACAAACTCTATGAAACGGAGGCAGCATATAAACCAGAGGTCAATGGGGAACTTGATACTCAAAACTTCATGAAATTCGATGAGGTAATGTGCTACATGTATTCAGCCCATCTTGAATTTTGATTACAGAAAGGGGTAATTAATTATTTTTCTTCTTTGACATTCTGAATGCATTTATTCCTAATTCTTTCAAGTTTGAGATGAAAAAGATGGTGCTAGCTAGCTTGCTGGTAAATCTGGGTGATTGTATTGGATAAAGTTTTCAGAAATTTCATTCATAAGGGTTGGGGGTACATAGGTTTCTGAGCCTGTCCTCCATCAGATAGTCCAGCTTGAGAAATATGTAGATATTTTGGTAATGAACTGAAATATTTTAAGTACTTTTTTAGTTGCCTTTGGTGGTAAGTCCTAATCATCTTGAGATGGGGAATCTGTATTGACATCTATCTTTGATTCCGCACTCCCTGAAAAAAGAAAAGGAAAACAGGAAGAAAACATGTGTTTATTTCTTTCCACTCAGGATTATATGTTGTTTTGAGGGGAAAGGAATTTTCTTTATTTTTTGAGCTTCAGGTCATTTATGCACGTACTGAGTGTGGTTCCGTAATAATGTCAATTTTAGGAAACTTTAAGGCTATGAAAAATTGTTGATTATTTGTGGTTTATGTGGCTGCTGGTTGTTATTTTATTAAATTAAGCATTTATTCTCAAGTCATGTATTTACCTTGCTTCGGAACTTTGGAGTCTTTATTTCTTTTGTTTAGACTGATCTATTAAGTTTTTTCTGTTGTTTTTTATGACAATTTCTCATTTTGCCGTAGGTTGATTCCCCAGCACCAAAAAGAATAGGATCCGGACCCATGAGGAAGGTATGCAACTTTCCTATGCTGATGAATTATAACCCAATTGTCTTATAAATAACATGTTGTGTTGCTTGATTGTAAATGTCTCTTGTTTAAGATGAAGAAATTTGTGATAGAATTGCGGGTCATTTTTCACAAGTTTTAACCAAATTTTTGAGGTAATTCCCGCTGTTGTGTGCATACATATGTGTTTGTGTGATTGTGTGTCTCTGTCTTTGCATATATAAAAACTGTAATGCTCTTGTATGTTCCTTTTTCTAGATGGTTTAGTCCATTGATTTTGAAAACCTGTGATTTTAGATGACCTTTCTTGCATTAGGCTGTTTTCACACACCTACTTTTTATATAATATGCAAGTACTGTAAAAGTTCCTTGTTAAAATTTAAAAAATACCTTTTATTGATACAGTACACAGTGAAATTAGTGTAAATTTATTTAACTTGAAACCATCCCTCCCTACTTTTAGATTGCTTCCTAGATATCTTCATTTATTGTAGACCCACACTGCTCCTTTGTGAATATTTATGTTATCCTGACTTGAATTATTTTCTTAAATGTGCTATTTCTTTGTGTGGTTTACTCCAGGCATCTTTTTTCCTTACTTTGTCTGCAGATGCTATTAACTCCTAAAGATCTCAGTTTTGTTGGCTACACATACAAGAATTTTGAGGCTGTCAAAGGGTTACGTTCAAGTATAAAGATCTTTGTACTCTTTTCATTTTCATTCTTTGGTTCTCCATATATATTTTATGATATTGCATTTCTGCTTCTTTTAGTGTTTTTACATATTCTTGGGAGCGTAATTGAGTAGTCATGCCCATGTTGCATGAAACCTCCATTTCTTATGTGCTTGATATAATTGTGTTAGATTGCTTAAATACTATCTGCAGAGTTTTTTTAAAAAAAAGCTTCAACTTTTGAGTCTAATTCTTATTTAACATAGTATCATAGCTAGTTTTACCGGGAGTTTTAGGTTCAACTCCTTGTGAAATTGTATTTGTATTTGTTAAATTTGTTGGTTTTTTTCTAATGAATTTGTGATTGTGTTGGGTTAGGTCTACATGGTAAGTTTGTTGATCTTGTTCTTGCAGGAATGTATTAGAATGTTTTTAAGTATTGTTATTTGGACCCTTGTCTAGAAGCTTACACAATTGTTTCTTGCAGCACAAGAGGAAAAATACAGCGGGCATGTGTTTTTGCTGAAAACTGCTTTTTAATTCTATTAAAATCGATTGACTGGATTTTTATTTTTATTTTTGTTCTAGAATTATGCTTGACATAGTGCACCTTGTTAATGTCACACCAATTGTTAACTAACGTATGTGCTACAAACATTGCAGAACCAAGCGATACAACACCAAATCGGCTATCGACTGATTCTTGTAATGTCTAACTCTCTCCTATAATAGCATAATTAAGTGTATCTTTTCTGTATCATATTCACTCAATCCCAAATTATTGATTATATCCTCTTGTAGGTGATTCTGTGGTGGTCTACTCTTCTAAAGACACATCTGACAGGGAGCTTGGATCATCAGATACCATGTCACTGTGAAGCAGCCCAAACTCAACATCTAAAATCATCTTCAACGACAGTGGAGAAAGCCACTTCACTAATGATGGTGGGTTGACCTTGCTTAATTTTTCAGTCATGGTGTTGTCTACTGTGCCGCCCTGCCATTAACGAAATTTGCTGCGGCATAACTAACAGAACTTGTATTTGTACAGTTATATTGGAAGAACTTCTGGGAAGCCCTTTGATGGGTCGATGATTGGTAGCAATTGCAGCGGTTGCTGCAATTGAAAGTTTTGTATTTATTTTAGTGTTTGAGATTGTACTGCGGTCCTATCTACCCAGGTTGGCTGACTTGAATATAGATGCCTTCACTTGTGGCAGTTGGCAGTTTTCTGGCCCTCTATTTCCATTTCATTTTTGAATCTTGATAGTCAAGAAAACTGTCAAATGCTGTATACATCAACTGGTTTTATATTGACAACTATGGGGTTGACTATTGAGAGCTGGGATGCTCTAAGCCTTAAATTTTTTTATGAGGCCCTGTCCTGCCCTTGAATTTCATCCAAAGCGGGCTTGGACGGCCTGTCGGACTTTAACTTATTTTGTTAGTAAATTTTATTTTTGTTTTTTAGACCCGACCCTGCTCTCAAGTTCGACCCTTCGGACTTTGAAAGTCAAGCTCGACCCTTCCAACATTAGGGGATTGGACACGGGTTTGACCCTCAATCTGACACCCTGAATGTAAGGATTAAGGAAATTAGGGATGAATATTAGGGATTTAGTGAATGTCCATAATAAATAGCTTGCGTCTATTGTAGGGAATCATCTCCCTGAGAGTCTAAGATAATTAATGTGAGTCCATTGTAGGGAATCATTCCCCATTCACATTCTGTTAAGAGTGTTAGCCGAATGGTTATGTAAGGTGGTTCACACACAAGCTATTTATTATGGACATTCATAATATTAATCCCTAATTTTCCTAATCCTTACACACCTATCCCATTCAATTTGACACCTTTGAAAATTATAAGCTGATAATTGATTTTGAAGATGAGGCAGAGTGGTTATTGAATTAATGTATGAACCGATTAATCAAACCGGTGTCTGGTGACTTGAAAATTCGAGTTCCAACGTGAAACCACATTTACTATTGTCATTTTTTAATAGAGTGATAGTTTAAACTTCAATGATCCACCGCTCAATCCTCAATGTGACTGAGATATAGTGATAATGGACTCTCGGTCAACACTTCAAGCTGACAATACCGGTAATATTTTAGGTTTAGGTTTGAATCCCCGTGTGGTAAAAAAATAAAAATAAAAATTGAACACTTATCAGGTCAACTGAGATTCTTACGTGGAATAAGTAAACTAGGCACCAGTGCACCACCCAACCGAATACAGTGCAGGATATAGTTTATAATAAATAAATAACATTTGTTTATAATTTAATTCTGCAATGAAATTAATCCAGGTTAGCGGCTCGAATCTTACCAATGGCGAAAGTTTTTTAAAAAAATATTAGTGAAATTTGTCGAAAAGGATCACATAAATTATATCAAATTTGTTTTAAGTGCTTATTTGATTGAGCTTTCTACTGCCACAAAAGGTTTACCAACGTCTATTTGAGTTTTTTAGAGTTGTTTGGTTAGACTTTTGAGATTGTTTATTTTAAATTGAGTAGAGGCTAATAGAGTTTAAACCTCTACTAAACAAAAGCTCATAGGGAGGTGCTTCTCCAAATAGACTTTTTTTTTTAAAAAAAAAGTCTACCAACCAAACAACTATATTTTTTTTTTCAAAAACTCTATTTCTAAAAGATCTACTGCAAGTAGATCTTTTACCAATAGAGGTTTTTTAAAAGCCCAACCAAACAAGCTCAAATCACAAAAGAAGTTTTAACCTTAATAACCACATTGTAAAATTTATTTTTCAGTCCATAATTACAAATTGCAAAAATATAACATAAAATCTTTTCTATTTTTGAAAAAAAAAAAAAAAGGAGTGAAATCTTATTATTTTTTAAAACTAAAAATTATTGAAATAGTCCCAGAACATTTAAGTTCATTACAAAAAATCAAAGATTAGATCCAACTAGGTTTAACTTTTTTTTTGGTAAAAAGGAGGGCTAAAGCCTAGAAAAAGAAACTAAGGAAACGAAAAAACAGGGGCAGCACATTGCCTAACAGAGGCTAATCCTCTACAATCATCATCATAAATGCTAGAAATCTCAAGAGGAGGGTCTTCAAAGAACAGAATAACATTCTTCATACTATGACCCATGTGGGCAAGGCCATCAGCAAACCTATTGCCTTCTCTATACACATGCTGCACACTGCAATTCCAGTCAGCTTTCACAATATGCTTGCAACTCTGAATGAGACTAAAAAGAGGGTGATTGGGATTAGCCTCATTAGCGATGATATGCACACTATCTAAGGAGTCAATTTCAACAATAATTCTCCTGACTCCAGCATTCCAGGCCATGGTGAGACCCTCAAACATACCCCATAGCTCAGCTTCCAACACATTTCCCACACCCTTTTTCATCACAAAACCTTTCACCCAGCTCTTCTGGTGGTTGCGCATAACCCCACCAGCAGTAATCTGCCTAGAAACACTATCACAACTACCATCAATGTTAAGTTTGATCCAATCCTCACTAGGAGGCACCTAGGCAACCGAGAGCAAGAAGGTCTCTCTACCAATACCACCCGAATTGGCACACAACTAGTCCTTAGCATATTGATTGATAATCATACGAGGAAATTGAGGAGAAGAGAAATTATTGTCAAAAACCATTTTGAACCTCCATTTCCATAGGAACCACAACGTACAGGAGAAGAGAAGGTAGTTAGGGAGCTTACCTAAAATCAGCTTGTTGTTCCTCAAGTTATCAATAATCCAATCATCCAATTGACCTTGAAAAGAGGTAGCTTCAGTAAAGTGTTCCGAGATGTTCTTCCAGATATTCATGGAGTGGCTGCAGCCACGCACCAAATGCTCAATGTCTTCAATGCCAGACAAACATCTGGGGCAGGAAGGATCAGTATCCAAACCTCTAGTAGTTCTTTGAAGATTGGTGAGGATTTTTCCCTATAACAAAGTCCAAAGAAAAAATTGAATTTTGGGTGGAATTTTAAGACTCCATATGGACCTCCACTTCCGTAAAGTGAGGCTATCATCTTCAAAAAGGCCTGAATAAGCTGTTCTTACAGAGAAGTTGCCACACTTGCTCCACCCTCAAATGATTCTATCCTGACCACTATGCCCTTTTCCAGCGTGAATACAAACAACTTTCTACACAACATACCAAGGAAGCATAGAAACTAGATGTTGTTCATGCCAACAACCGTTAGTCATGAAGTTGTCTACGGTTTGGGCCAATTCTTCTTCGGTAAGCCTCTTAGTGGCGTGTTCCAAGAGAATCCCAACCCCCAGCACCCAATCATCTAGCCAAAACCTGACTTGAGCCCCACTACCAATTCTCCACTTGACTCCTTTAGCAACTAACTTAGCACCAAAAGAAATACCTTTCCAAATACTAGAACAAGCAATCCCCTTAGCAAGGTTAGGATCAAGAATGGTTCCGTTGTTAAGGTACTTATGATGTAAAAGTCGGCACCAGATCCCATTATCCTTATGAAGTATTCGCCATGCAATTTTGGCAAGTAAGGCTTGATTCATGCTTTAACTAGGTTTAACTTTCAAGAAGAAACAAGCAACAACATATTCATAATTAAAGTAAGGGCCAGCTTAGTATTGCTTTTGAAAAGTTAAAATCAGATTATATTATAATTTTGACATAAAATAATGTTTGGTAAAACTTCTAAAAGTGATTAATTGATAATTTAGTAAGTCTTGACAGTAATTTTGAGAAGTAGTTCGGGGGTTATTTTTTGAAAGTGATTATGGAATAATCTATTTCAGCATTTAATGAATCTTTTAAGATATCATTATTATCCTTGTGAAGGGCCAGTTTGGTATTGCTGTAATTTTTATAATAATCACTGTTAGCTGTGTTGAAGGAATAATTAACTGTGAAATTAATCAGCAAATGTTTGGTTAATTGTATTTTTAAAATTACTGTATAGCTCAAAAACAGTATACATATGTTTGGTAATTTTACTGTAAAAGTACTGAGATTAGTTACAATGACTAAAATATACATGAGTTTAAAATATACATGGGTTTAGGACTCTATTTCATTTTTTTTTTCATTAATTATATATATAACCAATATTTACGTAGAATATTTAAATTGGAAAAAAAAAAACTCCATAAGAAGAATTAAAGATTTTTAAAAGATTTTATAAATCAAATCAATATTTAAATAGAATATTTAATTTTGAGATGAAATAAGGTATATAAATGATTTTAACTTGATTTCATAAGGATAATAATAATATTTTAAAAGATGCATTAAATACGGAAATAGATTATTCCATAATAACTTTTAAAAAGTAACTCCTTACCTACTTCTCAAAATCACTATCAAAACTTGTTAGATTATCAATTAATTACTTTTAGAAGTTTTACAAAACATCATTTTATGTCAAAATTATAAAATAATCTGATTTTAACTTTTTTAAAAGCAATACCAAACTGGCCCAAAATTAAGTTAAAATCATTTATATACATTATTTCATCTTAAAAGTAAATATTCTATTTAAATATTGATTTGATTAATAAAATATTTTAAAAATATTTTTATTGTTCTTATGAATTTTTTTTCTAAGTTAAATATTCTACTTAAATATTGATTTAATATAAATAATTAATGAAAGGGTATGAATATTGACACCCAAAAATATGATAAGTACACTCATATTTCAATAAAAAAAATTAATTATAAAAATATCCCAATAGGAATTTACCAATAAGGACAAATTAATTTAATTAAAAATAAACCAAATACTATAGACACACATTAATTACACATGTATTCAATTATATCACTCTATTAAAAAAAAAAAAAAACTAAACCCTAATTAAAAGCTCAATTAACAAAAAGGATTTTTGTTTGAAATTTATGATAAACATATGTTACACATGAAGTTCACTGTTCCCATTTTTTAAAAAAGTAGAATGAGCTCAATATTATTGGTCAATTTTGCAGCCAAAATATCAGTCTTAAAACTCCATTCCAGGGAAATGCAAAGCTCCTCATGTGCATGGAATTGACTACATATGTGATTTTGTTAGATTTCAGGCAGATAAAAGTGTTACAACTTCAAATCCTTGGTTGATTAGAGCCCCAGCCACCCATGGCTTCAAATTTAGCAAATTCATGTCTAGCTCTGAATCTCTCACCTGTTTTGAAGAATGATCAATTAATATTACTCATAAAAAAAGGAAGAAGTTATCAAGAACAACATGAAATTGATAGCTTACATTCAAAGTAAATGTTAATACTAGTCCCTTAGACACCGTAGTCAAATTGGAGTTTTGAAGATTGAAGCTGGTGAGGGACTTAAGAACCTTGTACAGTGATGCAGCAACCCTTGCTCCTTTGTTGCACACCAGTCTCATGTAAAACGATCTTTCGTCCACATGAACACATCCATCTACAAAAACATAACTTGTAATAGAGTTGAGTTCTCTATGTTTTCATTTCCCCGAAGTAAAGCTTCTCGAAATTTAAGAATTCTTCGAACTGTGTTTTTGAGCCTGAAGAACTTAAGAACTTATCATTTATAAAATTGGGTGTGTTAATAACTTAAGAGGGTTATAAATAAATCGTATTAAAATGAAAACATTCATTTAAATAAGGGTATTATTGACATTAAGATAGGTGTTTATAGTAATATTTTAATTTTAAATTTTAGACATTAGTGTATTTATAAATATGGGTGTGTTTATCATATTTATGAGTGTCAATATCCGCACCCTTAATGAAAACAATGAAATAGGGTCCTAAAATCATGAATATTTTAGTCATTGTAATTAATCTCAACACTTTTGCAATCAAATTACCAAACATATGTATACTGATTTTGAGCTATACAACAATTTTAAAAATACAATTAACCAACGGAATCTTAAAAATACAATTAACCAAATATCTGCGGATTAATTTCACAGCTGATTATTCCTTCAGCACAACTAACAATGATTATTGTAAAGGGATATTATTATTTTCCCCATGTAGGTTGTCATATTAGTAACTTTGCCCCATCTAGTTCCATTAATGTTTATTCTTCCCCTTAAAAATTAAAATATTCGAAGTTTTACCCCTTGCCGTCAGGAATTCCGTTAAATCCTTCGTTGACCGTTAAATTGGAAGGGTAATATGGTAAAAAGGTCAATCAAAATTAATTTAACACCAAATCAATATTAACAAAAATTAAAAAAAAGAATATTAAAAATAAAATCCAAACATCATCTTTTTCAAACATCAAAACCTAGCCATAATATTAAAATAATAAACCAATTTCAAAAATAAAAAATAAACAAACCAATATTAATATTTGTAAAAAAAAATCTCATATTCTCCAAAAATTAGATCCCATCTTTTGATCTTTGCTAAAAACCAGATCCCATCTTCAAAACCCATCAGATCCCATTTCAAATCCAATTAAACTCTCTCTCCCAACAACAATCTCTCATTCATTCCTCTCTCGCTTCTCGTCTCTTGGCTACTGGCAAGATCGACTCTCTCTCTCTTTAACTCTCCCTCTTTGCCAACGTTGGTGGTGGTCTTCTAGGTGTGAGGTTGTGCATGTGTTTGGGATTGGGTATGTGTTTGGTGTTTTGATTTTTTGCTTATTTTTGTGGTGATGATTTGGTGGAAAGTGATGATGGTGATGAAGATTTTGGTGTTTGGGGGCTCGGTTTGTGATTGTGGTTGTTGAAATCGTTTTGATTTGTGTTTAAAGGGGCTTGAAATCGGTCGATTTGGTTTGTGTTAGGTTGGTGTTTTTTTATTTGATTTTGGAGATGCTGAGATGGTGATTAGGATGGTGATTGGGGTGGGTTGTTTGGTGGTTCTAGGTAAAATGGAGGAGACGGCGATCGGGGCCGCAAACGACGATTGATATGCCCAGCCTCCTTTGTTTTTGGTTCACCAGATCGGGCCACAAATGGAGGATGCTGCGATCGGGGCCACAAACGGCTATCGATCTAGTTATGGAATCTTCGGTTTCTGGGGATGAAAATTGTTGGTAAGGTTTCAGATTGATGATGATGATGATTGTTGGTTAACTTTTAGTTGGTGATTTGAAGGTTTCTGGGTTTGTGGTCAAATTGATGATGATGATGAAGATTGTTTGTCAGGTTGCTAGGTTTGTTTGAATTTGGTCAGGTTAATTGTTTTTGTTTTTAGAATTTGATTTTTTTGTTTGGGTTTGGTGGTGTGATTTTTTTTTCCGGGCTTGGTGTTATGTTGAATGTTGATAGTTTTTTTTTATTTTATTATTATTTTTATTTTATGGATTTGGAATTTTTGGAGATGTTGATGTCTTGGTGATGGTGTGGTGTTAATGATGGTGTTCTAGGTTTGGTGGTGTTGAAGATGATGATCTGGTTTTGGTTTGATGTTGATATATTTTTTTTTTTCTGGGTTTGGAATTTTTGGACGATGATGGTGATGAATTTTATTAGTTTAGTTTTTTTTGTTTTCTTGATTTTTTTTGTTTGTGAATTTGTTGGTTGGGTGGGTTATGATTATCGGGAGTGTTTGTAGGGGTAAAGTTGTCTTTTCATTTTCAATTTTAACAGTCAACGTGATTTTGAATGGAAAAGCTGACGGAAGGGGCAAAACTTCGAATATTTTGGTTTTAAAGGGGAAGACTGACCATTTTTGAAACTAGAGGGGGCAAAGTTACTAATATGACAAACTATAGGAGGGAAAAATAATAATATCCTTATTATAAAAGTTATAACAATACCAAACTGGGTCTAAATACCACGTCCATTCTTATATTATGTTGTATTGTGTTGTCTTTTCTTTATTTATTTTAATATTATATTAGGATGGGGTAGATAATGAGGGTGCTAAGGAGATGTCAACTTAACTATAATGTCCAAGTGCACTTGCTGATTCCGATCACTAACAACTAATGATGTCCAAATGATGTGGCATATATATATATAAATCTTATATGTACTTTTTGAGTAATGTTAAACTGTCTAAAACCATGCTCAAATGATATAACACGTGAGTTGTCAAGATCTTGTAAATCATGATATTATAGTCCGAGTGATATGATATTTCCAACTTACATGCCTCATTATTTGGACATGATTTTGGATCATCTAGCATTACTCAGTACTATCTTATGAAATGACTAGGGCCTCATACTCTTGTAAGGAAATTTTAGAAATATATTATCTTATAGTTTAATTGAAATTATTATTTTATCTCGTTTACTTTGGCGGGGAAAGGGGCCCCATATGAGCTATGATATATATATATATATTAGTTATCAGGTCATGTATTCCACACGAATTTTTCATGTAGGATCACGGATTATCACATGTGATAATTAGTGTAAATTATTTTACTATATAATAATAATAATAATAATTCTCCAGATATAATCAAATCTAAAATTCTTCACACGGTCTCAAGGATTATCACATGTGATAAATCCGTATAAATTGATGTTTAACTGATTATCACATGTGATAATTCTTGAGACTGTGCAACAAAAATTTGAACCGGAGAATTTATAAATTTATATTTTAATTTCTTTTAAAAAAATATAAATTTTACTTTACATTTTATCATTTTTTGACGTATGCCCCCTAAATATCTTATTTTAGTTTAATGTCTTCTCTAGACAAAGATTTATGGCTCCGTCCATGCAGGAATCCATAAAATTTGTTATATAAAAACAATTATTATATTTGAGTATTAATTTAGGATCAGGATCCTCTGTTAATCTTTTCTATGCTAAGCTTGTGTTGAGCTCTTTAAGATCCGATGACATCTGTCATTAGTGAAAATGAGTGGTCCAAATTTAACTATTTTCTTATTTCCATTTAAAACAATTCAAACGATGTCGTCTCACTCCTCTCTCACTTTACCCGTTTCACTCCTCTCTCACTTTCCCCTTTCCAAAATCTCTGAGTTTAAACTCAAACTTTTTGGTTTCCCTTGCTACCTCAAACTTATTTTATTTGTGGAAAATCTTAATTGAATATGTATATTTCTTGGCTTTTAAAATTTAGGTTGTAAATGGGGAGCACTGTCAAATAATCAAGAGATCAAATTCTGGGTGTTGTTTTAGAAAACCTAAAATCTCTCAAATCCAAAAAACCTAGAAATAGATCTCTGGGTGTCGTTCAACACCCAGTTTCATTGAATTCTTGGCGTTGTTAGCAAATAATCGAAAGCCTAAGCGAACCTCCCACATTGTCCATCTCTCTCCTTCACCAACAAACCTTTTTGGGTTTTTAGTTTGAAATTGAAAGTAGATGCAAAGATTAAATAGAAAAAGTTGGTTACATTCGTTGAAGTTTCATTCTTGAGAGAGGTCTTTGGGTGACAGAGAGAAGAAAGAAAAAAGCTTGTTAGATTTTGTGAAGCACTGTCGTTCTGAATTTGAAAAGAAAAAAAATAAAAATTTAATCTAAACCACTCATTTTTTTAATACCACATGTCACCTGATCTAGAGCTCAACAGAGGATTGTGATGCATTAATTTATAGAGGTTATATTATATCGGTTTTAAAAAATGAGTAATGTTAGGGCCCGTCCTGCAAGCCGTTTTCTGTTTTTATTTTTCGAAAAGAAAAATGAAAATGAAAATGAAAACACTATTTTTGGTTTCATTTTGGAATTCCGAATATGCGTCTGGTAGCATTTACTGGAATCCGTATTTTGAAAATAAAAACAAAAAAAACGCGTCTGGTAGGATAACCGAAAACTTTCAGAAATTAAAATATCAATTTTTAAATTTTGTTTAATATTATAACAATTATAAATAAATGATTAAATAATTAATAAAAAAACATTTTGTAATTTAATTTAGGGTTTACAAATTTTAACAGTTGGAGAGGAAGAGGAGGAAGAAGAAGACCAGATCGGCGGGAAGCGATGCAGATCGGCGGCGGGAGGAAGAAGAAGAAGAAGAAGGAAGAAGAAGAAGGAATAAGAAAAAGAAGAGATCTCGGCGGGAAGAGGAAGAAGAGGAAGAAGAAGAAATCTCGGCGGGGAGGCGGTGAGATGCAGAGCAGATCTCGGGGGGGAGAAGAAGAAGACTCTGCTCGTCGACGGGAAGAAGAAGAAGAAGAAGAGATCTCGACGGCGAGGCGGCGAGATGCAGAGTAGATCTCGTCGGCGGGAAGAGGAAGAAGACTGCTCCTCGGCCGGAAGAGGAAGAAGAGGAAGAAGAAGAAGAAGAAGAAGAGGGAGAAGAAGAAGAAGAAGGAAGAAGAAGTCAGTGAATTATTTATTTATTTATTAAAATAACATATATATTAATGATATGGGACCCACTTCATTTGGAAAACAAAAACAAATTCAGGAAAAACAAGTTTTTTTTTTTTTGTTTTTCAAAATTTCCACTTTTAACACTTGGTATTGTTTTTTATTTTGTTTTTGTATTTTGAAAATAAAATGAAAAACGGTTACAGGATGCGAATTCGAAATCATTTTTAGAAAATAAAAACGAAAACAGGCTAAAAACAGCCTGCAGGACGGGCCCTTAGGTTTTTCAAATTGTTTCCCAAAAACACTTCCCAAATTATGTAGCATGGTGACATGTCACCATGCTACATAATTTGACAAGTTTTTTTAAGAAAAAATTTAGGAAGCCTAGCATTACTCTTATAAAATACATCTCAATATATTCTCATTAATTATTTACCATCGCCGAAAGCCTGAAAGTGGTTTGGAGGTGAAGGACGCTCATTAGTTGAAGTTGCCGTAAAAAAGTAATAAAATAAAATAATTATCTAATTATCATAAAAGAACAATTATTTTCCTTGCGAAATCTATGTTATAAAAGTTTAGACAATCTACATACAGCTAGGAGCTGTCTGAGGATTGGAGCCGGCTCAATATGTTTCTTCCAAAACTATCCCTCCCCAACAAATTCAATTTTAATTCTTATATTAAACATAGCATGGGCAAAATGGTAATTTAACATCGGCTAGCTCCATTGCCGATCAAAACAGAGGGCGCTTGGTCCTCCATGGTTTTGTACGAACCTTTGATTAACTGATTTCGATTTCGAGCTCCAATTGACAATCAATCTCTCACAATATCCGATTAAAATCCTCAATTCGCAGATTCTTTAATGCTTCACGCTGCCGCCAATACTGATATACATCATTACCACGATTCAAGGTAGATTCTCATTTAATTTTTTTTTTTTTTTTCCGTTGATTCGAGCATTAGGGTTTACTTGTTTAGTTTATAAGTTGTTTTTGTTGTTAATTGAAGGTTGATTATATTGTTATTTTCAACGTTTGTGCATATCAAAGTTCTAGGGCTTTTTAATTGTCAGTATTATAGGTGGAATTGTTTATCTGATAGTTTTGTGGAGGTAATTGTTGATTGAAGTGAGATTGACAAGTCAAATGGAAGAATTTGAAGAAAAAGAGGGATTTTGAAAGTTAAGAGTAAGCATGTTTTATGTAGCAGAGCACTTAATTTGATATAGGTGGCTTGTTGTTGGTTAAAATTTTATTGAGGAATGGAGAAATATAGGGAAACTCAAATGGAAAATCGTCTACAATTATTTTGTTGCATTGTCATTGCACGCGATTTTACCGGAACATTCATTGCACTGAGGGAGGAAATGAACCTAGTGACAACTGTGAGCCTGATCTGGCAAATGGATATCTTATGTAAAAGAGGAAAATTAAAGCAAATTTATGGTCAAGAAAATAGCAACAAACCACATTTGAACTATGGAGCTTTATGAATTATTGAGATACTTGTGATTGTTTTGTATTTAGATCAATGGAGATATGATGGGCCTAACTTGGTGTAATATTTCATTACACTTGTCTTAAACACTTATAAAGACAGAAACAGTTGGTTTTTGGAGGTGCAATTTCATAAGCAATTTTTATTTATTTTTTATTTTTTTTATTTGGTGCTCTTTTTAGGTGAAATTGAGTTCAGGTGTGAATACTACTAGACACTAGTTGAATTTTTGTTTATACGGATTTGAGTGCATTAATTTGTTTTTGTTTATCAAATTTATTTATACTTTCAATGAGTGTGACTTGTGTGAACTCATTGCATTTGGATCTAATTTTTATAGTCTATCTATATATTTTCATCACATTATTGCATTTTTTAATTTTAAAAAACACATTATTGCATTACATCTGGAATTTTTCTATTATGCATCATTCATAAAATTACTAGAGATATCACATTTTTTTTTTTCAATTTTAATTTGGCTTTTTACTCTTTTTGAACTTTGGATAAGAATCCAATGGGTATTAGCTACCTCAGTAACTATACAAGTCTTGTATAGTAGCATGATCCTTACATCTAATATTCTAATAAACTCTTGTAATCATGAGCAACTCTTGGGTTTTATTTTCCATATATAATGGTCATATGTGTGTTGCTTGGTTTGTTATTGTGTGTGGCTGTCGCCTGTCGGTGTGTGTGTTTGCTGCAAACTGGGAGTTGGCGATGGTAAGTTTAAGACGGCACTAGTTTCTTTGGATTTGTATACCATCATTTATCTCTCTTTTGCTTCCTATAACATGCTCAGAATTAAGAGGATTCACATGGTAATTTAAACGAGGCTTCGAAGCCTTTTGGTTATGTCCGTTTGCTGAGACTAAGTTTCCCAGTGAGTGGAAAATAAATTCTTTCTGCATCTCTCTCACCCCATAAAAGTGGGATGGAAGGCGAAATCGTGGGTTTTATCCTGCTTAGGTGTGTTAGCCAGCCTATTGATGAAAGAAAAAAAAGACAAAATGAATCTTTATAGAAGTATGAGATAATTAAAGTTGTTGAAATAGTTGTTTTAATAAAGTTATAGTCAGTTTGGAATTAATTTGCTCTACATAGAAAAGTTCTATATTAGAACAATGGAGAAAGGCTTTCATAGAATTTAGATGAGCAAATATGTAGCATGTTAAATTTACTATAGAAGGAAAATGATAATAAGAAGGGTACATCAGAATACAAGATATATGACGAAAGAAGTAGATTCGATTAGAACTGAGGTCCGCAAACTGAAAGTTAGATATTTAAATTTCGCTACACATAGTACGGTTGTTTGCATATGATGGCTAAGAGCAGCAACAATCTTACAGAAAGACAATTGATCTTACTTAACTCGAAACCATGTCAAAGACTAGAAGAAGGTGAAGTGAATGTTGGTCAAGGTTAGAACTCGGAAGACATGACCATCCAATGATCTGATAAAAGATCCTATCTTATGTAGAATTAATGAGGGCAGAACCAAATTGGGATTTGTGTAATCATTTGAATTAGTAGGTTTTTGAAGCTTTGTTATGTTGATTTGTGTGTTATTTGGCGACAGCTAGATATCTCTTTATTTGCAATTATTCCTATTGTTTCAGTGTGGAGTACCTCTCCATCTGGTTTATTAATTCATCAAACTTTCTTAAAAAAGAATCTATGTCTACCTGGGCCGTTTTGGAACACTGAAATGCATTTCATATCTTCTGGCCATAGATAGATTATGTATTTTGTTAATAGCAACTGTTTATGGCTTCCCCTACTTATAAGTGAAATCCTGTAAGTTCAATGAAAGCATACCACTCTAAAAAAGGGATCGTTGTGTGACTTGTGTCTTAAACGGGCAAAGCGAGTTATCCATTGAAGGATAGGCTTAGTGCCTTAATAAAATTCCTATAAAGAAACTACTTGTTCATTTTTATGCGTGCTTACTTTCTCTTTGAACAAGGTTATTTGTTTCCTATCATATAACTTCCTATAAAGAGAAAAGAAAATGCCTGAATAAACTTATTTGGCAGAATCTCATACTTTGTTCTCTAATAGTGATCTGCAATGAGCCCTTCCATAGTTTGAGTTGGTCTTATCCTTTCTCATGCAACTATCAAAGTTAAAAGGCATGCCCTGGGCATGTGGGTGAAAGAAAAAAAAATAGTGTTAATTATGTAAATTGGTATTTTTTTAATTGTAAATAGAAATTTAAATGCAATCTCACAATAATTGTATGTGACCTGTAGTAATAAAAAATTCTTCTACTGATATAATTTCTTTATTATTTATTATTCATTTTTTTTACTTTAGAAGTTCTTGTGATTATGAGTCAATCTCATCTTTCTATTTTCTACTCTAAGATTTCTGCTATTGAAACATTAATGGTTATGTTGATGCATTGATCCAATATGTTTTCCTGTCATATTTTTGTTAGCAGCATTAAGCATTATAAATTTAAAAACATATCATGTGAATTCTAATATTACATTTAAATTGAATTAGGATCTGGGTGCTTTTCCTTATTTATTTTTTCTTGCAGGTGCATTCGACCTGTCATTGCCCTTAGAACTTCAACATTGGGCTTTATGTGTTGGCTGCTACGGTTTTGTCATGCACCACTGTATTTTTTTGGTTTGTAACATAGAGGATGTGCAGAAACTGACGCAATGGCGATGTCCGGCAAGTTCGATCCGTCTTCTGGTAGCCCAGATAGGCCATTATACACCAGTGGGCAGCGTGGATCCCACTTAACTGCTTCTATGGACAGATCAGGTAGCTTTCGTGAGAGCATGGAGAATCCAATCCTATCTTCTCTTCCAAACAATTCAAGAGGCAGTTCTGCTGTAACACAAGGAGATGTGTCAAGTTTCCTCCAATGTTTGCGATTTGATCCAAAGGTAGTTGCTGCGGAACATAAGTCTAATCGTCAAGGAGACTTTAAACGGCACATGAATATTGCTCTTGGCTTTTCAGCTGATGATTCTCCATCTGGTCTGTCAAAAGGCAAGATTCTGTCATCCCCTGTACCAGAGGAAATCAAAAGAGTCAAGGTTGGTCTGCGTGAAAGCAATGTCAAGGCCAGGTAATTCTTTGTAACTTTTGTATTGGGGATTAGAGTTAGTAGTAGTTTATTAAATTGGGGATTGAGTTATTATTAGTTTATTAAATTGAATACATTAACAGGGAACGCATGAAAATTTTCTATGAAGGCTTATCTGTTTTCAACAAGTTTTTTCCAAGTGTACCATCAAAGAAGAGATCTCGGTCAGAAAGTTTTAATAATGACCGGCCTAGTGTCATGTCCTCAAGTGAACGGTCAGTCCTGGGGCCTGGTCTCGGTAAGATGGGAATTCAAAGTCATACCATCTCTGGCAGTTTTGAAATGGAGCAACAAAAGTCTGAAGAACGAATAAAGAATGCTGTTCCAAACAAACGCACTCGAACATCTTTGGCAGATGTGAGGGTTCGTATCTAGAAATTCTTTCTTCAATATCTTCCTCCTGGCTCTTTTGTGTGTGTGTATGTGATTCCTATTGAACATAAATGTAGTAGTATCTCTATTAATTAACTTATAACTATTATTTAGTTGTCTCATTGGTTTATGGATTGTGTGGTGTTTTCTCTTTCCTTTCGAGAATCATTAGATGCCTATTTAGCTGTTATAATTAATATCCCCTTTTGCATTACTTAGCTAAAATACTAGTAGTCAATTGAACTATGGAGGCACTATTAAATTTTCTTTCTTTTTAGTTGTTACAGAACCTTTTTCTAGTTGAATGGGAATGATGTCACTGTTAGATGCTTAGATCTTGTTAAATAAATCAAATTTAGAAATCTGTGTGCGTGTACAGTTTTTCTGTTCACGATATGGTATAATGATTAATGGATACTTGTTTTTTTTTTTTATTGGCTTTATCTCACTGCATCCTCTCTGCACTGCATGACACTATTGTTGATAATTTGCAATTTATTGGTTCTGAAGTTGTGTGTAACATTCTCATTCCTGGGTTATTATTTCAAGAATACAAACTGACATTTGCATTCTGATAAACCTAGATGGATGTGCGGAATAATGCTCTTGTTAGGACATCTGGTGCTGTTGATAGGGACAGGGAAATGATAAGGCTTGCAAATAGTGGTGGAGTTCCGGGTGAGGATCGAACTTTATCAATTGGTGTTGATGGTTGGGAAAAATCAAAAATGAAGAAAAAGCGTTCTGGGATAAAGCCTGAAGTGTCTCCCAGTTTTGTGTCACCTAAACCCATGGATGGCTACCGGGAACCTAAGCAAGGAATGCAGCAAAGACTTGTTACTGATGCTCGATCAAGGTTACACAATGATTCACATGGGTTCAGGTATGACTTCTGAGAGTGCTGCTATCCGTGCATATGCTCATTGTGACTGTTTTAACCCTTTACATAATTACATCGATTGAATGTCTCCATTTGAAGTGCTAGGAGGAAACTTTACATAATTGGCCCCTGCTTTGTACTGCTGGCTTTCTTTATGACCAGAAGCATTTAATATAATTATTCAAAAGTGAATACCTTAACAGTTAATTATTAACCAAATTACAATGTGATATTATTTCAAGACTCTTGGTGGAAAATTTGTTGAGGTAAAGAGGATTACTGGTAATAGTTCTAGAGTACAGTAAATCATCAATATCTCGTCAATGTTCTTTATTCTGCAATTGCGCTATTGTTTTCTTTGTGCTTGAAGTTCAGGTTCTTAAGTTGGATCCAAGTCTCTATTTAAAAAGTTGAGGTTCTTGTTGATTGTGGTTTTTATTGCACATTAATTCTTTGAAGTTTTACTGTATTTATGCATATGGGATGGGATATGTAAGAATTAACCTCCAAAAAAGTATAAATTGTTACACGAAAATTTTCCTTGGTTTAGGTGCTCGGTGAGAATATTCGAGAATGTCAGAGAATATTCGAGAATAATTGACATATATGGTAAACTTTGTTAATTACTTAATTTATTGTTACTTTTGGTATGTTTATCACCCCAGGCTGTACTATCCCTATATATGATATCCTCCGGACGACAATTAGGAAAAACACCTCAGTGCATGGTGTTTAGACATGCAGCTAATTCTCTGAATGTGCATTTATGCTAAAGATATCAATTGTGTACCTTAATATAGTTAAAAGTAGAGTGAATTTGCCAATTTTAAATATAAAAATAAATATGCTCTTTTCAAATTTATAATTATATATTGAACTCCACCCTTCTGAGGATGTATCATTATTCATCTCCTTAGATTTATCTAGATTCGCTCATTAAGATTGAGATTTTTCACGTATCTATACTTTAGATGATTCAAGAATAGGAATTGCCCTTATAAATATTGGATAGATACGGAGTCTTTGGCTTAGTGGTTGGATTTATTAACTTCTTGTAGCTTCTGATTGCTCTTGATTGAAAAAGCAATGGAAGCAAACTCTTCTCAGAAGTAAGTATGGTTCTCAGAGTTTTATGAGTTAGGGTTTTCTGGTGTGCTATTCCTTTGAAATTTCTGTTTGAATGATTCAATAGACAAGCATCTTTTCTAATTTATTTATTTTCCTAAGTGGTTGATTTATCCTTTGCAATGTCGTCCTTGTGAGGTGATATTGATTTTAATTTTAATATAGGCCAGGAGTTTCTAATGGAGCTGTTGGGGTTGGAAAATCAGATGGCATATTACTACAGACTGGCTTGAGTGCACGCTCATCTATCCCTAGGACTGAACCAGATAACAGTTCTCTTCTTACTGACAGGAGAGACCGTCCTGTAGTTTCAGATAAGGAAAGGGTGAATCTCAGAGCTGTTAATAAGTATGCATAGCAGTCCCTAGCATATCTTTTGTTTGTCATCATAATTGCAGTTATTTTCATTTTCTTTTCCGTTCATGTGAGTCTTGTGCTCATTTTCTGTTTTGAAGCTTTTTGTTTGGCCATTTAGAGCCCAATTATTCCATATTTTTTATACATTTATCTATAGAATCCAGTATTTATTATCATTATAAGTGTTTTGTATAATGCTTAGGACAAATATTTGGGACGAATATAATTCAGCTAGTCCTACTTCGAACACAAAAATGAATTCATCTGTTCGAGGTCCGCGATCAAGTTCAGGTGTTGCTCCGAAGTTGTCCCCAGTTGTCCATAGAGCAACTGCTCCAAATGACTGGGAGGTTTCTCATTGTACAAACAAGCCACCAGTTGCTGTTGGTGCTAACAACCGGAAACGCACAACATCAGCTCGATCCTCATCACCACCTGTTGCCCACTGGGCTGGCCAAAGACAGAAGATATCCCGAACTGCAAGAAGAACAAATTTTGTACCCATTGTTTCAAATAACGATGAAACTCCTGTTTTGGATGCCTCATCTGATGTTGCAGCTAACGAAGTTGGATTGGGATATGCTAAACGTTTGGCTGGCAACTCTCCTCAGCAAGTTAAATTAAAAGGTGATACCTTGACTTCAGCTGCATTATCTGAAAGTGAAGAATCAGGGGCTGCTGACAATAGATCTAAAGACAAGGGCAGAAAGTCTGATGAGATAGATGAGAAAACTGGACAGAATGTTCAAAAGATGTCCACATTAGTCCTGACATCAAGAAAAAACAAGCTGGTTTCTGGGGAAGACCTTGGAGATGGTGTAAGAAGGCAAGGGAGGACAGGGCGGGGTTTTACTTCCACAAGGTCTGCTATGCCAATGACTGTCGAAAAACTGGGTAATGTGGGAACGGCAAAACAGCTTAGAACTGCCAGACTTGGTTTTGATAAGACTGAAAGGTTAAACATATTCTTACCTCTTCATTTAGTTATCTTGCAGGTGTTTCTCATTTGTCGTTGCAAGTTTGAGTTCTTCAGATTGAAATTTATTGTTTGGTGTATTCTTGTACTCAGCAAGCCTGGCCGTCCACCGACCAGGAAACTTTCTGACCGCAAAGCTTACAAACGTCAAAAGCATACAACGATCAGTACAGCTGCAGATTTTCTTGGTAGTTGTTATACTTCAAATTCTTTACAAAAATGCAGATACCTATATTTTTTAAGTACTTTATTCTCTCCCTATATTCATTTTTTGTTCAATTTTCTTAGTTGGTTCAGATGATGGGCATGAAGAGCTACTGGCTGCAGCAAATGCTGTTATCAACTCTGGTGCCGTCATAATTTCAATTTTTGTGCTCATTCTATTGCCAACGAATTTTCTTCTTGGACTAATGGATTTGATTTTCATTACAGATCATGCCCTTTCTAGCTCATTTTGGAGGCAGATGGAGCCATTTTTTGGTTTTATATCTGAGGGAGACATTGCTTACTTAAAGCAACAGGTGATGCTTATTACAATCATGTAAAACATATTACTTGTCTGACATGGTGATGTTTGATATGATTTGTAGAATGCTTCTTCTATTGAGAATTTGGTATATTGAACACAGGACACTATTCTTGTGTCCAACTTTTGTGGTCAATTATTAGAGACTGTCTTCATTTGCGTAATATGTACTCGATACAAATTTTTTTATGGAATTTTTTCTTGCTTGCAAGGTTGTATTCGTCTTACTTTTGCTTGTAGATGGTTGTTTTACAACCAAACAAAAACACAGTAACAATTTAGTGTATATGCTTAATTATAGTTGCACAAACATATACATTTATATTTCTGTTCTCATGTCTAGATTTTCTGTAGTTGTCATGTCTGAAACCCCATTTTCATGTTGAACATGATACTTGTGTCCATATCTACAGATCATAATAGCTCATAGTTAGTAATTTGTTCTTGTTTGCAAAACAGTGGCTTGCTGGCCCTGGTTTATCTTATATTTAACAGTTTATTTGTGAATGGACACACTTCTGAGGAAGTATCTTTTATATAACAGTTTATTTTCTGAACAATTGATATCTGTTGGGTATTTGTGATTGTTTTGACAATGTTACCATTTAAGAATTCATTTTTTTTTCCCATATTTAATCAAATGCATAAATTGTTGTAACTTCTAATAGATATATGTTCTATCAATTTGTAATTTAACATTATGCTCTTTGCAATGGAACCATTCTTTTCATATAGTGTTTTATCTAAAAAGAAACTATTACTCTACCATTTTAGGCTGAAATCTGTGTCAAATATATGAACTTATAGCTAATGATACATGTCTTGTTTATGTTGTGGTCAACAATTTCATGATGGTTTGACATGCTAATGTATTTTGCACATCTGAAGCCATTTTTAGTGTTTATTTTTGCCGTGAAAATTGTTTATTTTATTGGCTTCTGATATGACGTTCAATGGGTGAGACATTTACATCATTTTGAAGATTAGGTCATTGTTAGTTTACTGTTAAATAGATTTTTAATTTGGAATATCGAGCAGCAGTGGGCATCTTTATACGCAGGGTAGAAATGGTAAGTTAATAGGGATATATTGGTATTGTAGTCGAGTTTAAGTTGAATTGTTTTCGTCTTCATATGTCTTTGGGTTGGTTTAGGTTAAGCATTGTTGGTTTTAATTTATTGTTGTTTTGGTTTAAAGAATTCTAGTCTTATCAGAATTAGTAAAAGAAGTCTATAAATGTGATAAACTTAATAGATTAATAAGTTATTTGGTTTTGACATAGGTTATGGCAGAAACAGTTCTATATACATGTATGAATTTAATAAAGTCGGTTCACCTTCTATTCTTTTAGATCTTTTGTGGACAATTTGATAATTTATTTTCCTTTACCATGAAAAGAAAAGAAAGTTCTATGGATGCCTATTTCTTTCTCTCTCTAGTTCTATTCCTCAATTGTTTTTTTATACTCTATGTACTTGCATCTCAGCAATCTCTGTAAATCATCTAGCTGCTGATTTTATAAATAAATGCATCAAGCTAACCCCTATATTTTTGCCCCCAAGCTCTGGTTATGTCATTTGCTAACGATTATTAAATTAACATGCGGAATCCGTGCAGTTTGCTTTTGCAAATTACAAAATGGCTTCTAAAAATGCCAGGCTATGTGAATTAATAAAAACAGAGAAAAAGTGATTTTTATTACTTTGACAAAAAATTTATCACTTTGTTCAAAATGATAGTTCTTGTTTTGTTCAAAAAGTTATTACTTTTATCATATTTTCAGTTCATTTTCGTGCTCTGCTTATAATTTTGACTTATATATATATATATATATAATTCTCTAGCTGGAACTAGACCCCTTCAGGCCTGCCTATATCAAATTCTGAATCATAATCCCATTTTCTTCAGAGCACAATTTTTGTATGAGTAATATATCGATTTTTTTTTGTCTTGTATATAAGATATTTTTCTGTTATTTCCAACAAGCTTTTCATGTAGCTCAGAGAAGAACATGATTAACCAGCTACCCTGCCAAAAATGGAAAAAATGGAAAGTAATTTATAGTAGAATGAGCTCATGCATTTTTCCATATGTTAATATTTTCCTTTTTGCATTTTTCATGTTATTGAAAATTAAAGGTTCAAATGAATTGACTTGTAAACTCCCATCTTGGGTCTAATTTCTCTGAGAATATTTGTCCTGGTTACATGTTATTCTAATTTTCTTTAATTCCTATTATCTTTCAGGGAAATCTTGAATCTACTGCACCGACACCAATTCAGTTTCCATCTAATACAGATGGACGCACTTCAATTCCTAATGGTCATGGGTTGACAGAACAGGGGAGAGAGAAAGGGGTTGCCATTGAAACAGGGAGCGCTGAGCTACTTCTGGAACAGTTAGTACCAGGTTCCAGGGATCATAATGAGATTCCTCTTTATCAGAGATTGATGGCTGCTTTAATTACAGAGGAAGATTATAGCTGTGGGAATGAAGACATTGATGTATATGGAACTGAATTTGAGCTAGATAGAGAGTTGGAATCAAATGGTTTGGATCACCAGTTTAACTTTCAGAGTGTTGGGCATACTGCCTTTAATGGTTATATGATAACTGGGAAGCAAATCATTGATGATGAAATTGATATGTTGGGAATTTCGAACACGGGGATCAACTCAAGCTCTGGTCAGTCCCTAAATGGTGTACTTCCAGATCAAGCATTGATACCTGGCATGACCTTTTCAGAATTTCAGTATAATGATAGTATAAATGAGAAACTTCTTCTGGAGGCCAGAAGTGTTGGTATATACCCAGAACCAGGGGTAGGTTTATTTTGAAAGATCTGTACATATATTTTTCATGCTATTGCTTATAGTGCATTAGTGCCATAGTGGTACTCGTTATTGAAGTCTAATTCGAACATTTAGGTTATATGCCCCCTCCCCTCTCTTTTCCCTGCCAACCATCACCACCAGACACTTCATAGTTCAAGAATGCATTTGAGCCTGGAAAAAGTTTGTTCCAATGAAGTTGCTCATTCTATGTCCTCCTCTTCTTGCCTTCGGTTAGAACTTATTTTTGTTTGGGACCTTAATTGTGAGCTTAAGCATTCTGGTCAAGCGGTTAGTTTACATTATATTACTACCAGTTTTTTCTGAGGGTCTTAGGTTGGAGTTTCCCAATGTGATTATATTTGTATTTGTTCGGCATATGAATTTGTATCTATGTTTAGGGTTGATTTACATGACAAGCCTATTGATCTTGCATGTGAGGATGTGCTAAACTTTAATACTATTAATTGGACTCTTACCTACAAGTCTAAGCATTTGAGTCAAGTGGAACATGAAAACCTTTCTTTTCAGGAGCTCATGTTTGTGACTGTATGTGCTTTGGGAAAGGGGGTAGGGAGTTGGTCTGAGGATATATGGTTTTTTTCTAAAAACTTTATTTTATCTCATGGATTCTCCCATTGATTAGAAATGCTTTGGCATTTTGTGAATGTTGTTTCACCTTGGTCATATCTTAAGATATTTTACTAATTGAACATCCCCTTTTGTTTAGTGTGACGTAGATCAGAAGGATGACGAAGGAATCAGTGAGGAGATTACAAAAATAGAAGAGAGGTACCATGAACAGGTATTTTGTGATGGTCTTATAATATCCGTCATTTGAATTATGCTTTCTTCTCCGATTTTCATAATACCCATTTTCAACTATGCTTCTCCTTCATCGTCGCGGGATATTCTACATATTTATTCTTTTATACCATTGCACAACAAATGGATATTTCTTTTTTCGATGAAGTAAACATTGTTATTTGGTATTTCATATTATGGTTTTATTTGTGGATATAATAGGTTACTAAGAAGCAAGGCTTACTTGATAAACTCTTGAAGTCTGCCTCCGAAACAAAAGAACTCCAAGAAAGGTAATGATGATTCTTCTCCCCTGAGATAAATTTGTGTTTGTTTGCTTTTCAGCTTAAATTTATGTACCTTATGGTGTGAACACAGAGATGATCTATTCTTTTTGTATAGGGAGTTCGAACAACGTGCCCTTGACAAACTTGTTGCAATGGCTTATGAAAAGTATATGGTAATTTCTCTTTAAGTTAAAAATTCTTTTCCTTATCATACTTTGTTAGATTTTGAACAAATTGTAAGTATAATATCCTGCTGCAATGCTTTCAACTACTGTAATGCCAAATCTATTTAGGACATTTCTTTAGAATTGTTAAAGAAGCAGATATTTGATATCTTTCTCTTTGAATGAGATCTCCTATAATCAATCTAAAGTGCTCTTGAAAGTAGGCTTTGCTTTAGAAATGAACTATAATGATCTCATGGCCAAAGTTAGGTTCAAGAGAGAACTAAAGATAAGAAAGAGATTAAAAAGGATAGAGATTGATTGAATAGAAGAAAAGATTATCTGAGGCATTCAGTACTTTTCAGGATCTCCTTTCTGAAGAGACTAATGCATTTCCTAGATCCCAGTTAGATGCTAAAAGGACGTTGAGCAATGTATAGAATACAGAACAGTAGTTGAGGCCCCCCACCTTAACACAAGTTGGGATTCATCTCTCCTCCTACCAGAACTGCACTGTCACAGTCAGATTCTTACGAGGAATGTTGCCATCCCTAGGTCTGGTTGCCATGTTTATAAAGTAGTTGTTGCAATGTCCACTAATTGGAACTCCCAATCAAAGGTCTCACTTCTTTCTTTTACTGCTCAAGTCTTATTGCAATTTACCTCTTATCTTGGGTCATTACTCAAGCATCTGAATCTTGAAGTACTGCAAACATTCTGTTACCATATATGACTGTTTAGAATCTGTAGGTTAGATCACAGAATTATCTTTTGGAAAGTATTGGAAAGAGTACAGTGAGTGAGCATAATGCAATGTTTAGTTATTTTCAATAAATCACATGCTTTTAAGAAATCTTGGCTACACAACTACCTTAATGTGGTAGGTACAAGAAACTAAAAATTGAAATTCGTAGATATGGCTCTTATATGCCAAATTTTTTATTTAGAAAGGGGAAACCGTGTGGAAATTAGTCTGCTGACAAGAGAACTTGCTGACAATGGATTCTCTTGTTATCATTTGTTATTTGTACTTTATGGTCACTATTCAGAATTTGTTATGTAAGCAGTAAACTCTTTGTTTCCTCTACTCTCTATCCGCTTAGATGCTATCACAGATTCACAGCACAAATTGCTGCTGTCTGTTTCTGATGATTGATTAATATTTTTTGTGTGATAGACTTGTCGGGGTCCTAATGCCGCTGGTGGTAAGAGTTCAAGTAACAAAATGGCCAAGCAGGCTGCATTAGCATTTGTTAAAAGGACATTAGACCGATGCCATAAATTTGAAGACACGGGCAAAAGCTGCTTCAGTGAGCAATTATTTAGGGATTTATTCCTGTCTGGGTATTCCCACCTAAATGGTAGACTATCATTAGATACAGATGGTGAATCTGCAAAACTATATGCCAACACCTTTGGCTCTTCCTTGGAAGTTAGAGTTTCAGGTACTTATTTGATGCCTCCTCTATTAAATACCTGGAATTTACTCTCTCTCTCTCTCTCTCTCTCTCTCTCTCTCTAAAGAATAAATACATGTACGGTTATGTTTATCCACTAAGTCCTCCTTGATAAACCAAACAAAGATTTTGGTGATATTTTACTGCATGCCTTCCATTCCTTCTATCTGCATCTTTTGGTGATATGGCATGATTCATTTTTGGATTATTATTTTGGTCTTTTCTGCAGCTTCTATGGGTTCACAGCCAAGACCTCTTATGTCACAGTTGGGTCAGAATGGGGATAGTACTGATATGCTTCAACCTATGAGTCGCATATCTGAACAAAATACCGGTAAAGAAGATACATGGTCAAGCAGGATGAAGAAGAAGGAGTTGTTTCTTGACGATGTAGTAAGTTGTATTGGTAGTTCAGGTGTGCCATCAGGCGTTGGAAGTTCTCTTTCAAGCAGTACTACTAAGGGTAAAAGAAGTGAGAGAGACAGAGAGGGAAAAGGAAATAGCAGAGAGGTTTCATCTAGAAATGGAACTAATAAATCTGGTAGGCCAGCATTATCTAGTACTAAGGGGGAAAGGAAATCTAAAACAAAGCCTAAGCAAAAAATAACTCAGCTATCAGTTTCAGTAAACGGCCTTCTTGGAAAGATGCCGGAGCAACCCAAACCAACAGTGTCATCTGCGTCAAAGTCAAGTGCAATGACTACAAACAACAATTCCAAAGTAAAGGAGGAGTTTCGCTTGGATGAATTGGATGGTGCTGAGCCTATTGACTTATCGCAGCTACCTGGAATAGATGTCTTAGGTGATCCTGATCAAGAACAGGATCTGGGATCATGGCTGAACATTGATGATGATGGATTACAAGATCAGGAGGACTTTATGGGACTTGAAATTCCAATGGACGACCTTTCAGACTTAAATATGATGGTTTGAAGCTACACCCATAAACTGTGTCAGTGTGTCCTTTGTATAGTCTTGTTTATTATACCATTGACAAGCAAATCATAATCGCAATTGTCAAGAAATTACCAGTTAGTTTGATGGTTGTTTGGTCATCCAGTACACAGTTAGGTTATATAGATTCTTTATAGACCCCTCAACAAGTTGATATTCGAGTGGACCTTTTAGATGCTTTGGATTTTGCTCCCGTATTAAGTTGGTAACTTAGACTGTAAAGATCTTTTTTTTTTTTCTGAGTTGCAAGTTAGTATGTCCTAGTGTCACATCTTAGCAAACAGTGTATCCTGGCTTTAGCTTTTACAAATCAGAGAACAATGCATCTTGTACATACATTCAATATTTTCAATAAAATTGTCTTTTTATTTACTGTAATCACTCTTGTGGGCACTCATGGGATGAACTTTCTTTCCAACACTGTTGGTTTATGAGATAATTATCATTATGGCAAGTGCTGGTGTGGCAGTTGTAAAAGCTCACTTGTATCAGATGCAGTAGTTTGTTCTGTGGTAGTCCATCAAGGATTCTCTCTTTTGTGGCTAAAAAGTGAAACATACTCGGTAAAGAGTGAACAAATCACAGAACTGAGTTCTTATCAAACAAAGAGATGACAATTTGGTACTCACTTTTCATTCAACTCTTTCTTGGTTTATATTACTTTTAATGCTGTCACAGGTTTCTGCATAAAAAATTGTCAGGTTACCCAACGGTAAAGTTTTTATTCTTTTCTTGTTTAGTTCTTTCTCTTTAGGAGTCATTTGCTGCAAATTTGAACAGTTAATGAGCTTCTTAGGACATTATGTTCTTACAGATTCAAAGTCATGTTGTATTGCAGGATCTCTTATTGGGATGACTCTAAGTACTTTTTTCCTTCTGTTTTAGAATAAAAAACTTAATGGTTGCAGGAAGAATCTGGCCTTTTTTAATTTGTCTTGAATTTTCTTGACCAGATCTAGTTTCACCGGCAATGTAGGAGTATAGTATCATCTTCAGAAATATGCAGTGTTCGGGTGAGGTAAATCTGTCTTCATTTTTCTCCTTTTGACCTGACCATTTGTTGTGTTGCTGTTCTAGCAATTCTTTTTCTCTACTTTTTTTTTGTGTGTTTTGTTAAGCCGGGCAGCATAGGTTCATATTATTTCGGGGTTTATATCTTGAAATTTTGTAGCTCACTTTTTGACACAGGTATGACTCCTGAAACCTGGCTTGTGTGGTTGGCATCTTCTGAGCTGGGAAGTAGAAAGGTTTATTGCTTAAGTTGAAACTATTTTATTTCTTATTCCTTTTCGACGAATTGATATGCAGGAGCTAGGACTCTGTCCAAAGACCTAGAATTACCTCATTGAGCCAAGGTCTTGGATCTGAAACTTCAATTCAATAAATCAATTTGTTTACCTGTTTCCATAACATTATTAATAATGCATGGAATATTTTTAGACCATTTTACTTCTTAATTACATGTCACAGATTGTACTCATGTTATGATGCTTTAATCAGTAGAACTCATGATGAAGCACTTGATTTAAACTGACACTTCATTACTTGGTGGTTGTTGGAAGTAACATTATTACTTTTGTTATTTGCCTCTTGTCTCATCTCTGTATTGTTGTAAAAGAACGCTTACCATTGACGTTGGATATAATATTATGGTTTCTCTCTTCATTTGGCTCTGTTTTACCTTAGGCTTTGCTATGCATACTCCAATTCATGAGTCTTCTGCACCAAAGAACATTGACTCGTATCTTCAATGAACTTCATTGTGGTTATATATCTGTTCTTCTGTTGAAATCTAACCTGTTATATGTAAATGGACCATGGGGAGAGAATTGATATGAACATTGTAAAATGCAGAGTTATTTTCTTTTGCTTAGAGAGGTAATATATGCATGTGCAATCTCTGTACGCATTCCAGGACATTTAGCTTTGCATTCTGGGTATAGTACTCAATACATATAGTGGTAGAGCTGTGGCCTGTGTGTATATACTCATTTTCTTGTGATGGCAATCAATCATCTCCAACAGTTTGGAAGCTTGGTGTTGAACAATATTCATGTGACCCGCCCATGATGACGCTGGATTTATTTATTTTGCCCATGATGACGCTGGATTTATTTATTTTCAGAACTTTGTTTTATAACGTTACAGAAGTACAGAAGTAACAGAACTAGATGTTTAATTTTGTCCGCGATAAAGAAAAACAGTGCAAGTACACATTCCTTATGTACACCAAGTAATTTACAAGCCTTTGGAGAATAAAGTTATAGTATTATGTTTATGTTGCGGTGCTTCTCAAGTACAGAATTCCAAATTTAGTTATGTTTAGGATAATGAATCCGTAACGTTAGCCGTTTCTCTAACTTTAGATGTGAGATCGTGAGTCTCTAATGTTGCAGTTATCTCCGGACACAATAGTAGGGGTCATTTGTTTTTTCCACTTAAAACTAATTAGGTCTAAATTAAACTCATTAAGTTGTTTTGTTTGATTTTTTTTAAGTGGTCAAACAGTTTAAAAATATCAAAAAACAACTTAAAAAATAAAGTAAGAAATCTTGACTTTTAACTTAATTCTAAATCATTGGATTACAATTAAAATATTCTCTTCCAAATCTACCCTCCTAAAAAAAAAAAATTCCAAATTTATCCTAATTTGATATGGTGTAGAGATTTTTATTTTAACATATTTCTTATTTTAAATGGCTTTTAGAAAGAAAAAAAAAAAAAAACCTTAATCACTTCTCATAGAGACCGATGCATATAATTCAAGAACCTATTTTTAAAAAAAAATAATCAATAACATTTTTTTTCCCGGTGCATATGAACCAAGAAATAAAAAAAAAAAACACAAATGGTTTCCTCAATTATATACGCTGGAAACATGAACAACATGCAAAATAACTTGAACTTTTTTTACAATAAATTGAACTTGAACTCTGTTTCCAGAACATCCAAAATTATATTGTTTGATAAATTTTTGTTTTGTTAAATTGAACTTTATTTGTAGAAGAATATACATGTTAAATTACTTATTTTAATTAGCATGTGTATGAATGTAAAATTACTTGTCTTTAGACATTTTTATTTTTAAAAAATAAACATGTTGACAGTATATTCAGATGTGAAAATATATATATATATATATATATAGCATTCAGGTTCAGATTTCAGTCCATATTCAGTCTTCAGAAAAATTCAGGACTGTTCAGTTTTTAAAAAAAAAACAAACGACACGTCTAGTATACAAAATTTAGTACCGTCACAAAATAAATTTTCTGAAATTTGGTCATCAGGTCATGACTAGAAAATTATTATTACACGAGAAAACAAGGGAATAAGGGTTGTTTAATTTTTCAGGTTGCTGTTTTTTAATTAGTTAACTTTTTTGTTTATAAGTATGTATAAGAAGTGGAACAAAAATTGAGCTTCCACGTTGCAAGTCAATTTCAGAAAGTTACGTATCAGATGATTCACATTCTTATATAATATATATATAAACAACTGAGAAAATTATTAGCGTGTAAGACTCCAAATTAATCAATTTAATTAATTCCCCTCCAAACATTAATTAAGATTAGCAATCCTCGTTATCCTTTGACTAAATATTTTTTCATAAAACAATTCTATCCTGAGTCCTGACTCACCCCACTCTTATTAATAAACAAAGAAGAAGAAAATTCCATCTTCCAACTCTGGTTAGGTGTATACGGGTCCGTTGTAGGTAGGGACACACAAAAAGTTGGGGACATGTGTCGAAAACCCAGAGAGGCTTCGGTTGAGGAGTCTGGACTCTAGTGTCAGATTTACATACATGTTTTATGAAATTAAAAAACCTAGAAATCCTCTAAAAAAAAATCGATTTACATAGAGAGAGAAATGGCAAGTGATGTATTGGTACTAGAGGTGGTTAGGTTTGGGTCAGGCCGATCCGACCCGAACCTAAAACCCGTTTTTTTATAGGTTATCCCAAACTTGACCCGTGATCTGAACGGTTTTTCGATTTCCACACCAAATCCGATTCGATTGGGTCAAGGGTGCCTCAAACCCAACCCGAATGACTCAATTCGTTTTATCCTTAAAAAAAATATTATAATAAATAAATCTCAAACCACTAAATATACAGATTATTTTACCGCATAATTGAATTTTAGAACATTGACTTAAATTTTAACATTAAATTAATATATATATATATACAATTTTTTTTCTTTTTTATTGGAAATTTAAATATATACTTAAATACAAACATACACCATAGAAAAACATTTTAACATATATTTAAAATTCATACATAAACTTAAATTTAATAGAGCACAACATCTAAGTTTAATAAACTTTAAATTCAAATATAAAATATGATTAGATAAAAAGACAAAGAGATTAGAGATTATTTTTCCCTTTATATTTTTATATTTTAAAAAATAATTATATAAATATCGGGTTAAACGGGACAGGTCAAGGTATAAGGGGTTGACCCATACCTGACTCGATAAAAAACCGGGTCAAAATAGTTTGACCTAAACCCGACCTGAACTCCGTTTTAAGTACTATAATCCCTCCCCAAACGGATCGGAACCCAATCGATTTGGGGCTGATCGGGGATTTTTGTCACCCCTAATTGATACAAGTGCATGCATCTAAAAAGAAAGAAAAGAAGATAAAAAAAATAATAATAAGTAGGCGTGCGTCTCCCCTCTCTAGTCTCTAGTATACTTTTAAGTATACACGTCAATCGTTTTGTTCACCGACTCTTCTGATTTGCCGGCCACTTTTTGTGACACGTGTACACCGTCCAGGATGACATGGGACCCATTGCTTTCAGATGTTCGTTATTTAAAAATTAAAAAAAAACTAATTATTATAAAAATGAGATTATTAGGTTTTGTTTTTCTCTAAATAAAAATCTGCCATTTCCCTGATTGACATGTGTTGTCTCTCTTCCATTCCTTAGGCTGCTCATGCTTCTTGCTTGACAGACTCAAATGCAGAGTATTTTAAAATAACAAGCAACTCCCTCATTAAACCACTTTATTATTTTCTATTTCAAATAAATCACCTCTTAACAGAGTCAGTAATGCACCTCCTTTCCATTTAAATGGTGAAGGGTTCGAATCCCACTATACACACTTTTATAAGCACGTGTGGAGTGTTTTTTTTTTTTTTTAGTTTGTGAGAGTAATTATCTCCCGTTATGAGTGTAGATACCCGAACCGCATATGTGTTATTTAATCTCAGCATATACCGATAGTCTTATTTCAATGGTTGGTGTAATAATTTGTTTTTACAGGGGAGGAAGATATATCTAGACTAGAAAAACAGAGAGGAAGAAAGAGTAGGTGCTAGGTGGTGATTGGGGTGTGCCTCTTTTTCACCATGGTTAGTTGACAGAGAGAGAGAGAGAAAACCCATATTTCAAGAGGTTCAGATATGTTGCTTGTAATCTAGGGAACCTGATTGATTCGGTTGTGTTAACTGTATGCATGTTTTTATGGGCCTTTCCATTTTGGTTCAGGTCCCCTTTTTCATCAACTTTTATGCCCCGGAAGAAACCAGAGACAGACAGTATTGATTCTCACATCTCTTCATTTATTTCTTCTTCCTTTTGGATAAAATGGTTGGTCTCAAGGTACAAATAAACATATGATTCTCTCTCTTCTCTCTCTTGTTCATTGCCATCCAATTTTTAGTTTTTAGCCATAAAAATTGAAGCTTTTACTAGGTATCACTACATTTTTTTGGGTGCAAGTCTGTTACTGATGATTTCTTTTTCTCAGGTTATTGAGAGCTACTTTTTATTAGTTTGAGAACAACCCCATTTATAGTAATAAAGATGATTATGGATGGGTCGGGAAATGGAAGGGAACCATTGGAGGAGATATCAACAGAGGTTGCTGTTCCATTTAGGCTCAGTAACTTAGTCTCCTCCACCAATGAGTCACCAATGGAAACTAGTGGGTTCAGGTGTTTAGCTCATAGTAATAACAGAGATAGTACTATTGAGATATCAAAAACGGTAGGTGAAAATGATCAGGGTAGTCGGAATTCTATTGGACCCATTAACCATGAAAGTGAAGAAGATGGTTCCATGTCAATAGCTGGTGACACTTTACTTGATGGCTGTTCATTACACACACCAACAACTACAACTACAACAACAACAACACTGGATAATAATATTGAAGTTACTGTCAAATCTGATTCTAAAGATGCAGAATTTGAGTTAGATCTTGACAGAGTTGAGGTTCAACACCAAAAGAAGATATGCAGGACACAGAGCCAGAGAGTGGTCCGATTGGATGAGATCCCACGATGGGGATCAACATCTGTCTGCGGTAGGAGACCAGAAATGGAAGATGCTGTAGCGGTTGTGCCCAGATTCTTGAAAATTCAGAGTCACATGTTAATGGATGATCGTGTTTTCAATGTCAACAATCAAATACCAAGTCTTGTAAATGCCCATTTTTTTGGTGTCTATGATGGACATGGAGGGTGTCAGGTATGAATATCATTCATTTCAGGGATTTAATGTTTGTAGGAAGCTTCTCGGGTGCAAATCCCGGAGATAATTTATGTCCGGAATCACTAATTATCACATGCGATAATCCGTGTGTAGTGCAGTTTTGTCCTGGGGTTTGCACTTGAGAATTTATAAATTTTTATATTGGTTATAAGTTGATTTTTTACATATATATACTTACATATAGGTTGCAAATTATTGTCGTGAACGGATGCATTTGGCTTTGTCTGAGGAGATAGAAAGTGGTAAAGAGATATTTGGAGATGGGAATATTATAGGGAGCAACAGGCAGGAGCAATGGAAGAAAGCATTGACAAGTTGTTTTCTGAAAGTTGATTGTGAGGTTGCAGGGAGTGGCAGAGGTGATCAAGGCGTTGCCCCGGAAACCGTTGGTTCAACAGCTGTGGTTGCCATTGTATTGCCAACCCAGATAGTTGTTGCAAATTGCGGCGATTCAAGAGCTGTTCTGTGCCGCGGCAAACTGCCTATGCCCTTGTCAGTAGACCATAAGGTAAGGATTTTGCAAAATTTGCTAACAAGGATTGATGTTTGTTGTATAAACTCTAATGAATCATATATATATATTTGTTTATAGCCAGACAGAGAGGATGAGTATGCAAGAATAGAAGCCGCAGGAGGGAAAGTCATACGGTGGGACGGCTCCCGCGTGTTTGGTGTTCTTGCTATGTCAAGGTCCATCGGTATGTCTTGGCCATCCAGTAGAGTAGACCCATTGATTTATAAATGCAAGGCCGTTCCTTAAAACTTGTGTTTGTTTATTGATTGATCAGGCGATAAATACCTGAAACCGTCGATTATTCCAGATCCAGATGTGATGTTCGTTCCTCGAGTGAAAGAAGACGATTGCCTTATTTTAGCTAGTGATGGCTTATGGGATGTAATGTCGAATGAGGAGGCATGTGTCGTAGCACGAAAACGAATCCTTATTTGGCACAAAAAGCACGGCAATAATAACTCGTCTCCAAAAGGAGGCGAAGGAGTTGATCCTGCAGCGCAAGCTGCGGCAGATTACCTCTCACAGCTTGCTATACATAAGGGAAGCAAAGACAATATAACTGTGATAGTTGTCGACTTGAAAGCTCAAAGGAAGTTCAAGCGAAAAACTTAAAGAGGTAAACTTCCTTGCTGGTGTTTACAAACACTCTCATGCCATCACCGAGTTATTCTCATACATGACATTTCTGTCTGAAACATGAAAAATAAAATGATCTTGCAAATGGGAACTAAGTTGATAGATAGATTATCGCCGATTGTGCTGACAATATTATCACTGCTGTGTTATTTTCAGAATAGCAATGGCATCAACAATCTCAAAGCTGACAAACATTACAATGAAACATCCACTACTAGCATTTTGGTGTTAAAAAAAAATGGTTGCTAGAATGCGAAAAACGATCATCATTCAAACGGCGTTGATGAAGAAGACAGGCAGGACGAGCAGATAAACAATTTTTTTCTCGAGTTCACTTGTCTGTTTTGGTACATTCACATCTCTATATGTTCATATACCGATAAATATGATTGGTTCATAGATGTGTAGCAAACACTTGTTTCCAATAGAAAGCAATAAAAATTGAAATTATAAAACAAAAGTACAGATATATATATATAGTATCTTTTCACCTTGCAACCTTAAGACTCATGCTCTTATCATGGTAAGCTGAAGCATTGTGCTACCGGGGTTCTGGTGTTTAGATTATAAGTTCGGTTCTTATCTTTGCTCGAAGAAATTATTTTGTTACACCCACAATATGTCCATAAAATCTTTCCCCAGACCTCCTCTACATCGACATGTACTGGTCTCTCGAACTTTTTTCCAAAGGTGAACTCCATTAAAAGTTAAATCCTGCCTGTATTTTTTTTCTGTTAAGATGGCACCGGTGAAACGAATTATAATCAGACCTTAAAAACATGAATTCTGAAAAGTAAAAATAAAAAATCCGATGGCAAGGGAAATTCCATTAGCTTACTCCTACCAAACATGAACAATTAATTATCCAAGAAAGATGGCTATAAAAAAAAAGTTCCATCTTTTTTGATGGACTGCAGCTTAAAACAGAATCAAATATTTTTTAATGATCCAATCATTCCATCTTTTGTAAAGCAAAAATTATTATAATAGTTAGCTGTAGTGTCCATTTCAAAAAAAAAGAAAAAAAAAAGTTAGCTGTAGTGTCCCACAAACAGCAGGTGGAAGGAAGAGACGGATTCGCCAGTCCTAATCAAGAATTTGATTATGTTAATGCAAATAGTCTCAATATCTTACCGAATTTAAGGAAGAATTGTATCTAATTGATTCACATTCAATACAGCTCAAGGTAATTATTGTTAGAACTCATCACTGTGACAATATTCTGTATCGCAAAACAGGTAAGCAACAAGATTCTGCAACCGATGACACATCAAAGCATATGATTTCGTAATTATAGAAATCCATATGGAATGGTATTTTAATATCCGCATCGTAAAAGCTTGACCCAAAGAAGTAAGACATTTGCAATTTCAAAAGTACAGATTACATCTTTGAACATACCAGATAAGTTTCAAAGGGTTGCAAGTGGAGATCCAGCATTGGTGAAGTAAGCCGATAGATCTACATCCAAGTCTTCATACATATTGATGAAGGGATGTGTCTGGATTTCACAATAAACATAAATAAATAAAATTAAAGCATCTCCGCAGTACATATTCTACATGATTGTTCTACTTTAACAAGAAACACACAGGATTTACTAACCAGAAGTTCTTGTGCTGAAAGCCTGTCTTTTGGTTCTTTTTGAACACTGAAATAGACATTAGATTAACGGTGTACAAATTAGAAATACTCCAAATTATTTTCTTATTTAACCCTAGACTAATGGCAACTCAATCTTAATGTAGTTAATCGCATGGATCCCAAAATATAAATTATAAATTACTAAGTGCTCTTGATAATTATCTAAGATATAAGACTAAATTGATTCTTCATTAACCAATCTATCTATCATTTCAAAAGAAGTCATAAAAGGTATAAATATTTTAAAATGGAAGTAGAAAGGCATATATATACTTTAATCTTTATGATATTTACCATGCAGAAATAAATGAGCAAAACTCCGGAGTAAATTGATCGGAAGGTGCGGAAGGTGGTGGTTGTTCCACAATGGCTTCCATAAGCTCGTAAAAGCTAGCCCATCCTTCCCCTTGCTCTGGTGGAGAATATGGGAATTGACCAGTTGCACATTCCAGCAAAACTAATCCTAAGCTCCAAATATCACTTTTATATGAATATTTGCCTCCTATAATCCTCTCAGGCTATAGAAAATCATAAATGAAAGTAACAACTAATAAGTATCAATCAGAGAGAAAAAGATGTAAAACCCTAGCGGCCAGAGGAAGTAAGAAACACTAATCAAAAATCCAAAAACACGATATTGTACCATATGCAAACTTAAATTACTCACAGACATATAGTTGTATGTGCCAACAAAAGTGTTTGCCTGTCCAGAAGTGCTTGCCATTATTGCACTCACACCAAAATCAGTAATCTTGACTTCCCCTCTATGGTTTATTAACAAATTTGAAGGCTTTAAATCCCTATGGATAATATGTTTTTCGTGATGAAGATACCACAAACCCTTGAGCACCTGTAGTGATCAAAAAAAGAAAAAGGATCGATGTTATAAACCAAAGTAATTGGTATTTTATTACAACTAAAATACTCATGGGACACAATAAAATATTCTACCTGTTTAGTGATGGCAGCTAAATATGGCTCTGGGATTGTTCTAACTTTTTTAAGAAAATCTGCTAGAGATCCACCATCCATGTACTCCAAAATGATTGAAATGGAACCATTAGTGTAGAAAGATTGGTAACACACCACAACGTATGGACATTGTGCTGATTGATTGATTTTCAATTCTTGTGCAATAAGCCTCCTTGCAGACTCCTCAATGTTCATTGGAATAACCTGAAGAGGGAGAATATGTCAGAACTCAAAATCAGTGAAAAAGATGAAGTTACAACTATGGCTATATTCGGATAAATGTTTATTGTCGGATAGCTCAAGAATCAATTAGAGAATGACGGAAAAACAAGGAAGCAACCTATCAATCAGGTTTACAGGAAGGGGGCCCAGCAAAGTCAAGTAATCATACAAGAGATCTCTAAGGTCTAAGATACATAATATCTTGATAGGTTCATTAGTTAGAAATGAGAGGAACAAATAAATGTTTCTTCAGAGATATCTTATACACCTACCTAAATTTATGCTAATCAGGCTAGAATAATATCATGCCTATTTGAGGTACAGAAACCGAGGGAGGGAGGGAGGGAGGGAGGGAGGGTAAGGACGTTTGAAAATCAAACTCCTATCAAAGGCATAATGTTTTGTGCAGCATTGCTACAATCCATATAAATTCTTTCCAACTTTAGATGTTGAATGAAAATTTGAATACTACAAAATTAAAGCAACCATTTTCAAAAAGCCAGACAACTATTAAACATCACTTTTGAAACTTTGGAGAGCATTACTATGAATTAAAATATGAGGCTTGAAGAGCCAACTGAGATGTTCTTCACATTCAAATGAATTGTCTAGTATAATTTTAGATGCTTGATCTAGATTCCTTTTGTGCAATGGAAAACTAGTTACAGGAAACTTTTTCAGCATTTTCCGTATTTTAGTGCAACACTGGGAAAAAAAAAATCAATGGATTATATTTGCCAAGTCAACTATAGAATCAAGCTTAAATTCATAAAATGATAATTAACTTTAACTTCAAAAATTATCTCCAAAATCATATTGAAACCTTTGATTATTATCATTGAAACTGACAGCATCTAATCTTGTCATTTGCTCATGCCTATCAACAATCTACATTCGCCAATGACTATTAGCGACCATGTCAATTAGCAAAAAGTCAAAAACCATTTTTCTGTATGAATCTTTTTATTTGTGCTGGATACTGACCTTAACTATGTTTGATACAAAACCTTGCAAAGAATATATGAGATAAATTTTATAAATGTTCTATTCATGCCACCTAATAAAAGTAGATAAGGAAAACAACCTTCAAAAATCTTTCAAAGTACAACAAGTAATGCAGATAAACACACTTGACTGAATAAATAAATGATGAATGAAGTGCAACAACAGCAATGTAGATTGTACATTACCTTTAAGGCAAAAAACTGACCAGTCCATTTGTGTTGCACCAATTGCACAGTTCCACCATTTCCCTTTCCTACAACTTTAATTGTGTCTATATCTTCCAAATTCAACTGGTCGTCAGTGTCGGATGGTCTAATAGGTGGTGCCTGAAAACACATGCGCGCACATATCACAAATGAGGCAAGAAATTACTCATAGCACTAATCAAATTCATCTTTAGACAGAAAGCATGGAAGATTGCAAAAGTATAAGTTCAAATGCATAATTAAATAAAGAAATAGAAGTTCACTTGATAGCGAGCATGAAATAAAAAAGAATGCTAAAGCTAGAATCCATAATTGCAGAAAGTGAAACAACTTCATCATGGAACAGAGAAACGGACCATCCAGTGCTATTGTTATAAGCCACAAACAATCAGTTAACTGGACTTAACCAAAGAATAGCAACATGGATCTAATAAAAAAGAAGTAACTTTTTGCTTGCTTTTTTCAAACAAATGATTTTTATTCAAGCACTAGAGAGCTAAAAGCCTTAAGCATCCAAGGGACCAAGACCCTGACTGCAGATATAGAAATTCGAAAACCCTTTTGTCTCATTATGACATTAAAAGTATTCAGATCACATACAACACAACCAAAGATCAAAAAACCAAAATAAATCAGAAAAAAAAAAAAAAAAAAAAAAACTCCATAATTCAATTTTACTAATTATCAGAAGTTGATAAAATAATAATCTTACAGCTTCAGGTTCACTTTGAGAGACAATTCGAACTCCATACCCATTAACGAGCAGATCACCATCCATAAACGTACCGCTTTTGGTCCTACCAAAAACCCATCAACAAAAATTAGCCAAACTCAACAATTCACATACATGAATGATGAGATAACATTAAACGAGAGAGAGAGGGAGAGAGAGAGAGAGAGAGAGAGAAGAGAATTACAGGAACTTGGCAAAGGAAACCTCATCAGGAGGCGGAAGAGACAGCTTAAGATTGACAATAGGATTCAAGCCTCCCTTCTTCATCATGATTTTGAGTTTTGAGCCCTTTTGATTTGTCTGTATTATTTTTTTTCTGGGTTTTTGGAGCAGAGTCGATCTAAGTCTTTGATAAGGAAAGAAAAATCAAAGACTCAAAAGGAGGGTTTTGGAGAGAGCAAAATATTTATCATAAATAGTTAGTCATAGGTGGCCGTGTGGGACATGATTTGAAAGACTAGCGCTAGTGCGTCACTGCGTGTGTTTGGTGGGTGAGAGTGAAGACTTGAAGACCAGTCACCACCATTTGCAACCTTGTAGGAATAAGACAACTTTCGTTTACTTTTCTTTTTCTAGATTCAAATCAACATCAAAAAAAATTATATCCCAATTTGTGTCCAACCAATTAAATTAGGCCATATGTATACTTTTTCTTAAAATAATTAAATATAAATGATAGCGGTTGACATGGCCAAATTTGGTTGATTATACACAAATTGGGACACAATTTTATTTTTCTTTTTCTAGATTCAAATCAAAATAAAAAATAATCAAAAAATTATATCTCAATTTGTGTCTAACCAATTAAATTAGGCTATATGTATACGTTTTTTTAAAAATAATTAAATATAAATGTTAGCGGTTGACATGGCCAAATTTAGTTGGTTATACACAAATTGGGACACCATTTTATTTTTTTAATTTATTTTTCTTTTACTTTCTATATTGATTGGTCAAACACACCACTTTGACCAAAGAATAATTTAGATTTTGTTCTAACTTGCAAGTGATTCATCATCTTATTATGCAACCAATTGCCTTTAACAATACTTTTTTTTAAAAAGTGGCTTTAACAATACATTTAAGAACAATAATGCTAGAGGACCCAACTTTTGGACCCAAACCTATGTGGCAACATCACAAAGGATCTTTGGAAAAAGTGACGTGGGCCCATGTTGTGTATGATGTTGCCAAATAGGTTTAGGTCCTCTAGCATTATTGATTTAAGAATGGTTCTATTGGCACCCATATAATGAACTATTAATACCCCATTCTCACAAGTTTTGGAATTTATAAATTTTAATTTATTTATTCTCCAAATTACCCTTTTTCTCTATTCTAAACTTCACGCAACCGCCGGTCTAGCCTCCCCCACCCCCTGCAAGTAGCCTGAGTCTATATTATACACGGAGTCTTGATTTTCACTGTCAGTCAATCAGAAACTTAATTTGGCCGTTGTGATGACACACGAGAACTTAATTAAGTAAATGAACTGAAAGATTTGTTTTCAAGTAATGGAAGGAAGTGGAAGTTTCGATAATTCGATCAATTCAAAGTTGGGAGTTTGCAAACTTTGATGTACGTTCACAGGGACCGAAGAAATCATTGTTGTTTTCTTTTATTTTTATTGTTTTTGATTGACTAATAGTCAGAGACTAAAGTTTGATTTATCTGTATAGTCCCTTGAAACTTCAATTTTATGAGAAAAAAAATTATGTTGATGATAAACAGGTGGTGTTGTCCATGAAAAGGGTCTGTCACAACTCACAAGATTGCAGGGGGTGTGGACGCTGGATATGGATGTGAGCAAGCTGGGGTGTATGAAGTTTAAAATAGAGAAAAAGGGTAATTTGGAGAATAAATAAATTCAAACACTTTTGAAAATGGGGCATTAATAGTTCATGAGGCACCCCATTGCCAAAAATCATCGAAATGCCCTGTAGCATAATTTCGAAATACCCTACAACATAATTTATATATTCTTTCTTCTACTGATGGATGACATTTTCCCCCAAAATTCTCAAAAATCCTTATTTGGGAGAAAAAATCATCCTTAGATAGAGATGGAGATAAAAATGAATTTTATCCTCGAATTGAAATAGAGATGGGGATAGAATAGGTCCATTCATTTCCCCATTTCCCTAAAGACTATTTTTTTATATATAATGTTATCGGTAAAATTCGGAAAGATGACAAGTCAACATAAAACCAGAAGAAGAGGTTATCAGATGTGCCACGTCACTAAAAAGTCAAAACCAAGGAGAAAGTCAACCCCGATCAGGATAACTAGGTTAGTCGGGAAAATAAACTATCAGGAAAATAATTGATCACGGAAAGTGATGAACGATCGGGTTAGGACAATGTGATTAGGATAACTAGGTTGGTAGGGAAAATAAACGATCAGGAAAAACAATGTCTGGTCGGGTGAAACAAGCGACACGTGGACAACGTCGTATTTAATGCATCCACGACTCGAATACGTAGAGAAAAAGAGGCTTATGTTAATAAGGCATCTAGAAAGGCACTCTAGTAAGGAAGTAACCTTCATCAAAATTGTTTCCGCCGGAGACATTTTGAAATGAATGCTGCATGCATACTCATGCACACAATTATCCAGCTTGCCGATATCATCTTCGGAGGCATACTCCTAGAAAAGGTTTCCATTCACATTTTAAATCATTTTAAGGAAATCGACGACACATTTTTTTGAATGAAAAATACTAATCGGAAGCATATCATGCATATTAAACACATTCACTCATTGATTTTAGTATAGGATAGAAAATTTAATATATCTCATCTTTTGTAATTTAAGTTACTGATTCAGTAAATCAAATTGTCTCCATGATAGCCATCTCTTTCTTTTGATTTTCTTCCTTTCCAATCCACTTTACCCGTTACTCTACCTTGTTTTTTCTCCTTCAATGACTCTAACCTTGATCTTTATCGAATATATCATATTAAACCTGAAAAAAAAAAAAAAAAAAAAAAAAAAGTTTTTTTACCAAATTTATAAGGAGAATTTTTAGAGATTTCAAAATCTATATCCCCGAAAAATTAGTTGAATAATCCACCGGATATCTCTACCCAAAAAAAGTAGATCTTCAAGACAAAACATAGTATAGTAATAATGAAACAATATGGTTCAAAAAAAAAAATTAAACAATATATAATGCTACAAAACCCAAAATATTAGCAAATGAAATAAAATAATTAAATTGAAACCTAAAATAAATTAATAAATAAAAATGGCAGCAAATGAAAACTTACTGAAGAGAAAAGATATGGAAACGGCGACAAATGGTGGGTCAAGATGCCGGCGGTTAAGATTTTTGAGAAATGATTACTTAGAAGGAATACAGGACCTGTAGTTTTAGGTATCTAAAGATCAAGTACAAATTATTTTTGTAGTGTGCCATTTTGTAACATAATATTTTTGTGGGCAGATAGTTCAAGAATGTGCTTTTTTGATTCAAGTCACCACTCACCAATTTATAAAACATCAAATATATTGTTATTGCCTCGTTAAGTTTTCCTGAACAACAAGAGCAATTGCAAGAAAATGAGTAAAATAGTTTTCTGGCAACTCAATTTCAAAACTAATTCTAACATTCCTGGTCACAATTGTAAACTTTCTACCTTTGAATAGTTGACAAAATTACAGTATCTAAAAAAATTCTCTCCAAAAAACTTAGTAAATATGCTAAGATCATTATGAACTTGTATTTAAATAAGCATCCTCTAGATTTGAGCTATCATACCCAACTTGGGAAAGCATGACTACCACTAGATTGTCTCAACAAGGTTCGACAACTTGACATACGACTCCCTTGACAAATTCCAGGTCAGTGTAGTGATGAATACTGCACAACAAACGACACATAAATCGAAATACGCAACAGATGTTCATGCCAAGACATCATAGAGGTTGTTGATCAACCGTCCTCAAGATGGACACAACCATGGCTACCAAAATCTATCATGTGAATATACTACATGTTTGCATCATAAAGATTTCATATGTGCAGACGTTCGTTATAGCTTTTCAGTGGAATCACATGCTCCAAACACTCGAAACTTTCATTCATACACCAAGATTCACATTCCAACAGAAGCATAACATTAATCTTGTCATATCTAGCATTACATTACATCACTGTTGATAACCTGTCAAAAAACTATATTATATACAAGTATGTCCGAATTTCACGAAAATTTGAAGCCTTTTACAAAAATTGACCAATGCGTGTCATTTTTACTCCTCTCTGTACCCTTACGTCGATGTACAGACCTATTTCAAGAGTCGATAATGTTGAAGGAGAATTTTGATAGCAGCTGAGGGACCCCTGGTATTATTGGTCCATATGTCTACACCACACAACAATTAAATGCATTAATTTCATCTGCAATGTAAACCTCCGTAAAACCCTTTAATTGGATAACCAAGGAGATTGAATAGTAAAATCCTATATTTGAATAACCAAGGAACTCATACATAGTTTTGTAAAAACTAATTTGAAGAATTCATAATGGTCATCGAGGTAAACGGTAAGAAAATCATCTGCTAATATCCCAAATGTTTTTATTTCACATTTTCAATTGAAAAATGGTCTTAAATGCAATTAAAATATAATAATGTTGCCTAAGATATAATGTAACGTTAAATACAGCTGTTCTATGTAAACTCCATTAGACATCCACAGAACATCCATAAATTGTAATCTATTATAATAAAAAATTTACCTTATGATTTTCATGAATCTGGCACAATGGAACAGCAAGCAATTTCAGATTTTTGGGTACAATGAACTTTCGACTCACTGGTAACTTCACAAGAAAGAGTTTTGTGCACTCCTACAAAAATGAGACAAACGCAGGAACTTTAAAAAGTTATGCCATCTCAACCCGAATGGGAATAAATACTGTATACTAACTACCTTTGGCCGTTTTACATTAGGAGGCAAGTATGGAAACAGCAATGTTTCAAAATCAGGCTTCCACCACATCCCAAGGCATTCCGCCACCTAGACATTCAGAACAATTCGAACTTCAATTATGCAATGAGAATACAGCAAATCAGCGATATAATCAGAAGAGAAGTCGTCAGTTGTACCTCCCAGCCAATGTCATTACCATCTTCATTGAGAGAAAGTTTCCTTGTCAGCTTACGTTTCAATCCATCAATATCTGAAAAGCCAATAGTCCTACTTCAGTAACCACTAAGACAAACAATCCTAAGCTTCAACTTTTTGGAAGTTTGTAGTATATAGATATAAATGCCTCAATGTTAATTGATTTACCTGATTCGCCTGGTCTCAAGCGACCACCAGGAAGCTTAAAGATGGAGTTTCTTATTTGCAACAGCAACAAATGGGGGTGTTTGAACAACTCAACCTGATTCAACAAAGTTGTACTGTTTCAACAAAATATTATATCTGATATTTTAATATTCTGGGAAAAAGAAAGAGTAAATATCAAACTGCGTGACAGATTAATTCCCAGAACAAAGTAGCAACCAATGATCTAGAATCGAAATATTCTCAGGAAAATCTCCTAAAAGCATAAAAATCCATCTCTACTTATTGTTTTCCAATTGGAATAAGAATTAATTTCAAAAATTACACATCAACGGATATAAAAAAGACATTTGGAAAATATGACATCAAGCAGATCATTCTAATTACTTTATATACCAAAGATTCTACAACTACTACACCTATCTAACCATCAGATAAACGATAAGATAACTAAATCATCAATCCATACTCCTTTATTGGATAGTCTTAACTATTAGGTCTAGCAAACACACCCCAATCTCACCAACCAAATCTTCTTCTTCTTCTTTTCCGAATACTCACCCACCAAATCTTATTCATTGAAGCAATCTCCATAAGTTAGTATACAATATCATATTATAAAATAACCAATAGGTGGCAAACCAACGTTGATTGTAAAACTGGAGCCTGGCCCCTATATCTTGACAGAAGTTCCTAATGAAGATTACAAAATTATGCTGCCTTAGACTTATACAGGGAATTTAACTAATAGATATTCCGATGGGAATAGTTTCTTTGTGGCATGGTTTAATATAAGAATCACCTTGTAGAACCTGCCTCGTTCAGAACCTATAAAGTTCATTGTCAGCATTAAAAAACCTACTTTCAAGTTCTCAAAGTGATTCAGAATTCATGAACTCTTACAATCATACATTTTGCAGCATTTGTTATCAGTTATCACTTATCTCCACTCAAAGTAAGCTACCAAGTCAGATAATATCACATGATCAAAAAACAAATTGGCACAGTAAAAGCCACAACTACTTGCTCAGTTCCTCTAGCAATCCTATAGAAAGACAATAAGATCAAATATCTCAGATTACAATCCCTAATATTCTGAACAGTTAATCTTTCTAGTAATCAATCATAAACACTAGTAATCTCACCAATCAGAAAACAATAATATAACTTTAAAAAAAAAAAAAAAAAAAGTAAACATAAAAAGACTAGACAATTTGTATTGAAATTGAAACTAACCAGAATAACAGCTTCAACACAAGTCCTCAACCCATGAGCAGCATAACTAAACACAACAACATCCAGAGAATCAAAATCACAACAAGATATTGAAAAAATTAACAAACCCAATTAAAATGAAAGAGAAAGTGAGAAAGTACTTGGATTTCATCCTGAGAAGACGATCAGGTAGAGTCTCGTCTTTGAAAGGAATGGCATCTTTGGAACCAAAGTAGTAGTTACTAAGTGGGTATATATCCACAACATAACTCTGATCGTGATCGCTGCTGCTGTTGTTGTTGTTGTTGTTGTACACTGGTACACCCATTTCATCAGACATCTTCACTTCAATTTCTCTGATGATTCACGCAATTTAGAGGAAGAGAGAGTTGGAGAAGGTACAAGAAAAGTATAGTGACAACTGAAGAATTTTTACAAAACAGAGACATGTTAAAGTGTTAAACGGGTGGACGCTCTTTTATTGGGCTTTGGACACTGCTTTTTTCTTTTCTTTTCTTTTTTTGGGCTTCTTTCTTGCAACCATTACATTTAAAATAAAATAAAAATCGCATGGGGTAATTATGCTATAAAAAAATAAAAATAAATAAATAATAAAAAGGTCCAAAGTGAAACAGGTTTAAAGTTTAGTAATAATTTGATAATATTTTCAAAAGAATTTTAAAGTTTTTTTTTAAGGGAAGTGGGGTCATGAACGAGGAACCTCGATCCTCCCTTCCCCTTGTCCCGTTCTCACGTGTGTTTATAAAATGTATAAATTGAAATTTAAACTCGAACCCCAACACTAACGTGGAAGGGAATGTGCACACCGCCTGAACTGAACGGGGATGCATAAAATTAAAATGTTTTTGACTTTTTAAACATGATAATAGCACATATTTTATGTTATTTGTTATTCTATCATTCATGTACATATAAAAAGGGGACTTTCTATTTCCAATAATGAAGTTGATAATGTAAGATTTCTTGGACAACCATGGCAATTTTGAAGTTCAGTTTGCTCCCAGAAATTGTAACAATGCAGCGTATGAGGTTGCTAAATGGGCATTGTCTGGAATTAGAAATGTTGTTGATAGCTTTGATGTTCATAACTCTGTTGTATGGTTTTCCTTTTTTCCTAGTTGACTTTATACTTTGATTAAAGACGATGTAGTTTTAGCTTTTGCTGAGTAATGAAGTTTTCTTTTAAAAAAAAAAAAAGGGCTGCTCTTAGTGCTCTAGCCTCTATGAAGTCAATCCTCAAATTTTATTTTATTTTCTTAATGAAAAGTCAATCCTCGACTTGATCATATTATTTGTTATTCTATCTTATACAATGTGCTGTTCTATGAAGTCAATCCTCAACTTGATCATATGTATTTGTGTAGGATTGTGCCAATATAGATGACTGTATAGTTGCACAATTCTCCTTTGATAAATCTACTCTCTTTTTTTCCCCATATATATATATATATATATATATATATATATATACCAAATAAAACTGGATTTAATGAATATAAATCATTTACATAACATTATGAGACTCTTATTGTCACATGTTTTGAATCAAATTATATCGTATGGTTTTTACCCGGTAGTTTTATTAACTTGTCCAACAATAAATATCAATCACCTAATATAATTCGATGATAACAGAGAAGGACCACTTCAGGGGCTAGGGTGGGCTCAAGCCCACCCCAGCACCACTTGAATTTTTATTTGTTTTTTTTTTTTTTTTTTGGGTATATTAACAAAATAACTATTGTAGAAATTTACTAAAACACCCCTTTCATTTATTAATTTTACAAAAATCTGATTCATTCTAAAAACTATGTATGTTTTTGTAAATTATATTGTTTTGAATAGTTTTTTTTTTTTTCTTAAAAAATTTAAGGTTAATATAATACATGGTAAGTTTGCAAAAATTGAATGCTACGTTAAATATGATATCTAATTTATTAAAAATACCATTGATGTTTTTGGTTGGTCTAAACATTTACAAATGAGATATTTAGTTAAATTTCATCTTGTTGATTTGCTAAAGTTTGACTAGAATTTATAAAAATAAAAATAAAAACTTCTAGTATCTTTTTTATTGGTAAATTAATTAATTTGGTTGAAACTTAAAATTCTAAATATTAAATTGTTAAATCCGAAAATAACGATAAAATTTATATATTTAGCTTTTAGCCGTAGCTTTGTTTTTTCAATTAATAACATTTCCTTGTTCGGCCGAGCCATCAAGGTTCACCTAAGAAAAAAAAAAAAAAAATCTAGCCCCCCCTAACGTTTAACCTTGGTTACGTCCTTGTATGGTAAGTATATTTATTCGGTCTATTAATCTCAAGTTCGAATCATTATATCACAGGTAGTATATATATATATATATATATATATATATATATATATATATATATATAAATTAATAAATATAAAAATCAATATATTGCATTTTATATTAGTCTTGCTTAAAGGTGATGGAAAGTTCATTTATAGAAGCAAAATAAAAAAATTGGCAAATCAAAAGACATCATGCCAAGGGAACGAAATAAACTACCAAATTATTGTCACATGTTTTGAATCAAATTATGTAGTATGGTTCTTACTCGGTAGTTTTATTAACATCATCCATGATCCAACACCATATAAATACGTTTATTCAGTCTGTCAATCTCAAGTTTGAATCATTTTATCGCAGGAAGTATGTATAATTTTTTTTTTAATAAATATAAAAATCAATACATATATTGCATTGTATATGAGTTTTGCTTAAAGGTGATGGAAAGTTCATGTATTAGAAGCAAAATAAAATGATTGGCAAATCAAAAGACATCATGCCAAGCGAACGAAATAAACTAACAGCTTCCTTGAAATATTCAAAAGAGAACCACCAACCGGCTCATAATCAAACGACATAATAATGGAAGCCTGGAAATTAATTATTAGATGGGTCTATTTTTATTTTTATTTTTATTTTTCAGGATTGCAGAAGGGGACATAACTCAAATCCATAACCACTTAGATGTAGATGTGATGGGGTTACTACCGAACCAATTAACCTCAATATTGTCTAGTTGAAATGATCGACAGCAGATTAAATCACTATTCGAATCGCAAAAAAAAACATTTAAGCCGGCCAGTCTTACAAATAATGTTTGATTTCAAAAAACTCCGACAAACATCTAACTAAGTCTTCATGTCAGTTTAATAAATTAAGATCTCTTAATGGTGATTAATTAGCAGGAGACACTACATACTCATATTATTACCATTGCAGCTCATCTATTTGTCAACAGTAATATTAAACGTCTCACTTTTTATACCACTTGCATCCCAATCAAATCAAGAATGAAGCAACTAGACTCTTATGACATATTTTATATATGTGGCATGTCGGTTGGCGATATATGCCCTGGCTTATTAAAGATTTTTTTGCTTGATCGGAGTCATACACATTAGATACAAAAGATGGGATGTCTAGTATCATCACTCGTTTTGTTGATAACTTTTTTTTGACAATACTTATTATTGACGGACCAGGATCCTCTACTGATTTTTTTCTCTGCTAAACTATGCTGTTCTTTAGAAGATTCAGTCAAAATTTATTTCATTTTAAGAGATGAAATAAAGAATTGGACAGTAACCCTTTCATCTCTCAAGTTTCAAGTTCTCTAGTTGCTTCTCCCACGATTTCGGTGACTGAATTTTTTTTAAAAAGAATTGGAAAACCAGGCACTAGAATCACATGAATGGTGACCATATATATTCATTCATCTCTTGATAATTATGAGAAAAGCCAAAACCATTTATCAAGTTAATGTGTATCCTTGAATCACGGCTGAAGATAACAAGTTTGGTCAATTATTTGAATAAAAAGCTTTGTGAATTGTCTTTACTCTTTCGAGTTTACTTTATTATTATTATTATTATTATTATTATTATTATTCAATAATGTTAAAAGTTAAAACTTAAAAGGACATCAAAGTTTCTTTCGATCTCTCTTGTGTTGTGCTCATTTTTTTTCTTATACGAAAAGTTGGCAGCAATTCTAAGTTTCTAACTACCATCAACTTCCCTATTTTAATTAAAAATTATGATCCAAATGATTGCATATTTGACTTATCATTTGAGTTATTGAAGTGGTTTTTTTTTTTTTTCTTATATTTGAAACAAATTCTTTGTTTATTTGTTTTTTTTTAGAGGATTATTCTGAACAATAATAATTGATCTTATATCTGAAACAAGGGATATTGCAACTATGCAAGAAAAGGGAAAAAAATAAAAATTTGTTCATAATCAACTCTTCTTTAAAAAAAAAATAAAAAGAAAAAAAAAAAATATATATATTAAATTGAATGGTCAGCTATGTGGACAGATGCCAAAATGATCCCTTGAAGACTCTCAAAATCATCTAAACTCTCAGCAAATTGACGACCGAGATGCACCCACCAAAGCACCAAAACAATTATTTATTTATTTCGATAAATTAAAGGGTCAATGATTTCAAATTAGCCATTTCATAGAAAGAAGGTATCAATTGTACGTTGTCACTTTGCCCATTAATTGTTTAAAGTCCGTTTACTTATGTCATAACCTGGTAGAATCGAGGTTAAAATAGTAAAACAATTGTATGTTCGAGATACTTAATAAAAAAAAGTTGTAATATAGAGCCTAATATGCAAATCAATTAAAGCAGTTGATATATCTAGTAATACCTTCATCACGAGAACAGTTCCATATTAAAAGAAATAAATACATCAAAGACATCAAAGTGTAGATGTCTGGTGCAACTGGCCAAAGACATCAAAGTGCAATTTAGTGAACTGATAAGCAATTTCATGATTACTTTATAAAATAGGAAATATTGTCCATAAAATTCTTATAATCAAATCATTACTTTACATACATAATTAAATAATAAATTATTCAAGAAATAAGTTTGATGTCACTCTAAATTAATCATGAAATAACAATAAATTTGAAGTCACCCATATATAAGAAATATTGCCCATAAAAATAATAAATTAATCAAATAGTGAATGACGTTTTTGGGACTCCACCAGTTTGATGTCACTCTAAATTAATCAGGAAATAATAATAAGTTTGAAGTCACCCATATACAAAAAATATTTCCCAGAAAAATAATAAATTAATCAAATAATGAATGGTTTTTTTGGGACTTCACCCATCAATTAATGGTGTCTAATGCTATTTTATTCTTTAGAGGTGCCATGTCATAGATAACGACAGCTTTATGTTAGATTTTGACAGAATGACTGCCATTGAATAATGTTTTGTCAAAATGATGATTTTTGAACAATTTAAATAGTTAATGACCTTTTTGATACTCCACCCACCAATTAATAGTGTCTAGTGCTATTTTCTCTAAATTTGGTTCAATTTTCTAACAAGGCACGCTAATCACATGGAGAGCATGAACCATATTAGACTATATTTACTTTAAAACCCCTTTCAATATATATATATATATTCTTAAAAATATAGGATTTGGTTAGAGTTGGTCAATAATCATCATCGGTGTACCGATCCATTCATAATATAGGATTACATAAATAACTACTCATATAATATAACATGTTGGTAGATGAACTCAATCAATTTTTTCCAAGAAAATTATTTATTACAATAATCAAATACATGTTACTTGTATTAAGCCACGTCACATTATTGCAATTTGCAACCAGGGGTTGCAAATTGTAACCGGTGTAGATTTTCAAAAGTGTATGAATGGTATATTCCCAAATATAAATAAGGAAGTAAATATTTATATTTCCTTAATATTTTTTCGTATTTTGATGTTACTTTTATAAATATTTTATTAAAATTGGATCCCGATATTTTTACTGAAACCGATATTTATTTCCAAGGATTTAACTAATAAACAAGGGAACTTAAAAAATAAATAAAAAACAATGATTGCCTTTGCTGCCGGCAGCAAGTCGGCCAATTAAAAATATAAAATCAGACGAGAAGGAAATTATCAACAAAGTAGGCTTTAGTAGCTAGCCAATAGAAATCCGTATATATGCAGAATAGCTAAGAGTCAAAGCGAGGGCTTTGTTATCATTTAATGGCCTCATCTAATGAAGTTGCACTTTACTTGCGAGCAATTTTATATATTGATAAGGGATATTTCCAAACCAACCCCCTGTAAAAATATTCCTCTAATTTTGAATTTAGGGCGCATTTACTAATTAGAAATTGATAGAATCATAATCAAATTCCATCGGAAAAGGAATGTAAGGGAATCGGAATCGAGTTACTAAATTACATTCATGTGTTTACTAACAATTTAGGAATCGGAAACGGAATCAAATTTATTCCCTTTATAGTTTATAGTGTTTACTTAGGAATCAAAATGATACAGAATTGATTACAAAAATACCCTTATGTATATAACATGATGAAATATATTTTTTATTATGAAAAAATATTTTTTATATTAGTCGTTACACTATAATTGTAATAATTAACATATTTTTATTGTAAAATTTAAACTAATTTGATAAGAACTATTGAGATAACTTGATTAACAAATACTGAGTCGCGGTAGCATATATATAAAAGATATGAATATACAGCAGTTCATGAATGGTAAAATGAACATTAGATAAATAGATAACTTAATTAAAAAATGAAATGGAAGTAAGGGCCAGTTTGGTATTGCTGTAATTTTTATAATAATCACTGTTAGCTGTGCTGAAAGAATAATCAACTGTGAAGTTAATTAGCAGATGTTTGGATAATTAAACTTTTAAAACTACTGTATAGCTCAAAAGCAGTATACATATGTTTGGTAATTTTATTTCAAAAATGCTGAAATTAGTTACAATGACTAAAATAGACATGATTTTATAACTTTATTTCATTTTTTTCATTAATTATATTATATTAAATCAATATTTAAGTAGAATATTTAAATTGGAAAAAAATTTCATAAGAACAATAAAAATATTTTTAAAAGATTTTATAAATCAAATCAATATTTAATTATAATCTTTAATTTTTAGATGAAATAAGGTAGGTAAATGATTTTAATTTGATTTCATAAGGATATTAATGATATTTTAACAGATTCATTAAATGTTGATATAGATTATTCCATAATCACTTTCAAAAAGTAACCCCCCACCTACTTCTCAAAATCACTGTTAAAACTTGCCAAATTATCAATTAATCACTTTTTGAAGTTTTACCAAACATCATTTTATGCCAAAATTATAAAATAAGCTGATTTTAACTTCTCAAAAGCAATACCAAACTGGCCCTAAGTAGTTATTTTTAGTTCATAAATGGTATTGTAATATATATATATATATATATATATATATATATATATATATATATATATATAATGATGATTTTTTTTTTTTTATAAATCACACAGCTAATAATATAAAATTATTAATTATGTAAACCAATATGAAGATTAAAAAAAAAAGTAAACCAATATAATTTACGTAAATAAAAAACAAAAGTCAATAATCATGAAGAAGACAATTGTAAAGTAGATGATTTTATTTTATTTTTTATTTTTTTTGTAAGTGAGGTGTTGACGGTGAATTTTGGATCGTTGAAAAGTCAACCGCCAAACAATAACACGTAGGCAAATCGAAGCTTTAACCAATCTAGGGTTGAATAATCAAAGCCTCTTTCTCCACGTGGATGTGATACAATTTGTTCATATTTGAGGATAGTAATATAGAAAAGCAGGAAATAAAGAATAAATCAAGCATAACACATGTTTTACATGGTAAAACCCCAAGGCAGGGAAACATCCACGGTGCCAGTGACGGCGAGAAGAGATCCACTATAAATAGAATAATTACACCATCAATACTCGCTTTCTCTCAGATAATTGCTTATGTTTCGTATCTCTTTTCTCATGTAAGTGTAAATTGCTCATGATCTCTCCTGATATAATGAATACATGGATGTATTTATAGGGTTCGATCTAGGGTTGCCCTAGTTTCTGTCGTATAAGTGGTGGATTCATTAATTAGAATCTTTGTAGGATTCCGGTAGAGTAGACCAATTAGGACTCGTTTCCCGTTTGGTGTTTATCCTTCTGGAAACTTTAAATCTTTTTCGGATTAGACTTCTCTAGTACTGGAGAGGAAATAGGGATATTTCCTTATTGGAATATTATCCTAAGATTTTGTATCTATGTAGATCTCTTCCTGATATGGCGTGTCTTGGTAAGGCTGTATTTCCCGTTCTTTGCTGAGCAGATTCCTGGCTGAGTAGATTCCTGGCCGAGTAGAATCTTGGCCGAGTAGATTCTTGGCGAGTAAAGGTCTTCGGCGAGCAGGATCTTTGCTCATTAATCTCTAACTAGAAGACTTTACTTGGCGTATACACTTCTAACTTCCATATTTAGTTTTCTTGATGACGTGTCCATACCTGGTGACGTGTCCTTGGTCAGCGTTCCTTTCATTGACTGGTTGACTTTGAATGACGTGGAATTACTGTACTTCCGTATTAACTGCTATCTTTGCTGACGTGTCATGCTGACGAAAATATACATACAACATGAGGATATTTTTGTAAAAATATCATGAATTCCTTTTTCAATCAGGAAAGGAAACTTAATTCCTGATTTATGGGTATGGTCCACGAAATTTAATTCCTCACAAATTTAGTAAATAGCGGAATTCAGAAATTGGGAACTTAATTCCTTTTCCTAAGTAGAATTACTAATTAGTAAACACACCATTAAGTAAAAAATCTTTTATTGTATATCAAAAAGACCTTATGCTTTCAATTAAAAACCCTTTGATTGTGCAAAAAAATAAAATAATTGTAAGGCGGTTTACAATCAAAATTAAAACTAGAATATTATTTTTGAAAAAGATTAAACCCCAAGTGTTTTTTATAATCTCTATAATTGATAAGAAAATAAAATTACTACATTCGTTAAGTAACGACAATGGAATAACACGTTACTTTTTAAATGGGGATATTAAAATATTTTTGCTTGGATAATTGAAAAACAAGAGACAAATTGAGGGTCAAATTTTCTTTAGAAAAGTATTTAAATGAATATATATATATATATATATATATGTATGTATTTTTTTTTATTAATTATATAAAATACCAACCATATAAAATTTTAAGCAATATATATATATAAGTACATTTACAACATTGTCTCTAGTATTCTTTGGGGAGTGGGGTCTCTAGTATTTTTTAGGGAGTGGTAGAAGAAGAATATAAATTCAATTTCAAAAGTTAGATCCATTAATTTACTTTTTGAAAGTATTTATTAATTTAAGAATAATTTTAAAATAAGATTTTAAAAAATATTTTTTTTCTTCTGAGCTTTTTTTTTTTTAAAGAAAAATATATTAAAATTTTAGAAATTGAGACTGAAAAATATATCTCCAACCCACGATATAATTGATAATGTATAGTTTCAAATTTTATTTAAAAACACGCCCGTGGCCAAAAAACCATCCTTATGGAGTTTTTCATCTATAAATTTGAAACTAGAAGGCTATTTTCGAAAACCGGTTAAATATAGGGACGTTTTTGGGAATCTCCCTTTATTTAAACATTAACACAAAAAATATATATATAAAATATAAAGAAAAAAACATTACTTTAATTACAATTATTAAAAGAAAAGGACTCCTGAGGAGGGGTGTGGTAGCAGTAAGAACTAAAAACCAATGGGAAGCATCGTCAGCTTTCAACCAATTGATACTGACAAAGACCATTTGCTTGTCATTTAAAACACTTCTCATTATAACCCAAAATAAAAACCCTTTTATCTTCTCTCATTTGATCTCCCACATATTCACAATTCTATACAATTTTTCACCCCCCACCTCTTCTCTTTGATATTGGGCAAGTTTCTTTCTCTCTCTCTTGATTTTTTTTTTCCCTTGTTTGTTTGTTTTTGTTGTATGGAAGCAATAAATGTTGAAGAACAGATGCTGTTCTTGTTTTTTTTTTGTGTGTGGATATTTTGTTGGGGTGTTTTAGAGAAATTTCTTGGTTAAAGATTGATAGAAGTTCAGGAATTATTAAAAAAAAAAATTTGTTGGTTCCTCTTGTGTGTCTTAAACTGGAGTTTAATTGTTACCTGTTGACTGAATTATGTTGTAGCTAGTTGATTATGCAATTTGTACATAGAATTCAACCCCAGAAGGAACATCTTCTGTTGAATTTTTGTTTTTGGTAGTAATTTTGCTGATTTTTGGGATGTGAATTGAATGTTTGATCATTCTCAGTTAATTTTGATCTAATTTTTTATATTGTTAACATTTACACAGTTGTTCAAGAATTCCTTTGTTTTTCCTCCTTTGTTGCTAGAATTGATGATTACTTGAAATCATTAATGGGAAATTTGGTAGGACGGCAAATATCTGAAAACTGAACTGAAATTCTCCAACTTTTTATGCAGTACTTTTGTGGGTGGCACTCTATCTGAGGACTTCAACGGGCCAGATACATCTGCTTTGGCACTCATGGATCAAAGTACTGACCTTTCTTCATTGTTATTTTTTTATTCGCTTTCTCTTTTAAAACATGCATGCTATTAGACTGATCAACATGTAAACAGACTAGCTGTAATTGAGGATGCATTTGAAGTCTTTTTTTTTTCTTCCTACTTTGGAATAAGTTCTCACGTTTTCGGCTCATATAAGCTGGAATGAGGCACCATATGGTGCATAAGACGGTGAAAATGAAATCTAAATCAAATTATTTGGTGGAGTTGAAAATTTAATACATTGCCCTATAAAAACTTTAATCCACTTAATGTTGCAAAGTTCTTTAACTGTTTTTCTTTTTTTAGCTTTTCCATTGTTAAGCTGCCAAGTGGTGGATGCTACTAGTTAAATAACACAATTAGACTTAAATTTAGATTACGGCGTTGCTTTCGTGATAGGTATTTTAAGGTGTTGAACTAAAAGCTAACAGCGGGAAAGAGCTTTTATATTTATGATACGTCTTTTCTTCCACGTATATTTCCCTATTTATCTTCTGATGCAGATACACATCCATATGAGTTGTATGTATTACTAAACAATATTTCTCATTAGCCTATAGAAAATGGTATTTATCTGCCTACGTACAACTATTTGTGGGGATATTTAGATTCCAAACTCTTCTACTTCTAGATGGTAGTTGATGAAATTGAGTGAATTTATGCTCATTGACTTCTTACAATTTAGCATCCAACTGATTCTTGCATACGTAGGAAAATTAAAATGATTAATTTGAAAAGATAGATGCAGTCACAGACTTCCTAATTAAAAAGCATGTCTTGATGGTGTCACAGGTACTACTACCGAGGAGAAGGAGAGTTTGAAAAATGGTCTCGAGTTGGTTAAAGCAGTCTCTGATAAGCATCTTGATCTTTTGAGGCCATCTCGATATTATTCAGTGTTTAAAGGTAGTGATCCTAAACTTATAAATACATATTAGAGATGGTGGGTTTTCAAAACTTATCCTGCAGCAATCAAACTGTTCCTCTCATGTGTAAATTGTATTAAGCATCTTGTATATTGCTTGGTTCATGCCATGTGTAGGTGTCTTGTATGCATTCATGATTTATTCTTCTCTAGTATTTGCAGTTGAAATTGGAATCTTTGGAACCAGTGCTAGAATGGTATCATATGATATAACCAAGTCCTCTATCTGGCATATCATTTGGACTCTAGAGTCTCTAGTGTTTAATTCTAGATGTGCAACTACATGACCTATAATCGTAAGCATTTAATATTCTTCGGATAATTTCCAGTTTTTATTAGACTATGGTCCAATTCTGTTTCCACCATGTAAAGTAATTTAATTGAGACCTCAGAGTTCTCTTTCCCCCTTTCCATCAGCATCAATTTCGCTAAATTCTGCTTGTTTATTTCTGTTGTCAAATTTTATAATCTTAGTGCAAGCGCTAAACTTTCTTCTTAGATAAGCATCAAACTGATCCATTGATCTATTGTCAGACCTTATTTTTGTTGTTCTGCCACATTTTCAAAGCAACTTGTGCTTTTTAGCTAAAAGGTTATCCAGTGTGCTGAGACATTTTGGCAATGGCAGGGCAAGCAACAGATACTGCTGATCGTGAAAAAGGGAGGTATACCCCCCTCATTAGAGATCCGGAGGACTTCCAACAAGGGATTTACGACAAACCCCTCCCATGCTTTGGTTGTGGAATTGGATGGTTTTCGTGAGTATTTTTCATTCATTCCTCCTTCTCCGAACCTGTTTTTCCTAATCTCATGGTTATATCTTCTGTTACAGTTTTCTCTTAGGATTCGTATTTCCACTGATGTGGTACTACGCTACATTCCTGTATTTTGGAAATTACTACCGCAAGGATCCCAGAGAACGAGCAGGCCTTGCTGCTTCAGCAATTGCTGTGAGTTCTCTTATCTTTCCCTCTGTGTCTTGTATTATTAATTCACAATTAATCATCGTAACTGCTTTCAGATTGAACATTAGATTCTTATCATTTTTGCCTTTTACACCCATTCTTATGATGTAATGCTTGCATCTTTTACCCTTCTCTGTTTCATAATGTTGTCTGTTTGTCATGTACACAAGATTTTAAATACTCATATTCAAGTTATTGTTGTTGCAGGCAATGGCGAGTTCCGCATTGTTGTTGGTCATTGTGGCTTTTCGACTATTATGGTTCGGATTCTAATTCAAATTGCGGTCCTGACCCCTTTATACATGTCCATGAAAAAACGAGAGTTTAATAGCAAGGAATTGCATGCATATTGCTTATGAAGATTAGAATTTTTGAAGAAGAGAAAGCAAAATGGCATCCTGAGAGATTTCTCAAAGCATCTTGAATGTGTATTTATTCATGAAAACTGAAACTTTCAGTACTCTCATTAATTGAGCAACCATACCCATTGGGGGACTCCTGTATAGTACAGAAATTGTTTCGGTTTACAGGAAATCATACAGAAAAAATCTATTACAGTCCTTTGTGAACAGATAAAGTTTATGAATACGTTTCTCTGTGAGTAATCTGATGAGATCATAAATAGAATAAATTGTATATTTGTTGATATTGATTTTAAAAGCAGTTATGGTTGTCACTATTAATAAGTAAAACAACCCTAAGGCTATGTTTGGTAGGAGGGAGGAAGAGTATGAGGGATCGATGAATTAAGAGGGAGAGAGAGTCGAAAGGATGGAGAGGATAACATCAATCCTCCATGTTGTTTGGTATTGGAAAGAGGGTTGGATGGATGGATTGGAATATAATTTTTAAAATTACTATATTGCTCTTTAAAAAATTGGAGGGTAGTATAAAAATAGAGGGCATTTTTGTCTTTGCCCCTCCAATCTTCTCTCCCTCCATTGTGATCCGTCCAAATTGGAAGGATTGATTTTTGTGGGCCCAGAGGGAGAAACTCTCCCTCCTCTCCCTTCACTTCTCCCTCCAACCAAACAAGGGATTTGCTCTGCCTCCCTTCTCCTCTCCCTCTCTCCATCTTTCCCTCATACCAAACATAGCGTAAGATTTATAAAAGAAGACCTTTCTTCATAAAGTTGTTGCTTTGCTGAATGGGTATTTTAGCTGGATGGGGATCATGAAGATTGAAGATCCACAGCTCAAATAATAGGACTTCGTGGAATGCAAATCAATTTTAAGGGCTATTTAGACCTCCCCATTGTAGAGGTGTCAAATGAGCCGGCGGCTCTAGCCCCTCGTGCCTGTCCCTCTGTCGAGCTCTAATGGTTGGTTGGGCTGGACTTGACTTGATTATCGAGTCCCATGAACTCAGAAGGGCAGGACCGTACTTAAAAATGAAAACAAATTAATAGTATTACATATAAAACAAGCCGGCAGTCTCCAAGTCCTTAGAAGTACATTGCAGTTTCAGAACACAATGGTTCAACAAATCACTTCAAAACCAAGACTATATCCTCAAAATTCAAAGTAACTGGGATTCTTCTTTATAAAATCATAGTATCAAAAATGCTCTCTTTATATTTCCTCTTACAATTTTTTTTTTTTTTCCTAAGAAAAAGAAAATACTGGAGAAATACAAATTATTCCACAAGCTCCATAACCTCTCAGATAAGTTAACCTCAAAGGCTCTCAAAAATGGCTAAATCAATGGATAATAAGTGAAATTCCTGTCTCAAAAATGGCTTAATTGATCGGGTAATAAGTTAAATTCCTGGCAAGAACACAAAAGCTGAGCAACTAACTATTCCAATCGATGCTATTCATCAACTCAACTTTCCTTCAGTCTTTAGCCACTAGGCGTACATATTTGTCATCAATCGTGAATCTGGAGCTTGAATTGATCTGCAGCAACAAATACAATAACAATTCTTGAAATAAACATTATAGGTTAACAGAATGATTCATTTCAAGTAAAATACAAATAAATAAATCCCAAAAGAAAATGATGACAGAGACAAGAACAAAGTCCCTTTCCGTAGGCTGACCTTGTGCTCAAGCATAATACTGAATTGGGTCTCATCTTCCTGTATACCAGATTCCTTTAAAGACTTTAGCACAAGTTTTCTTAGTTTCTTCATCTTCAGAACTCCATCTGGATTCTGCATCACATACAGAAAGATACACAAATTAAATTGTAGGGGTGCAGGCAGTGATGACTGCATCGTGCCTTGTAATACCCCATAATAGGGAAAAGAAAAACAGATTCATTTTCATGCTGTCATTTTTATCTCAAGAATAGCACTATGTAAAGAATTAGCTAAGCAAACATGCACTACCATATCGATATAAGACTGAAATGCAAGATATTGATATTATACAAAATACATACAGATTTCAGGGATGATGTGATCAACTTCTTCCACTTTATTTTATTTTTGGTATCTTCTTTGGTATTCATAGAGCCTTCCACCTCTGCTTTAAGCAAATCATGTTTGGATTTCTTTGATGACCTCTCTGTTTCCTTTGCCTTTGCTGTTTCAACCTGGATCACTTCTCCAGCACCAGCTTCATCTGGAGTATCACTTGCTGTCTTTTTACCATCATTTTCAGATGCATGAATTTTTCTCTTTTTAGTTGATGGCAAGTTTCCATTCAGTGTTGGTGATTCATCGTCTACAGTTTCAGCTTCAGGGAGATTTTGCAGTTTTGGCTCCTCTACATGTTTATTGTCTGCTGATTTACCATTTGATGTATTCTCTGTTGAACCATTCATATCAGCCACTTCTTCCACCTGTTTAGGTGGTTGATTAGCAGCATGGTGAGCTCGAGCCCTTCCCCTATGCTTCTTTCCCTCAGCATGGAGAAGCAGTGTCTGCCTACTCGTAGCCTTAGTGTTGCAGAGACTGCAAAAAACAAATTTATACAGATAGGTACTTCATATCTCAATCGCGATAATAGAAACATTTGAAATACTATGTGCAAGGTTAAGTTCTATCTATCACCAATCTCAAAAGCTTGATGAGAAAAAATGTTTTCCCTCAGTATTTTATGTTGCACATAAACACCATGTCTATTGACGTAGGGAGATTTAGTAGTAATCGTTGTTTTTCCTATTTGTAATGTAGTATTGGGCTTGTAAGAGAATTATAAATACCCCTCTTTAGGTATTGTAGAGGCAGTTGATATTTTTGATTAATTGTTATCAGAATTTGTGTTCACCGGGTTGATTCCAGTTAGCCATGGATTTGGCTTGAACTTTCAATATCAACCGCCTTCACAATACATAAATAGGGAAAAAAAACAATTACTACTAAATCTCCCTACACCATCTATTAATTGTACATCCTCAACGATATAAGTCCGAATTCGATCCAGAAAAGAAAAATTCAAATTCTGTCACCAGCTAGTTGTCTTCAAATTTTGGCCAAACATTCACATTCACACTATATGTGGTTAAGTGAAGAAAAGAACAGGAAGGGGGACAGACGGAGGGTAGAGAGCAAGGAATGAGGAAAGAAGGGAAAGGAATTCATTCTTCCATCCTGATTGATGGGATCGAGGGAGAGAGGGAAAGGAGAAAATTGTCATTTTCCACTATTTCGTATCCGTCTCATCATTTATTTCTAAATTACAGGGATCTCCCCTCTTATCATTTTCAGATCATACTCTGACCAAACAAATTGACAATTATGCCATATTAAACCAAAGAAAAAGACCAAAACACTGAACATACTAAGAAAACTTATAGGAGATAAGCTAACAAGATTGACAGGATCCTAGACATGATATCCAAATAATAAAATCAGACCTAAAGAAAACACTTCAACTCTCAAGTAATCAGAGACTTGCATTCTCAATGCAGTTCTTGAGCAGTCCTCAATTGTAAAGTGACAGACACTAGCTCTCTTCATAATTCCCTTTCTGTTGTGAGGCTCGGTTGTAAATACTTCAATTCTTAATACTCTACATATAAAACTACACTTCCATATAGTTCTGTCTAAAAGAATTGAGATGGAAAATAAACAAGGGGGAAGGAACATACCTACAAAACCACGGAGGGCGTTCAGATAATCCAACAGTTATATCAACATCAGGTTTTTGCTTTGTGTCCTTGTTGGGCTTGGCACTAGTACCGTTCGACACTTTACCTCCTTGACCCTTTGGACCATACTTCTCCTGGAAAAAGAAAAAAAAAATCCAAATTTCATAACCGGATATTCGAAGTTCAAACTACATTCCTATTTTATCAAACCTAATCGAATAACTACCCAGTAATATCATGGATTCATAAAATCCATTGTAAAGCAAAATTTCATTTATTCTACAAATAGAACAGACACAGAGTCGATTGATTTGAGGTCTGCCCATCAAACTACACAACATTAACACTAAAATATCAATGTATAATTTTCTAGCAATAGATTTATTAAGGAAAAAAAATAGTTAAACAAACAACATTATATTATAATTGACAAAATTCTCTAACTGATATGATATATTCCCAAAACTGAACAAGTAAATAAATCAAAAGAAAAAAGATGGAGAAAACGCACTGCTTCAGTGATGCATTGTGTGTGGCTCTGAACACTTTGCTGCCCGAAAGTTTCTCCACAGTCGATGCAAGATAACTACATCGAAACATCAATTGCGATTAAAACTAGAATCAAAATAATTACATTTTCTCTGCAACCAAAACAGATGTAGAATTGAAGTACCCTAGACGCAGAGCACATCCTGAAGTGACTTGGAAGCTTGGGCTTCTTGAGATTCTCGCCGCAATCTTCGCACTGAAACCACACCATCTCTTCTTTGCAAAGCGAAATGATACAAGGGAGGGGAATTTGGGGTTTAAGACGTTAGGGTTTTATTCTTGACTCTTGACTCTCTCTGCATGAGATACACTGCACAGGTTAGAGAAGCTGCGCGATCAAATCAAATCAAAATGCAAAACGCACCGTTTTTGTTTTGTGTACAGTATACGGGACAAAACGCTCCGTTTTGGGATTTTGTTGAAACTTGAAAGCCTTATGCCAGTCACGTGACGTGGGAGTGAATCGTTGTGCACGTGGTGCGAGAGCATTAATGACATTTACCATCGGATCAACCCACGTTAATGCTCCGTTTGGTAGGGAGGAAAGAAAATAGGAAGGATGGAAAGATTTAGAGGAATAGAAAACATGAGGGAAGAAAAGAAAATTGATTTTCCCTCGTGTTGTTTGGTAAACAGGAAGGAAAGAAATGATCATTTTATCACTTTTACTATTTTACCCTTATATTATATTTTATATATTAAAAAAAATTGGATAAGATTGTAATTTGACTTACCCAAAAACTTTCCCCTTTCTTTCCCTCCCATTTCCTCCCATTTCCTCCCACTTTTGGGAGGAAAGAAAATAGTGGGTCCCACACACCATTTTTTCCTTCCATTTTTCTTTTCCCTCCATTTTTCTCTCCATACCAAACACACACTTCTCCCTTTTCTTCTCCCTTTTCCCTCCACCCCTTTCTTTCCTCTCCCTTTTCCTCCCTACCAAACATACCATAAAGCATGATAAATTTATGTAACTTTTGGGAAAACTGAATTCATTATTAGGAATTTTATATGGGGATATTTTTTTTAAAATTATTACACCATTATATAAATTCGGGGTATTTTGGAAAGAGCGATGACTCGAATCCACAACCTTATGGTGCAAGTGTGAGGGGTTTACCACCCGACCAATCACATCTTGTCAACTCAGTTTTTTTTTTTTGTTTTTTTTTTATTTTAATAACTGGAACCTTTTAGGATTCGTCTAAATTTATAATATTTAATCACCTTTTTTTGTTATATCGTTTAATGCTGTAAAAATGGACCGGTCCGGCCCGCCTGGACCGTTTTTGAAAACGGGCCGGACCTTGTCCACGCCGCACCAATTGGCGGACCGGACTAGGTCCGGTCCGTTTTTGAAAACGGTGGTCCGGCACGGCACGTGGCCTGTGTCCGGCAGACTGTTTCGGCGTGCCGGACCGAACCGGACGGTGGTTTAGTCCGATGGGCCGGACCGGGACCACAATAATGTTTTTTTTTTTTATATATATTTCTTTTTCATTTTGGGTTCTAGTGAAAAATAAAATACATAATTAAAAATTAAAATACTTAATATCAATTTAACAATTGAATTATGTAAATGTAGTTAGATAGATTTATTATTTTTGGTAAAAACATAATTCAAAAAATGAATAAAGATAAAATAGTACAAAAAATATAAAATAGATGATGTTATGAAAATATGAAATGAAGAAGTATTTATTTATTTCTTACTTATGGAATTCAGTATTACATATTTACATGATTGCCTCGTTAAAAACCTTACCAAGAAAAACCCAGTGGGATAAAAACTTGGTAAGGGAAAAAGAGTGCAATCGTATTACAATTTACAAGTAAATGTATCAGTATAACCTAGTTCTGGAACTGGTTACTACCGGAACCGGAAGCCTCATCAACATATAGATTGCTGAAATTTTGAATAAGTTCATTATCTATAGTTTTGTTTTGCAACCTCTTTTTAACATGCTCTCAATCCCGAAGGCTTGTTAATACCTCTACCATGTCCGGAGTCAAACAGCTTCTTCTTGCTTCAATTATGCGTCCACTGGTGCTGAATGCTTGTTCTGAAGACACCGTGGACACGGGGATAACTAGTACATCACGTGCTAGGTGTGACAGAATCGGATATCTGTAGGTATAAGACTTCCACCATAACAACAAATCAAAATCTTCCTTGTCTTCGACAGCATTGAACTGTGCTTCAAGGTACCTATTCAGTTCGGCACAAAAAGATGGGCCAAATCTTTGGGTTGAAGAAGTACTTGTTGATTTGTCCTTTTTTCGGCGTTTGAGAATGGTCCAACTTGTTTGCTTCGGCTGTGTCTCCAGTTCTGCTGATGGTTGGGTTTCAATGCCACCAAACCTGCGCTCATAAATACGAAAAACTTCTAACAACTTGTTTCGAATGTCAGCAACCTGTTCTGAATAATCTATTTCCAAATTAGTACCAATAACCTTAAGGAAAACTTCTAAACCAGATAATTTAACCCTAGGATCTACTATAACACTCAAGGCATAAAGTAAAGGAATGGTAGTTCAATATTTTTTCAACTTTGCCTCCATGGCAACAACTGCAATGCCTAAATGTTCATCTTCCCTATAATTGTTTATAGCTTCAGACATTTCCACTATTCGATGGATTACCTCACAAGATGTGGGGTAATAGACCCCGGAAAGAGTTACAGTGGCATCGTAAAAAATCTTAAATTCAACAAATACATTTGCCACATACCAATCGTCTGGTGTAAGTGCTTGTGATTGTGGACGGCCAAGTTCGGCCAGCTTCATGTTATAAAAACCTGAAATAGTTGTATCATATGGCAAACAATTTTCCAGCATTAAGTAAGTAGAGTTCCACCTTACTGGCATATCAGTTTGGAATCGTCGGGGGTGTAGATTGTTTAATGTACAATGTCTACAGAATTCTTGGAATCTAGGATTAGAGCTGCCAATCCAAGAAATGGCATCTCTGATGCGATCTACACGGTCGCTTACTTTCTTCAAACCAGCCTGTACAACTAAATTTATAATATGACATGCACACCGTTGATGGAAGAAATAACCTCCATCTTGCGGGATATTTCTGTCAACAAACAATGCAATAGAACTAGTGTTTGCAGATGCATTATCTAATGTAATAGAAAGGATGCGATTTGTGATTTCATATGTTTCTAAAACAGAAAGAATGACATTAAAAATATTTTCAGCGGTGTGTGCATAATCCATAGGACGAAAACCAAGAATTCTTTTTGTTACCTTCCAATCAGAATTTAAGTAGTGTCTAGTGACACATAAGTAGTCATGTTTCGAACATGCGTTCCAAATATCAAAGGTTAATGCAACATAGACATTTAAACTGTGTAATTCAGCATTCAAGTCATCTCTAGCTGATCCATACAATCTTATCAAATCATTTCTAGTGGTAGTTCTAGAAACAGGTTGAAATTGGGGACAGAATGCAGATGTGATCAACTCTTGAAAAAAAACATTGTCAGCAAAATTGATTGGTTGATCAGTTTGTGCAATGAATAGTGCCAAGCAATTTATAGCGTGTTCGGGATCGTACCGCCACGTAGTAACGGACCCATCTGGGTGCCGTTGTAGTTGTGTTTGGGTTGTAGTGTCTATCTGTCCATGTGCAGGCATGCATTTTAGCATATGCCTTCTCAAATGACCGGTTCCATTCTTACTACTGGAATAGTCCTTAGGACAAAACTTACATTTAGCTCTGGGGCCCGTCGACCCGTCTGGGAGTCTCATTTGTACTATTTGAAAACACTGCCAAACATCTGATGTCAATCTTTTGGGACGCGATGTTGGTGTACCAGTAGCGGTAGAACAGGAAGCTCCCGCTTGGGGTTCCGTTTGTTTTGAAAGATCAAGATCATCATTCAGCATGTTAAAATCGTCTGGGAAAAAAGGATCCATTTCCTGAAATATAAATATGAACTTATTACTAACAAAATATATTAAAATAAACTATTAAACTTACAAATCATAAATTTACTAACTTTCAAATGTTAAAATTAACTACTACACATATAATAAGATAATTTACTAACAAAATATATTAAAATAAACTATTAAACTTACAAATCATAAATTTACTAACTTTCAAATGTTAAAATTAACTACTACACATATAATAAGATAATTTACTAACAAAATATATTAAAATAAATTACTAAACTTACAAATCATAAATTTAGTAACTTAAAAATGTTAAATTTAACTACTACACATAAAAATCATAATTTACTAACAAAATATATTAAAATAAACTACTAAACTTACAAATCATAAATTTACTAACTTAAAACTGTTAAAATTAACTACTACACATGTAATAAGATAATTTACTAACAAAATATATTAAAATAAACTACTAAACTTACAAATCATAAATTTACTAACTTAAAAATGTTAAAATTAACTACTGCATGTATATAATAAGATAATTTACTAACAAAATATATTAAAATAAACTACTAAACTTACAAATCATAAATTTACTACCTTAAAAAATGTTAAAATTATCTACTACACATATAATAAGATAATTTACTAACAAAATATATTAAAATAAATTACTAAACTTACAAATCATAAATTTACTACCTTAAAAAATGTTTAGTAGCTAAAGTGTTTACATAACATTATAAATTTCTAAATAAACAAAAATATTTAAAAAATTAGCTAAAGTGTTTACATAACATTATAAATTTACTCACATAAAGAAATAATAACATTTAAAGAAAAATGTACCTTCAAAGTTTTGTGTGTTGGTGGAAAATTAAGAGAACAATAGATAGATAGATAATAGGAAATTAGTATAATAGTATTATAAAATGTAGAGAGAGAGAGAGAGAAACAATGAAATTGAATGAAAATGTGTAGAGATTTGGAGAATGGAGAGAGATTGAGAGAATGAGAGAATGAGAGAAAGTGATTGAAAAATGGAATGGATGGGGTATTTATAGAAAAATTAAAATTGTGGGTGAAAATATAAAATAGAAGAGTTTAGGGGGTTTTCTGTAATTTTTTTTGGCTCTAACGTTTGGATTTTGGATTTTGAAATCCAAACGTTAGGCTGCTCAATGGTTGGAATTGTTTGTTTGTTTTTTTTTTAATTCAAACAGCTGGACCATTTGGGCAGGCTTGCTGGATCGGTCTGGCGATCAGTCCGCCTCCTGTGACCCACCGAATCCACGTGCCGTGGCAGGCCGGTCTGCGGCACGCCACCGTGCCGGACTTGGTCCGGAACGCCTCCTCCGCGGACCGGACCTAATCCGGGCCATGCTTCTTGGTAGGCCATACGGACCGGCCCTCTTGGGCCTGGTCCATTTTTACAGCACTAATATCATTAGAGTAAATGAACGTTTTTTTACTTCCAAGTCACATTGGACGATATTTTTATTTTCACTTTCATTATACTTAAAAGCAGCATATTATCTATCACACAAAAATCGAACACACCAATGCAAATGGCATAATATTACTAGTGTTACAGAAATCACAATGTAACGTTTATTTTATTTTTTATTTTTTTGAAGTATTACATTATTACATAAATTGGGGGTTTTTTCGGGGAAAGGGAAGGACTTGAACCCGCAACCTTATGGTACAGGTGTGAGGGATTTTACCACCGAACCAACCTCATCTCGTCATGTAACGTTTATTTTCTAAAAAAAGATATTGTCTCAACTAGACTTTGCAATGGGTCATGTTCTTACGAATTCGTGTCGTTTTGTGTTTGGGTCGTGTTAAAATTGCTCAATCCGAACCCGACCCATTAGCTTAATGGGTTGAAATATACAAACCCGAAACCATTTGTTAAATTAATGGGTAACCCGACCCGGCCCGTTACAAAATATTATATTTGAGATTTATTAAAAAGTTGAAAATAAATAGTACTGAAGCATAATCAAACTCATGTAATCAAGTTTAGTAGCTACTTTTACACTATGTTTGGTTTGAAGGAATTGGAGATAAAGGAAAGGAAAGGATTTGGGAGGATTTCTAATTTCTTGTTTGGATGGTTAAATGAGAAGGAAAGGAAAAAAGAAATGGAGGGAAATGAAAGGAAATAAGTGGAATAATATCTTTCTATTTTAAACACTTTGGTTTCCATCCAAATTTGGGAGGAAAGGGAGGGAAAGGAAAGGAAAGGAAAGGAATCCACCATTAATAATTTTTTCAAAATCCCAAAAATAATCCTATATATTGTTTGTATTCATATTGTTAAAATAAGGGTTTTTTCGTAAATAAAATAAAACTACTATCATTTCCTTTCCTTTCCACCCATAACCATCCAAACAACAATCATTAAAACCACTATCCTCTCCTTTCTTTTCCTTTCCTTTCCTCACTATCATTTCCTTTCCTTTCCTTTCCATCAAACCAAACATAGTGTTAGAGTTTTTGGGTTAGGGTTAGGGTTATAATATTGTGAAATAATTGATTTATAGTTTTAGAGTTTTTAATTTAGAAAATTTTCCTCTTTCAAAAAAAGAAAAAAAATTAGAAATTTTTAAAAAATTAATTAGTCAAATATATTCTTACCATAATTATAGAGATTTTTTATATATATAAATTTCATACTGTGACTATACAAATATTTGTTTAATAACTTTCATAAACACATTAAAAAAATCTTTATATTAATGGGTTATCGAATTAACGGTTTTTTAAGGGTGAACTCAAAACCGACCCATTATATTTCGTGTTTTAATGTGTTGATGACCTATTAACAAACCGATCTGATAAACTTGACCCACCAACCGCTATTTTCGAATGGGTTTGGGTCATGTAAAATTTTGCCAGGTCTAGTCTCAACCTATAAAATTTAAAATACAATTATTTAAATTGGAAAAATTGGACCATATGGAAATGTTATTGACATAATGCCTCTACTTCTTAATTTAATGATTGTATGGAAATGAAGAAAAAAAGTATTTCAAATTCAATTAAGTCAAATTCTTAGACAAATTATAAAGGTTAGGTTCTTCAACGACACATTTAATGAAAGTTCCACATGAATTCTACTAATTAAAGAATCCCAAATCCCAATTATCAGGATAACGACATTTGTCAAATTTCAATTCAGAAATATAGCAAAGCTTTGAAATTCAAGGACGAAAAATGTTAATTATAAATTTGATTGACACAGTGACATGCTGACATTGATTAAAAAAAAATCAATAATTATTAAAAGTTAAATTATTAAATATAAAAAATTAATAAAAAAAAATTAAGTATATCACGTGGGAGAAAAGAACAGGCTGTCCACCGGACGCTAGCTGTTCGGAGAGACTTGGGGGACACTTCGTAGTCAGTGGATGTCCTTTCTCAACTTGTCGCTTCACTCTCAGTTTTTTATTACAACAAAGTCCCTACTCGAAGTTAATCTCAATCCACAGCCACGCGCCGTCGGCGTGCGTAGTAATCACCAGGACATGAAAGCTACGCGACGTGTCGTTTCGATGGATCAGAACCACGACATGAGAATGAAAACGTCGTTGAAAAATTGATTGAATTGTGTGGGACAGGAAAAAGAGATAAAACGCTAAACTTCCAAATGATATCTTTACCCAGAATTGCTGTTGCCGCTGCTATCATTTTCAATGAGACGTATTTCTCACGCTTCTACATGGAGTACTATTTTTAAGTTTTCATTTTTATTTATTTATTTATTTATTTATTTGTATAAATATAGGGATAATTACCTATTAAACCGTAAAAGTGTAGAGAGACTCCTCCGTGAGAAATTTACACTTCGAACTGTGGTGTGAGAACAAAGGGTGAGAGAGGAAGTGAGGAACAGAACAGCATTGACTGATATGTATTGTTGTTGTTTTTCATAGTTTAATGATTAATGTTTCCAGTGAAATGGTCCTTGTGGTTGTACAGCATAGAGGATTCAATTTAGAAATCTAAACAGTGTAAAAAATAAAAAAGGCATTCTAAGATCCCTACCAAATTGAGTTTAAATCAGGTTTTGGTGCTTCACTTGCAACTTTTCCTTTATTTTATTTTTTTCCTTTTAAATGCTGGATACCAACTGCAACTTATTTTATTGATTACCACTTACAATTTTTATTTTATTTTTTCAAATATTACAATAATTCGATTTTTTTTTTTTAGGGATGGGGAGAGATTCAAACTCACAACCTCTTGGTGTAGATGTAAAGGGTTTAACCATTTGGTCAACCTCATCTTGTCACTTGTAGCTAGCTTGACCATTAAAGATCGGATTCCTAATAGCCTGACCATTAGACACAACAAAGAACTCAAGACAAGAATGCGAGTCAAGAGATTAGTAAAAGATTGACTAAAGACAACCTACTTTGATTATACAATGACCAACCGATTCATAAGAGAAATCTCACATGTCTCGAGGAAATAATAGACATGTCGAGTGTCTCTAACAAGTATCAAATCAAATTATTAAATGTTTGAATGTTTAAATAGATAAAATTGATTAACCAATGTGATCGTCTACTAAAGATATCTAATACCACTTATAAAAAATATGATTAGCCGATGTGACAACGATTAGATGTGATATACAATTGATATAGCATGTGTCACATAAAGAAATAACAAAAGTAAAATGCACTCAATTAGACGTAACCTAAAACATTTAAGTGTTGATCACTCAAAACACCTCATCCCTTATAAATGAGCAATTTCTATAGCAAGCAGTCAAGTAATGACTCCATTTTCATTCAAAATAAAATAAGATCTCTCTCTAAACTTTATATGTCTAGATTGATACTAACTTGACCGTCAAAGTATATATGTCGACCACCAATCGGCTCTCCTCATAGTGTCTTCCATTTTTCAGGTTACTGTAGTTGCCGTCCAATCCCAGGCATTTGAGAGAAATTAACCAGTCAACTAGCTGATCACCTGAATTTACAGTATGGGTGTGCACACCAATACGTAGGGTTTCATTGAAGTTGTTCTCATGTCAAACAGAGAGAAAGCGAGAAGTAATACAATTGCAAGTAAAAGGGTAATTATGAGAAAAGTGGAAAGTGAGAGTTTAAACTTTAAAGGCAATGTTTTTGTGTGTTTTGATGTAAAGTTTATAAATTTAATCATCATAGCCACGCTCCAATCATACAACCACCTGTAAATCTGTCCTTTAAATATCTTTCAAGTGCTACTCTTAGCTCCTCTTATAGTATAGTATACATTATATATGGACCACACGTGTATAATATATTACTATAATTAAACAATACTGATATGCCTTTGTTAATTGATCTCACTATCTCACCAAGTTCATAAATATCTCTCCAAATCTCAACTTAAACATAAATTTTGTACAAAAACACTTCTGTTTTGTCACCGTGTCTTTTCACTTTTGTCTCTTAACAAACATTAAACAAACCATATCTATTGATCCTATCAATCAGAGTTAGGCAAACCCAATAATACAATTAACAAAACGACACTCTAACCACCATTACTATTAATCACATTTCGAAATTATTGTCACAAACTCATTAACAATTGGTTTGTGCTTTTACTTTCTTTTTTTTTTTTCTTTTTTTTTCCCTAAAGTTTCTCTACCATGAACTTGTTAACTTTGATGACATAACTCCATTTGTAGGTATTGCTTAATTTAATCTACCTTTGTTTTTTCGTCCTGATACAATATGTATCAAAAACAATTCGGGACTTTATTATTATTTTTGAAGGATTATAAGAAGTATCACGATAAATTCTGATATTGAATGGTATGATATTTCGAGATCAAACAGTATATTTGTTGTCTGGATATCTACCCACACAACATAGAGAAAAAAACTCATAGCACATACTTATAAAATGCATATTGTAAGACTCGAATCTCCCACCGTCAAAATTTAAAGTTTACTCCACTACGATTAGAGTATTGGATAAACATTTTCACACATTTTAGACATTTCTCACGTACACCATTGAAGTCGAGATTACAAGTGGTATACTCCTCCCCAAACACCATTATAATTGTAGTAATTAAAAAAAAAAAAGTAATTGGCACAAATACCCCCTCGAGTGTATGTGAATTTGCATGTTGCCCCATAAACTTTTTTTTTAGGCATTAAACCCCCTGAATTATTGCTTATTGGCAATCCTTTGGTTTTTTCCCCCCTGAGGGGGCATTTTTACTCTTGTTCTGCCAATAAACGATAGTTCAGGGGGTTTAATGTCTAAAAAAAAAGTTTATGGGGCAATTTGCAAATTCACATACACTCGAGGGGGGATTTGTACCGATTACTCAAAAAAAAATGCAAAGTATTCCCAATAATAGATGGAAACAATTTTTTATTTTTTTTAAACATACATTAGATGGAAATAAATTACAAAAGGGTAATTTAAATGAGATTAATTAAATGGGGATGTGGGTTACAAACTTACAATATAAGTTTTAAAATCAGCATTTGATGTGCATAAATTCATTTCTCATAACTTTATAGTTCATAATAATATCTGTCTTTGTAACTCTAGTTAAAGTGTTAACCAAGCTTCTAAAAACCCCTAGCTTTTTTCTCTACAAAGCAAAACTCATGAAAAGCAAGCCATGAATTTAAGCAGAGACGACCAACCACCATTCTGGCCCCAATCCACCTCCTCCTCTTCCTCCATGCCTCGCCGTCGATCTTCTTCTCCTCCTCCTCTTCTATCTCTTCCAATTTTGATCGTAATCTTACCCATCTTCGCTTTACTCTTCTTATTCTTCGCCGTCCCTCCTTTTCTCTCCGTCACCTCTCATATTTTCCGGCCTTATCACACAGTCAAGAAGAGCTGGGACTCTCTCAACATCGTCCTCGTCTTGTTCGCTATTCTCTGCGGCGTCCTAGCTCGAAGAAACGACGACGTTTCAGACACGAACCAACCAGTCGACGAAAACGGCGTCGTCGTCGTCGATAGTGATCACAAGATCAACGACCAAACCCATTTGCAGCAATGGTTTGATCAGCACTACTCGGAGAGGAAAGTTTACGATCCACAACCGGAAGCTGTGACGGCGACCGGTACGAGACGGTTGAGGAGGAACAGCAGTTCGTACCCAGATCTGAGACAAGACTCGTTGTGGGAGACCGGCGATGACCGGTTCCGGTTCTTTGATGATTTTGATATACAACCCAAGTTTCGGTCACCTGCAGCAGTGCCGGAAAATAATAACTACGGTCATCTTCGGAGAACGCGAAGCGATATCGAAGAATCTCAAGTCAAGGTAATTCCGGTGGATACTTTTGTACTTCGTTCTACGCCGCCACCAAAGTCACCGATGCCGCCCCCGCCGCCACCGCCTCCTCCTCCTGCGGTTAGTCAGAAACCAAGACGAACTTATCAAACTGTTGGACGTAAAGAAAGGAGTAAAGTTGAATCAGCTCCGCCGCCACCGCCGCCTCCACCACCGCCACCACGGCCTGCTCCTCCTCCTCCTCCTCCGCCATCGCAAACGGGGAATCAATCGGAGCAGAAGTATGTGAAGCTTGAACGTAAAAAGAGCAATGCGACGAGGGATATAAAGACGGTTTTTTCTTCATTGTATAATCAAAGGAAGAGAAAGAAGAAACAGAAGACAAAAAATATTTCTGACTATGATGATGATAGCTCTTTTCACTCTCCACGTGAACAACCGCAGTATTCTACAATACCACCACCATCTCCGCCGCCGCCGCCGCCACCTCCTCCACCTCCACCGTCAGTCTTTCACAACCTATTCAGAAAGAGCAGCAAAAGCAAGAAAGTCCACTCAGTCCCTCCACCAGCACCGCCTCCACCTCCACAACGCTCATCAAAGAGAAAGTGTCATGCTCACGCACCTCCTCCACCACCGCCACCGGCGCCACCAACACCGCCACGGCAGCCGCAACCTTCCAGGAGGCGAAATGCGGGTAAACCACCGCTGCCCACAAGAGCAAACAATTACTTGTACGACGAGAATAACAAGATGAATATTAGCGGCGGCAACCGATCTCCGCTAAATCGAATGCCGCCGCCACCTCCGCCGCCGCCTTTCCAAATGGCTGAACCGAGGTTCGCGGTGCGTGGGGATTCCGTGAGCATACACAGCTCCAATAGCTCCCGATGCAGCTCTCCTGATCACTTGGAGGAGGTGGAACTCTCTTCCACCCACCACCACGATTCCCCCCAGAAGATCAACAACATGGCAACGGACGGCGGAGATAACGGAGGAGGTGGGTCAGGGTCAGTGTTCTGTCCGAGTCCGGACGTCAACGCCAAGGCAGATAACTTCATTGCCATGCTCAGGGACGGATGGAGATTGGAGAGGGACAATTCAATCAAAGAGAAGCGAAACACAGGCCTACACTTACCAATATGAATCCCACACAACAAACACAAATTTAACTATTTACTATACTACTGCTACTCTACTAGTACTACTACACGGTAAATATAATATTTACCATACCTGGTAATTATAATATAAGAAGAAGAAGATGATGGAGCTATCAAAGTTGCTTTTTAATCACACCCTCTTGGAGCTCTTTAATTTGTAGAAACAAACAAAATGGATGGTTGGTTTTTGAGAGTTTGAATGGTTTGATTATGGTTATTTTTAATGTTACAGTGTACAAAATGCAGCTGGGCTCTGATTCTGCTTTTTTGTTTAGATATTGGAGCCTCTATAGCATCGCTGAGAGTCTTAGATTGTGACTTGTGTGTGGGATTTCTCTGCATTAGGTTTTATTTTGACTGGTTTGTTGAGGGTATTTTTATAAATAATTTTATATTTTATAGGAAATATATAATATAGGGTATGTATTGGGCTCTAAGTGGTCTTTTTATTCCCTCTTTAGAGCCCAAGATGTGATTGTGGATTTATAATCTACTGTTTGATTAATAAGTGTTGGTTTTTGAATTCCACTTGCAGTTTTGATCTCTGTCTTTGTCTGTATTAGTAAGGTAAAAAGAGAGAGAGAGAGACTAGGGAAAGAGATTGAAACTTTAGATAGAAAGTAAAAAAAAAAAAAAAAAAAAAAAAAAATTTTACCTTTCTCTCCAAAGTCCGAAGTATACTTTAAATTAAAATGTTGTTTCATTGTAAAATCATAACGCCCTAGTTTTAAAGGACAAATGTTATCTTGTGCTTTGTCTTTTCATGGTCTTCTTACCTTTTTTAGTTTCGTCCCATGTTTTTTTATTATCAAATAATTTCACAAATTCAAGGACAAAATACATGAAAATATCGAATTGAGTATAATAAAATTCTGGAGAAATGTATAAGAGGAAGAAATGAGAATGGATGTCGTTTTCAAGATCCCGTTTCATATTTGATCAGTCCAACAAATGAGTGTGATGTGGATGGTTGTGTCATTATTGTGCTTCAACGTGTCCAAACCCCAAAGTGGACGTGAGATGGATCGTATAAAAAAATTAAATAAAATAAAAAGTAAGAAAGAATTGACTATATAACTTCCACAAACATGAAACATGACCCATAATTTAACTATATATATATATATATATATATATATATATAGTCTAACTTTATTAATATATATATATCAGAAATTCTATTATCAGTTCGAACTGACAAAAGTTATATCAGTTCCTTGCATGTGGGCCACTAGATTTAAATACTTTGACTTGGCTGTATGCACTTGTCAGTCAAAGTATTTAAATCCAGTGGCCCACATACAAGGAACTGATATAACTTTTGTCAGTTCGAACTGATAATAGAAAGACTGATATATATATATATATATATATTAAAAAATCCCCTACCAATACATTACATTTTATCAATTCGATTGTTGATATTTAAATAATTCTTATGATTCATTATGCAACTTATAAAATTTTGAATTAGTTCTCTTAAATTAGTAAATGACTAAAGCTATAAATCGTGGACTCAAATCAGCTGTACATAATTGGTGTTCCAGTTTATGTTTAACCAAAAATGTAGACACAAATTAGAATACTAATTTTGGATAGCTGAATCCATAAATTAAATGCTTTTCTAATGTCTGATAGGTTTTAATGTCCACGTAATTCAACCACTAAAAATGTATAAATTTAACGATCTATAAGACTATAACTAATGTCATAATTTTTTTTTTTTAAGGATAACTGATTTTTATTTAATATTATATTTATTTTAACTGGATGCTTTTATTTGATTGCCTAATCGATAATAGACTGGTCAATGAATTTGATTTTTATTAAAAGTAATTAACATATTTCCACATTTATGCCAGTTTGGTATTACTGTAACTTTTATAATAATCACTATTAGCTGTACTAAAGGAATAATCAGCTGTGAAGTTAATCAACAGATGTTTGATTAATTGTATTTTTAAAACTACTGTATAGCTTAAAAACAGTAAACATATGTGATTAGTTATAATAAAAGTGTATTTTATTATAAAAGTGTTGAGATTAGTTATAATGACTTAAATATACATGAGTTTAGAACTTTGTTTCATTTTTTTTTTCATTAATTATATATAAAAACCAATATTTAAGTAAAATATTTGGATTGAAAAAAAAAAAAAAAAAAAAAAACACTCCAGAAGAACAATTAAAAGATTTTATAAATCAAATCAATATTTAAATAGAATATTTAATTTTGAGATGAAATAAGGTATATAAATGATTTTAACTTGATTTCATAAATATAATAATGATATTTTAAAAGATGCATTAAATGCTGAAATATATTGTTTCATAATCATTTTCAAAAAGTAACCCTCTACCTACTTCTCAAAATCATTGTCAAAACTTACCAGATTATCAATTAATCACTTTTGACAGTTTTATCAAACATCATTTTATATCAAAATTATAAAATAATATGATTTTAACTTTTTAAAAACAATACCAAACTTGCCCTTAATGTAGTGGGGCCCAATCGAATATTCAACCCAACAATCCCCATCCACGTGGCCCAATTGCAACTCACAAGTCACAACTCCACCCAAGATCTTCCCTCTCCTAATTCTTCTATAGTTCTATGCTTTGAATCTGTAAATTAATTTGTTTTGCTGTTATTTTTCTAGAACTAAATTATGTTGGATATATATGCTCATGCTTAGTATGTGTTATCTGTTGCCTGTTGGTAAGAGTTATTTTCATCTTTGTAATTCTTATTAATTTTTTATGTACTAATTGAAAAGGAGGATGCTTATTATATGGAATTTGGATCCTCTGCTGATCTGATATTTTTCCTGACCTCATATAATCTCATGACACATAAGCATTACAATGAATGAGTGGTTAAGATGTGTTTGTTTTTTACAACCACTTTATCAATAACCAATCACATACTTTAAAAAGGTTAAGGAAAAAATGAGATTAGCATGCCAAATCTCATTCCATGACTTCCCATCTCCCTCTAACAAAATCTGTCCACTAACATTCATTGTCTTAATAAATAGGGGTAATTCCACAAACATCCCCTGAGATTTGATATAATTACACGCATATGGCAGTTTTAGATATATTAACACAAACATTCCCTGACTTTTGAGAAATATTACACTAATATCCCCTACTGTTAACTTTCTACCGTTAGCACTTAACAGATGGGGGTAGTGTGGTCTTTTTAACTAAAAGTAAAATAAATTGAAAAGCAATTATTATTTTTTTTATGGGAAAATTTAAAATATTTTAATTTTACAAAAATAAAAAAATAAAGCTGGAGACTAGTAGATTTCTCCAGATCCACCACTTCTTCCGCGACAAGAGGGAGATCTGCTCCATTCATCGGCTCCATCTTTCAAGCACCATCTCTGGTCAGATTTGGAGCCCTGCTCTTGCCGGAGATGGAGATTGGATCTCTGCCCACTTCAATGGCTGCCAATTTCTCCTTCCTTCAATCCACTTCTTCTCTTAAACTTCACTCTAACACTTTCAAATCATCCAATCTCAACGGTACTACTTTCTTCTTCTTTTTGTTGGGTTAATTGGAGCAGTTAAATTTGGTACGATTACGTGTGGTTCTTCTTCGAATGGGAGAGAACCAGAATCAGTGGACAATGGAGTGAAGAGGGTGGAAAAGCTTCTTGAAGAGAAAAAGCAGGCCGAGTTGTCTGCTCGCATTGCTTCTGGAGAATTTACAGTAGACAAATCTAGGTATTTTATATAAGCTTTCAAATATTACCTGCAGTTCCTAAATTAGAAGAATATCATATGGTTGGATTGAATTGAATGTTGTATCTTTGTTTTGTATTTTTTTTGTTCCATCTTCAGGTATATGAATATTTTAGTTTTTGAATTAGTTTTTGATTTGCCTTTTTGTATTGGGAATCAGTTTCCGTTGGTATTGAGCAATGGTTTGTCGAAGTTGGTAGATGGCAATTAAATACAAGTTCCAGAGGCAAAAGGTTCAAGTTCCACATAATTTTGTTTCCATCGTACCCTTGTGGATTTGTTTTGTTGTAGTCCTTGACCTTTGATGAAGATGAAAAGGAGATGGTGTGGAAACTGAATATGATTTTATTTATTTATTTATTTATTTATTTGTGGGGAGATGAAGATGGTTGGGTGATGCTTGATGATCATATGGGTGAGCAAGATGAAGAATTTTTTGTTTATTGATTTGGAGATTGTGTTGTTTGATGATTTGAATATGGTGTTTTTTTTTTTCGGATAAATGAGAAAGATGAAGAGTTATTTTTAGTAATTATTTTATAAAAAAATAAATAAAGGGCATTTTAGTCATTTCACTCATTTGACCGTTGAGTGTTAGTAGTTAACAGTAGAAAGTTAACGGTAGGGGATGTTAGTGTAATATTTCTCAAAGGTCAGGGAATGTTTGTGTCAATATGTCCAAAACTGCCATATGTGTGTAATTATATCAAATCTCAAGGGATGTTTGTGCAATTACCCCTAATAAATACTAGTAATGCATTAAAAAATGATTAAACTTAGAGCATCCCTAATGCAATACTATTTTAGTGTGCCAATGCTATAATTTAGTAAAAGTAAAAAAAAATCATACTTCAATGCAGTGCCAAATTTGGCACATCAATAGATGCCGTTTTTTTAATTACAAAAATACAATTTTATAATTGTATTGAATGCATTAATTGTTAACTTTTATAATTTTAAATAATAAAAAATATTATATAAATTGAATGAATTAATTATGTTCGTTGACTTTTATAATTTTAAATAATTAAAAATTAAAAATAGCATTTCAAATAGAATTATGCATTGGAGTACAATACTAAAATGATGTGTCAAATATAACATTTTACAATTTTTTGTGCCAAATTTGACATTGACATTGGCATTGGCATATGCATCGGAGATGGTCTTATGGATTCAGATCCCTTGTTGTGTTGATATTTGTACCGACCTCAAATAGTTAAAGCATCTCCAACAGTCTCCTTGGAGACCCCCTTAAATAATGGTGGATGTTATTGTAATAGGCCATTAAGGCAGTATGTGTTCCAACAATATTCCCTTAATAATTTATTATTATTATTATTTTGATATTTTACTTTGTAATTATTATTGTAAAACAAATTACTCATTGTATAATAAATGTTGTTGAGATTTAAAAATTAAATATATTGTGCATTTAAAAAAATAAAATAAATTTAAATATGTGGAACCCACTTAAGGGGGGCTGAAGCCACCCGTTAATTAAGAGAGTGAGCTCCACCAAAACACATTTAAGGGAGTCTTTAAGGAACTTGTTGGAGCTGCAAAAATACAGCTTTTACTCTAATTAAGATAAGGAAGGTCTTCAAAGGAGACCGTTGGAGATGCTCTAAAGATAATATATTAAAGAAAGTGAAAATATAATAGAATAAATAAATCTAGCTTTTAATAACATATGTCATTAACTCAGTAGATTATTTTCTCCTGTATTATGCAATATACTAATGTATCAAATCCATGTGATGCACGGGCTTTGTTTATATATATATATCAAAATTATTTGTAGTACCTAAATTCAAAAGTGAATATGTTTAAACATAAAAACATGTATTGAAGATGGAGGTCTTACATTTTTATTTTTATTTTGGATGCTACACTCTTACCATTAAAGAGATTTTTTTCACGAATCTTTACTACAAACACTACAAATAAACTGATTAATCAAGATAAAAAAAAAAAAAAAAAAAATTAAACAAATTTTATTATTTTCGCTATATAGAAGACAATCCAAATTCATATATTTTGTGATTTTGTTTTGTTACACAAAATTTACTTTAAAATTTAAAATTATTTTGAGATGTGTTTAAGCTATTTATGAGACCACTTCGAATAAGTAAGCCAACCATTAAATAACTTTGATTCATAAAAAATATAAATGGCTCTTTATTTTTTTAGGAAAAAAAAAACTAAAAATATTTTTTGTAAAAATAATAATAATAAAAATAATTTAAGTCCAAAGCTCACTAACATATATATATATATATATATGGTATTTATAGCTATTTTATATTATTAATAGAAGCTATTATATATGATTATGGCATTTATTCTGAAGCTAATTTTTTTTATATTAATTACTAAATTTTAAAAAACAATGACATTAAATAACGTCGCATGTCACTCCCACATGAAAAGTAGTTTTTTTTTTTTTTTTTTTTTTGACAATAACGGTAGTTATTTTTATTATATATGATATGATTATATATAATTTGATTTGATTTGAAGCTATTTTTATCTTCATTATCCACCATTCGAAATTTTGAATGATTATAAAATGGTACTTAACAAGTTTGCTACCTGAAATTTTACACAAGTACGAAGTATTAAGTAGACCTGGCAATGGGTCGTATTATTGCGAATTCGTGTCGTTTCATGTTTGGGTCGTGTTAAAATTGCTCCACCCGAACTCGACCCGTTAGCTTAATGGGTTGAAATATAAAACCCGAAACTATTTGTTAAATTAATGGGTAATCCAACCCAGCCCGTTGCAAAATATTATATTTGAGATTTATTAAAAAGTTAAAAATAAATAGTACTTAAACATGATCAAACTCATGCAATCAAGTTAACTAGCTATTTTTAGAGTTTTAGGATTAGGGTTAGGGTTATAATATTGTGAAATAATTGATTTATAGTTTTAGAGTTTTTAATTTAGAAAATTTTCCACTATAAAAAAAATAAAAATAAAGATAGAAATTTTAAAAAAATTAATTAGTAAAATATATTCTAACCATAATTATAGAGATTTTTTTTTATATAAATTCCACAATGTGACTATACAAAGATTTTTTTTAATAACTTTCATAAACACATTAAAAAAAAGTCTTTATATTAATGGGTTATCGAATTAACGGTTTTTTTAAGGGTAAACCTAAAACCGACCCATTATATTTCGTGTCTTAATGAATTAACCCTTTAACAACCCGATCTGATAAACTTAACCCACCAACCGCTATTTTCAAATGGGTTTGGGTCGTGTAAAATTTTGCCAGGTCTAGTATTAAGTATATCACAACTTTCCTTTTCTTTTTGTTTAGAGTTAACAAAGACATTTGATATTTTTGTAGCGGTGATTTGGACTTTGTCAATTGTGAGAATCTGTACTCGAGTCATAATATCTTTCTCCAAATTTACTTGCAAGCTATTGTAGAATATTGGAACAAAGTGCATGGGTGTGGAAAGTAAGTTCACATTAACTTTTCTCAGAGCATATTTAGTTACAAGGGTTGATAAATTACAATTTACCATGGTTAAAAATTTGAAGCTTGGGTGATGAAGATTATAAATTTCAATCATTATGCCATTTTCTTGGCATACATATTTGATTAATTGCCATTTTTTGGATATGCCTTAGCTTGCATGAACATTGGTTACAACTTACAAGTGTTGAAGATGGATGAAAGTAAATTCATTTACAATGGTTAAAAATTGAAAGCTCGGGTGTTGAAGATTAAAAATTTCAATTTTCTGGCATACATATATATTTGATTAATTGCCATTTTTGGACGTACCTTAGCTTGCATAAACATTGGTTATAACTGTTGATGATTAATAAAAGTAAACTCATTTACCATGGTTAAAAATTGGAAGCTTGGGTGTTGAAGATTATAAATTTCAATCATTATAAATAGATCGTTAAAAATCTCATAGCGTACTTGGAGACAATGTATTCTTCTGTCATTTTGCATGGTTTCCCGTTCACTATTGTCGAATCGTTTACTGGACTTGCCATTATGATTATTGTGCAGATTCAGAGAGAAAAGATTTGTGGTTTGCTTGTCAGCTATTCAGTCATAGCAAATCATATACGTGAAATGGAGCATGTGAGTAATTTATTTTTAATTAAAAATATTATTAATTGTTTGTGTTTAATTTAACTTTGTTTGTTTGTTTTCAGAGAGCTCGAGTGTTCAAGTGGCTGGACACCATCCATGCTTCTGCCTCGCTGATAGATTTTCCGTTTACTTTAGTCGACGAAAGGTATTCGAGTGATAACACTGGGAAGATTTTGAATCTGCGTAATCCAACTTTTTCTAATTCTAAGGATTATGAGAGGGTGCTTAACAAGTATGCTACCTTTGATTTCACATAAGTATGAATTATATGACTACTTTCCTTTTTCTATCTGTTTGTTTAGAGTTAATAGACTTTTGATATTTTTTTGTAGAGTTGGTTGGACATCATCAAGGATGAGGAATTGTACTCGATTGAGAATAACAGTCTCCAAATCTACTTGGAAGCTATAGGAGATTATTGGAACGAACAACATGGGGGTGGAAGGTAAGTTTCCTTTTACTTAACCCCAAGGGGTGGTGCTGCTGGTCACTGGGGCAAGCCGTAAACTCGGATGTCCTGAGTTCGATCCCTAGCAACCACGTTTCTCTTGGGGCCACTGGAGGTTTACCCGGCTGTTAACTTCAGGGTCTCGTGGGATTAGTCGAGGTGCGCGTAAGCTGACCCGGACGCCCGCGGATACCAAAAAAAAAAAAAAAAAAAAAAAAAGTTTCCATTTACTTATGATTTTCGTAGGCATTTATTTCTTTTTTATTTAGATTGTTGTTTCTAATTTGAGTTATTTTACGTGTCTATTCATCTTTGACACATTTGTAATAGGATTTGGGTGGCAGATGTTGCCACTAAGAAAAATTATTTAATAAATTGGAAGTTTGGGTGTTGAAGATTATAAATTTCAATCATTATGCCATTTTCTAGACATACATATTTGATTAATTGCCATTTTTTTTGGATATGCCTTAGCTTGCATAAACATTGGTTATAAGTGTTGAAGATTGATGAAAGTAAATTCATTTACCATGGTTAAAAATTGAAAGCTCAGGTGTTGAAGATTAAAAATTTCAATTTTCTAGCATACATATTTGATTAATTGCATTTTTTTTGGATGTGTCTTAGCTTGCATAAACATTGGTTATAAGTGTTGAAGAAGATTAATGAAAGTAAACTCATTTAACATGGTTAAAAATAAAAAAACCCCTTCAAAATAAAAACATGGTTAAAAATCGGAAGCTTGGGTGTTGGATATTATAAATTTCAATCATTATAAACGGATCACTAAAAATCTCATTACGTACTTGGAGGCAATGTATTCTTTTGGCATTTTATGTAGTTTCCGTTCACTATTGTGGACGAATCCTATTCAACAGACAATGCTGAATCTATTTTGAAGAGTTAGAAACGAGAATTCAAAAATTGGGATGATTATAATATGCAATTGAATAAGATGGCTGCCTATGATTTTACAAAAGTCAATTCTTTTGTTTTTTTCCCTTCTCTATTTTGTAAGAGGCTAATTTTATTTATTTATTTATTTATTTTTTTGCTGCATTGGTTGGACACTATGGATTTCGAAGAACTATACTCTGATATCAAACACAATATAGCATATGTCAAATTTAGCACAACAATAAATGCTCCATTTTTAATTACAAAAATACCATTATATATATATATTAAATGAAATAATTAATGCATTAATGGAACTTTACATTGGAACATTAAAAGAAATAATGAATACATTAATGGTAAGTGTTTACTTTTATAATTTTAATTAATAAAATAATAAAAATAGCATTTTAAATAGGATTGTGCATTGGAGCACAGTGCTAAATTGATGTGCTAAATATAGCATTTTACTCTTTTTTGTGTCAAATTTAGCATTGGAGATGGTCTCATAGTTATTTATTAGTTTACATTTGTATTCCAATAGCCTACCACAAACAATTAGACAGCCGTAGGGTTTGCTTCAAGAATTTGTTTAAATTTGATTATGGATTATCATTTTGTTGATTATGATAGTTGATTTGTTGTTCAACAAGTACGTGTTGTAGTGGGAATAGTCTTTTTCATAATATATATATAGCAGTCTTTCCATTATCAGTTCGAACCGACAAAAGATATATCAGTTCCTTGTATGTGGGCCATTGGATTTAAAAGATGCTTTGACAAGTGTATGCAGCCAAGTCACAGTATTTAAATCTAATGATCCACATATAAGGAACTGATATATCTTTTATCAGTTCGAACTGATAATAGAAAAATTGATATATATATATATTATTAATATTTTCATATTTGATTAATTAATTAACGACGTTTAAGATAAAATTTGAGTGGAATGTGTGGCATTGATTTGGATTCCAATTTGAGTTTTGAAACTTCCACTCTTTTCATTTTCCATGTATTATTTGTGTCTTTTAAGACAGTGTTTTAATGATCAATATAATTAAAATTTAGGGTTAATTGCACAAACTTACCATGTGTTTTGCCTTTGTAGCAAAATATTCAACAAATGGCCTTAATCACACAAACAACCCCTGCTGTTAGTGGTCAGACGTTAGAGTTAACGGTTGACTTGAAAATGACTAAAATGCCCTTAATGAATATTTTATTATTTATTTTATTTATTGAAAAATAATTAACAAAATCTACATTTTTTCCTTCAAACTGAAATAGTGTTTTTTTATTATCGATCCACGTTTATTTTTCGAATCTGGAAACAAAAAAAATTAATCCAAATTTTCATCAATCCAATTCCTAAAAAAAATAAATCCATCAATCCAATCGTTATTCTTCAAGAATATTTCCAGTACTTTCAGAATCCTCAAGCACTCTCAGCTTGTCACTGCTATTATCTTCTACAACCTCCTCTCTCCTTTTGTCAACAAATACACATCCCAATCACACTACACAACACTCTACCTTCAAAGCCACTCCTCCATCTCAATCCCACAGCAAAACAAAAAACAAAACCATTTTAGTTTTCAGTTAGAATATATATATATATATATATATATATATATATATATATATATATATTCACACACAAATGGATCTGAGATGGATTCAATTAGAAAAAAAAAAAAAACAGAAACATAGAAAAGCGAAATGGAGTCGCGACTCCATCTTACGCCGGTGGACGAAGCGACGTGGATCCATCAGATGCCGACGGAGGGAGCACCGTGGATCCATCAGACGCCAGCAGAGGGAGCGCCGCTCCACCTGGAACAGAGCAGGGGGTTCGTCGGCTCCATCTGAGATGAAGTCGCGCTCAATAGCCGACTCCAATCTTCTTCCTCACCCAAAACAAAAACCATTTTTTATGGAGTAGTTCTCCATCAGATCTGGAGCGCCGCTCCATCTGATGGAGTAGATCCATCAGAGATGGGATGAAATTTAATTAAGGGTTTTTTTTTTTTTTTTTTTTTTTTTTTTTTTTGGGGGTTGGGGGGGGGGGGGTTGAATTATGATTATAGACAAATATGGGTTCTTTTTATCATTCTTTTGGGGGTAGATATGTAATTATATAAAGTATTGAGATTATTTTTTAATTTTAGTTTTATTTGATTTGTAAAATGACTATATTACCCTTAAGCATTAAAGTCAACCGTTAAATCTAACGTTTGACCACTAACAGCAGGGGTTGTTTGTGTGATTAAGGCCATTAGTTGAATATTTTGCTACAAAGACAAAACATATGGTAAGTTTGTGCAACTAACCCTAAAATTTAAAGCTAGAAAATCAAATGAATCTAAAATCATATATATGGAAATGAATATATAGCATTTAAATCCAAAGCTTCCTCACGGCGACACGTGGCGCTGTGAAAGTATATTATTATTATTATTAGGGCAATTACCAAATTGGTCCTGGACTTTTTTCTTTATTCCAAGTTGTTTGCGACTTTTACAAAAGTGATCAAATTGGTCCCTAACTTTTTAAATTGTACCAATTTTATCCCTCAATTAACTTTCTGTTAGTCAAACCTAACAGTCAATGGTATTTTAGTCGGGCAATTACCAAATTGGTCCTGGACTTTTTTCTTTATTCCAAGTAGTTTGCGACTTTTACAAAAGTGACCAAATTGGTCCCTAACGTTTTTATGGAGTACCATTTGAGTCCCTAACTTTTAAGAAACAACCAAAAACATCCCTTATCATTAACTTCGGTTATTTATACCATTACGTTGATTATGGTTTACTTTTAAAAGACTAAAGTACCCCTCAAAACTCTAAAGTTAAAAATGTTTAAATAAAAATAAAATAATTATTTAAACAAGCATGTAATGAAAACAAAACAAAATAAATTATCTGTAACTCTCTCATTGATTCGAAAAACAATCCATATCTTTTCAATTTTTCATCGATACAAAACCCAAAAAATTATACAGATTCAAAAATTATACAGGTTTCTATAAATTTTTTTTATCAATATTGAACCCAAAAAATGACTCATTTTCAAGAACTTGAACCAGACAATGATGGAGTCATGGAGATGCCTTCAGTATATAAGCATTAGAGACCCATTTTTGAGAGAATAACCCTATTGACTCCGAGCCAAACCAGAAAACATGTCATCCACGAAGCTACCCTAGATCTCCCCCAATCTCTGTCTAGTGTTCTCCATCAGAGATATGAGATTTCTAATTCTTGAGGCACTGGCCGATTCTGGATTTGCCAACTTTTGATTTTTTTTAAGGGGTCAGATTGTTGGTAGTAAGTGTTTCCAAGTTCGGTAGTGATTTTTGAATCAATGAGAGAGTTGCAGATAATTTATTTTATTTTATTTTTATTACATTCTTGTTTAAATAATTATTTTATTTTTATTTAAACATTTTTAACTTTAGAGTTTTGAGGGGTACTTTAGTCTTTTAAAAGTAAACCATAGTCAAAGTAATGGTATAAATAACTGAGGTTAATGATAAAGGATGTTTTTGGTTGTATCTTAAAAGTTAGGGACTCAAATGGTACTCCATAAAAACGTTAGGGACCAATTTGGTCACTTTTGTAAAAGTCGCAAACTACTTGGAATAAAGAAAAAAGTCCAGGACCAATTTGGTAATTGCCCAACTAAAATACCATTGACTGTTAGGTTTGACTAACAGAAACTTAATTGAGGGATGAAATTGGTACAATTTAAAAAGTTATGGACCAATTTGGTCACTTTTGTAAAAGTCGCAAACAACTTAGAATAAAGAAAAAAGTCCAGGACCAATTTGGTAATTGCCCTTATTATTATTATTATAATTATTATAATATAGTCTTTCTACTGTCAGTTTGTCCTGATATAAAATATATCAGGACGAAGAATGTGAACCGTTAGTATGCACTTGTCAAAACTTCACCATAATCTATGATCCACATTCTTCTTCCTGATATATTTTATATCAGGACGAACTAACAATAGAAAAATTGTATATCAGTCTTTCTATTGTCAGTTCGTCCTGATATAAAATATATCAGAATGAAGAATGTGAACCATAGATTATGGAGAAGTTTTGACAAATGCATACACTTTGAGTCAAAGTATGTAAATCTAATGGTCCATATTCTTCGTCTTAATATATTTTATATCAGGACGAATTAACAATAGAAAAATTGTATATATAATTTGATTGATTAATTAACGACTTTTAAGATAAAATTTGAGTGGAATGTGGCATTGATTTGGAGTCCAATTTGAGTTTTGAAACTTCCATGCTTTTCATTTTCCATGTATTATTTGTGTCTTTTAAGATAGTGTTTTAATGATCAATATAATTAGAATTTAAAGGTAGAAAATCAAATGAATCTAAAATCATATATATGGAAATGAATATAGATTGCACACCCTCTTTTTCAGTTTGGTATCAGAGCCTAGTTACCTTTAAATTTAATATTTTGCTTGTGTTAGTAGTTACAAAAAGGCAGACTTCTAATTACAACATCTAAGTTTTCACAAATATTTTAAACAACAGCTTAAATTACATGCTATATTTGTTAACTTTGTATCTCTTGTCAATTTTTGCTTTGTATTTACTATCATTGTATGATTTTAGTTTCAGTAATTTATTGTGGTGTGTAGTAGCAAACGTAATATATTTTGTTTATTGGTATAAGATTTTAGATAAGCTTAAAGATATAAGTTTTAGATAAGATAAAGTTACTATTGTACTTATTGTCTTACTATTGTACACTTTTGTTCTTTAGTTATTTTGTTACTTCTTAACTTTAGTAGATATGAATTGCTTTCTTCCGTAACATGTGCTATTATTAAAGTTATAATTAAAATAAGCTAGTATAAATATTCATTCAAATTGTCTTTATTTAGTTTAGACAAAATTAGATTTTAATTCTTAATGAATAGAGAAGTACCTATAAGTCAACGAAAGGAGTGGTTCAGAGAAACTCTTAACTTAGAACAAAGAATAATAAACGTAAATAAAAGGAGACTAAAAAGAGCTAAAAGCGAAGAAGCAAAACAAGCTATCCTAGATAGAATAGAAGAAGTTAAAATTCAAGAAAATCGTTGGAAGATACATCTAGAAGCCCTGTGTAGCAAAGGAACCCTTTAATCTAGCTCAATAAAAAGCTTTAACAGAGTACTTGAATTCAAAAAGCTGTAACGAAAGTTGCAGAAAGTTTTAATGTATTTAAACTACTGCTTTCTTAATATTTATTTTTATGGACCTTTAGATCATTTTAGTGCATATTTAAGGAAGTTGAACTTTCACGAAGCAGAACTAATTTTTAATTACTTATTAATAAAAAATAGAGAACCATTTAGAGAAACACTTATTTTAGAAAAATTAATTTTAGCTAGAAGAAATATCATAAATTTAATAGAATTAAATATCACAAAGCTCAAGGCAGATAACAGAAGAATTTTACCTTACATATGAACTTTAAGAGATTAGAATATTTAGATCTCGAAATAGCCGGATTGAGAAAAACAAAGGTAAATCTACAAAACAATATAAAAATTAATTGTAACATAGAGCACTTAGATAACCAGTATAAGCATATACCACACACTAGTAATAGTCAACAAAATTTCATCGTAGACTTAATAATTAATTTAGGTCAAAGTTTGGAAGAAAATATAGATAAGACTAATAAAAACATCACGGATTTAGCAAGTTTCTTTGAAAATAGTAAGATCAATACTTTAAGAAAAAATTTAGATTATATAAAAGAATTAATAGGAGACTTTAATAATACTATAAAAAGATTTCCCAGTAAAAAGGAAATATTTGAATTAACTAATTTAATAGAACAAAAAACTCCTAAACCTGTAGAATTAGAAATAAAAAGTCTAGTTACTAGCCTCAGCTTAGAAATAGAAAATATAAAGCAGACTCAGCAAGAATTAAGATCACAGATAAAAAGACTTACTGAATGAACCAATTAGAAAAAATCCTTAACGAATTAACAATAGAAGCTCCCAATAATTTACCAATAAGCATAAGTGATAAAGTTTTCAACTTAGAAAGTAATACAGTCACCCAAGGACAGTGTAATACCATAATAAAGCTATTAATTAAAGCTTTAGAGCGAATAGAAGAATTAGAAAATAATATTAATAAAATTATCCATAACCAAGTAGATCCAAACCATATAGCTTGGTTAGCCAACAGAATAAATCTACTAGAAAATAAGCAAGAAGCTCAAGCTTCTCCTAGCCAACCAAAAGTAGAAATTCAAGATATTTTAGGTCCAAAAGTTAATCTCTTTAACAAAAATGGAACTAACAAGATCATCTAGCCTAAGATTACCAGTAGCTAGTAGAGTTAGAAATATCCTAAATTATAGTAATAAAGGAAAAGAAATAATCGAAAAAACAGAAGATTTAATCCAAGAGGAAGATGTTAATAAAATGCTTGAAGTAGGATTTAGACAAGTTCAGAAAAAGAATCTATATCAAGAAGGAATATTAGATAGCTTTAAAAGCAGCTTGTATGTATATAAAGATGAATTTACAATTGGAGTAGTTAATAAAAGAGAAGAAATTACATTAATAAGCCCTCAAAGTGCTAAAGAAATAAAGAAAAATGGATACTCAGCTATACATTTAGGTGTAGTAATTATTGGAATACTCAGCCAGACTAGAGCTGGATTAGACACTAAAGCCCATTTGTATCTTTATGATGATAGATTTAACGATCATGAACAAGCTCAGCTAGCAACCGCTGAAGTAGATCTCAGAAATAAAGTAGCCGTAGTAGGATGTCTCCCTGACATAGACATAGACATAAAAGAATTTTGTAGTAAGATAAAATTAAGCATACAAACAAAAGGTTTTAACATGGATGCAGAATATAAAAATTTAAGAATAAAACTATTTGTTTTAGGAAGATGTTATAATAAATACCATAAAAAGTTCAAGTTCATTAACAAAAGCATAGTTGAACATTTTCATAGTGAATATGTACAAATGCAAGTCCCTAAAAGACTTAATAAAAGCGAATTACAGGGATTAGAATGGAAATTACCAGAATTAAAAACCCAGTTAGTAGAATTACCAGAAAGTAGTAAGATTTATACTGATAACAAAGACCAAACGTTCCAAAGATTTAGTAATTACAAAAACCAAGGTAATATATCTATAACTGAAGATGATTCTGAAGACGAAATCAATATGTTAAGATTCGAACAACCCATAGATAGAGTTAAAACCCTAAATACTAATAAAGAACACATAATAGATTTAATTTTTAATAATCCTAATAATTACCTAAACGAAGAAGTATTCGAAGAACTTTGCACTAATATAGAACTCGACGACAAAGATGTAGATAGTATTTTATTAGAAAAATTAGATTTTAAAAATCTAAGAAATAACTTAGTACATATAATATATCTAGAGGAAGAAATATTTGTAGGTGAGGAAGAAAAACCTAGAACTTTAGAAACAGGTAGTGGAAGTGGAACAAATGTCCCAGATACAGAAGGATTTCCTAAACCCAGAATAGATGAATATTTAGAAAATAGAGGAATAAAAGATACAAAGGAACAATATAGAGATATAAAAGACACAGAAAGAGTTTATAGAGCTAAAACTAAATTAGAAAGCTGGCGAAAAGAACCAGAAGCAAAAGATATACTAATTTTGAGCCTACAAGGACATAGGCCTAGTGAATGGAAGAAAATATTTAGTAAATGGGAAGGAAATTTAATTAGACATGCTATGGAAGCATTAAATAATATAATAGATTATAAATATAAGTTAGTTTATTTAGAAAGCACATTAGGATATAATGAAAAACAAATTTATTTAGGATGGAGAGAATACATGAAAAAGGATGATGTAAAGAAAGTAGAATTAGATGAATTTGAAATAAACATAACAGTCTGAAGTTTTATAGACGCAATTAGAAAATGTGTCCTAGGATCTTCAATGGAAGAAGTAGATGGTGTCCAAAAACAGATTAGAGCTATAAGAAGTTTAGAACAACTAAAAATATGTGATTTACACTATTTTGATTACTATGTAGATATCTTCTATAAATATTGGAGTCAAATAGGAAGACCTTATGATGAAGAACTATTAATGAAATTTGTAACAAAGTTACCTGGAAAGATAGGAGAAAAACTTTATAAAGATCTAACTGAATGGTTTAAAAGTAGAAAAGAATAAGGATTATTTTGGCAAATTTCTTTAATACCAGCAGTAGAATTTGTTAGACAAAGAATTAGAGATTTATGTGATGAAGAAAAACTTAGAAGACAAGCACAACAACAATTTAGTAGAATGTGTGTAGACTTGTATGAAGTACCTACATTAGGTTGTGGAAAAAAGTACAGGCATAAATATGATAGAAACAAAACCAGAAAAATTAAAAAATACAAGAAAGATAAGTATAAAAAACCTTATAAACCCTATAAAAGAAAATATTATAATTATGCTAATAATAAGCAAAAAATCCAAAAAGCTTTTAAACAAGGAAAAAGAATTTTTAGAAAGAAAAATCACAAAGATTGTAAATGTTATTTATGTGGAAAAATGGGACATATCAAACCTAATTGTCCTGAAGCTAAGAATAATAAAGTAACTACGTTATAAATAGAAGACTATTTCGAAGACCTAGAAGAAATATTCAATATAGAAGAATTACTTGATGAAGATATTATAGTCATATTAAACGACGAAGATCATGAAGAAAATGAAGCATTAATGTTAGAAGAAGACGATGAGTCTAGTTTAGAATCAGGACCTGAAGAACAATTTGAAAATGATACATCAGGAACAGAAGATAGTATTAATATGTTAGAAGAAGTAGTTTCTTTTTTAGGAAAAAATTGCAAGGAATGCAGTAAAGAATTCTATAAAGGTTATAAAAAGGAAGAATTATATTATTGTAACAAATGCATAGAAAGAGAAGAAGTAAACCGAGCAGGAAGCGAACTCATATTAATAGATGTCGAAATTCTTTATAAATCCAAAAGAATCTGCACTAAAGCTATGATAGATACAGGTGCAAATAAGTGTATTATACATGAAAGTTTAGCTCCAGAAGAGTTTCGAACTAAGTTAGGAACAGAAGTAGGATTAAGACAGTTTAATGGATCATTATTACCAATAACTGACTGTATAATTAATATACCAATTAGGATTAATGGAGAAGTACATAACCTGCCCCAGACTTTAGTATCTAAACAGGTAAGTAACTATAAGTTCATTTTAGGATTAAATTTTATATTAGGAAATAATGGAAGCATGTTAATAACGCCAAATGGTGTGAATTTCTTTAAAAAATCCACCTTTATACAACCAAAGTTGGAAACTAATAACCTTCCTTATATAAAGAAAATAAATAATATAGAAAAACCAGTAAATATAGAATATTTTGATTATTTACTCGAAGATTCAATAGTAAATCTAGAATTAGAATCTGATCAAGTTTTAAGTTATGAAGAAATAGACGAATATCTAATAGAAAGTTATACTGAAGATCTTTGTATAGTCTCTAGAATAGAGTCTAACCAAGAGAACCCAGAAGAAAAAAGTTGGCCAATAGATGTAAAAAATAAAATAGAAGCTTTAGAAAGAACAAAAATTATTGGTGATAACCCACAAAATGAAAACTCTACAGAAATATATAAGTTAGAAATAATAAATCCAGACATTACTATAATAACTCAAGATTTAGCCTATAGTTTAGAAGACAGAAAAGAATGCAATATGCATATTAAAGAACTCTTTGAACTAGGAGTAATAAGATAAAGCACCAGTAGACATAGAAGCCCAGCTTTTATCGTTAGCAACCATAGTGAGCAAAAAAGAGGAAAAAGTAGAATGGTCATTAATTATAAAAGATTAAATGATAATACTCTAAGAAATAGCTATAAGCTTCCCAACAAAGACGAATTAGTAATTGTATACAAAAAGCAACATGGTTCTCCAAATTTGATTGTAAAAGCGGTTTTTGGCAAATAAAACTAGATAAAGAATCTATCCCTTGGACAGCTTTTAGTTGTTCAGAAGGACATTTTGAGTGGCTTGTAATGCCATTTGGATTAAAAAATGCACCTCAAGTATTTCAAGCTAGGATGGATAGAATTTTTAAACAGTTTTCCAGTTTTTGTATAGTCTATATAGATGATATTCTTGTTTTTAGTAATAATAGGTATATTCACACAGCACATGTCCATAAAGTCCTTGATTTATGTAAAGTTAATAATATAATACTTTCTAAAAAGAAAATTGAATTATTTAAAAACAAAATTGATTTCTTAGGACTAAAAATAGATAAAGGAAAAGTAGAACTCCAGCCGCATATAACCACTAAAATATTGAATTTCCCTGATAAGATAGAAGAGACCAAAGAGCTACAAAAGTTTTTAGGATTATTAAATTATGGTAGAAAGTTTATACCTAATCTAAGCATCTTAGTCATGCCACTTTATAATAAACTTAGCAAAAATGGTCAAAGATATTTTAATAATGAAGATATAAAATTAATCCGAAAGATAAAAGAAATAGTAAAAAATTTAGGACCAATAGCTCTCCCAATTGATAGCTATTATAAAATAATTCAAACAGATGCTAGTAGTATAGGATGGGCTGGAATTCTCATTCAAAAACCTAGTAAAGGAAGCCCTAAAGATACTGAAGAAATAGCGATGTATTCCAGCGGCAAGTTTACAGAACCTGAGAGTCGAAAATCAAGTACTGAATTAGAACTATTAGGTATAATAAATACTCTGAATAATTTTCATATATATATACAAAATGAATCCTTTACTATTAGGACGGATTGTAATAATATAGTAGAATTTTATAAAAAAGTACAAAAGAAAAATTTTGAAAAGAAAAATTCATTCATAAGTAAAAGATGAATAAGTTTCTTAGAAACATTAACTGGTAGAGGATATAAAGCAGAATTTGAACATATTAGTGGAAAGGATAATACTATAGCTGATATATTATCTAGACTAATAAATATTTAATTTTTGAATGCAGGAAATATGGCTGGAAGTTCAAAGAATCTTCAAAAAAGCCTTACTTTCCCAACTCAAAGCAGTAGTGCAAAAAAGCTTAACATAGGACCTTTTACAATAAACAATAACCCTGGAATCTCTTTTCAACCTCTAAATCAACTAAAAGATAAGCTTACTGAACCTCAACAAGCTTTGCTCAATAATATTTGGTTTTTTAGAAATGATAATAAAGGATTTTTAAATTCTCTAAATGTTTTAAGCCAATACTTTGTAGAAAATAACAAGTTTTCATGTTATGTAGTTTATAAAGGAAGAAAGGTTGGAATTTATTCAACATGGCAAGAGACTTCTATGTATGTTGAAGATTTTCCAAATCCTAGTTTTAAAGGTTTTTACTCATTGGAAGAAGCCACTAGATCTTTAAATATGTTTTTACAAAACCAAGATGGCTTTGAACCAATTTTAGAGTTTAATGGAATTATTTATGATCGTAACCAAGTGATTAGCTTCATGAATCATTTTAAAACTATAAATGAAGCAAATCATAGAATATCAGAAGAGCTAGAAAGCTGTAAAAAGAATATGTATGATCTTTTAGAAAAGATCCAAGATGAAAATACAGCACTAAAGAAAAAATTAGAAGAAGCTGAACAGCTAGCGGATCAACTCCGAAGAATTAGCATAACAAGCCAAAAGAATAGTACAGAAGCTGACGAGGAGGCAAATTCTGTAGAAAAGCCCCTTGACATTATAAATATTACCCTAATGAGGGATCAAGCTAAAAATCTTCTTAAAGCAGTAGAAAAGCTTCCTGTAGATATAAAGCAAAATATTTTTGGTATAGCACAAAATATACATTTAAAACGTTTTCTCAAAATCCAAAAGTTTTTAGCCATAGGTGTAGGATTACCTGAGGGTATGACTACATGGTTACAAGAGAAAAAAGTTAATAACCAAGTTGTTTTTAAATTTGTTTCGGTACAAATAAATTTAAATATTTTTCCTTTAGAATTTGAAATCCCTGATTTTGCCGATAAAGTTAGTATTGAAGAACTATTTAGTTATGGTATTATTGACGGGATTCATGCAACAAACATTTTAAAAATCTCTTTTCTTCCTAAAAAGCTTCAACAATCTATCAGGATGTTTGGAGGAAAGCATGGTTTTTGTTTGGACATTGACTCAGTTCCCTGTGAATGGATTGTCAACCAGCCTTATCGGTTGTCAAACTATTTACCAGCTTATCACTTCATAGTGATAGTGCCATACAATTTCCCTGTTGAATTTTTACGAGAAGATTATCCTCATGATTATGGTCAAGACATATGTCTTGAACATCTTCAACGATACAGAGCCCAGAAATATTTCACTTGTGTAAATTCATCCAGGCCAAAGTTGATAGGACAGACTCCTCACATGTCAATCTTCATAAGGAGTCACGAGGTCATGTCTAAGTACCCTATTCCATGGATATTTCTTAGCCCAGAGACAGATGACTACCTAAGAGAAATCCAGGAAGAGGAGGAAGACCGGATAAGAGAATTTCTCACTGAAGAAGAAATAGATGAACAGTTCGATGATGAAGCCTACCATAATTTAGACACTTAAGCAGGAGCTAGTACAACAAAGTGTCGGTAGAAAAAGACAAAGATAGTTCAAAGCAAGATAAGAAGATAAGATCGAGTCCGAAGGAGTCCGAAGATAAGATCGAATCTAAGTCAGAAGATAAGAAGATAGAAGACAAAGTCAGAAGACAGAAAGATCGAATCTAAGTCAGAAGATAAGAAGATAGAAGACAAAGTCAGAAGACAGAAGACAAAATGATAAGATCGACAAATTTGAAGATAAGACTGACAACATGAACAGCAAAAGCAGTTATCGATATGTTCAATTGTCAGATTTACTTTTTGTAAAATATTAATAGTTGGCCGTATGTTTTGGCCTTTTCTTTGTAAATTTTTGTATAAATTAAGTGTTGCTCTCATTTGCAAAACACGAGCAAATCTAGAGCTTTCAAACACACTCTCACTCCCTCTTGTAATATTTTCAATCTCATCACTAGCAATCAATAAAGCTGTGAATATTTTCAAGTAAGGTTTTTATCTCTCTACTTTATACCCACTTTTTAGTTTTTATTTAACTGTTTCAACACTAGGAAGTCTTGCCAGGTTAACGAAAGCATAAGAAAAGTATTAAATTTCTAGAGTAACTCGGTCCTAATATAGATTTGAAAAAATTGTTTTGCAACTCTTAAAAGAACTCTTTCTATAAATGCACTTAGTAGAGATCCTGTTTTTATGGAAACAAAATTTTATGATTTTCTGGAAAACCTCCTAGGTGGTCTACATGGGTAAGACCTGTTTGAAAAGGCAGTCGTAGACTTTAGGGGAATTTTGAAAATCCGTTTTATTTAAATGGAAACCATGGGATCTTGAAAGGCCTGTCTGAGTTTCTCTATAGATTGCACACCCTCTTTTTCAGTTTGGTATCAGAGCCTAGTTACCTTTAAATTTAATATTTTGCTTGTGTTAGTAGTTACAGAAAGGCAGACTTCTAATTACAACATCTAAGTTTTCACAAATATTTTAAACAACAGCTTAAATTACATGCTATATTTGTTAACTTTGTATCTCTTGTCAATTTTTGCTTTGTATTTACTATCATTGTATGATTTTAGTTTCAGTAATTTATTGTGGTGTGTAGTAGCAAACGTAATATATTTTGTTTGTTGGTATAAGATTTTAGATAAGCTTAAAGATATAAGTTTTAGATAAGATAAAGTTACTATTGTACTTATTGTCTTACTATTGTACCCTTTTGTTCTTTAGTTATTTTAGTACTTCTTAACTTTAGTAGTATTTACCTATATGAATTGCTTTCTTCCGTAACATGTGCTATTATTAAAGTTATAATTAAAATAAGCTAGTATAAATATTCATTCAAATTGTCTTTATTTAGTTTAGACAAAATTAGATTTTAATTCTTAATGAATAGAGAAGTACCTATAAGTCAACGAAAGGAGTGGTTCAGAGAAACTCTTAACTTAGAACAAAGAATAATAAACGTAAATAAAAGGAGACTAAAAAGAGCTAAAAGCGAAGAAGCAAAACAAGCTATCCTAGATAGAATAGAAGAAGTTAAAATTCAAGAAAATCGTTGGAAGATACATCTAGAAGCCCTGTGTAGCAAAGGAACCCTTTAATCTAGCTCAATAAAAAGCTTTAACAGAGTACTTGAATTCAAAAAGCTGTAACGAAAGTTGCAGAAAGTTTTAATGTATTTAAACTACTGCTTTCTTAATATTTATTTTTATGGACCTTTAGATCATTTTAGTGCATATTTAAGGAAGTTGAACTTTCACGAAGCAGAACTAATTTTTAATTACTTATTAATAAAAAACAGAGAACCATTTAGAGAAACACTTATTTTAGAAAAATTAATTTTAGCTAGAAGAAATATCATAAATTTAATAGAATTAAATATCACAAAGCTCAAGGCAGATAACAGAAGAATTTTACCTTACATATGAACTTTAAGAGATTAGAATATTTAGATCTCAAAATAGCCGGATTGAGAAAAACAAAGGTAAATCTACAAAACAATATAAAAATTAATTGTAACATAGAGCACTTAGATAACCAGTATAAGCATATACCACACACTAGTAATAGTCAACAAAATTTCATCGTAGACTTAATAATTAATTTAGGTCAAAGTTTGGAAGAAAATATAGATAAGACTAATAAAAACATCACAGATTTAGCAAGTTTCTTTGAAAATAGTAAGATCAATACTTTAAGAAAAAATTTAGATTATATAAAAGAATTAAATATTAATAGTTGGCCGTATGTTTTGGCTTTTTCCTTGTAAATTTTTGTATAAATTAAGTGTTGCTCTCATTTGCAAAACACGAGCAAATCTAGAGCTTTCAAACACACTATTAATGGAGAAGTACATAACCTGCCCCAGACTTTAGTATCTAAACAGGTAAGTAACTATAAGTTCATTTTAGGATTAAATTTTATATTAGGAAATAATGGAAGCATGTTAATAACGCCAAATGGTGTGAATTTCTTTAAAAAATCCACCTTTATACAACCAAAGTTGGAAACTAATAACCTTCCTTATATAAAGAAAATAAATAATATAGAAAAACCAGTAAATATAGAATATTTTGATTATTTACTCGAAGATTCAACAGTAAATCTAGAATTAGAATCTGATCAAGTTTTCATCGCTATTTCTTCAGTATCTTTAGGGCTTCCTTTACTAGGTTTTTGAATGAGAATTCCAGCCCATCCTATACTACTAGCATCTGTTTGAATTATTTTATAATAGCTATCAATTGGGAGAGCTATTGGTCCTAAATTTTTTACTATTTCTTTTATCTTTCGGATTAATTTTATATCTTCATTATTAAAATATCTTTGACCATTTTTGCTAAGTTTATTATAAAGTGGCCTGACTAAGATGCTTAGATTAGGTATAAACTTTCTACCATAATTTAATAATCCTAAAAACTTTTGTAGCTCTTTGGTCTCTTCTATCTTATCAGGGAAATTCAATATTTTAGTGGTTATATGCGGTTGGAGTTCTACTTTTCCTTTATCTATTTTTAGTCCTAAGAAATCAATTTTGTTTTTAAATAATTCAATTTTCTTTTTAGAAAGTATTATATTATTAACTTTACATAAATCAAGGACTTTATGGACATGTGCTGTGTGAATATACCTATTATTACTAAAAACAAGAATATCATCTATATAGACTATACAAAAACTGGAAAACTGTTTAAAAATTCTATCCATCCTAGCTTGAAATACTTGAGGTGCATTTTTTAATCCAAATGGCATTACAAGCCACTCAAAATGTCATTCTGAACAACTAAAAGCTGTCCAAGGGATAGATTCTTTATCTAGTTTTATTTGCCAAAAACCGCTTTTACAATCAAATTTGGAGAACCATGTTGCTTTTTGTATACAATTTACTAATTCGTCTTTGTTGGGAAGCTTATAGCTATTTCTTAGAGTATTATCATTTAATCTTTTATAATTAATGACCATTCTACTTTTTCCTCTTTTTTGCTCACTATGGTTGCTAACGATAAAAGCTGGGCTTCTATGTCTACTGGTGCTTTATCTTATTACTCCTAGTTCAAAGAGTTCTTTAATATGCATATTGCATTCTTTTCTGTCTTCTAAACTATAGGCTAAATCTTGAGTTATTATAGTAATGTCTGGATTTATTATTTCTAACTTATATATTTCTGTAGAGTTTTCATTTTGTGGGTTATCACCAATAATTTTTGTTCTTTCTAAAGCTTCTATTTTATTTTTTACATCTATTGGCCAACTTTTTTCTTCTGGGTTCTCTTGGTTAGACTCTATTCTAGAGACTATACAAAGATCTTCAGTATAACTTTCCTAGCTGTTCAGCTTCTTCTAATTTTTTCTTTAGTGATGTATTTTCATCTTGGATCTTTTCTAAAAGATCATACATATTCTTTTTACAGCTTTCTAGCTCTTCTGATATTCTATGATTTGCTTCATTTATAGTTTTAAAATGATTCATGAAGCTAATCACTTGGTTACGATCATAAATAATTCCATTAAACTCTAAAATTGGTTCAAAGCCATCTTGGTTTTGTAAAAACATATTTAAAGATCTAGTGGCTTCTTCCAATGAGTAAAAACCTTTAAAACTAGGATTTGGAAAATCTTCAACATACATAGAAGTCTCTTGCCATGTTAATAAATTCCAACCTTTCTTCCTTTATAAACTACATAACATGAAAACTTGTTATTTTCTACAAAGTATTGGCTTAAAACATTTAGAGAATTTAAAAATCCTTTATTATCATTTCTAAAAAACCAAATATTATTGAGCAAAGCTTGTTGAGGTTCAGTAAGCTTATCTTTTAGTTGATTTAGAGGTTGAAAAGAGATTCCAGGGTTATTGTTTATTGTAAAAGGTCCTATGTTAAGCTTTTTTGCACTACTGCTTTGAGTTGGGAAAGTAAGGCTTTTTTGAACAAGTCCTTAACTGGCAATCTCATAATGCTAGAGCTCAGAACAGAGTTCTTAACTCTATTGATCAGAAGATTGATCGTGTTACACGACATGTTTCTCAACATGATCACCATCTCCAAAGTCTTGATGCCTCCTTCAGAGATTTGGCCTCTGACCTTCAATCGAGAATAGCAAAGCTTCATGCTGATCTTCACAGATATATTTCTCATGGATATTCTGGCCCAGACTTTGACACAAAAGAAAGAGAAATCAAGCAACTTAAAGAACAGCTTGAACAGCTGACCAGAGATCATTCTCACAAACCAAAACCTTACTCTCATCACTCACAATCACTGTTTTTCCCTGTATCTCCTACACATTCACCCCCTTCCAGATCTGATGATTTTTCCAGTCACTTTAAATCCACTGGTGAATTGTTCCGGAAATATCCCGTCCTCTCTTCCCCTCAAGCAAAACCTAAAACCAGGTCTCCTTCGAAGCAGAAAGACAAGCACGCTGCTTCCAGTTCATACGACCCAGTTCTATTTGCTTCTAAGACGTTTTCCTCCTCCTCCAAGTCTGATTCAACATCCTCTTCTGAAGACGTCTCCTCCCAGTCGTCACAGACTTCCTGTCCTTCATCCTGGCTGGATACTGCTGCCTCTTCTCCTCCTGCTCATGCAGACCTTACTCAAGTTTTCATGGCATCTCGCACAGATCCTCAGCCCTCAACAAGAACCTATGAGTCTCCCGATGAGACTGCCTCCTCCACTCCTGCTCCCTTTGTCGAAGAACCTCCAGAACATGTTCCTGGCCGTTCTCCTGCTAAACCTACCAATGGCCCTTGGTTTACTCTTGATGACACTTCTCCTGGTTCCTGGAGAAAAAGGGTTTCAGAGATGAGCGCATGGCTTGACCTACAACTGGCAAAGTCTGAACAGAACCTTGAAACGATTCTACGTGAGTTTGTCTCTCGTTTTACTGGTTCTCTCAGAGATTGGTACCAAGCTCTTGGTGAATACAGACAACTCCAATTTGTCAGAGTCCCCTTAGCCTCTCAAGCCATGGGATACATATTCAGAGAATTCCTTGGTGATCCTGACCATCTCTATAAACAGGCTCGACAAGAATTCTTTGACATGCGTTGCTGCTCTCTCAAAAGAAATGACATTATGTTCCATTACAAGCGGATGTCTCAAAGATATCATACCCTTGGTGGAATTAATGATCATAGTCTTAAACAAGTCTATGTCAACTCCCTTCCAGATGACCTTCAAGATGAGATACAACGAAAAATAGACACCTCAGGACGATCTCTCAATGATACATCCTTAGGTGAACTCCACATGTATGCTCTCAGCTCTCTGGATAAACTCTGTGCCACTCAAAGATTCTTCTCCAAGATGCTCACAGAAGGCAAACACCTGCAGTCCCAATGCCGTCAACCTTCTCTTCAAATTAAGTGCAAATCCTTGGGCTCTTGCACCTGCAACACGAAGAAGAAGAATCATTTCAAACGTTTCCAAAACAAGAAAGGCAGGACTAAACGATTCAAGTTCTTCCGCAAGAAAGCACAGCGCGGTTGGAATAAATCCCAACGCTGCTACATTTGCGGCAAATCCGGACATTATGCTAAGAAATGTCCCAACAAAAAGGCAAAGTCCGCCAGATTAGTTCAGCAGTTGAAAGATATTGTTGATGAAGTTCCATCCGATGCAGACATTGAATCCATCTTCTCTGAACAAGATCAGGCAGATTCCTCCACGACCTTTGTTCTTCAAGAAGATCTTTCTGATTCGGAATATTCTGGCTCCTCTGACTACAGTTCTATCCCAGAATCCTATCAGGCTACTCAGCTTGATTCTCATTCCGGTCCCCAAGCTCCGGTTCGCATTCTACCTGACAAGTACTCCAAACCTGTTGATGTCATCGCTTATTTTGACACAGGTTCTCATACTACAATGATGAACCCAAAGGTCCTTCCTCCAGAATTTTGGAAATCCCAGGTTCGGCATTTTCGGGCCGCTGATGGAAAAGTTTTTTCTACTAATCTGATTTCCAGGAAAAAGATTGGTATTCAGTTTTTCCCATCCTTTACTTTTTGGGTCCAAGTCGTCGGCATTCCTCTTCCAGACAAAGATATCCTCATCGGTTGGGATGTTTTTCGCCAATGTTACTCTCTTCGGATTCTCCCTACTGGCATTCGATACAAAAAGCATTTCAAAGCTTTTTCTGACATTCCGAGGATTTTCCCTCTCTCAGAAATCCAAGCCCCTTTTGAATATATTCAACAGAAATTGCTCCTGCTTTGTGCTGACAATCATGCCACTTTCTCTCATCCTTCTCCTCTGTGGAAGAATCCAGATTTCTTTATCAAGCTTCCCTTTAAGCTTAATGAAGATACTAATCCTACCAAGGCTACCCACTCAGGCATGTCTCCCTCAGATCTCAAGCTCGCTAATGAAGAATGCAATGAGCTACTTCGTCAAGGTCTGATCGAACATACCTCTTCTCCCTGGGCGTGCCAAGCCTTTTACGTTGAAAAACGCACTGAATTGCTCAGAGGAAAAAAGAGATTAATCGTGGATTATAAGCCTCTCAACCTCTTTCTCAGAGATGATAAGTTTCCTGTTCCCAGACCAAATGTCTTATTCTCTCAACTTCTAGGTGCTACGATCTTCTCTAAATTTGACCTCAAAGGTGCTTTTTGGCAAATTGGTATTCATCCAGATGAAAGATATAAGACAGCGTTCTGTCTTCCTAATGCTCAATACCAATGGACTGTTCTCCCTTTTGGTTTAAAGACTGCTCCATCCCTTTTCCAAAAGGCTGTTACCAGGATTTTTCATCCTCTCTTACACTCTGCACTCGTCTACATTGATGATATCCTCCTATTCTCTCCAGATGATACCTCTCACAATCTCCTTCTCCAACAGTTCCATGACATTGTTCATCACTATGGTATCATGCTCTCTGAAAAGAAAAGCATAGTTGGGAAATCTGAAATTGAATTTCTTGGAATGCACATTTCCAACGGCCAATACCGTCATAGTCCTCATTTGGCTGTCCGATTGTTGGACTTCCCCGATTCTGATCTCAGTGTGAAACAAGTTCAACAGTTTCTCGGAATCGTTAACTATGTCAGAGATTTCATTCCACATGTCAGTCATTACACCTCAGTTCTTTCTACGCTCCTCAAGAAGCGTTCTCCTCCCTGGAGTTCCTCCCACACTGAGGCCGTCATCAACTTAAAGAAGATCACTCAATCTCCTCCTGCCCTCGTCATCCCTTCTTCGGGCCAGCTCATCCTCCAGACTGATGCCAGTGATATTTTCTGGGGAGCCGTTCTCATTGAAGGTCGAGACGGTCAACGAAGATACTGTGGTCATGCTAGTGGAAAATTCAAAGATGCCCAACAGCATTATCACACTATCTATAAAGAGATTCTTACTGTTAAATACGGAATCCAAAAGCTGGATTTTCACCTCAGGACAAGAAACTTTATTGTTGAAATGGACAACTCATCTTTTCCAAAGATCCTCGATTTTCGCAATAAGATTCCTCCCAATCCTCTCCTTTTGAGACTCAAAGATTGGTTTGCCCGATATGACTTCACCGTTCGTCATGTGAAGGGCCATCATAATATAATTGCTGACATGCTCTCCAGACCTCCACTCACTCATCTCATCACATCCACAGGTTATTATCCTCTTGTCTTCATGACTTCTCCTGCTGGTCCCTCATCATCTCATGCTGGTCCCTCATCATCCTCACCAGCCGTTCCTGATTACTCATTCCCGCCAGAACTCTTGGCCACATTGCCACCGGATCATCAACCTTCTTTAAATCAGATCCAGTCTTTCGCCAAGACTCAACTTCCGGTCTACCTAGCTCAGATCAACAGACAAGACTGTCGTCACACTATCAACAACCTGTCCAGACCATTTCTTGACCCGTTTATAATGCCACCTTTCTACTATTTTTCTCCTCAACTCCTTTGGTTCCTCTGGTGTTTATCAGTTCTCCATTATCAGAGCCATGTCTCGAGTCCCTGGAGTCCAGGAAAAGAGTTAGACTGTTATGAGTATGTAAGACTGGTATAGAAGGAAGAACTTTCTCTTGAAGATGTTGTATGGATTGAGTAGGGGGAAAGTAGTTTCATTTATCTGGGCAGAAGCAGGGATATGGGTGTATTCTACCAGATCTTGGATTCTGTTGGACTGGGTTCTTTGATTTGAGCGAAACTGAATCACGGACTAGAAGACATATTACAGTTGGCATGATTTTCATCATCTGAATCTTGGGCTCCACAGATGAAGCAGGGCCATGCAGCGTCAAAGGGGTCCTGAGAGTCAATCATGTATGAATTCAGAAAAGGGTTCCAACTTTGAGAGGGGTCTCTGGGAATATTTGGTAGGATGAAAACTTCGTCGGTGGAGACATAATTAACATCACAGAGGAAATAGAGCAGACCGACTTGAAGGATTTGTGGATACATTTTTGGGTAATCATATGTGGTATGCCATTCATAACTGGAGTTGGCAGTCCAGAGGAGTCTTTTGTGGGGATTGTACCTGTAGGGCCTATTGAAGATCCATATACAGCATACAGAGGTAGCTGATTCATAATCAAGTTTCCAAATGTTATATTTGCCCATGAGCTCAGTGAGTTCGCGCTTCCAGTTGGTCAAGGACGTGAACCATTAGAGGAAAACCCATAACAGAGAGTTCCGTTGAGAAGGATCATGGAGATGACCATATAGGGCCTGAAGTGGGAAGACGATGGCATGATCTCTGTGAGCTTTTCTCTGGGCAGTTGTTTTGGAATTTGAAGGATGGTGGGAACTTCATCTTCTCTTTCTGCTTTGATGAAGATGGTGTCACCATTATGGCCAGGAAGTGGGAGATCAAGAGCATGATCTTGAAGTCTGTAAGCAAGCTGATGATGGACAGTAGCCATGTAGGAATTGGCTTGCATGGGAGCACCAAGAATCTGAACTTGGATCTTGAGACATTTGTGAAGGTTCTGGTCTCGCAAAGGAATGTTGAAGTTGGGATAGTATGTGAGGGATATGCTACCAGCATGAAGAGTAGATAGGCAGGTGCCAATCACAGCATGTCCATACCAGACCGCTTCCCATCAAAGAATATGTCCAGTCCACAGGCCTAGATAAATGTTTGATTCCATCCTCTTCCAGTGAACAATATGTCACTCTCACAATTGATCAAAACATGATAGATCAATGGATCAAGGAAGGATACTCCCATCTCCACATAGGTGCTGTCAGAATCATCCTCTCCCTACATGGTCTAGCATTTAAATCCAAAGCTTCCTTACGACGACATGTGGCGCTGTGAAAGTCTATTATTTTATATACTCTATCTATATATATATATATATATATATATATATATATATATATATATATATATATATATGACAAATGAATCTAAAATCATATATATGGAAATGAATATATATCATTTAAATCCAAAGTTTTCTTACGGCGACATGTGACGCTGTGAAAGTCTATTATTATATATATATATATACACACACAAGATATGATATGGGACCTCAAGGAGGCCGCAGGAACCGTGAACTCAGGATGTGTTGATCATGTGGCCATGATTGGCTCATGTTGGCTTGCAAGGGCTTTGAGTACATACATCTTGCATCATATATCTCTGTCAGCTTTAATGTTTATCTTTATGTGTATGCAATGATCGTTTAATGTTTTGTTATTATATACTATCATCAATTCTGCACCAAAAAGTCCTTTGCCTTGATCTATGATATTATAAATATAGTTTCACATTTGTTCATTAAATCATAAAATGCGGAAACCCTTTCCCTATAGCCAAAGACGGAGGTAAGGAGGATATGACCCTCCCTAAATATTGTATTTTACTACATTTCCCCTTCACCCTCCAAATAAAATTTTATGGCTCCATCACTGTCTATAGTGAGAGTTGCATTACGAGTCGTGTTTGTAGAACCTAATATTGTCAGGTTACAGCATAACTCTAACCCACTATATATATATATATATATATATATATATAGAGAGAGAGAGAGAGAGAGAGAGAGAGAGAGAGAGAGAGAGAGAGAGAGAGAGAGAGAGAGAGAGAGAGAATGAATGTGATATAGGTTTGCAGCTTATGTGTTGGTAGCACAATGGAGAGGCTCATTCACATTTTATGCTCACTATGTAGCAGTGTTGCAAAAGTCCCTGACTAGACGCCACCTAGTCCCTAGTCGGCGGTTCGCCGCCCCGACTAGGTGGTTTACTGTCTAGTTGGCTTAGTCGGTCAAAGTCAATGACTAGTTGCTGTTGACCGACTAGGTTGGCTTTTTGACTTTATTTATTTTTTTGTGGATTTTGATTCTTAATAATGAGTTTTTTGAAATTTTATTTTCAATTTGAAGTTCAATATATGAAATAGTATAAACATTTACTTAACTACAAAATATATATATATTAAAAAAATTTCGATCTACCATCGGCCTGCCACCGTCGACTCCCAACTAACCACCTAGTTCCTGACTAGGCGGGTTAGGTGCTAGATGGGGGGTCGCCGCCCGACTAGCGCCTACCGCTTTCTGCAACATTGTTATGTAGTTTCTGTCAACAAAATACTTAGCTTTCGGATTTACAGAGACAATAATGTCAATTAATTAAGCCTGCCCCATGTATGACAAACTTCAGTTAAAGCCCAACTCTATCTGCATATAACAGTCACAAATGGGCTGTACTACACCAAAGGTGTCACTATCTCTTTCTTTCATATATATATATATATATATATATATATATATATATATATATATATAATCTTTCTATTATCAGTTCGAACTGACAAAAGTTATATCAGTTCCTTGTATGTGGGTTACTGGATTTAAATGTTTTGACTGACAAGTGCATACAGCCAAGTCAAAGTATTTAAATCCAGTGGCCTACTTGCAAGGAACTGATATTTTGTCAGTTCGAACTGATAATATAATTTCTGTATATATATATATATATATATATATATATATGTATTTACAACTCATTAATGTTTTATATATATATAAATTCAAATTATTTGTTCCTAATTTGAAATTTATTTTCACTTACAATTAGATGATATTTAAGCGGGTGTATTTGAATAATAATGCACATACCTACCCGTCAATTTTCTCGTCTCAGATTGCAGCTCAGAAGCAACGAAATCAAAACTGAACTTTGTCCAATGAATTAACGACACGTGTGAGTGATTATTGTTTTAGTCTCCAATCCATAATAAGGTCGGTGGTGGCGGCATGTGGCTAGAGTCTCCACTCTCCAGGGTCCAGGGATGACTTTGTCATTTCACGTTTACATCCGCCGTTGTGGCGTTGTCCACATGTGCGGAGCCTCCCATAATATTCTCTTCTGTTCATTGCAAAATCTCTTACGTATAATCATTCAGACCCAATCTAATCGTCCGCAACCACCTAATACGGAAACGTGTCTTAATCCCAGTGGTCAATCCCAATGCACGTCCAATTGGACCCACTTAGGTTTCTCAAAATTGAATTGTGAATTGTGATCATGATCCAAATCACATCATACTCTACCCCTTGCTCTGATTTGCGGTTCTGATTACCATCAGATGGAGTTAAAGCTGTATAAGCTTATGTACGATAACATTTCTTCTCTCTCCCAAATATTTAGCTAAAATATTCAGTCGCCAGCAAATGGTGGGCGGACATCAGATATTGTCTCGTCACGAAGCATTTAATATTTTTTGGTCGGAAATTAAAATGACCTCTAATGCAACCTTAATTACATATTTACCCTTACCTTTTGTAAACACAACAAAATTAAAAATTCTTATTCAAATTATAAATCATATATGATTTCGTCGATTTGCTATCATTTCTATATTATTTTCTTAAAAAATAAATTTCCACACGACCTAAACATGATAATCAAAAGTTTTTAATAATAAAATAATATTTAGTTGCTTTTAAAATTAGTAAAGTATTGACACAGTAATATTTGACATTCATTCAATTTGATAATATTCTGAGTTCTACATTATAGGTGAAATTAATATATAAATTCTCAATAAAGTAGTTTTATGCTGGTCATCACCTCTTAACATATCTGATGGTGCAATTCATCGTCTATGTTAGAGGTAGGGGAGAAACGCAACTATTTATACTAAAATAAAATAGATATCGCTATAAATATATCGTTTGATTTTGGTATATTCTGGCCGACTCACATCAGAATTTTTTACAATAATAATTAAGAAAAAATCTGTAAAGTAGTGATTATTTTAATTAATTAATGACGTACCACCTTGCATTACAGATAATAACATTAGTATAATAACAATAAGGTTATTGTATTCGTAATTAGAATGGCAATTCCTCGTAAATAACACCAAATGTCTGTCTTAGTACGAAACATAAAACAAAATTCCATAACATGTCCCTCAAATCTGCGTCAAATGTCGGTTTTAGAGTACAACACCACTGTTTGTGGCGACCACGAATGTCCAACTAGTCCTCTCTCTCTCTCTCCTCTGCTTTGGACCCCAGCTGACCAGTGAGAGAGAGCTTCCACATTACTTCATTTGCATATATAAACATCACATCTCATTTTCTAGAGAGAGAAACTAATTTCAGAAGCTTTTTTGTTACATTTTTTTTTACTGCAATTACTCGAAATTAAAGTTTGTTTTCTTCTCATCATCGTCTTCTTTTTACGTTTTCATTTGTTTCTCAAAATCGTCGTTGAAACTCCAAGCTATCAATCGTATTCTCTCCGATCTGAGTCACCGAGCTCGTCTTTTTTAAACTGTCATCTTTACATGAGTTAGCGGAGAAGATCGCCTTCACGCAATCGTCATGGTAATTTTTAGTTCGTTGTTTTGTTGGATTGGTTGATTAAGTTTTTGGACTGATTGATTTATTTAGTTTGATCACTTTGAATTGATGCCTTATTTTTATTGCTTTTTTTTTTCTTGTATCTTTGATTCACTTTAATTAGTAGGTGATATTGAACTTTGATGAATTTCGTGATTGATATTTGATCATGTATTGAGCATTATTGAGCTATGGTTTATGTGAACAATATAGGAAGCAAAACTTGGAAACTTTTGAATAGTTGTGAATTACATTAGTGAGAGAATATAATGGTTATGCAATCGTTGGCATAAGTGATTCTGTTATTATATATTAGTATTTGAATTATGTCTTATTGAAGGGAATTGGATTTGATGAAGCAGAGGCTTAACGAGCTCGTGATTTGATTCATGGACTAATAAGATTCTATTGGGGTTTGGATTCAAGTTGTTATCTGATCGAATGCCTTTTGTTATGATATGAGTTGGAACAACTTTTTCTCCTCTTGGTGGTCTCTGGACCAGTGATTTTTTTTTTCTTAGGCTATCAATTGATTAAACTGCCTAGAATAGAAACAATTTAGTTGGTTTCAGAAACTTCTGTGCGTTAGCTCGCATGTTCTGCCTTTAAAATTAATGGGACAATGGAAAATGTAAGGTCAATCTTTGTTGATGGTGATGGTATTGGCTCTTTATAAATATTTCTAGCTTTAGATGGTGTAAACGTGGAGGAGTGGGAGTCTGCAGTACTCTGGTTATGGCTGCATATCTGATTCTCAAGTCAATGGATTTAATGGAGGTAGAGGATGTCGTGGTAATACTTGTGAAAGTTGTCCAAGACATTGAATTTCTGAAAAACATCAGTGTTGCTCATTATTCCTGTCTTTTAATACGATTCTTAGTACATTGTGAGTGTAACTCTAACTTCTTTTTTTGGTGCCTCTAATATGAATGACATGCCATAAAATTGAATGTGGATGAGGATCCGTGTTCTTATGAACAAAGTCAAACTAACCATTCTTCTTATAATAATCTCTTGAGAAATCAGAGAAAATTTTATTAATGAAAAGAAACAAAGTGAACAAGAAATCCATAACCAGGAGAAAGTGAGAAACCTACTCTATCCCGTAAACAAGCGATCTCTTCTTCTCTTGAATCTTCAATAATTCTTTTGTTCCTTTCTTGACAAATTACCCAAAATATCGCCACAACAGCACAATGGCAAAAGCAGTGAACTTCTCCTCTAACTAGGTTCATTATTCTTATATAATTCCTAATGAAGCTTCCCAACAGTTTGTTTTGTGCAGAAGTGTCATTAGTTCTTCTAATCACCATTCCTTTTGTGTTCATATCTTCATGATACATTTTGATGTCAGTCTAATGTACCTAAAGCTAGGTCATTTCTTGCAAATTTCAGCAGCTGTTTATTTGGGCTTACTATTTAAATTATATTTCATAGCTATTCCTAATAGTTCTCAATGTGTATGCTTTGCCGCATGGATTGGTTGCGATTTTAGACATCACTCATATGAAGAAATTTACTATGAGTTGGATAGAGGAAGTTGGTGGTGCTTGATGCTTTTATTTACTACTTATTTTGTGCTTATATGTTTACATGTTGTGAAATAATTGTAAATCTTTCTAGCATTCTTGAATTAATCATTTGTCCTGTTTCAATGTTTTGTAAATTTCATCCTTTTGCAGGCTCCACCGGTTAATATTATTGTTGGGTCTCATGTATGGGTCGAAGACCCAGAACTGGCATGGATCGATGGAGAAGTTCTTAAAATCAGTGGTGAAGAACTTCATGTTCATTGCATAAATGGGAAAACAGTGAGTTAAGCCCAGCTTTATGTATCAATATTTTAATAGAATTTGTCAATTATCTACTTTGGGTACAAATGAAATTTCTTTTAAATGTATCAACATTTACTTTATCAGAAGCTACAATTATAAATTGATTGGTTTTAGGGCTAGTGGTATTAAATGGTATAGGCATCAGTGAGTAACTTAAGTTACAATCAGGTTTGAAGTTTGCCTTTGAAGTTCATTCAGTCATTTCAAAGTGGGACTTTAATGTTTACATGATTATGATATAAACTCTTCTTAATCATCATTATTATCACAATCTTAAATATTATGAGCCTCTCCAACTGGAAATGTCATTGCAGGTTGTCACAAATATATCAAAAGTATTTCCAAAAGATACCGAAGCACCTCCTGGAGGTGTAGATGACATGACAAAGCTTTCGTATTTGCATGAACCGGGAGTTCTTCACAACTTGTCTGCCAGATATGAGCTTAATGAAATCTATGTAAGATATATATTCAGTTTCCCTATCATAATCCACATGCTGAATAAAATTTGATTTAAGAAAGTTGCAGATATACATTGAAGTGCTATTCATATTCTTATATGATGAATTATTTTTATTTTCTCCCCAGACATACACCGGAAATATCCTAATTGCCATAAACCCATTTCAAAGATTGCCGCATTTGTATGATACTCACATGATGGAACAATATAAAGGAGCCCAATTTGGAGAGCTAAGCCCTCATGTTTTTGCTGTTGCAGATGTTGCATATAGGTAATTCCATCTGACCATCTGTTCTATTTGGCATCACAGATTTTCTGTTAATGCTTCTCTGATTTCATTATTTTATATTAACAGGGCAATGATTAATGAGGGAAAGAGCAACTCAATTCTTGTTAGTGGAGAGAGTGGTGCTGGTAAGACAGAGACAACAAAGATGCTCATGAGATATCTTGCTTACCTTGGTGGTCGATCTGGAGTAGAAGGGCGGACAGTCGAACAACAAGTTCTGGAAGTAAGATGAAACAGATCCTTCTTAGGCTTAAAGCTTTCATCCTTGTATATTTCTTGCAGTCTTTGTTATGTATCCTCTGATTCTAAAAGGTTGTACCACTTGTCTAAATTGATGCTTTTGGTCTTCTATTTTATAGTCAAATCCAGTTCTTGAAGCTTTTGGCAATGCAAAAACTGTTAGGAACAACAACTCAAGGTGAGTATGTATTTACTGTGAAAATTTTCAAGTTTAAAGTTAAAGAAATTTTAGTGGGCTAATCTCAGTTTTTTTTGTAATCTTCTTGCTCTCACCAATGCAGTCGGTTCGGTAAATTTGTTGAGCTCCAGTTTGACAAGAATGGGAGGATATCTGGGGCAGCTGTACGAACTTATTTACTTGAAAGATCTCGTGTTTGCCAAATTTCAGATCCTGAAAGAAACTATCATTGCTTTTACCTTCTTTGTGCAGCACCACCTGAGGTATTGATGTTTGACATTGATATTGTGGTGTCCTGTTTTATTATTATTATTATTTTTTTTCATGTCAAATGCGCAAAATTAGGATTGCCTGTGCTTGTAATTGTAAGCTATAATTGATTGTCGTCCCTTTAAATTTCCAGGTTAGAGAAAAGTATAAGTTGGAAAACCCTAAATCGTTCCATTACTTAAATCAATCCAATTGTTTTGAGCTGGATGGAGTAGATGACACCCAAGAATATCTTGCTACCAGAAGGGCTATGGATATAGTCGGAATCAGTGAGGAAGATCAGGTTAGTGTTTCCATCAATTTCAGTAATTAGAGTGCACATGTTACTTTATAATTTTTTGATAATAGATATTATTTTCAGGACGCAATTTTCAGGGTTGTAGCTGCAATTCTACATCTTGGAAATATTGACTTTGCAAAGGGGAAGGATGCTGATTCTTCTGTCATCAAGGATGAGAAATCTAGGCACCATCTCAATATGACAGCTGAACTGCTCAGGTATGATCTATAGGTTCCTTCATGCGTGGGATGTATTTCCTGATCTTGTGCTCATTTCTTTGTTGGATTTATATGCCTCTTTTAATCTATGTTTTGTACTATAGGTGTGATGCCAAGAGCTTGGAAGATGCAATGATAAAGCGTGTAATGGTAACACCAGAAGAGATTATTACAAGAACTCTTGATCCTGTTGCTGCAGTGGGTAGCAGGGATGCCCTAGCTAAAACTGTTTACTCTCGCTTGTTTGATTGGTATGGGAACTACCTTAGCACTGTTATATCACAAATGCATGTTAAGGAAAGTAAACCTGTTATTTGATCTATTTAATTTTCTAGCATTTGAGATTTCAATAAGTTTTCCTTAACATTGACAGGCTTGTGGATACAATTAACACTTCAATTGGACAAGATCCAAACTCAAAATCATTAATTGGAGTCCTTGATATTTATGGCTTTGAGAGTTTCAAGTTCAATAGGTAAGAGACAGACTTTATATTTTACTTTCGATTTAGTATTTACATTGCAGCTGACAGAAACCATATTCCATAGTTTTGAGCAGTTCTGTATCAATTTTACCAATGAAAAACTACAACAACATTTCAATCAGGTTTGCTGACTTTTGGAATAGTTCTTGCTTTGTATTATGTATTCTACACCTGGGCTTTGTTAATTTTGCTCTGTGGTCATTGTATTTGCAGCACGTCTTTAAGATGGAACAGGAAGAATACACAAAAGAAGAAATCAACTGGAGCTACATAGAATTTGTTGATAACCAAGATGTATTGGATCTGATTGAAAAGGTATGTGCTCTTGCTTGCTGGATTTTTGTAAATTTTTATCATTTATATTCATTCATCTGATAGCTAATGTATGCTTGAAAGAATATTTGAACTCCCTATTCATCATTTCAGATAGTTTTTTTTTTTTTTTTTTTTTTTGAAACATCATTTCAGATAGTTACAACTAACTTTTTCAACTTTTACAGAAACCTGGAGGAATCATAGCACTTCTAGATGAAGCCTGGTATGAGCTCTGGTTTTACTCCAGTTGGTTGATCATTCCTTTTGAGTTTATGGAGCTTCAGTAGCTGACTATGTTATGGATATTTAAATAGTGTGTGTGTGTAATATTCTGGTTTTAGAATGAATAGAAGAACGCCATACACGAGTGATGCTTGTATCATTTAATTTATTCATTTGGTTGTCTCATGTTTGTTTTACTTGCTTCACACAGTATGTTTCCTAAATCCACGCATGAAACATTTGCTCAGAAGTTGTACCAGACATTCAAAAACAACAAACGGTTCATTAAACCTAAGCTATCCCGTACTAGTTTCACTATATCTCACTATGCTGGGGAGGTAAACAAATTCTGTATGTATATTTTTCTTTTGTTTCTATATACAGTAGCATTTGCTGATATGTTTCTTTGAAATTTCTTTCTCAGGTAACCTATCTGGCCGATTTATTTCTTGACAAAAATAAAGATTATGTGGTGGCAGAACATCAGGGTCTGTTAACGGCATCAAAGTGCTCTTTTGTGGCGGGTCTATTTCCTCAATCTCCAGAGGAATCATCAAAATCATCCAAGTTTTCTTCCATAGGATCCCGTTTCAAGGTACATATGGTTTAGTTGGTTCTTGAATTTCCATGATAGGATAATAAAATGTAAGTTCATTATTGTTAGTGTGTAAGGTTGAGATCCAAATAGTTGTTCCCAATGTTACATGTAGGAAAACTTAAATTTATGGTCAATAGCATGATATTGAATACTGAATCTGTCAGTCTTTTTAATGTGTAAATGACCATGCCCAAGGGAGAAGATTTTCTGGCTGCTTCCATTATGATGATGAGATCACATACTATAAAAGCCAGCTTATAAGCCTGGAATTCAGGTCTTGTATGGAAATATCAATGTAAAACTAACTAAAAAGGATATTTAACCTCTGTTTCAATAAGCCATACTGCTGGAGAAAATCCAGTTGAATTCAACTTGTTCAGTATTTACTTCAATACAATCTGAAAAAATTCAAATTGTGTCTGCTGGGGAAGTGGGTTGTCGGTATTGGATTTGTTTTGAGAACAGTTATGAATCTAGGGCTTCTTAGGGTCTTGATGGCACCTTGTTATTAATAGAAACCATGTGTTTTTTCTCATTGCTCAACATGTGAGGCTTTTGGCAGGATGGAAGTTAAAAGGTTGTTTCATTGTATTGTTGTTGTGCCTTTGTAATTGAACAACAATGACACATCTCTTCACATTTTTCTTCTTCTATATTGTTAAGGTCTGCTTATAGCTTTTGATTTTACGGTTGAATGCATTATGCTTGTAATCATGGTGGATTATAGTTCTTTAAGCTAGTCAATGGAATGAAAGGCAAATGTTTTCCTGGTGTTAGTCATAGTTCTATAATGCTGAAAGATAGCATGCACAAATATTTGATGTGTGGTAGTGCTCTTCTTGAAAATGTGATTATAAGTTTAAATTAACTAACATACAGTCACCAGTGTTGTTCATTCAACATTCAAAACTTGTTGATATACTTTGTTTTCTAACGAGTGCATTGTTTCTTTAATTGCAGCTACAACTTCAATCTTTAATGGAGACCTTGAATTCAACAGAACCTCACTATATCAGATGTGTAAAGCCAAACAATGTCCTCAAGCCTGCAATTTTTGAGAATGCTAACATAATTCAGCAATTACGATGTGGTGTGAGTATAATCTGGCTAAAGTATTTTCTTTGTTGTGTGTCATTTAATTTTTCAAACTTGCAAAACTTGTGTTTTATGATTTAAGTTTTTGTAATTTTATGTTTACCTTTCTTCTTTATTTAGGGTGTTCTTGAGGCAATCAGGATCAGCTGTGCTGGATATCCTACAAGACGAACATTTTATGAGTTTCTTCACCGTTTCGGTGTTCTTGCTCCAGAAATTCTGGAAGCAAAGTAAGTTGTATATATATATATTTTTAATTATATATATTTATAGTTTTAAAGGCTCAGTTCAAATTTGGGTATTCTTTTTTCTGTCTTCCTCCAATGTTTTATTTTTTCTTCCTGCCTTGTGTGATTTGTTATTTCATAAATTGTTATTACTTTTTCCTGCACAGCTATGATGACAAGGTTGCATGCCAAAAGATTCTGGATAAAAAGGGATTGCAAGGTTATCAGGTAACTTAATATCTCTGTCACTCGTCATCCGATCATGCTAATTGAGAATTGCAACAAGGCAGGCTCCAGAATGGCCTAGCTGACCCATCTGGCATGTCTATAACATCCCATTCCTGTCCCACTCATTCCTTAGGATGCTGGGATGAGATGAAACCCGAAAGCAAGGATGAGAAGCATCTGATTTTTTTATTTATTTATTCTGTTTATACAAGTGGCTATGCAAATGATCTGTTTCCTATAAAAAAAGAAAAAGAAAAAGTGTCTATGCGACTGATTAATTCATTTTAGTTGATATTTGTGACCAATTTACTGTTCTACACCTTACCAGTGGTACTAAACTCGTGCATTAACATTCTTGGAATGAAAGAAAGTGGGGGTCTGGAATTTCCCCGTGTCTTTATAATGGCCAGTACAAAATGAGCTTAAGTTTAAACAACTTTATACCCATGGCAGGGTGTTGCAAGATGGGGTTACTAAGACATACCCTTTGAACCTATGCTCATTGGCAGTGGCCATTAGCAGCCTGCCTGACCAAGAATGAGATACCTATCAATACTTGTTTCTTCGGTATTGGACCATCTATAGCAGTCATATCAATTCTACTAAGTTATTCAGTAATTCCTTTTAGTTATCGCCTTGTTTTAGCTGATCTAAATATTGGTATTTTTTTTATGGATTGCCGTTTCAAGTATTGCTCCTATTGGACTTCTTATGTCAGGATATGGATCAAATAATAAATATTCGTTTTTAGGTGGTCTGCGAGCTGCTGCTCAATCGATTAGTTTTATGAAATACCATTAACTTTATGTGCTTTATCAATATCTCTATGTGCGATTCGCTAAAATATAAGCTTTTCTTTTCCTTCTAGATTGATTTGTTTCATTAGTAATTCTACTTGTTTTGGCGTTTCACTGGCCATTTTGTTTGAATGACGAGCTATTAGTTCTGACAGCATCCATGAAACATATTGCCAAAAGTTTCTAATTGTTTTGTTAGTAACCAACATAGCCAAAAGCTTAAACTGATAGGAAAAAGCCCAACAATAATATTTAAGCACTTTAACACCCCCTCACGTGCAAGACCAAGGGCTTGTCTCAAAGTTCGAGCCCAAACACAAACACTAACAAATAACAAATTCAAATTTATTCACGTGTGGGGAGTCGAGCCCAGGACTCCTCATATAATAAGGCTATGATACCATGTAGTAACCAACATATCCAAAAGTTTAAGCTAATAGGAAATGGCTCAATATTTAAGAACTTATTATCATTAATATTTCTTTTGCATAATTATCCCATATACTATTGGGGATTTTATGATGCATTTAAACAACGGAGTCCCTGACTTAACCTACCAAATGTGATTGGTTTTCAGGTAGGCAAGACAAAAGTATTCCTACGAGCTGGTCAGATGGCTGAACTGGATGCTAGAAGAACAGAGGTGCTTGGGAATGCAGCTAGAATCATTCAAAGGCTGGTCCGTACTTATATAGCAAGGAAAGAGTTCATTGCATGGCGTAAAGCTGCTATTATGCTGCAATCTCACTGGAGAGGTATGTTTTTAATTCGTTTTAAAAGACTGCTTGTTTTGTTTGTTGTTTGTCTCATACTATGTGAGTTCATCTTTATTTTTACTGTCTCGCAGCAGAAATATTTTAGAAAAAAATAATAGTTTGTCAATGTTGATGTCTATATATTGTCTTCCTTTATGAAGTGTATTGTTTTTAGCCCATAAAATTTTTGGGATATATTATAACTCATTGCTTCTATTTTTAACTGTTATTAGGTAAATTGGCTTGCCAACTGTTTGAGCAATTGAGACGTGAAGCAGCAGCTGTGAAGATCCAAAAGAATTTCAGGAGATACACTGCCAGGGAATCCTATGTAACCGTACGATTGTCTGCGATCACATTGCAGACAGGGTTAAGGGCAATGGTTGCTCGCAATGAGTTCAGATTCAGAAAGCAAACTAAGGCTGCAATTATTATTGAGGTCTTATTTCCCCTCTTCTTCTAAATATTATTATATTTTTGAAATATTATTTCTGATTATATTTTCTTTCAGTTCAGTAAAAGAAGCTATTCGACTTATAGATGCAAGTTGCAAATTTAGTTGTCATGATTTTATTGAAATTAATTCCTGAACTTATCAAAATGTATATGCCGATCATTTTTTGTCACTTTCAGGCTTATTTGCGTCGCCATGTAGCATATACATATTATAAGAGTCTTAAGAAGGCCGCTATAATTACCCAGTGTGGTTGGAGGCAAAGGATTGCTCGGAGAGAGCTTAGAAAGCTCAAAATGGTTGGATCTCACTCTTGAAGTATTTTTGTTTTAGTAAACATTTGTAATGTATCTTGCATTTGGTAAGGGATATATCAAGTGGTAACCGTGTTGATTTAATTAGGCTTCAAGAGAAACAGGGGCCCTTAAAGAGGCAAAAGACAAACTTGAAAAGCGCGTGGAAGAACTTACATGGCGATTGCAGCTTGAGAAACAATTAAAGGTAAGTTAATTTTAAGTTTAGAAATTCTTTTAAATCTAGTATAATATGTTCTTATCACTATTAATGGCCACCTTTTGGTATAGCTTAACATAATTTTTGTTTGTTTTGATTTGCATTCAGACTAATTTAGAAGAGGAAAAAGCCCAACATATTGCCAAGTTGCAGGATGCTTTGCATGCGATGCAATTACAAGTAGAAGAAGCAAATTCCAGGGTTATTAAAGAACGAGAGGCAGCTCGGAAAGCTATTGAAGAGGCACCACCCGTCATTAAGGAGACTCCTGTTTTAGTTCAAGACACAGAAAAGCTTGAGGCATTAACAGCTGAGGTAGAAAGTTTTAAGGTATGCATCTCTAACTTGGACGATCATGGTGAATGTATATCTTTTCTACCTATTACTTCCCTTTTTATTGTTTTTTGATAGGAAACAATGCAAAATGTGAAGATACAAAACAAAAAAGATTACATAAGCAAAACCAAGAAACACAAAAATTAACAGTCTTCCGATCAAGCTGAATGAATAAACAAGTATCTTAAACGGCTAAACTTAGTAGATTCTAGATGCCTCATTGATTGGTCATGTCTTTAGTTCTTTAGAAACTGCAGCATTCATATTTTTTATATTTTTTTTTTATATTTTTCAGAATGGTGTACTGCTGAGTTTGCATGTATATTGCTAGCACATGATTTATGGCTGTGCGACTTTTAAGACATTATGTATTTTGCGCAAGTGTCTATTTAAAATCAACTAATGTCTTCTTAGTTTCTGCCTAGAATTCAATGTCAAAATACAATAGGGCATCCCTTTGGTGGTCCTATTTCAGATAATCAGTCTTTAGTTATATTATCAGCATACCTATTGATATGGATAAGCCTTGAAATGACAGGACATCATCAAATTTAATTGTGTTTTCACTAATTTGATCTGATTAGGCTATCCACAATTCTATTTGCTTGGAATCCTTAAAACTGTAGATGATATTGAAACTTCTGATGTATCATTCCTAAGTTTCTTAATCCTCAAACATTATATCAGGAGTGCATATGTTACTCGTTCTAGAGATTGATTTTGTGGAGTGCAATGGCTTGATGAACTTTTAAATATACAGGCTCAGCTGCTATCAGAAAAACAGGCAGCGGAAGAGGTTAGAAAGGCTTGTGCAGATGCTGAGGCCAGGAATGCAGACCTGGTTAAGAAACTTGAAGATGCAGATAAGAAAATGGATCAGCTTCAGGAGTCCGTGCAGAGGTTTGTGAATGCTTATGAGAAGAGGGTGTCTGTATATATATATATTGTATAATTCATTCAAACATAGTTTTTGGTCATGTTTATATCACTATTCATCTTGATTATAATTGCAAGTATAAGAATTCTTCTCTCTTTCCCCTGCTGGAGGTTTTTGGTTTGCATTTGAACATTAAACCTTTTTTTCATGTTTGTTTATTCTATGTATTCAGACTAGAAGAGAAGCTTTCCAATTCAGAATCAGAAAATCAAGTACTTCGTCAGCAGGCATTGACCATGTCACCAACAGGGAAATCATTGTCTGCACGATCAAAAACAATGATTATTCAGGTACAAACAGAATATTAAGTCATTACTGATCCTTGCTATATAACATACAAGCTTATAGAAATGCACAATTTTGAATTTCAGAGGACTCCAGAAAATGGAAATGTTCAAAATGGAGAGATGAAGGTTGCACCGGTAAGGGGAGGGATATCATCCATTCTAAACCTCTCATAAATGCAAATTTATGAATTTTTAAGATTTTGATTGGTTATCACTTGTATTGCTTATTGTCTGCTATGTGTTTCAGGAGACTCTCGCCTTATCCAATGCACGTGAGCCAGAATCTGAGGAGAAACCGCAAAAATCTCTCAATGAAAAGCAGCAGGTTAGTCACCCTAATATGCATGATATGTATATTGATTTGTTAGGCGACATGCGTTAATCGATCTGTGCCCATAATGCAAGCTAAATATCATATTGACATCCATAGTGATTGATTAATTTCCACTCTTCAGATGGTTCATTCTCTAATTCTGATTTGTTTCTCGTAATCTGCTTTTTGTTCCAGGAGAACCAGGACATGCTGATCAAGTGTATATCACAGAACCTTGGATTTTCTGCAGGAAAACCAGTTGCTGCTTGTGTCATATACAAATGTCTTCTCCATTGGAGGTCATTTGAAGTTGAAAGGACTACTGTTTTTGACCGTATTATCCAAACAATAGCTTCAGCGATAGAGGTAAGCTCTCTTATGGTTTGTAAAGTCTCTTTTATTCAGTCTCATTCATCAGTGCCGTATTGCACTTGCTAATCTTGGCAATACCTACCTTATTGAAGGTCCAGGATAATAATGATGTATTGGCTTATTGGTTATCTAATGCATCGACATTATTGCTGCTACTCCAACACACACTCAAAGCTAGTGGAGCAGCTAGCATGACACCACAAAGACGTAGAACAGCATCAGCTTCTCTGTTTGGGAGGATGTCTCAAGTAAGAAGCAATTTTTTATCCTGTACAAGTACCTTGTCCTAGCATGTCCTTTCTTTACACTCTTCCTAATCCTTTTACTTTTCCCCTTGTGTGTGTGTGTTTATTTATTTTTATTTTTTTGTGTAGGGGCTTCGGGCATCTCCTCAAAGTGCTGGATTTTCATTTCTTAATGGTCGGGGGCTTGGTAGACTAGATGACTTACGGCAAGTTGAGGCAAAATATCCAGCATTACTGTTTAAGCAGCAGCTCACAGCCTTCCTTGAAAAAATATATGGAATGATGAGAGACAATCTAAAGAAAGAGATCTCCCCATTGCTTGGATTATGTATTCAGGTTTGGCTCAAGGACTTTTTTTTTTCCCCTTTTTCTTTGTATGCTACAAGTTGTATGACTGTGCTAGAGAGCGTAGCTCATTAAAGTAACCAAAAAAAACACCAAAGGATTCTAAATTTCTAATAACATCTTCTTTGAGAAACTAGACTGTTTGGTTCTGTACCTGGTCCCACACCATGGATCTGGTACTGTTCAAGTGAGATTATAAGCATGGCTTTTTCATTCTTTTAAGTATCTTTATCAATGCAGGCACCTAGGACTTCACGGGCAAGCTTAGTTAAAGGACGATCGCAAGCTAATGCTGTTGCTCAGCAAGCTTTAATCGCGCATTGGCAAAGCATTGTGAAAAGCTTGAGAAGTTATTTGAAGATTATGAAAGCGAACAATGTGAGTCCTGTGCTCAACAAAAAATGTCAATTTGTGATTTTGACCTCTTGGCATAGTATCATTCTCTTTCATGTTCTGGTTTTATAGGTACCTCCCTTCCTAGTCCGCAAAGTGTTCACTCAAATATTCTCATTCATCAATGTTCAGTTATTTAATAGGTATATTCTCTCTCTGTATGTGCGTGTGTGCTGAATTGTCTGTTGTTCATTTCATTTTAATGCAGTATCAAGTTCAAGCACTTAACATGAAAATTATGTCATCTATGTTTTACATCTCTGCAGTCTTCTTCTGCGACGTGAATGTTGCTCATTCAGTAATGGGGAGTATGTAAAAGCCGGTTTGGCTGAATTAGAACAGTGGTGCTATGAGGCGAGTGAGGAAGTAAGCATCATGCAATTATGTATGACCTTTATTCCCAATGATTTTATACATTTTCCCTGAACTCTTCTTATCTACAGTATGCAGGTTCTGCCTGGGATGAGTTGAAGCATATTAGGCAGGCTGTAGGGTTCCTTGTAAGATTCATTTTTGTATAGCTTTACTCATTCAGTTGCTAATTATTATTCTCTCTATAATTTGCTAAGTAAACTATTATTTTAATTTCTTTACGAATCAGGTCATACATCAAAAGCCCAAAAAGACTTTGAATGAAATAACAAAAGAACTTTGCCCTGTGAGTGCTTTTTCTCTTTTAAGCCACTCAATTTTTCATGTTTGTTTTTATTTCTTTCTTCATCTTCTTTTTATTATATTTATATGTTTGTTATACTTGTGATTTCTTCAGGTTCTCAGCATACAACAGTTATACAGGATCAGTACAATGTACTGGGATGACAAATACGGCACGCATAGTGTGTCTTCAGAAGTAAGTAACTTAAGTCGGCTCTAGATAAATATGTTCAAGTAGCGCATGATCATGAAACAATATTAATAACTTCTTTATCTGCATCATTTTTTTTTTTTTTTTTTTGGTTTCCTGGCTCTTCATATGTGCTAATTTAATACCGAAAATCTTGTTAAACAGGTTATTTCGAGTATGAGACTTCTCATGACTGAGGACTCAAACAATGCCGTAAGCAGTTCTTTTCTATTAGATGATGACTCAAGGTATTATTTTCCACTACCTTCCTTTTCTTCCTATTGCTTTTCCACATCATTTTAAACAATGTCTTCATCCATAAACGCGATCTATTATATGTTTTGTTTACAAATTAAATATCAATGCAGTATCCCGTTCACGGTTGATGACATCTCCAAGTCATTGCAACAAGTGGACATAGCTGATGTTGAACCTCCACCATTAATTCGTGAAAATTCAAGTTTCGGGTTCTTACTTCCACGTGCAGAGTGATGATGTTCATAGTCATGGATTCAAATATTTGAATTTTATCCTCAAAAGAGTGTCCTCTTAGACGCTCTACACACCTGTTCATAAACCTCATTAAGTCACACTGTTCATGTGTATAACGTATTTTCCCACCAACCCAGTCATGATCTTTTCTACATCTGGGTCAATTTATTCTTTCCCCTCACGTTAATTAAACACGAGGGGTGTTTGTTAGAGGCCATATCACTCGGTGTGATAATGGTGCAGTATAGGAAACGGGCACCGGTGTCGGATAATTTCCGGCTCGCCTGTAACAGCTTTTCTTTTTTATATTTTCCATTTTTTTATTCATTTTTTTTGGTCGGTCGGGCTTCGTTCACATTGTTGGTTGTGGGGTTTTTTTTTTTTCTTCTTGTTTTAATTTTTTATAGTGGTTTTTGGGTGCAAGTGACAACAATAGCTGTATTTTTATAGGCTATTATTTGCTGTATGAGGAATCAATTTGTAATCAATGTGATATATAAGGTTTTATTTTCTTTCAATTCTGGATTCACTCTACTTTTGAGTTTTGAGTTCCTTCTTTTTTGCAGCGTTTGATCAATAAATGTTATCGGTCACTTCACATAGGTTGTAACTTGTGATATTAGTTGAATTTGGTCTGCACAAATTGATGAGGCAATTGTCATGATTTATGAAAACCTATATCACTCACTTGAGACGACGAGATAGAGGTTAATTCAGTAGTAAACCCAAGGTTGATCCAGTAATAAATCCTTTACACCTGCACCATAAGGTTACGGGTTTGAGTCCCTTCTTAAAAAACCCTAAACCGATTATCATTTCACGATGTGCAGTAAATAAGACTCTTTGGCAATCATAATACATATGCTGAAGAAGTTTCTTTACCCGGGGAATTGGACTATGAACATGATTCTACAAAATATTATTGTTGAATTACAGCATACGTGTACAAAATTTCATGTTCTAAAACAAAAATTACTTCTTCAAGAGACACTTGAGTCGTTAACCAAACTAATATTTCTTGAACATCCCCCAAAAAGCCCCAACTAAGAAGGAAAAGAAAAAGAAAAAAAAACAAAGGTATGATAGATCTATTATGACTATTATTACACAGCGTTTAGGACTGATGATTGGTCTCTACAGAATTGTTGTCGTTCGTTGTATTTTCTGTCGTAATTGGCTGCATCTCTGATTTCTTCTTCTCCTTCATAATCACCTGCCTAGGCATTACTTCTAGCAGAAAACTTCCTCCATTCCACACGGCTGCAGAAACCTTGAGTATTTGAAAAATAACATGCAATCTGTATGACATGAAGATCGGGACAGTGAGTGCCATGGTTGCCACGGTAAATATGGCTTGAAACAAAATGTACATTAACATTCGATTCTGGTCCCCAAGCAACCCGCTTAAGCGCCACCACATGTTGTTTGCTTTCTGTGCCTTCTTGGACAGTTCTCTGTCAAACAAAATAATCACAATTAGAATGACGGAAAAATAAGGGAAAGTTAAAGTTCAAACAGAAAATCCTTGCAACTCTACATATATAACATGTCTTGAATACTATCTGAGAAAATATATTCAGTGAGAGAATCGCAAACCTGTAAGAGGTCATTACTTCAGGATCTCTTAACAGCCTTTGTCGACGTAAGACATTGACGATGAGAAAATAAAGAACCTGCCAGAGGGTGTAAGCAGCTAAGGGAACCAGAAACAACCAAGTCAACAGATAGGATGTGTCTTCTACATAAGGCCATGAAGCTCTTCGAGAAATTCCTTCAGGATGCATGGCAGCAAAGGTTTCTGGGTTCCACCATCTAATTGTGAAAAAAACTAACCCTGAAAACATAAACTATTGCATTAGAATGTGAAACTTTATTGTCATAATTATATACAGTGCACAATAGCCTTCTAAAGAGCCTAAGTCCGCTAATCAAAGTTAACGGAGTTGGGGGTTATTTCGAGCTAGTGTACAACACAACAACTTAATTGTTTAGGAAATTTAAATATATATTAATCTTCAAACCCTTCTTATTCTTTTGAAAACAAAATGCCAGAGAGACTTTACATGTGCAGCAAAAGCAAGAGACAAAACAAAGAAGACCAACTCACCGGGTAAGAGATGTATTAACACACTAACAAGTTTGTCAAGCGAATTGAAAACCAAGCTACAACGCCAAACAATCAATGCCCAAGCTAGTGGCCCCTACAAATCATCCAAGGGAAGCGAAAGTGAACAAAATGAACCAATCACCCAGAAAGTGTAAAGATAACACAAGATCTTAGCTTACCTCTGCAAATGAGAAGCAAACCAGGAAAAACTTTTCATTTTTCGGATACAGAAGAAGGTCAACCAAGAAGATAGTATTGGCATAATAGCAAAAATCCTGGCACACAGAGCATTCATGTTACTTATTTCTCTACTTGATAAAAACTTTAACAATGTAAACACAACAATAAATGCCTAAAATCTTATAAATAAAAATGTTCTTCTTTTACTTCAAAAAAAATATATATATATTCTTCTTCCAGAAGCAACAGACTGGAATGGAGTCTACACTCAATTTGACAAAATCACACAAAGATTAGAAATGCTTTGACAATATGTACAGTAGAACACCTGTAAATTAATCTCCTATAAATTAATAACCTCTCTATATTAATAGCCAGTGTACAAAATTCATAAACCCCACTATCATAATAATTAATAATTTCGTTTTGAAATCAAATGTAAAATTTCAGTCCCAACTGTCGCATAAATTAATAATTTCATAAAAATAAAAAATATATTACATAATATTCAAGAACTAAAAAAGACTTCAAGATGCTAGTTTGCACAAGACCACAATGTTTAATATTTTTGACTTCATCCTTGATCTTTTGAATTGTCCTCAAGAAGTTATTGTGATCACCTACTTGTAGAAAAAATGTTTCAACTAAACAATTTCCTTAACAAATTTTTCCTAAACAATGAATCTTGAAAGAAAAAAAAAAAAAAAAAAAACTTTCCCTATAGAAGAAAACCGACTAAACAATTGAATCCCGAAAAGGAACCTTCCATAAACAAGAAAACCGACTTCTACACGTTTACTAAGACAAAATAACACTTTACAAGATAAAACCCTTCAAATTAATAACCCTTCTAAATTAATACTCAAGGATGGGTCCCAAGAATATTAATTTAGAGGAGTTCTAATGTATTTATGTTAGATATAAGAATACTGGCCCTTCAAAATCTTTGACATTCTTTCAAGCTAAACTCTAGTTCCAACATCCAATTGGATTCCAACATATCTAACTTCTAATTGGCACTATGTTAGACATTGCCAAGTCTTTCGTAACTACCTTGACCTACATTCAATCTGTTCAAACTCAAATAATGCCACTCCTTTCAAATAATATAAAACAGTAATGATTGAGAAAAGCTAAACCACCTCAACCGTTTTTATAATCCAAGAGTAATCGTCTCTGAAAAAAGATAGATGCTTATAAACATAATAGTTACAATAAGATAAATCTGACCTAATCATAAGCAAAACATCGTTGCAATGAGGCAGAGCTAGAATTTACCAGAAGATAGTAGTGCCATTTCTTGAACCGATAATATATCCACCGGAGAGGAACGAAGGTAAAATAGAAGAGACAATATACATATGGAATATCCTGGGGCCCTGAGAATCGAAAAATCGAAAAACAAACGAACAAATCAATGAACTTGTCAAGAGTAATAATCGTTCTAATGATTCAATCAACCAGACAGTACTTACTTGCTCCCAAAAGGAAACAAAACCCTCCAAAACCAAGAACCCCCATAAGATATGTCACCTAACAAACATTAAAAACAGATCAAAGTACAAGTTCAAATCTGATATTAAATGATCAAGCATGCTATTGTACAATCTCACTAGTAACATAAAAACGATATGCAACAATAAATCCATCAACACACAGAAGCCTATTCATAGAAAGAAAAAGAAAAAACAAACAAACCTTATTAATGAATCTTTCATGTTCCTCGGCTTGTTTAGCGATCTTAACTGCTTGTTTTGACAAAATCTCCTTCGTTTGAACGGCCCTTTTCGACATTATTTCCTTGGTTGACAGAAAAGAAAACAACCCAGATCTCAAAAACCATGAAAAAGCCAGAACCTCATATCAAAAACGACGAATTGAAGACTACCTGGGATCGATCCCTGAGCCTCTGCTTCACGGTCCCAAATGAATCCCCGTTGGTCTCGTCCATAGCCTCTTCGTTGTTGGAGTTGGACATGCTTTTCCTCTTTTGGGTACCCACTATTATCCAGAAAGAAAACAAAGAAGACGATTTAAATATGGAACCAAAGGTGGCACTTGCGCTTGGTATGTGTGTTTTATGTATATGGAGAGTTATGGAGTTTAAAAAAACAGAAAAGAAAAGTCTCTCTGTGCTTCCAGAAATATAAAAGCTGTTTAAAGTGTTGGTTAATAGAGAATCTTGTTACTTGTACCTACGCAGACGGGACTAGAAGAAATTACATTTATTTATTTATTTATTTATTTATTTATTTATATATAAGTTCTATTATTCTCAGACTCCAATATAAAGATATAAAGATATTCCTTGCTGTGACTCCGCAATATAAAGATATAAAGATATGATTATTTCGAATGGTCCGATGCAGCCCTCGGAAACCCCACCACCAAAGTTCAATGCCTAGTGTATGCATGTATATGTGCAAATTTTACCACCAATTGTGTGGGTGTTCTCTCTCCTCGTCTATGGAAGCTATAGTCCGGGCTGTACTTGTAGAGCTCAATCTCGTCGGTCCCGGTTATTATTGTATAATAAAAAAAAAACAAAAAATGTTACTATATATAATACGTAATTACATAAGTAAAAATTAATAATTGGATTTAAATATAAAGTTCCATCAAACTAATAATTCACATCTACTCCATTGAAGTCGTGACTTGGAATCATATATCATTTTACTGAATTATAAATTAATTTTAATAATTGAAAAAAATATTAAAAGTATATATATATAATATATGGTACAAAAATTGAATCTGGTTTTTTCCAAAATCAACAAATACTCATCACATGATTATAAGAAAGTAAAAATGTCCTCTTCAGCAAGTAACAATGTGACATAGAAGAAATTAACAAAGATATTTTTCCAAGTAAAAAATAAAAAATGACAAAACTCCATCAGTACGCTCACGTAGTTCCAACTTCCACGTGTATTATAAACGTCCGGTGAATGAATTGTTAATTTGCGTGTCAAGTCAGTGATGGCCCCACCAATACGTCGGTGAGGACAGATGTCAGAAAACAAGTGACCGACCTGCATTTCGGATATACGTGTCAGTTTCTAGAAAGTTTGGAACATGTGAGCTGTCACTCTTTGTTTCCCTAGGCTGTCACAGGCAGAATCAAATCAGCTGTCTTAATTTACATCTAAGTAACCAAATTGGAATACGTGTCTTCATTTATGGAAGAAGTTGAAAAAATAATAATAATTAAATATAGACATATATCCCAATTTGGATGGTTAAACACAAATTGAAACACCATTTTTAGACAGGTGTTTTGAGTTCATCACATGCTTCCACGTAGACGAGACGTTTGAGCCTGTGAGCTTCTTTAAGAGCATCTCCAATGGTAATGTGGCTTGCATTTGAAAAAATGGTGATATGTCAACATTGTCAAGCCAATTGCTTCATATGTGGCATGTAACTAAACTTAATAGACATCCAAATAAAAAAGTGGTCTCAAATGCTTCACTTGTAAAATATATGTTTTTAATGATGTGTCAATATATTATTGGTCTCCTTAAATATACTTTAGAATTGTTGAATAAAACAAGGTAAAAGATAAGAATGGTTGCTGACTGAGCCAACAAGATGGCCGTCCAACAGACCATCTGAAATCAGAGAGTCATGTTGATAGACTCTAAAAAAAAAAAAGTTACCACATCAGCTTGAGGTTGTACTAGAAATGTTGCATTGGAGATGGATATTTTAACAAAATGGATATCCATCCTACGTGGTATCTAATTTTTTCATAACCCACATTAGCATTGGAGATGCTCTAAGGTAACAAAATCGTTTGTGTTACGACCATATTAACCGCAATTTAACTTGACTGACAAATGAAAATGGTACGGAGAGATATACTTCTGCCGGGTGCTTCTCTTTGGTCACCATCTTGAAAAAGAAAATTTTAAAAATTAAGAGCTTAATTTTTGTAATATTAGAGGACCAATTCGATAACAATACAAAACTAAATATTTTGAGAAAACATACGAAACAATTTTAAAGCTCACATTTTTCGATCATCTTTAAAGATCTACATATTAAAAACTATCTTATCATTAATTTTATACATATTTTTTTGACAAATATTTTAGAATGTAGCTCTTCACTCTTCTTCATTCAATGTCTTTTTCTCATTAACATTAAAACTCGTTTTTATTGACGAGATAAAGTTGATTTAATGGTATATCCTTCACGTCTACATTATAAGGTCGTGAGTTTGATACTCCTCCGCAAACCACAAATTTATTATAATATTCTTTGAAAAAACAGATATATCCACTTTATTTAGTTCAAAAAAGGAAAAAAAAAAAAAAAAAATTGACATTAAAAGTTAAACAGGTTTTTTATTCAACTTAAAATTTAAATGATCTAGCATTACTCAAATGATTTTTTTAATTTTTTTTTGAAAGGATTTTTTAAACATATTTTGATGAAGCCCAAACATGCCTGGCCTTTTTTCACTTTGGGTTTGACTTGGAATATTTCAGCCTGGAATTGGGCCTCTATATCTCTATTTCCTCCCTCTCAAATATCTGAAGAAAACGATCGTATCATCTCAACTCTCAAGTCTCAACAGTCACCGTTCAAATAACATATCTAATGTTATTGACTATTTTAAAGTCTATCAATTCTAGATTTCTCTTCAACTGTTTGTAGAACCAGAAAATCCTACGGTCAAAATTCGGTCAAAATCGTGATACTCGGGGCACCGGCAATCTATGAATGGTTCTTTGTCGAATGGTTCTTTGTCGAATGCTTTGGATTCCCTGTAGAACAAAGCTAAGGGGTGTCTTGTAGGAGTCGACTTCACACCTGTAAGTAGTCGAACTACATGGTACGTCAAATGGGTCGGGTGGTATTAGGCCCAAAGCAACTTAGCTGATAGTCGATTGGTCAATGTCGACTGTCGTCTGGATATGGTCGTCTGAACTTCGATGAACCAGCAACTTAGCTGATAGTCGATTGGTCGATGTCGACTGTCGTCTGAATATGGTCGTCTGAACTTCGATGAACCTGCAAAAGGAACTTAAAACAGAAATGTAATGTAGAAAAATGGAAAAGTGGGGATCGGTTTATTAGCCTTAGGTTCGCTTGGGCTGAGCGTTTATTATACTTGAATCGTGATTGTGAATCAAGTAGAATTTTTGTGGCTGGAATAAATATGAACAGAGTTTGGAGATGCTAATTAGCTTTTTTTTTTGTAGATATTTTCTCTCCTCTCATTGTGAGTGGGTTCTATTATTTATAGCTCTAGACCCCCTTCTCCAACATTCCCTCTGGCAGTTGTAAATGATGGGAGTGATTAAAGGAGAGATTTCCTCTCCTCTTAATCAGCGGTTACTAACCTTCTGTAACTGAAACTCTTGACCAAGTCTTTTATATGTTCAAGTCTTGTTGGAGCAAATGGGCATGTATTGGCTATATGAAGTTTCTTGGGCTTTTATTTACGTTTGGGCCTATGAACCATTTTTTGCTACCACACTGTTGTACTTGAAATATGATTCATAAGCAATTACCACTGATGTTTAATAATCAGATTACTTTTTTTCTTTATTATGAACGGACAATGATTCACTATGCGCATTTTATAGTCACATGTAAATATCATTTTTCTCTAACTTTTAATCTCGGTAGACTCCTGTTATATTCAGTATCAGAATTTATTATAATAGTTATAAAAAAAAAAAAAAAAAAAAAAACATAAGTGATAGAAGGTTTGAGTTTCTCTTATGTTATATATATATATATAGTCTTTCTATTGTCAGTTCGTCCTGACAATAAATATATGAGGATAAAGAATATGGATCACAGATTATGGAGAAGTTTTGACAAATGCAAACACTTTGAGTCAAAGTATTTAAATCTAGAGGTCCACATTTTTCATCCAGATATATTTATTATTAGGACGAACCGATAATAGAAAATATGTATATATATATTTTAAATAATAATAGTAATCGTAGATTCTTTCTTCGCATTAGCATTGAAAATTACCATTTACAAGTCACTTGTAGATTTTTTTATAATGAAAACTATGACGCGATCTAATAATTTGATTGGCGCCTCATTTTGAATATTGCGAGTGGGCCCCGCCTTTTTCATGTGAGATATGAATATTTTTTAATGAAATGAATTTTTCTTATGAGATATGATGAATTTAATAATGCATGTGATGCAATTTTCTCATTGGAAGTATATGGAATTCAATTGGCCCACCACCATCATAATTTTTCAATTTTTTTTGAAATCTTACACCTTTGAACTTTGAAGTTCAACGGACCTACGAAATTAAGCCCTACAAGATCTATAATGCAACATTGCAACTCATAGTTTAGTGGAAGGGTCTCACCTCTTAAACTTCTAACATATGATATACCCTTCGTTTTTCTTTTTTCTCTTTTGGAAGTAATGTAATTTAGGAGAAAATCTTAAATGCACTCTGAGTGGTGCACCGGACCACTCAAGATAGGATATGTGTTAAGGAAATCATATGCGACACTTATATGACATCCACATGTCCTCCTATCTTGAGTGGCAGAGTACATTATTCAGCAGTGCACCTGGTGCACTCAAGTTTTTCTCGTAATCTAGAGCCTCCCTGTCGTGATTTTCAATGGAGAGAATATCTTCTACATTCTCAAAAAATTCAAACTTTAGGTGAAAAGAAATTAAAAGGGCGATCACAAAACATGAATTCATTTTACCTGTAAATCTATTTAATTTTATATTAGAGTAATATTATACATTTAATCTCTATATTTGTTATTAGACAATATAAGAACCCTATACACGAAAGAGATAAAAAGAAAGAGAAAATTGATAGTATAAGAATTTATAGTAAGAACAATTTACAATAAATACTCGATCAATAAACCATCTAATTGAATCAATCTCCCACTAATCTTTTTTTATTGTTTTTAACAAAATCTTCTACTAATTGATAGATAGCTTTTGAATTCAACTTGCATCCCAATTAATGATGTGACAATTGATAAATATGATTTCACATTTGTTTGATATCATATGAGTCCAATTGACGGTATGACTTTAATTATCAAGATGAAAGTGAGGATATAAATGACTTTTATTGATATTAACAGTACGACACCGTTTAAGCTCAGTTTCCTTTTCTCTTTCTAAAGCATGTTGTTTCACGTTGCAGCTTATTATATATGGAAGCAAAGTATTTTCAAAGAATTAATCACAAATGGCACAGCTGAGCCTTCCACGCCAACAACAACCAACGCTCTAAACTAAAGACAAAATTTTATTTGTCGTCTTTAATTACATTGCTGCCCACAAGGATTTCAATATTACACTTTGTTCTTTAAAGTTATTGTATATTATATTTTCACCCCAAACATATTCAGCTGGTCCAGTATTTCAAACATTATTAATTAAATATTGGCTTCTTGACTCTAGCTACTTGTACAAATTTATAGCTTAACTTATACTTATTTAACCAAGTTAAAACCATTTCCGATACATATACAAATGCCAATGTTAAATTTTACACACATAAAAAAAAAAAAAAAATACTATATTTAACACATCATTTTAATATTATGCTCCAATGTACAATTCTATTTGAAAATTGAAATGCTAGTTTTATTTTTTTTATCATTTAAATTATAAAAGTCAACAAATATAATTAATGCATTGAATATTATTTTTTAAAATTGTTTCCTTCTCTATTTTCCTTTTTCCTTTCTTCCTTGTTCTACTCTCATTGTCTTCTCTGATATATATTTTTTGCTTCAGACCAGAATACAAAAGGTTAGGTCACCATTAGGAGGAGTTTCATGAGCAATTTTAGAGTGTTATCCACGAAATTTGTTGCAACTTCTCATGATTGTGCCTCAATGACATTGAATAGAAGTTTTTGTTCGTGCGCTTTGATTATTGGCGTAGATAGTGTAATTCTCCAACACCCAATCTCAAAAATTATACGAAGTTTGCAAGTTAGCAACAACATGATCTTTTCCGATGGCTAACCAAGCATTACAAATAGCTACATCTTAGTTATTTCTAAATAACTTTCCACGTTTTGAAAGATTTTGATTCTCTTTCATTGGTTTTTTTTTTTTTTTTTTTTTAATATATATAAATAGAAGATATGAAATTTGGAGATGAAAAAAATAAGGAAAATGAAAAGACAAAAATGGAAGAATATTGAATTGCTTAAGAATAATTATAGATGGAATAGATTTTGATCAAAATGTCATTAATGAGCATTAAATTTAAATTATTTTAAAATATATATAAAATGATTTTTTCTTACCTTGTACTAAATTATAATATTGACATGATAAAATAACATTGTATTGAAGATGTTCTAAAAGATTATGCATTAAAAGATTTATTGATGCATAATGATAGCAGTTGCATTTTTCTATTAACTATTTTTTACCGTCAATATTTTATATTTTCACAAATTAAGTAAGATAAAATAATCATTTAATGAGTTCATTATAAATTATCCATGATATTATTGCAGGTTGTGTGTCACATTGAATTAGGGATGGGCGTTTCCCCATGGGGCCCCATCCCCCACGGGCCCCCATGGGGTTTTGGGGGTGGGGGTGGGGGCAAACTTTGCCCCCAAACATATTTTGGGGGAGGTGGTGGGGGTACCTCCCCCCAAACCCAAAACCCCAATGGGCCCTCCAAAATAATGTATATATATTATTTTTATTTTTATTTTTATTTTTATTTTTATATAAAAATTTTAACAATTAAAACAAATTATAAATTATAATATTAAAATTAAATGTTATGGTTGTTCATTTATAAGGTGTAATTAACCCCCAAAATAATATATATATGTATTATGCAATTATTTTGTATTGTATTTTGGATTTTGTATTGTATTTTTATTATGTTTTTATTACTTTTCGGATTGAAAATTTATAATTTATAATTGAAAAGGAAATGAAATGGGGGAAATGGGTTTTGGGGGTGGGGGTGGGGGTGGGGGAACCTCCCCCCAAAACGTCCCCCCCATTGGTCCCCCCAAATGGATTTTGGGGGAGGTGGTGGGGGGTTTGAGGAATGGGGTGGGGGTGGGGGTGGGGGTACCCACCCCCGCCCCATTATGCCCCCACGCCCATCCCTACATTGAATAGGGTTTTTAGCAAAATTGAAATTACCATACATAAATAAAATACGCATATTTTTTTAATCCAAGTTTTAATAAAATTAATATATTAGTTATTTTAATTGCAATATCCTATTATGTGTGAAAAATATATCTTGTTACAAAAAATCCATTTATTAATTGATGCGCGTTGTAAATGATGCACCATTTTTATTATTACAAATATAATTAAAATATTTATTATAATGAACTAACTTTAAAAGCCATGCGATATTAGATTTTTGAGGTATCGATTTTTTAATACATGCATCAATTGATTTTATTAAAACCTATTAAAATTTGAAAAATAAAAAGAGATAACTTTTTTTTTTTTTTTTTTGAAATTGAAAAAGAAATATCTGACAGAAATATAAATTGTAAAGAAAAAAGAAAAGGAATACAAGGACAAAGAAAAAAGAATGGGAAAATATTGGGAAATGAACGAAATATAAACAAATACAGTACTGGAAACAATATTTACGTAAATTGTATGTTTTTATCGAATAATGTTAATGTTGATGGTTTGAAATTCTGACTGGGAGCTGGACAGGACACAGGCAGCGCCATTTCAAAGCATCGAGACGACATTTTCGGAGATAACGGCGCTTTGGATACCGCTATTCTTTCTGTAATATCTCTCTCTCTCTCTTCGTCTCCCTTTTCTATCTCCTCTGTTTTTTTTTTTTTTTTTCGATAAATATATATATTTTTAGACAGAAAGAGAGACGATGTCTTTGTTTGAGTAATTTAGGGTTTTTGGTCTAGAAATTTTGATTCACAGCAAGCCCTCATCGTGTATCTTTACTCTTTTTTTTTTTTTTTGGTTGTTGTTGTTGTAATTTTGGTTAAATTCGATTTTGGATTTTATATTTGAATTGCATCAAGCATGTAGAGAATTACCTTGTAAATATAAATTATACAGTTGTAGTTCAGGGGTTCTGTTTAATCTGATTTTTGTTTTGTTTTTCGATTTGTGTGTTGAAAATGAAGATGATGTTGTCAAAAGCTGAAAGAGGAAAGAAGATCGGTGAGGGTTCAAATAGTGGGAAGTTGTTAAATGAGATTGAAGCTATAAACAAAGCCCTTTATGCAGATAAAGGACCTTTTAAAAGCTCGATTTCAAGTTCACATTCTCGGTCCAAATCAACCGGGAAAGTTCCCCTTCCTGATACTAGATCAAAGCTGAAGTACAATACTGAGGACCCGTCTCAAAAGGACAAGAAGTCCATTTGGAATTGGAAGCCATTGAAAGCTTTTTCTAGTGTTAGAAACCGTAGGTTTAACTGTTCTTTCTCTCTCCAAGTCCATTCTATTGAAGGTTTACCCCCGAGTTTTAATGATGTTAGCCTTCTCGTGCACTGGAAGAGGCGTGATGAGGGCTTGGTAACTCCTCCTGCCAGGGTTTTTAAAGGAACAGTTGATTTTGAAGAAAAATTGATCCACACATGTACAGTTTATGGTAGCAGAAATGGACCTCATCATTCTGCCAAGTACGAAGCAAGGCATTTCTTGCTCTATCCTTTGGTGTGTGGAGCACCAGACCTTGATTTGGGAAAGCATAGGATTGACCTCACAAGGTTGCTTCCCCTTACATTGGAAGAACTGGAGGAGGAGAAGAGCTCGGGAAAGTGGACTACTAGTTTTAAGTTGTCCGGGAAAGCTAAAGGTGCCACAATGAATGTCAGTTTCAGTTATACAGTGATTAGAGATAATCCAAATCCAAGTAGAAATAATATTGAGGCATTGAATGTGAAGCAGAATAATTTGAGTATGGTGAAGCCAGTCACTAAATTTGGTCAACATGATGGCAAGAGGACAATACGGTGCGGCGAAAGTCTTCCTACTAAAGTTAACAAGCAATCCTGTAACGTGTCTCAATCCAGTGAGGACGTAAAAGATCTTCATGAGGTTTTGCCGGTATCAAGGTCAGAACTTGCCACTTCTGTGAAGATGCTTTATCAGAAATTTGATGAAGAAAAGGTGGATGCTTCAGTGGATTATAAACCTGAACTTGACATGTTCACTGAACATCTTGAGCTGATTAAACCACACTCCTGTTCTGTGCCTGAGTCTGATAAAGAAAATGTTGAAAATGAATGTGAAGACAATGAATTCTCTGTAATTGAACATGGGATAGAATTGTCATCAGAGGATCCAGTTAAATCGGAGGAAGTGATTATAAAGGCAGCTGCTCATTCTATTGTTGGAAGTCCTGAAGTTGTCCAAGTTGACTCTTCTATACAGGACCTACAGGTAGCATTTGAAGAGGGAAATATGCTTCCACAGGATGAGGATAATGGCAGTCACATGGATGAGAATGTGGTGCTTGATTGCAATTCCAAAGAGGATGAAATCTGTTCTAAAGAATCACTTATGAAAGAATTGGAATCAGCTTTGAATAGTGTGTCTATATTAGAGACAGAGGCTTTCAATTCTCCTGAACGTGAAGTGAATTACATGGAAGTTAAAATGGATCATGAAACGAATAGGATAGGTAGGTCACTTAGCTTTGATGATGTAACTGATTCTGTAGCAAGTGAGTTCTTGAATATGCTGGGAATCGAGCATAGTCCATTTGGCTTGAGTTCTGAGAGTGAACCTGAGTCTCCAAGGGAGCGCTTGTTAAGGAAATTTGAGAAGGATGCTCTAGCCAGTGGGTCTTCTCCATTTGATTTTGGTATAGATGATGTGGACCAGGTCGAACATGGCTTTGGTGCTCCATCTGCATCTGACTGGGGAAATATTTCTGAGGATTTTGACCTTTCATCAGTCATTCAAGCTGCTGAGGAGGAGCATTTGCTGGCAACTCAGGATGCAAGGAGCAAAATGAGGGCCACAGTGTTGGAAGACTTGGAGACAGAAACTTTAATGCGTGAGTGGGGGTTGAATGAGAAGGCATTTCTGTCCTCTCCACCAAAAGAATCTATGGGGTTCGGGAGTCCAATTGATTTGCCTCCAGGAGAGCCATTAGAATTGCCTTCACTTGGGGAAGGGTTGGGTCCTTTTCTACAGACAACGAATGGAGGATTTGTGCGGTCTATGAATCCTTCACTTTTCAGCAATGCTAAAAGTGGTGGGAGCTTGATCATGCAGGTGTCTAGTCCGCTTGTGGTGCCAGCAGAAATGGGTTCTGGTATTATGGAAACACTACAGGGATTGGCATCTGTTGGAATTGAAAAGCTCTCCATGCAGGCAAGTAAGTTAATGCCCTTGGAAGATTTAACTGGGAAAACAATGCAACAAGTAGCCTGGGAAGCTGCATCAACTCTAGAGGGACCTGAGAGGTTTGTTTGCCTAATTTTGTCACTGTTTTACAGCATTAGAAGCACAATATGCTCCTTTTCTTAATTGTATTTTGGTGAGATAATTTTCTTTATATTGTATATTTATTTGTTCCTTGCTACAGCCAGTACATGTTGCAGCATGAATCAGAGCTTGGGCAGGACTTATCTTTTGGGCAAGAGATGGGAAAAAGAAGACCATCTGGATCCAGGCACAGTAATTATCGTTCAACTTCAGTGGGCAGTGAGATGGGGTCAGAATATGTATCCCTAGAAGATCTTGCCCCTTTAGCTATGGATAAGATCGAAGCACTTTCAATGGAAGGGCTGAGAATACAGTCTGGGATGTCGGACGAAGATGCACCTTCAAACATTAATGCACAGTCTATTGGGGAAATTTCGGCTCTCCAGGGCAAGGGGATCAACATAACTGGGTCCCTTGGTTTGGAGGGGACTGCTGGATTGCAATTGTTGGACGTAAAAGACAGCGACGATGAAGTTGATGGATTAATGGGTCTATCACTAACTCTTGATGAATGGATGAGGCTGGATTCTGGTGATATTTATGATGAAGATCAAATCAGTGAGCGAACTTCTAGAATCCTTGCTGCCCATCATGCCACCTCGTTGGACTTGATTCGTGGAGGAGCGAAGGGAGAGAAAAGGCGAGGCAGAGGATCTGGTAGAAAGTGTGGTTTGTTGGGGAATAACTTCACAGTAGCACTAATGGTGCAACTACGCGATCCTTCCAGAAACTATGAGCCTGTTGGTGCACCAATGCTTTCTCTTATTCAGGTAGAGAGAGTTTTTGTCCCACCAAAGCAGAAAATATATAGCACAGTGTCAGAGGTAAGGAATAACTATGAAGAGGATGATGAGTCTGAGTCGGTGGCAAAGGAGGACACAAAGGAGAAAAATGAAGAAAAAACCCATGAAGAGGAAGGCATTCCTGTATACAAAATCACTGAAGTCCATGTTGCAGGTCTTAAGGCTGAGCCCGGCAAGAAAAAGCTTTGGGGTACCAAGGCCCAGCAACAGTCTGGTTCTCGCTGGTGTCTTGCTAATGGAATGGGGAAGAACAATAAGCACCCAATGTTGAAGTCAAAGACTGTTTCAAAATCCGCTGCACCTCTGACAACAAAAGTGCAGCCTGGTGATACTTTGTGGAGCATTTCAACTCGTGTTCATGGTACTGGGACTAAATGGAAGGAATTGGCAGCACTTAATCCACATATTCGGAATCCAAATATTATTCTCCCTAATGAAACTCTTAGGTTGCATTGACTTGAACATGCATTTGAATCAGTGTGAGAGAGGGATTTAACCCTTCTATGTAAAGATGACCGTTCTCCGATTTCTGATTATTGTTGAACCGAGTGAATCTGTTGAACAGTGAGGTCTCGACTGTCTTATTTGAGATAGAGCTGGTAGTACAGTGCACTCAGTGTTGTCTTCGAGACTGAATGAGGTCGATGAGTTCTGCTTATGGCATTTTTGTTTATTGTATTTACTTCAAATATGGTTGACCAATACTTGTCCATGCAATACAAGGTAAAAAAAAAAAAAAAAAAAAATGGTTTTGCTACATTGGTTGCTTTTTTTTTTTTTTTTTTGTTGGTATATTTACATCTTGCAATTATGTGTTTGAGCTATGTAACTTATGCTTTGTTTAAATATCTACTGCTATTTGCCTGCTAGAAATAGGTAACAGTTGTTGCAGGAAGTTATTAATTTCTTAGTCATGGCTCATGAGCTTGTGTTGTTCAATTTAAACAATTCTCATTTAGTTGTTGGCACAGATGGTTGATTTAAACATGATCCTGACCATGTCTGCATAAATTTGTCGATTCTGATAATGTGCACATAGCTTTACTTGTCCGATTAGGATGGCCATCTAGTCAGTGTCTGAACCATATAGAAAAACGTCGAGTTTCTTATTACAGGGAAGTTAAAAGTTTCTTATTATAATCCCCATACAACCTCAACAGATACAGAGAAAACTAGAAACAATTAAAATGGCCTGGGAAGGTCATGGTTTTCTTTCCAATTGATCAAGCATTTCATTAGAACATCTCCTAGCTTCCCTTCATTGATGGCCTCGTAAACCTTTTCGATATCCTCTCCTGGACTCACCTTCTTGGCACCACTGAGAAGCTCTGTCCCTCCTTCAACCCTCACAAACGCGTATATTGGATAAGTCCTGCATTTCTTTATCCTGTTTGCTATCACAAAATCTCCACTATCAAACCTTTCCCTTGCTTTGGATACCTCCTCTTCTAGTCTTGCCTTGAGTTCCTCCATGAATTTTGGAATCCGCTTGAATACTGAATAGCCATTTTCATCGGCTTTGGAGTCTGAAAGTGCTTTCGCAACAAGTACTTCTTGGAGTTTAGGCAAGAAAGCGTAGTGAGGATTCGTGGGGTCATCAAGATAGGAGAACACTGGCTGGTGGTCAGCAACCTGCAAGAGTTCCTTCTCAGAGAAACGTGAGTCAAGTAGTGAACCATCTTCAGCCATGTAAAGTGTTTTCCTTACAACTTGACGGACAACGCCTTTAACAGTTTCTCTCATGTTTTCCTCCAAATGTCTCAAATCAACTGCCTGGCAAAGAGCCACCATGTAAGTTGCAGACATTAGTTTTAGTATCTCAATAGCTTCTGCACTTTTTCTAGCTGATATCAAACCAAGAGAATTGACATCTTGATTGTGTTGTTCAGCGCTTTGTACGTGGGTTGTGACAGGATTTGCCAGGTATTGAAGCTCTGAGCAGTATGCAGCCATGGCTATCTCTGCACCTTTGAATCCGTAGTCCAGGCTTGGATTAGGCCCTCCACTCAAATTGGAAGGTAAACCATTGTTGTAGTAATCGCAAACAAGTTCAGAGAATTGAGCAAACATGAGCTTTCCTATTGCTGCTATGGCAATCCTGAGATTGTCCATAGAAACACCTATCGGTGTCCCTTGGAAATTCCCACCATGGAGAGCGAGATCCCGAGCAACATCAATTATGGGGTTATCATTCACGGAATTGATTTCCCTCTCGATCGAATGTGTTGCCATTCGAATGACTTCAATCTGTGGCCCAAGCCATTGTGGAGATGTTCTCAGTGCATAACGGTCTTGTTTTGGTTTTGTAAGCGGGTCTTTTTCGTGTCGAATCTTCGCATCCTTTATGTAGTCACTCTCATCTAACAGTGACTTCATGATAGCAGCTGATTCAATCTGGCCAGGGTGGTGCTTGAGATTGTGAGTTAGAGGGTCTGTGAACTCTGGCTTTCCATGCATGACTTCACAGAACAAAGCAGAGAGAATTTCCGCTAGGAGAGCCAAAAGGTTTGCATCAAAACACACAGTGGCAGCTACAGCTGAACCGACAGCTGTTCCATTCACAAGAGCTAGGCCTTCCTTTGCTTGTAGCTCGAAAGGACCTGAAATTCCAGCTCTCTTCAACGCTTCAATAGCCGATATCTCCTCTCCTTGTGGAGTAACCACCTTGGAATTATATCGGCCTGTTATCAACCCAGCAATGTAAGACAATGGCACAAGGTCTCCTGAAGCAGTGATCGTCCCTCGTAGAGGCAGTTTCGGGATCAAATTTTGGTTCATGAGCTTGGCCATGCCTTCTAGTATCTCCCAACGGATACCAGAATAGCCTTGCATGAGTGTGTTTGTGCGGACAAGCATGGCCGCCTTTGAATAACTCGGTGGGAGATTCTCCTTACCGATCACTCCAGCATTCAGGAAACGAATGAGCTCCGTTTGAAGATCAGAAGTTTTGGTGGTGCGTCTATGTGAAGTGGCACCAAAACCTGTGGTGACACCATATGTATCTGTTCCACGAGAGATGTTTTCAGCAACCCAATTGGCACTTTCCGCTACACGGGCACGAGCAACACCCTCATCAAGGTTAACCTTCACGGCGTCACGACGTGCAATGGCAGTGACCTGAGCAACAGTAAGGCCTGTGCCCCGGATATCAACAGTTTGAGCAAGTGCAAATTGTGACACCATTTGACAGACTTCGTCGAAATGAGAAGATTGGAGAGCTTCTCCAGCCTTCTTCCAGTGTGATGAAGCTGACTCAATGGAATTTTCAAATACACAAATGGGGATTTTACCATGTTCTTCTGGAAGAGAAAAAGTTGAGGATTGAAGATGCTCAATTGCCATTGCCAGAATTTGATCTCTGAATTTAAAACAAAAGGAGTGTTTGCTTGTGGAGATGTGAGATTGAGAAGGAAGAAGTGATATGTATTTATAATAGTATGTGAAGTGGGAAAACTTCGACAAAATTCCAAAGGTATTGTAAAGGAAAATGTAGTTAGTGGATAGAAAATTGCATGGAAGTTGAGTTCACTTTTGTTCACCCCCTTTCAAGGAACATGACATGTGTCCAAAGAGGGGATAAATTTGTCCAAACCCTTTATCTTTTTAGACAATTTTACCCTCCAATGGACACATGTCATGTTTTTTGGGGGTTCTCTTGAAAGGTGGTGAGCAAAAATGGACTCGTGGAAGTGATGACTTTGCTCATGACAAAAAGAGGGTGGGTGGGTGCTTGAACAAGTATTAATTACTCACTCTCACTAAGTGAAGTCTAGACTCTGACCAACTGACCATTGACCCCATCAGAGTTAGAATTCGAAGTCCCACTTAATTTTTCTTCAATAATGGCAAACATAGGGACAAACAACAAGCGATACATGGCAATAACTAGTGAATTGCGAGGAAATATCTTGGTTCACATGAACCCACCATCTGTTTGTCTTTTGAATCAGAATCATTATTAGTTACGAAGGACCCCTGTGTCGGTTGTTAATTGTTATAGACTTTGGATTTCAAAACGAAGCTCCCTCACCGGGTTCAAAGTTTGGTATTGTAAATATGTTATCTTCTTTGTCCGAAAGATGCATTCCAAATCGTTTATCCAAAACAGAAGAAAAAAAGAAAAGAAAATATAGAATCAATGGCACATTCGACTCTGTAAAACTGGGTGTCAATCTGATCAGCACATTGTGCAAGAGGTGATTAGAGCACTCTGTAATTAAGAAAAAATAAATTCCTACACAATGGAAATACATATTCCAGTTCAATTAAGAAGCACATACATTGCAGACATGTCCATAACTTGCAAAGTGTCTAACACCAACACGACATTCCAGAAACGAGTCTTCCACAGCCGAGCTGCTCACTACTCACTACTCAAATACATATGCTGGCCGCTACTCACTACTCGAACACATATGCTGGCCAACATGCCACAATACACTACTCACTACTCGAATACATATGCTGGCCAACATGCTACAATACAGAAAATCTGACCGACTAGAACATGAGGAGATTTACAAGAGCTGGAAACCCACCTCTCTAGTATCAAGGTCTCGCTCTCTTGTTGCTGGTGCTGCACGATGGACACTTGTACTGTTTTATGTGCTCTGCCCTGGCTGGAGTGATCTTCACACACTTTCCATGGAACCACTTCTCGCAAATGTCGCAACAAATCCAGAACTCATCCGCAGCATAATTCTCTCCGCATGCTCCACATAAGGTATCTCCATGCTCTTCTTCTTCTTCCTCATCCATTCCCTCGTCTTCATCCTTAGGCTGCACACTCTTTGGATATTTGCCAGATTCAGAAGATCGCTGTAGTTAGGTCCATCAAAGAGAGAGTAATGCAACAAAGGGTGAGCTTACAAATGATAAATTAAAAAAGAGAAAAAAAAAAAAAGATGAGCAGTTAACCCTATATCAATCAACCAAGATTAATAAGACATGGAGCACAAGAAATTGCAAAAAGAAACAACTGGCCAGCAAGAACTGCTTGATACACTAGTTACACTGATACAATTGAAAGGAAATGTAAATGTACACTAGTTACCACTAATAGGACATGACCTCCTAAGTCTATTACACTGATACAACGAAATTGAATAGTAGATACTAGATACTATCTAAGATCATCCTTGAATGTCTTTCTTACTCATATAACAAGGCAACTCTTGTGTAATCTATATCACCATTGAAGCTTGTTTCCATGATAGCTCATAAATCCCAGTTAAATGCAATTACTTTACATCCCATAAACCACCTTGCTACATTCTTCAGTTTCCTTCGACCAACAAAAATCTCTCTTGAACCAAATGGTATCGTGATGCCATTTGAATGAGTACAAACAAATACATTAATTTAAATAATCTCTACTCCAAATAACCCCTATGAGAATCTCAAATGATGTATAACACTGGCTGTATCAAGAATAGCAAGGGGAAGTCAGTGTTCAGCACAAATATGAGATGCTCAAATCATTTACCTCACCAAGCGAAAGTTGGATCCTAAAAGGAAACACAGACAAAAGGTTTTTGACGAAATTTATATGAGCAATCATAATAATTGTTAAGATGAAATGATGAAAAATCCAAATCATAGATACTTGTTATCATAATTATATCAGGCTATGCCAATAAGATCATTAACCAATGTAGGTCGTGCTGAACTAAGTGAAGTAAAGGCTCTTGTACAGTCAGGGGTATTCTGGAAAATGTCCAACCCTTCAGTGTTTTTGCACAACAAGGCAACTCTCAAACTCAAACCAACACTGTTTCGTATGTCAGTCTAAAACATTTACCATGTACCAGGCAATGGCCTAAACATGAGGATATAATGATGGAATCCAAGCATCTTAAATTATTGTATATCTAATTATCATAGGTTAAGAACAAATACAAATATACAATCATGACATATAAAAACTTACAACTATCTAAAAATCCTCCAGATTTAATTTTTGAGTCAAACAAAAAAAAAGGAAAAAAAAAATTGATGCGTTTCCTTTACCCCTTTTGAGCTTGACTTGGATTTGCTGCTGCTGTGGTTTGAAACCGATGACTTCTCCTTTGTTTGTTTCTTTGCACCTCCCGTTACAACTTCAAATATCGTTGGGAGCTCGTTTACCATAGCGAAGAGACGTTTCCTGAACCGAAAATTGCAGTTTGTTGGTAGATCATTGAAAACTAGAATGTAAATCCTTAAGTTTCCATATATATTACAAAATTCAGATATTCAAAATAGGAATGACTGTATAGAGCTAACTACTCAATTTTCATCATCATTTGTTTTATATTCTATTAAATGTAAGCTCACCAGAACAGTTTATAAGTAATAAGTTCTCATCTTAAACAAAATTGATATTTAAGATATAACCAGAAAAATAAATGAAACAACAGTTTCTTAACAAAGTTTAAAATAGAAAACACTACTTACATATATGATTTGATGGATGAATAAGTATCATAAGAACAACTTTAAGATTAGTTACTTTTTGACAGTCCAGAACTAGTAGTACTATGTATTGTTACCCTAAAAAATTCTAAATGTATCATGATTAAAAGTATTTCTTTTACATGTCATGAACTAAATGACATTATTAATTATTAACAATCTCTGTTGACGTTTCATATCTGTTTGGCCCTTCACAATATTCATTATACGAGATGAGGAGAGTGTTCTAAGTAATATAGAATTTAAAACACAATTTGAACAATAATAAGTTAGGAGGTAAAATATACCTGTCAGCTTTATCAAAACCAAATCTGGCACCAAAGTAGAATGACACTGCAAGTAACCACGCATCACTGTGAACAGCAACCAGAGACAACCAGTCCTTTTCTTGCATCCCATCTCTGGCAAAGTTAATACCTAATGCAGGCTCTGGGAGCTCTGGAGGCACTTCTTCAGCAGGTAAATTGACTTCCCATTGTTCATTAGGGAATCCATAAAGGCAAAGATTCTCCTTCTCTAAAAGGAACAATAGTCACCCAAATACAATAATATCAGTAACCAACACAAACATAACACAAAGAGCAGGTGTGGAACTCCTTTTTTCATACAAGTTGGCATCTCCCTACAATGCATAAACACTTCAGAGATGCATCCCCTACCAACAGACGGAGGAAAGTATATAACAATTATCAACATGAATTTGCTGATGAGGCAACATAATCATCCAGATGATTGAGAAATATTTTTGAGTAGATTTTTTCCCAAAGCAACAGTTGTATATGTAAAACAAATGTCACCACCGTGATTATGAACACTTAGTATAAGGACAGACACTAAAATATCAAGAAACTTTAAAGCCCTTGATCCATTCTAAATTTCTAATTCAACAACTAAAACCTTATAACAAGTGGAAAAACATTATAGAATAACAAAACAAAACAGAAGACGTGCAAGAATATGAACTAGAGCACTTCAAATCACTCGACACAAGCAATGTAGAACCAAACTGACAAACCCCATAGTAAAATTATGAATCCACCCATATGATTCTCAAATATTTCTGCATCTTACTTAAGTTTAAACAACTCAGAACAGATTAAATCAACACAGAAATGTTTCTAAACGTTTGAGGAGCATAAAGGTAAATTAACCGAGAAAAGAAAAATGTGGCCAACCCCCTATCTCTTCAAACTCCAAGTCATATATAAACTTTTGCAACTAATATAAGAAGGATTATATATATATATATTACAGTAAAGGCCATTGAAGCTTCCTACAAGTTGAGCCCAACAACTGTCAACAAGTATAATTCTCATATTACCTTCAAAGCAAAACTACTGAGAATGTGGATACACTCTTCGAATTAAATCAAATATTTTAAAAAGAAATACAGAATTTGAGATTCTGCTCATCTTTTTTTAAGAATTAAGCATAAGACATGAATAAAGCAAAATGAAGAAGCTTTAGCAGATATGCTCTGCAAAACAACCAGTGAACACAAAGCACTGCAATTTTAACAATAATCATTAAGTACACACATACAAATTCAGTTATTCACATATAAATAATTAGACCACAGAGTGAGAGAGAGAGATAAAGGAAACCCTAACCAGGATCGCACTGCTGATAAAAATCTTCAACATCTGCAAAGAAAAACGAATTCAACCAAATTAGAAGACGAATTTAAAAAAAAAAAATTCAAAAATTCAAAAACCCTAAACCCACAAAACAAAAAAGACAAATTTAAAAAACATTTAAAAAAAAAAAAAAAGAGATAACAAAACGGACCAGTTGTTAGAGCCTTAATCATGCCGGCTCTACGGCCCTTAAAATCTCTGAAAACCTCCTCAACAGTTCGCGGATTGTATTGTGCTCCTCCGTCCATTTTCGTACAATTACACTTGAACACTCCAAAATTGAATTTTTACAGAGAAAAACGTATACAGAGATCGAAGAGCAAAATATGGAGAGTGTGAGACTGAAACTGGATAATATCTTTAATCTACAGATTTTGAAGTGTATTATCATTTATCACCAAAAAACACACATTTTATTCGCAGCAGCAACAGAGATGGCCATTATTTTATTTTATATCAGGAGGGAAAAATATATGTGGATTAGAGAGAGTAAATACATATATAATTTCCACCATTTCCATTTGTTTTTGTGCTGACGTGGACGAAAAAGAGCGTTATGTCCATGTGGCAGCCATTCATTGGTTTGAATCTCATCGATGGAGAACCGGTCGGCGTTGGTCATTTGAACCGACGGATTTTAACGGATCTCTGAACTGGGTTTTAGTTCATACGAGGAGTCCGCGGTTCCAGATGGGGACGATCATGTAGTTTGATCGCATACAAATAAGATGCTTCCAGATAGCTTACCAGCAGCACACGTGTCCCACAATGATAAATCTTAGTGGTGGGATATGGGATCATGGGATCCTGCTCCGGAGGGGTGCGCAGCGTGTTAACCTGCGCATTGGATGCTCGTTTTAGATCTGGGCCTTATTGTCTCGCTCGATTCCGTGTCTGTGCGCTTTTGGTACTTCGATAATGTTAAGGACAGACAAAGGAGCATACTGCATAGTGTGGTGTACTACGTTATTCATTCACGGTTTGTTCACTTTATATAGGCTTCGAAACTCGGTATTTTTCCAATGACGGTTATACCCCTACTAAAGACAAAATTTGATGTTCGCTTAGTCACCTTTGTTAAGGGTTTTTGTGTCAAAAGAAAAAAAAAACCATTCTTTTTCTACCTAATAATGCCCGGTTATCTAACATTATTAACAGAAATGCCACTTCAGATTTCGACTTGGCAGTTGGCACCACAACACAATCACCCACTTCATGTCATATGCCTTTGAAAGAGTAATTATAAGTTTAGAGAAAATATCATATTCAATTTTTTTTTAGAAATTTCGATAAAAATATCAAAAATATCATCGATATCCTCAAATTTCATGAATATTAATTAATTAATTAATTTTTTTTATATCAATACCCTCACAATATGAAAAATAACGAAACTATATCAAAAATATCATCTGGATTTACTTCTTTTCTACATAATCTCTTTATAGCTTTTGTTGGATTTGTGGTTCTGTTCCACATCGTTAAGACAAACAAGCGTTATGCCCTTTATAAAATGTTGAGCAAACCTTAACCTTCAAAACGTCTTTTGAGTTAAGTTAAACCTGTTGGGCTTCTTGAGCTTTACTTCAAATCATAAGACCAAAAGCTTATCGGCTATCATACTGAAAATCTAGGATTTATAATCAGTGAGCAATAAAATCTGATACAACAGGTAAACAACTTGGAAGCCGAAACTTTTCAAATATAAACAATCCTGGGAACATATAAATATCAATAACAAAGCACATATTTGCATTTTCAGAGACTTCTTATTTCATACATTGATTTAGTCAGAATTGATCAGGTATTGAATGTATGTGTTAAGAACATACAGTATATGAAAATGAAAGGACATTCGCATCTATCCGAATGTTCGGCATCTAACCAATAAAAACTCTTCAATTGAACATCTGAATGTCAGGGCTCAACAGGCAGCAAGCAACTCTTCACAGTGAGCTTTCAACTGCTGCAACTTCAATAAAAGGTAGAAATAGTTTGAGGTTCTGGTGTGAGCCAATTAATATAATCTCAAAAGTATACATGTCAGCCAGTCACCTCCCCTTCAAATCTGAAACCAGAATACAATAAACATCAAGAAGAGAATATGGCACGAGATAGTAGTGAGTCTAGGCCCTTATGGACACTAAGAAAATTACAAAAGAAAAGGTTGTTATCAAAAAGCTAAGCTTCAGCAGTTCAATTATTTCTCATTATACAATTGCAAAACTGAATTCACCAGAAGGAAGAGACTGGAGATAAAAACAAAAACAAAAACTCGCTCTTAAGGCTTGACTGCACAGAGTAAATCATTTTGCAAAGTTGAAAAGGATCATGCTTTTCAGAAAGCAATATAACAAGATTCCATTTACATGGAACATAAACCAAAGCCAACAGAAGTACATTTGTTATCAAATGATTCAAGGTCAAAACTAATTCAAAGAGATTCTTTCTTCTTTTTTCATTTTTCATTTTTTTTTTCCTTCCTATCTCAGTGTAGTTGTTCTCCCACCCCCATTTTTTTTTTCTGGCGGTTGATGTGGTTTGTAATATAAGGAGTTAAAAAAGATTTCGGGAAAAACAATACCATTGCCAATTTGCCATGGCCATTGCTGGATGATTCATTTTCCTTTTTCTCTGGAACATGTTGCTCAATGAATTGCTGAATCGTTCTCCAATATTGATCACCACCAGTCAGCCAAGTATCCATATGCATGCCATTAGGAAAGTCCACAAACTTGCATTCATTATTACGAGTAGCTGCTTTAGCATACAGCAATTGCATGTGAGATGGGGGGACCATCTCATCTTGCAACCCAGATAGAAAAAGGATTGGCTGCTTAATCTGTAGTAAATAAGTTGCAAAGTAAGGTCACACAACACTTGTGAACACTGGAAAACTAAGCAAGTAAAGATCAAGAACAGCAGAAGGGGATAATGAGCACCAGTGCACTGTTAACATTTTCTAGACAATGCAAACAAAATATTGAAAATAGGTTCACAACATTAGAAAGCAATGTGGTGAGTGCTAGTTAACTTAGTGGGTGAGATCTCTTATAGTTATAGATATGCAATAGGTCTTGGGATCAAATCTCACTCACATCAGTGTTTGATTTATAGTTCAATTTTATTAAAAATAACTATAAATACAAAAATTAAGATAATAAAGAAAGAAGAGAAAGCAATGTGGTGTAACAGAGTTACAGAGCACACCTGATATGTAAATCATTTGTATGTGTATGAGCGATATAGCTTTAAACAATTAGAAATGCAAATCAACTAAGAGGAAAGTCTCACCTCGCCAACAACATCAATGGTACTCCATGGAGAACGTACAACAAAATTAAGTACTTTGGGACCTTTAGAACTACTGCTTCCAATAAACCACTTTAGGAAAGGCAGTAGAACTCCAGCCATGTCCAGAATAGATGTGAAAGTGTTTTCCAATATCAATGCAGAAACCTGCAACATCAAGGCAGACCAAACAATAATTAACTTAAAAGATCATCCATGAACAAATATTAGATAATTGAAATACCAAACGGCTGTAGGCAGAAGAAATATTAAACAACTACATTTGTAACAGAGCTTAATTGTAGCAAGTAATTTAATCAATCACATATAGAAGGTCTGGAGACCCGGTAGCAGATATTCCTTGAGAACATATCAAGGAATCATAATATAGAAACTTAACAAGCTGTTTTTTTTTTTTTTTTTTTGAATAAACAATGATTATTTCAAATTTCTATTTGTCAAATCAATTAATTATACTCACAGAAAAGATGTAGAGACTAGACTAACTAAAATCTAGGCGAACTAGATATCATGTAAGTATAGCAATGAAGTTTGGAACATTATGATGTTAAAGTAGAAGGGGAAAAAAACAGAACAATTGAGATCTTACAGCAGTCAAATGCTTGCTTTAGCTACATCTAAATTATTATGAATGGGGTGGGGGTCGAGTGAAGCAGCTACTGCTTTAGTGGGCACAAAACTGCTACTGCATTCCACTTTTACATCTATGCTAATTATATTAATGTGACATGTGACTACCGTTGAGTTAGCAACCCGAATAATTCGAATGGGTAGATATAATCGGAATAAAAATGAAAGCCGTGATGATTAACTGAACTAGACAAAACTATTGTACCAACCATTTGGGTTGGCAACATAACTCCTGCTTTGCCATTTCCACCGTATATAATGAGTTTTATTTACTCATGCATTAAATGCTTTCTATCCTATCACCACTTTAATCTGTGTGTTTCTTAAAAAAATTGGGTTAAGTATGGCCCATACAGCATATCCAACAAGCTATTAAAAAATTGTGGATATTCAAACTTTAAGTTTCCCTTCACTTATTTAAGCTACTAACATAATTTATCCTGGAAATTGCTGAACAGTGAAGATAACCAACACTAGGACTTTCATTCGAATCAAAGTAAGCCAAAATTTTGTTAAAAGCAAAGTTTTGCTTAGAATGCTAATGACCAAATTGTCCATAGTCGCACCATAAAGCAATCTAACTAAAAGATGGTTCAACCACTACAGAATATGCCATATGCTACTCCAGCATTCAGAATAAAAAAATTTAGAAAAGAAAAAGAAAACTAAAATTCAATTTACTTGTATCACTATTATGATCAGTTTATACTACAAGATCGAACAACTCAAAAATTTAAACCGCGAGATAATAGTTATTGGATCTCTACGGAAGGTGGAAGAAAAAAGAACAGAGAAACTACTCAATGCCTAGGGCAGTACCTTAACAGGATTGTTTTTGGTAAGCACAGCTCCAACAGCACCTCCAAGTGATCTTCCAAACACAATTATTCTAGATGTGTCAATGTCAGTCCTCTGAGAAAGATGATCCAATGCAGCCTAACCAGAACAAGAAAAGACAGCAAATGAGACATTGCTAGAATTTAGAACCAAGGAATTTGGAAGTCAAAACATATGATTGACAGTAAACCACACCTGAGCATCTCTTATAATTCCATGCTGAGAAGGAGAGCCATCACTTGCTCCATAACTGTTTAAATAAATGAAGCAATAAAATAGTGTCCATCAAGATCAAGTCAGGCAAGCAGCGATCATATAGTAATCCAGATCTGAAAAGAAATAAATAAAGAATATAGAGGAGAAAAACATTTGCTTAGAGCAGTACTCACCCCCGATATGAAAGCATAAATACATTGCAATGCAACCTCTGTAACATTATGCGAACCATTTCAAGACGGTGAGCAATATCTGCAGATCAACAGTTAAGGCCAACACCAAGATAAACTAAGAAACACAGCCTGTTGCCAACAACAGTGTATAGGAGATAAAAACTAAAGTTTAATAAACATTTAATGCAAAACTACCCAAAGAAGTGATGATGATTAAATATAAGGATACTTCCTGCATTCTCTTGGAAAAACAATATGGTTGGACCTGCAAAATCAACCGATACTTTTTTCAGCCTTCAACAGTAGCAACGTTTTTCAATCCGAGCTAACAGGTATGACATAACAAAGAAACAGAAACCAAATAACCAATATATTTTATGATACGAAAACTCAACATAAATGCACAAATGCACTACCATGAACATGCAAGGAGAATAATTTAACCAACTCCCTCCCTCCGACTGTTATCTTTATTTCCCATAATCACATTTTTATTGTTATTTTAACACCCAGCAAAATTATAACTTGCACTGAATCAGTTGACCATTGTAATTTAGTAAAAGTAACAGTGATATAACTCTGCCATGCATGCAAAATCACAACATGCCATTATCATATAATGTCCACGGGCAGCATTTTCAGTTTCATAATTCATATCAAACTAAACCCCATCATTTTCAAAAGCTAATTTTGATAATCACATTGGAATATAAAATTTCATCAAACGAAATCCATAGATTTAGTGTGTTATATTCAAATTCTATTCTTCAAGGTCACAAACCAGTAACCACATAAATATTCCACCAATAACTAGAGGACAAATAATTACTAATTACACAGCTACAGCCTAAAAACAAATTAGAAAGAGTAATGATAAAACCAAAATTTATCAAATCTGCAACAAAAGCAAAAACTGAACTAATTTACCTCCAATTTAATTAACATAAAGCAAGAAAAAAAAAAAAAACAAATTCAACATCTCAAAATTTCAAATACCAAATTCCAAATTGACCGAAAGCAGTCAAAGCAACGAGCTTTAGCGCTCAAAACGACACCCTAACCATTAGCCATCACCAATTCAAAATCCGAATCGGGTAAAAATGAATCGGATCGAACCTCGGCAGTCGGGTAAAAGCTTGATGAACCAAGCGTGGAGGCGAACACCGTCGGAGGATCGGAGCCAGACGTCCTCGTAGACGAGACGGAGTCGGGCCGGGTTAATCGGGTAGGACTTGGTGAGACCCGGAAGAACCGGAACGTAAACCAGCTTCTCTTGGAAAGCAACAAGCAGCGCCATACCGGCAACGACTATTCCACCCACTCCGTACAATAACGCATTCACGTACGACACCATTGTTGTTGTCGTTTTAGCTGCTGTCGCTGCTTCTTCTTCTCGTGGAATTGAATTTAATTGCTTTTACTTATTTTTAATTTTTCTAGTTTATCTTGCTTGGCTTTGGTTTTAGTTGTACTTTTTGTGAAACTGTGCGAGTTCTTCTCGACTTGAGAGCATGAAATCTAAAGCGGAAATGTGAGGCTTGTCTATATGGGTCCCTTCTATATCAAACTGGGCTCCACCATTGCATTTCTTTTTTGAAAGAATTTTTTCATTATTTTTATATGTGCCTTTTTTTTTTTTTTTTTTTTTTTATGATTTTAGAATATTTTTGTTTGGATTCTTGGCAACGCCGTGATTTAAATAGTCAATTTTACTATATGATTTCGGAATATTTTTCCTCATTTTCGGATTCATTATGTGTAACTAACAATGAAGCAGCTTCGAGTCACCTCCACGGTAATTGAAATACAAAAATCGAGTCGCATCCCATCGTAGGTAAAGGTGACCGTGGTTCGGTTCAAACCGAAGCCGTTATTGTGCAAACCGGATCGAAACCGAGAGTTCCGATTCCATCAAAGCATCTTTTAAATCTAATGGTCCATATACAAGGAACTGATATATTTTAGAGTAAATTGCACTCAACCTCCATGAAGTTTGACCTCTTGCATCCAGAAACAACTTTATCATTAATTGACATTCACACCCCCTGCTGTTAGGTCAAACTAGTGCAATTTGCTCTATATTTTATATCAGTTCGAATTGACAATAGAAAGACTATATATATATATAAATTTTCAAATGAGGACGTCCTGATATAATTTTATGGGGATATTGAACGTGAGCCACTAGTTTTACATGTTTTGACTCAAATGTATATGCACTTGTCAAAACTAGTGGCTCACAGTCAATATCATCATGAAGTTATATCAGGACGTCTGTATGAGAATGAGACTACATATATAGCTTATTTGATTTGATTGAGAGAGAGCTGCAGTCTGAAGTTTGAATTTTTTTTTAGAGCTTCTCTTTACGATCCACAAATTATCTATTTACACTCCAATTTAATTTTTTTTATTAATGACAATTTTAACCTGAATTAAAATTACTAAAATAATAATAATAATAATAATCTAAGGACATTCCAAACTAATTAAATTATTAAAAAAAAAAAAAAAGGAAATTATCTCTCCTAAATCATTAAATTAAATATTACGTATTAAACTTTCTTTCTTAAATCTGTTATTACCATATTAAACACACACACACTCTCTCTCTCCATTTAAAAAAAAAAAAATCATATCTCCATACTTTCTCGATCAATCTCTGATTAATAATTAAAGAAAAAAAAATTATGAATATTTTGGTTTTTTACTAGCAATAATATATATATATAATATTAAAAAGTCAATTTTCTAAATATATATATATATATATATATATATATATATATATATTATAAAAACTTGATTTGTTGCAACTAGATTCGATTAAATTCATAATTTCTCAGACTAATGAAAGAATTAAAGTTCTCTAGGCAATCACATACCTACAAAAGTAACAAAAAACATTTTCATATTTCAATTTTTTTTTTTAAAAGTACTTGTTTTTTGAGTTTTTTTTTTTTTTTTTTTTTTTTTTTAAACGTTGGTCTTGCTTGAGAAAGACCAAGCTTATTCGTAAGTTTTTTTTTTTTTTCTTAAACGTTGGTCTTGCTTGAGAAAGACCAAGCTTATTCGTAAGTTTTTTTTTTTTTTCTTAAACGTTGGTCTTGCTTGAGAAAGAATGGAGATAGAAAATTAAAGATATGTATCAGAGGAGAGAGAGTTGAATATGGTAAGTAAAAATTTAGGAGAAATTGTTTAATATGTAATATTTAATCTAATGATTTATGAGAGATAATTTCTTTTTTTAGAATAGGAGTGTCAAAAAATAAAAAAGGATAATTTTGGAACAAATGGAAGTATCTTTAGAATTTTTTTAAATTTAAATTTTGAGAATTAAGTGTCTTTAGAAAAGAAGTGTAAAAAGAAAAAATTGGATTGTCAAAAGAAATTTTTTTTTTTTTTTTTTTAAATAAGGTTCGAACCGGTGAGAACCGTGAACCGAACTGGAACCACGGTCACCACTAATAGTAGGTGGTATAAAAAAAATCAACTATTAAAAACTAATATAAAATAGATATTAATTGATTCAATAATGTCATAAGTTAGATTTACCATGAACATGATTTGTTTTTATCTTATTCATGAGTTATCCCTTTACGTAAAAGCAAATCCTAATTTATTCATAAAATTGTCCAAAATGTAGGAACGTATGATTTATAACAACCAAATCATCCGATAATCTATATATTTGTTACAATTCATCTTTCATAAAATAATATTTAAATTTTAATGGTTAAGGAGGTAATTGTAGTGCAATCACCAATCTTTGTGTTTGTGTATGGTAGAAAAGAAGATTATGTCAAAGTTGAAAGATTTTGTTGTTAATGAATGAAGGAGGAGTTTGGAATTGCAAATCAGCCGTTTAGTGAATTAATAATAAGCTGAGAAACCCTACTTTGCACATCTTTTAACCGAAATTAGCCGTATAATGTTTAATCTCTACCTTTTTGTATGATTACAAGCAACCCCAAGCATCTAAAAGGTTTCTACGATCTGACAAAATCAAACGCTACGTTCATGAAAAAACAACTCCAATCCTAATTTCTCTGCCTAACTTTTCACATTGGGGAGAACCTGCACAATAATATCAACACTCATGATTCATAATATCAAACCCTATCAAGATCAAATACAAAATCACATAATTTCTTAAGATATTTTAAACTCTCTGATGACTAATCACATTCAAGACCAAGTTAGCGAAACATAAACACTCTTCACAACTGCCTCATGTCGAAGAATCAGAAAGCAAAGGGTCTGAGTGCATACAACTCTCTCAATGCATTTTTCCATGGCAAGAGCTAAGCATAAAAAAATAAAAAATAAAAATAAGAACAAGTGACAAAGCCAAGGATGAGTTGCCAGCCGGTGAGGTTCACCGAACAACTGAAGCACAGTACTGATGCATTCCATTGTGAACAAGTCTCCCATTGTTCTGCACTGCACCACCCATGTGCGAAGAAATGCCAGAGAACCCGTGTTCAGGATGCCGAAAGATGACATTGCTGTTGGAGACGCTTGTAATGTCAGAGCGGGTGGTCGTAGAAGCAGCATATTCCACAGTTTCTGAGTGACTTTCATATACCATACCACCATTCTTTTTGTGCATGTGCATGGAGTCTGACATGCCATTGACACTAGAGCTGTGAGTTTGATCTTGTTGTTGGAGCTTTTTTGTGCTGAGAAAACGTCCCCCGGATCCCCTAACCCTATTTAGTGCGTGACGATGCCGAGATTCATGAAGGTAAGGCTGCATTTTATTGGAAAAATACATGAATTAGTGATCAAGGCTCTATTGATAAAGATAATTTCGCTAAAGTAGGTACACCATTAATATAATGCTGAACTGGTGTGTGTATATAAATTGTCTCAACAAACATCACATTCTGAGTTCAACCATGACATTGATTTAATGATATATTTAGAAACTTCAGATTTCTACTTTTTCAAAGCGCCAAACAACCCCAATTGTAAAATGGATGTCAACTCAGGACGTACCTTTCGCATTTTGAGTAATTTGTTTTGAGACTCAAGCTTTGCGCGTGACTGTCTCCTTCTTAGAATACCGTGGTACTGTTTAGGGTTGACGTAAATGGGCCCATCTTCTGCAGCTTCCAGGGGAAGTGGAACTCGTGCAGATGCTATTCCCACCATCTGAGAGCCTATCTGAGGCTGAATCTGGTAATTTTCAATTACAGTTACATCATAAGAACTAAGAAGAACACTTGCCTTTAGAAAGATACTAACTAAAAACAATGTCATTAAAGTTTCATTATCTGCCTTTCAAACCCATAGTATGGGTCTGCAAAACAATCCCCACATTGAGTAAAAATTGAAACCTCTTCAGAAATTATGATATAAAACTTTAGTGCAAATTGGAGATTCACTTTTATACCTAAACCTAACCAATCCTACATAAGAGTACCCAGTACTATTGTATATGCTAATTCAACATAACTTACAAGAGCTTGTGGTCCATATGGAGTAAATAGCCCACCAAAGTAAGGATCACCATAAGCACATGGATTATGAGCCTGAATAGAGGATGAACCATTAGTTTCACAACTAAGCCAACAAGGTAAAAAGCAATCCACAAACTAGAAGCCAACTTACCATTGCATTGTTATAATCAACATGTGACAACGGATTGAACACAATTTCAGAATTGCTAAATAAGAAAACCGGCTTCAATTGACCTTCCGCACCCTTCCCACAACTTTCATCTTGACCTGAGTGCATGAGAGAGATTAATCAATTTGATTTAGGCCAATCTGGCTTAATCATCATGGCTGACTAGAACAAGCTTTAGTTTCAATAATCTGTTTGGGCAGCCACATCAAACCCCACAGAAAAATTAAAAGACAAACAAAGCAATACATCTCATAACAAATAAGGCTAGTGATATCATAACAAGAAAAAGGAATATAAGTAATATATTCAATTCAATCAGAAAAATAAAAATAAAAAATGCATTTATGAATGTCTGCAAGAAGATTTGTGACACTTAGTTAGAGGCAGGGCACTTGCTAGCTAGAAAGGAATGAGAGGATGAGGAAGAAAAAGAAGCTTGTAAAAGGTAAGTGCATTCATGATTCATACAAGGATAAAATAGAGAAACGAAGTCAGAGGTAACAAACTGTAAAATGATACTATGAACCTTCATGACTGAAGGAAGTGATGTGATTTTTAGTTGCAATGTTACGTAAATAATGTGATCCTACATTACTCTAGTCTATTTCTATTTCCGAGAAAATGGAAACAACAAAACACATGGAAATATCCCCCACGCCTAACAAAAATGTCATATGTAACACTCAGACGTCGTAATTGCTCCAATGACTTCCATAGCAAGAATTAAATATATAAAATGATGCATGTATGAAGGTCTAGCAAGACATTTATGTATGTTAAGGGTGGTTCCTAGACGACGAAAGTACCTGCTACTTGATAATTTTCATAACCAAATATATATTTCCTTCTTTGCTGCTTCTCTTTTTGTAATGAAGGAAATGGTATTATTAGAACAATCTGTACCTCACAAGTGTAATTATAAAAATACTAATCTTGCCAATAAAACCATGCATCCAAAAGTTTGATTTTCCATAGAACAAAAGCAAATCTACATCCAAAATATAAATACCAGATTCTGATGAAATGCATTGATCTTGAGAATTGGTCCCTCCTACAGCACCCACTTCATGGTGAGATCGACCAATTGATTGAGCCGAGGATGATTCCTGGTCTGGTAGTTGAAGACCTAAATAGGTTGCATCATGGATAAGTTGGGGTTGAGATTCAGCTTTCAAGCTTATGTTCTTGGATAAAAGATCTGGAACTTGCTGTTCATTTGGATTCCACCATGATGGACAACTAACAGAAAAACGGGACATGGAACGCACAGAACTCTGATCAAAAGATTTCTTTGGAAAGTCTTGAATTCGAATAGCCATGAAATTCACCAGTTGTTGTGAATCTTCACGCAAAAATCCACAAAATTCTTAACAGATTCTCTTTGCTCACTTCAATTAGCTACTCAAGGCCAAGTATAAAAAGCACTAGAATAATTAGCTTCTTAGTTATATCAAAACAAAATCAACAACCATCAAATTTAAAAAAATATAATAATAATAAAATAAAGAAAAGACAAAGAAGAAGAAGTTGCTCAAAATATCATAGGGAAAGGCACAGAAGCTAATTATAGATTGATTTTACACAACAATGTTGTACTACCAGAAGAAAACATGCCAGCACATTGTAAAATAATTCTTAACGGAAAAAAAAAAAATTGTTGCATTCTCAATCATTATTGAGAGAAATTTGAAGTAGCAAAAACTCGACAACCTGAATGAACAAGAGTGTAAAAGTTAAAACAGGACCAAGTATCATCATAATTGCATGTAAAAATCCACTTAAATCATCAATCACACAAACAACTAAACAAATAACAAGGTACAAATAGATTGCTTAGGCCACAAAAAAAAAAGACTCCACTTCCTACATTCTCACGCTTCCCTTTGCACATTATGGTGCTAGGGCATTTCACATTTTCACTATCATATCAACAGAAAATTTACGTCATCAAACCAATCCCGACTGTTATAGGAATAAAGATGTATGATTTTCCTTCCCTGCACACATTTGTATTTGCATAGTAACCCATCAACAAATGATGCATGATGTAGTTAAATATCACTTTATGAAAAGCAATGCAAAGCATAAATCTAATAACCTGTATTTGAAATCCGGCAAACTTCCAGGTCAATAATTTTGCGATCAGGTGATTCCTCATCTCGTGCATTCATTTGGAAAGAATGAAAGACCACATGTGAAGGCAAACATTATTGTGTTTGGTTTTCTGAAACTCAGGTTTACTTTATTTGACAAATTAACTAGAACAGTTACTTTGTTATAAAGTATATATCGGTAATTGTCGAGACCTGTGTTAATTTATCAAATAGAGTAAACACGGGTTTCAGAAAACCAAACACAGTAATGCTTGCCATTATATTAGCTCACTCAATAGTCAATATAGAGATAAGGTGGGCTTATTACACACATGCAAAATATGGAACAAATCAAGCTCAACAAAACAAACCCACAACCACCATATGAATCTTCAACATCTACTCCAATAAAACATTAAATAATCATTGACCTTATCAAAACAAAATCACAAAAATTCATTCAATAAAATCCTTTGTCAATAACTAGGGGGAGAAATCCTATTTAAGAACAAGCAAAAGATAATAGAAAACCAGTAAAAATGCAGAGACAGATCTATTCCTCAAATGGAGTGTTTGGCTAGAGACATGGATTACCCACAACAAAATAGACAAAGAAAGCAAAATAGAAAAACACCCAAAAACAACAATAAGGCCAGGATAAAAAAAAACAGTAGCAAGCACTTTACCTAGACAAACTTTACTATTTTGAACATAACAACAACAACAACATCATCGTCATCGTCATCACCATCACCATGATCTCAAACTCCACATGCATTAATGAAAAAGGCCAAAACCAACAAACCTACTTGGATTCTACAACACATAAATGAAAGAAACAACAGGCAAACAAGGTACAACAAGAAAAGGTATAGGAAAAAAAAAAAAAGAATAAAAAAGAAAGAGCAAGTGAAGCAATAAACAAAAATAAATAAATAAACCAACAAGTTGATAGTGGAGAAAGGATAAGTATATATGAGCAAACGAAAGAGAGAGAGAGAGAGAGCGAGAAATAGATGACCTTTGGGATCTGGTGAAACAAGAAGAAGAAGCAAGCAGGTGTATTGTTGCCTTGTTGGGAAGAATTCGGGCATGTCTCCTCTCATCAAACTCTCAACCCACCACAACCCTTTTTCACTCTCTCTCTCTCTTGCTGTGACTAGCTAGCTAACTCACAAAAGAAAAATGAAAAATGAAAAACCCAATAATGAATCAAAATATTAATTAAAATTGTTATATAATATCCATCACAGCACCCACCGCCATCTCTTCGCTTCTCTTCTCTTCTCTTCTCTCCACCACTTTTACTTTGTTTTGTTTTGTTTTGTTTTTAATCATTTTAATGTCATTTTCTTCTTTTGTGGAGTGTGGACCACACTCTCTTTTGGATTCTTTTGCCTTCATCACCCCAGCCGCCCTCTACTTTGTCCTTAACTTTTCATATCTCCCACGCGCTTCTCTCCCACGGTTTCTCACGCAAGTGCCTTGTGTTCAAAGTGCCTCTTCCTCGTCTTGGTATTCTTCTAACTCTCCCAGCTTCACGCGTGGGATTAGTAGTTGACGTCTATACAAAATTTGCATTCGACTCTTGCTTGTATATTTGCCCCGGTTTGGTGAATTTATTATCGCAAATGCCCCTACCACCTTCCATTTAATTGTGCAGACGGCATATAACCAGATAACGACGCTGCTTGAGTGCTTTCCGTTGTATTCTCTAAAATGCCCCTTGTCGTTTTGTGGATTTGACCGGTTAGGTTTGGCTTTTACTTTGTTGGCCAAGCGACGGTTACAAACTTACAATTAAAACGACAGCTCAAATTTGGACTAGACTATTGAGTTAGGTAATTAAAATGTCTTTTTTTTTTTTGTTTAATCTAAGTATCTAACACCGGATGAATTAGTGATCTGTGAAGACTAGAGGTGTAAATCAGATCGGATGATTTGGATCTGAAAATTTGGATTTATTATTATTTATTTTTTTAATCCGTAGCTATTTGTATCCAATTTTCGGATATAGAATGAGAAAAATACAGTTCGGATTCAGATAATCTAAATTTAAAGATTTTTCAAATTCGAATCCAGTCCGAATCTGAATCTGATCTGAATCTTATCAAGACCGAATTTGAATCCAATCCGTTTCGGATACATCTGATCCCATACGAAGTTTCAAAACATTTAAGATCTATATAAATATTTAATTTTTCTTTTAAAAAAAATTAATACTTTGTGCAGTGTGCATGCATGCACATAGCACTGTAGCAGCACACTGAACACGGTTGAATTAATTTTTATTTTTTTTCTTTTAATTAAAAAAACAGTTGAATATATTTTTAAAAATTCTATCCAAATCTCTAAATTCCGATCCAAATGAAATCCGAAGATTTATCATAAACCAATCCGCAATATCCATATTGGAGTTGGAACCGAAAAATTCCAAAACCAATCCGATCCAAAGCTGAAAATCCGATAAATTCGGATTCAAATTATCCAAATCCGATACATGTGACACCTCTTGTCGAGACTTGCCAATATTAAATACTAAGAGTGCGTTTGGTATGGAGATAGGACAGGACAAGGTGGGACGGGATATGACAGGATATGTTGTTCTGTATTGTGTTTGGAGGGTATGGGACAGAACTATTAACTGTACTGTTATGCGTTTGATATGGCTGAGACAGGACGGAACAAAAGGTTCAAATAACCAAAGTGGCCCTATTAATTTTTGAGACTATAATGATTAAAATAAATGAAAAACACAATTCTAATTTTGGTTTTATGGGGTGGGGAAGATATGGGAACCAACATCAATTGAAGAAAAACTTTTTGTAAACGTGAAAACCCAGAATTCCATATGCTTTCTCAATCATCATCACCGGTTCAAAAAAAAAATCAAGGAAAACAAATATTGGAGATCTCGTGAGAACCAAAAAAAAAACATTCGATTCACCAAAAACAAAAAGCTTGGATAATAAAAGATTTGCTCAATTTCCATCATCCACAGTTCACGCACATCACACACCCCATTTTAAATTGTTCACACTCTTTCTTTTTCAGTCAATAACAAATGGGTTTCGCTTTGAGCTCAACAACCAAAACCAAAACCCAAAACAAGAGCCACAAAATGTTAGCTGAGCTCAGTCTCTCTTCTTCAACTTTCTTTGAATTCTTCATTTTAAAATGAGAGGTGGTAACTAATAATATGATAAGTCTTCCTCCGCTTCTTCAATGGAGGTTTCCGGGCAATCTCTTCCTCCCCTTCTTCTTCTCTGATCGAGTTTTATGATGATTCGTGGATGGGTTTTGAAGATTTGAATTTTGTTTTTGTTTTTATTTTTTTACAGGGAAAGTTGATTTTCGCTAGATTTGGATTTACGTTTTCTATAAATATAAATAGTGTCATGGACTTGAGGATTTTAGGTAGATTTGGATTTGAGCCGGATCTGATTTGGATTTGAGCTGGATCTTGAAACCAGATGATCGAACGAAGGAGAGTGAGAGAGAGTGAGAGAGATGGGTTCAGGTGGTGTATTGGATGTGGTTGTAATTTTTGGAAATTGTAAAGGGTACAAAAGTCATTTTCACTCATCCCATGCCATGGGACAATTTGGCCGAGGGTCTTGGGTGGGAAAGATTTTTATGATTTCTAACCCACCTCATCCCATTCAGTCCCACGTTAAGGTCATGCTAAACGTGGGACAAAAACAAATTGTCTTACGTTTTCCTGTTCCATCCTGCGTACCTAACGCACCCTGAATGGATATCAATACATTAAAACGAAAAAACTTAGGGCGGACCAAAGTATAAAGTTCACCAAATTTATGAACGAACGTGAGACTCAAATCCTTCTCGACAAAACCTATAATGAGAGGTACACATCACATGTAAAGCATTTGCATTCATCACCCAGCCATACTCTACTATGTCGTCGTTTATTGTCATATCTCTCACGACTCACGAGCTTCTCTCCCACGGTTCTCAGTTCGCAAGCAACCGACACGTGTTCGAGTGTGTTCTTCGTTTTGGTCTTTTCCTCATGCCATCGCATCTTCACATGTGAGATTAGTACTTGATTATCCGTATAAAATTTGCATTCGATCCTTGATGGTAATTTGCCCCGGTTTGGTGAATTTATTATCGAAAATGCCCATGCCACCTTCGATTTAATTGTGCACAAAATATGAAGTTTACAAAATTTATGAACAAATATGATTTTTGTAATAAAATTTTAAAATATTTTTAGGGGAATTCGAATATCTCACACATCACATGTGGTAAGATAGGATTTGTTGCCATTATAAAAGTTTTGAAAAATGATAAGTAATTCATTTTTCAATTAATTTTTAATCCCAATTTATGTTTTCCAAAATAGTTAATTTGGTGTATTGTTTGTTGTTTTTAAATTCAAAATTAATTAGTCATCTCAAATAAATAAATAAATAAAATCTAAAAAAAAAAATCAAAATTAGTTTTTTGAAACTGTTTCAAATTCATGTTTTTCTCACTATATTAATGAACAAATTAATTAATCATAATAGAAATCAGTGCTTTAAACCGATAATAATTAAGTGGTGCAACAACTTTAGCTCCTTTGAACAAATCTTGTTGTGTTGAATAAAGCCAACATCAATAAATAAGATGTCTTATCTGTCAGCAAAAAGTATTACTTACTGTAAAAAATTAAGAATTTAGTTACTATACAATACATAAATACCAGTATAGTTGCAGTGGTAATTACGAAAGAAGTTTATTTTGTAATATTTTTTTAATTTTTAAATCCCTTAATTTTTTACCGATCATTGGATTAAAATCTAATAACCGATAACAAATCTTATAACTATAACGAACCTATATTGTAGCTCAATCCGTATTAAAGATTTATTTCAATTGGAGTAAAATAAACTAATAAAGTCATTGGGTTCAAAAATTTAATAGCACTATTTGGAGGGGTTTTTGTAAGAATATCACCACTTTAGTAATCTAAGTTTAAAAGGCACCAATCTTGGTGACCAGTTTGTCTGTTTGTGTGTTTTGAAACGTGAGAGAAAAAACTTAAGGGAGAGAGAACAGTTGGGAGAGAAGTTATCGACGCAAGAAATCCGGCCAAAAAAGCGACGGTGAATCACCAGCCGTGGTGCTACAGTACCCCTCTCGACTCCAAGCGTGTATCGACAGTGGTGAGTTGAACTTTCTGTCTCACGCGTTTTGTTGTTGTTAATTTGATTTGCGTTTGATGTTTGGTGTTTGGTTAGACATATAGATTATGTTTGATTAGATTTATTGTTCATTAGGTTTGTTTGATTAGGTTAGGTTAGGGTTTAAAGTTCTATAAAAATTTTGTTGAAGACGATGAATACAATATTCTCCGAGCCTTTTAAACCTTCATCCGAGCCTTTTAAGTAATGTGATTATGGTTTCTGTAATTTTTCATCTCCGAGCATTTTAAACCTTCGGCCGAGCCTTTTAAACCTTCATCCGAGCCTTTTAAGTAATATGAGTAGGGTTTCTGTAATTTTTCATTTCCGAGCCTTTTAAACCATCGTCCGAGCCTTTTAAACCTTCATCCGAGCCTTTTAATGAATATGATGTAGGTTTTTGTAATTTGAATCTCCGAGCCTTTTAAACCTTCATCCGAGCTTTTTACATAATATTCCGAGCCTTTTTATTAAGTGTATTCGAGCCTTTTCATTAAGTCTCCGAGACTTTTGAATCTCACTCCGAGCCTTTTTAGTAAGCAATCCGAGCCTTTTCAATAAGTCTCCGTGACTTTTATTTTTCAGTGTCCGAGCCTTTTCATGAAGTTATATATATTAATTTTTTTAAAAAAAAATTTATGAGAATATGCAGATGAGGAATCCATTGAAAGATTATCTGAAAACTCCAGCGGAAGAAAGGTAGCCGGGGAAAATAACTCGGCATGACCATTTCGGTCACCTTAGAGATATCGAAAATGCATTTAACAGTGTACCTCAAGATCTTGCGGTCGAAGAACGACGTCAGTACACTGAGTCGTGTTTTGGACATTTCCTTCGAATGCAGCGTAACATGAAGTTTTCAGCTGGCATTGTCCATCGATTGCTTATTCGTGAGTTGCATCACGACAGGGCGGAAGATGAGATGAGGTGAGATTTCTTTTAGGAAAGCATTTGGTCCGGTTTTCGAAGGTTGAGTTCTGTCTGATCACCGGAATGAAGTTTGGAGAACTTCCTGACATGTCGACCTATGATGTGGTACAGAATGGCATATACCAGCGGTACTTTGAGGGTCGAGATGAGATCGAGTTTGGAGAGCTGAGAGTCGCTGTACGGACCAGTGATTTTGCTGAGCAGTACGATGTAGTTAAGCTATGCTTACTGTATATGCTTAACTGGATACTAATGGGTTTGGACGAGAGAGAGAAAGTCTCATTATGGCAGTTTCGCCTAATCGAGAACTTGGACGCTTTTGATGCATTCCCGTGGGGTGCGCACATGTATAGGCGATCTATTTATGGCTTCAAGCATGCGTTGGATGGTTGTCGGGAACGGTTCGAAAAAAGACAGCGAGAAAAGGGCGTTGAAGTACACAAGGTGGAGACGTACAACATATACAGTTGTACTTATGCACTGTTGGTAAGAATTTAGAATTTGAATCCATACTTTAATTGTATTTTTTATTTTCATATGATTGATATGTTTGATTATTATTGTACTTATCTATTACGCAGATATTTGCTTTTGAGGTTATCCCCGATCTTGCCATCGAAGATTGTGGGACCTGTAGGAAAATTGAGCTATCCCCCTGTATTCTAAAATGGGAGTTGAGTCAGTGACCGATGGAGGATAAGTTGGATTCCATTTTCATTGAAAGGGTAAGTATTTGTGATGTTAACGTTAATAGTTAATAGTATGTATGCAATTAGCAAATGGTCTAACAATGATTTCAGATGTTTGCGAGGGTGAAATTGGTGCCGACACCAGCAGAGATGGCTGAACGGTACTTTGAGAGCATTGAGGAGGAAGGCAATATGTATGATGCCGATGCCGAACACTGTACGACTGCCGAACCCAATGATACTGAGGGTCCGTATTCGAGACCCAGTGATACTGAGCATCCGCATTCGGGACCTAGTGATACAGAGGGTTCTGATATGGATGGTCGCAGTGGGAGTCCCGTGAGGCATAGGCGGGTTCGATTTGTGTTGCCCACACAGCCTCAACCTGGAGGTGACTCACGACGAGGCGTTGGAGGGCATCCAGAGGTACATAAAAATAGTTACACCGTAGTATTTAATCTGAAAGCAGTTGGAAACTTTTAGTACTCACAACGTGTTTTTTCTTTTTTCATTTCAGGACCGTAGGTATACTGAACTGCTGGATGCGTTTCGAGAGTTACGGGACGAAGTGTAAAGGACTGACAAAAAGCGAGATCAACAGCATAAGGAGTTGCTGGATTTGATTCGGGGGCTTCAGGGTTCGACGTCGCAGACACCTACTGAAGGCAGACGGTCCGATGACCCACCGTTTGATGACCCGCCGATTGATGAGCAAGACCGAGACTTTAGTGATAGAGACTGGATCAGTAGTCATCAGGACAGAGCGGACTCAGAGACTTGGCGTCAGCTGCACCACCCCACTACGCAGACAGTGTCTGATCAGTAGGGGCAAACTGAGACAGCACATATGGAGATAGAGCAGGTACCTCATCAGGTATTACCAGACCCTGTTGTTCATCCCCAGCACTTGGGACAGAGTGCCTCCATACCGCGCACCCCTCTGGTTGATCTTAGTGCAGCTCATCCCTCAATTCATTCCACGGGGACAGAGTTCCTCAGTCCTGACGCACTTATCGGGTCTATCCCAACAGGGCTCACCCCTGCAGGCGATCCACGAGGACAGAGTTCCTCCATACAGCCCACCCAGGACCCTGTGATACGGGGACCGAGTTCCTCCATACAGAGCACCCCTGCTGGCGATCCACGGGGACAGAGTTCCTCTATATAGAGCACCCCGGTAGAGGATCCACACGGACATAGTTCCTCCTCACATCAGACACGTTTGGTGGATCCCCGTGGTTTGGATCGGAGTCCCCCACCACTTCAGCGTCAGGATCGGGTTCGCAGGCGAGGTTGGCAGAAACGGAGCCCATACACTGACCCCTGTCGGCCGAAGAGGGCAAGGACTATGCCACAGCCACCACATGTATGGGCGCCCCACGAACTGATAGATCTTGATCACCTAGCGACGTACCAAGCGTACAAGAGGAACCCGACAGGGGAATTGTAAGTATAATCGTAGATATTACAATCTCGCACTTATTTTGAAACAGCTTAGTAAAACTGAATTGTAATTATGCAGGCTTGATGTGGATCTACACGTGCCAGTCGATGTCCTTTGGTTCCACCAGTTTCAAAGCAACTTTATGGAGTTAGAGGATACGGTATGTTCATAACTGTAATATATGTATAAGTTGTCTCAAAAATTGTACAATCCTAACAAATAAAAATGTTCAAACTTTCAGCACATTGACGCGTACTTGAAGATTCTGCGGAAGCGTCAGCGAGCATTTTCCACTATCTACGGTCCGAGGATCAACATACTGGATTCACAGTTTTATGTAAGTGTTTAAATTGTACGGTATTTGCTTGTGCATTGATGTGTTTCATACATCTATAACCTAACGTTTTTGTACAGCCATGGTTATGTAACCGCTAGGACAGAAAGATGGGAAGTGGGTCTGAGAAACCCCGTACAGGTTGGACTTCACAGAAGTAGAAGTGGTCCGAAGAAGACCTTACGGTGGTACGTGGGTTGCTCCCGTTAGGAAACATACCATGGCACAATGTTGACTCCGTGAGTGTTTATTTTACATGTTTTCCATTAAAGTTCTGAAAAAAAAAATGTCACACTGATCACACAATGTTGAAACACCTGCAGGTTCTGATTCCGTGCAACCTTGGACGTACGCATTAGGCCTTAGCCAGCATCGACCTCACAGGAGGGAATATCTACCTTTTTGACTCGTACAGACAGGATGTTCCAATGCGCCACAGGAAAATGCAGCTCTATTGCTTACGGTATTTTTTACCCTCAATGCTGCATGCGGTGCACTTTCACGATCGCAGACCGAGGGGCGATATGATGTACGCAAAGACTACTAGGGCATTCACTTTTTATTATGTGTCTGCAGACCGTGTACCACAACAGGAAATAGGGTATGACTGTTTCAAGATCTGATTTTATCCAAATTCGTTTTTATATCATTCCATTCTAACGGTTGTTCATGTGGTGAATTGTAGGGGTAACTGTGGTGCCCATACTTTAAGATTGACAGAGTATCTGGCGGCGAACATGGATACTTTTGACTGGTCAGAAAATGATATGACCACCATCCGAGAGAAGATAGCTGTGGAGGTTTTTTACAACTTGAAGGACTGGTCTTCGAGATAGTGATTTAGTTTATGTACATAACATTTCAGTAATGAAAATATATATATATATATATTTTAAGTGTTTGCAATTAGCAAAGGATCCAGTACGACATTAAACAAACAACTAAATTCAAATCAATTTCAGAAGAAAAAAAAATTATTCAACATAAAACCATAACACAACTGTATCAAGCATGGTTCCCAAAGTCTGAACGATGTTGGAACACATTAGCAATCGAAAGCTTTTCAAGCCTTTTTATACACATTTCATACATTGAAATCCATATACAATACAGCAAATTCAACAACAAATTCAATAAAGGATCCAGTATGACATTAAATGAAGAACTACATTCAAATATATTTTCAAACATAAAATCAATCATATTAGTTCTACATAAAAGCATAAGAACCAAGGGTCTCATAAAACAACTGTATCGATCATGGTTCCCAAAGTCTGAACGATGTTGGAAGACATCAAGTTGGAGACATGTTTCTCAATCACAAGCTTTTCTAGTGGCAATTTGTCTTCCTCTTGTACTGCCTTGTTATGTTTGATCGTCTTCCTCTTGTACGGCTCCATTCATTCCACTGGCGTGTCCTTCTGAGGGCATGTTTGTTTGTTGTGTCCTATTGTGTGACAGATGCTACACTTGCGACGGTAATCATCGGGGACAATTATCATGGGACCTTCATTAACCATAGGCGGATTCGAACACCGCCTGCTATTATGTCCTGGTTGTCCACATCTTCTACACGACTGTGTGGTTGTCTTCTCCGAAGACGATGCGTGTCGACCCTCTATGGGGCGACCTGATTGTCTCTAAATCTTTGGATTTAAAACCACCCGCGTTGCGATATCGGATGGAACTACCCATGAAGAAATATGGCCAACAGGCATAATAGGAACCAAGTATGCATCAATAAGTGTATCCCTCAGGTAGTAGTCCGCACACAGAGATGTGAAATCCAAGTTCCGCTCCTTGCAACAATGAAAACAGTAAGATTCACGTTTGGTTATAGAAAAGCGTTAAATGTAACTTGTCATGTACCTTGCCGCTGCGAGTGCGTGTGAACAAGGTAAAAAGTCCATTTGAAATTTGTTGCACGTGCAAGTCTTCCGGGCTAAGTTAATCGTCCACTGTTTTCCCTTGTGTTTGACGGATAATATGTTCCAATCAACTGCATTTACGGTCATATAACTGTATTTCTCGACACGTTTCTGGATCACCCCATGTGCTGCCTCTGTCAATCGATGACGCATGGACTTTGCAGCTGTATGACGATCATGAAACCACTTCTGTAGCATATTCCTAATGAACTCTGCCAGTGTCATTAGTGGCAGTTGCCGTGCGAATTTTAAGCATGAGTTTATGCACTCTGCAACATTTGTGGTCATCAACCTGTACCTTCTTTGGGGACAGTGAACGCGGGACCACTTGTGTGGACCAGCATCAATAACATAATTGTATGCACCCTTATACAGCTTACGTAACTCCTCCATGTGGCGATCATACTGGATTTCCCTGTACGACCTAGCAGCGTTATCCATTATGTTGGCAACATCCTTTCTATGGAAACGCTTCTTTATATTTTCACCAAAATGCCAACAACATATGGTATGGGTTGCATAAGGGAAGACTTTTAAAATCCCTGCTTCAATGCTGGCATAACGATCGAAAATGAAAACCAGATCATCTATATGACCAAGGGCCGCCCTCAAGCATTCTAAAAACCACTCCCATGAATGGATGTTTTTTGAGTCACCGTACCCAAAAGCAATTGGATACACCTGTTCGTTTCCATCTTGTGCAGTTGCAACAAACATTGTACCCCCGAATCTTCCCTTGAAATGGGTACCATCAACTGCAATCACAGGATGCATACACCTCCGAAAACCTCTAATTGAGGACCATAACGACATGAAAAAGTATAGGAATTTACCATCATCTGTGCACTGTAAGTCCGTGATTGTGCCAAGATTTTACTGTTCGAGAATGTATGCAAAAGATGGCAGCAGTTGGAAAGTTTCTTCATGCGTTCCATAGCTCAATGACAATGCATATTGCAGGGCATCATGTGCCTTACTGTACATGATTTGGATGCCATATATTGTTTTCATATCGGCAATTATGTCCTTGGGACGCATGAGACGACCATCATGTTGCTGAAGTCTAGGTGCAACGACTTCTCCGATTGTGACTGCACTAGCTTGTCGGTGCCGACAATGAATCTCTTCCAACGGACAACTGTGTTCGTTGACAAAACTTCTGACTTGAAAGTAAGTCCCTTCAACTCTCCTCACCGCTCTTAATTTTCACGTACAGTCGTCAATGATGCAGACCAGATGTAAAGTTGTCTTATTCGACCTTTTCACCTTCTATTCAAAGTTCTGCCACATTGAAAAATGGCTAACTAGCCTTTTCAAATCCTTTTTACTCAGAAAAAATTGACCTTTATAAATCATGGTTCTAGGTTCTAGGTTCTAGGTTCTTGCGATGCGAAGGTGCTGCTTGTACCAGTACCAAACGAGTATGCATCTACTCCGGGAATAACCCACGTTGTCACATTATCAGAATCAGATGCTGTTACGTTATACCGGACCTCGGAAGTCCCAGCCATATCTGGTGCAGTGCAACTAACTCCTTGTACACATCTACCATGTGTTTGAATTTGTTCAGGCTCTTCATCCACATTTTGCAGACCATCAACCTGTTCATTATTTGTATCATTGTCCACGTCATGGTTCGGGCAATTGTTATGCTCATTGTATTGCTCATTGTAATGCCCATTGTACTGCTCATTGTACTGCTCAATTCGACAACCAAACACATCAACAATTTGAGGTTCAACTACATCTGTATGGTCGACCGTTACCGGTGGGACACCACACATGTTTTCCCTACCTTCGGTGGCACTCCTTTGGGTGAACCCTTGGTTGCTACCGCTAAATGATCCAAACTGTTGGGTATTTTCAGGACGAGAAATATCATTCCCTATCATATCTCCAGCTGTCCTTTTAGTTACACTGACACATACTTGTGGGATCACTCGACCTTCCCCCAACATAAACTGAACACCGTCGTCATTCCTTATCAATGTGCGACATGTACTGCCAGGAACGATTGATATTGATGACAGATCAACAGTGAATTTGTTTTCATCATATTTCACAATGGTATGCACGATCGCCAACAATTCTTCGTAAGTCATACTCTTTGACACATACATTCCCCGTTATTGGATCCAATAAACCTCTGACTTCCGTCGGGAAACTGCTCCCATCGACCGTTGTAAGATATTACAATCCTAACCCGATTCATGATGCTGTCAAATTATTCATCACAAACCATTAATAAAAACACTGGACAAAAAAATATTTTCACATCTTACATTTACAAAGGCTCAGGTCAGGATAATGAAAAGGCTCGGAGAAGACTTCAATAGTCTCGAAAATTTCTCTAAAAAGCTCGACACTTATTCATTTAAAGGCAAGGAAAAGTCTCGGTGAAGAAAAGAAAAGGCTCGAAAAAGGCTCGGTCAAAGCAAGAAAAGGCTCGAAATTTTTTATAAAAGGCTTGATACTTATTCATTTCAAAGGCAAGGAAAAGTCTTGGTGAAGGCAAGAAAAGGCTCGAAAATTTCTATAAAAGGCTCGATACTTATTCATTTCAAAGGCAAGGAAAAGTCTCGGTCAAGGCAACAAAAGGCTCGAAAATTTCTATAAAAGGCTCGATACTTATTCATTTCAAAGGCAAGGAAAAGTCTCGGTGAAGGCAAGAAAATGCTCGGAAAAGGCTCGGTCAAGGCAACAAAAGGCTCAAAAATTTCTATAAAAGGCTCGATACTTATTCATTTCAAAGGTAAGGAAAAGTCTCGGTGAAGGCAAGAAAAGGTTCGGTCAAGGCAACAAAAGTCTCGGAGATCCAACAAAAGATATAACAGTTTTCTATATAAACAAATGAAAATGTGAACAAATTAACAGAAGTATTTGCCAGAAATATTACCTTGTTGTACTGAAGCACGTCCAAACGTTTTATAAGTTGAAGAAGAAAGCCGATCCAACCTTGAACTTTTATTTCTATAAACAGAGAGAGAGTCACTGTGGAGAGAGAAAGTCTCGTTTTTTTTTTTGGAAGTGTGGAGAGAGAAAAGTATAAACAGAATAACATAAATGAAGAACTAAGGGCAATTTTGGTAGTTCACCATAATTGGTGCCTTTTAAACTTAACTTATTAAAGTACTGACAAAGTCACCAAATCAGTTAAAAAGGGTGACATTTCCCACCATTTCCACTAAAGTCACTAGGGGGCTAGGGCAATGATTCCAAAATTCCATAGTTGTATGTTTTACAATAAAATGACCAACATCAATAAATTTAAAAAAAAAATAAAAAAAAATGAAATTCTAAGTTTGATCTTGATCAAGTCCATTTTTTTTATTGGTCAACTTTGTTTATTTGTATGATCTTCTAATATTTATAACATTGGAAATCAGAAATTATAATAGAGTTAATATAATAATACAAGTTTTCAACACGGTGAGAGCTTCTTTTAAGTCTTCAACCACCTGACTAATCGGGATTTTATACGATTAGATCTTCAATTACAAGATTATATTAGTTTGAAGAGGTGTCATGAGAAAAAATTAGTAAATAAAAAAGAAGGTGTTGTGATTTAGGCACGATTGGATTATACTTGTATAAAATTTACCCCATTGAAATTTCTATTTTATCGAGAATAAAATTTATATTTTTTGAATCTTGAAAAACAAATTGTCAAATGTCATTAGTTGACCACTTGCAATCAAACCAAAAATGTAACTATTAAGATGACCTACCTAATGTCATGATGCTCACACCCTCTCAAATTTAATGTGGCATTGTGATTAGTTCAACGCAAGTCTTAACCCCCAATTAATGTCACATTTAAACTCTAAGTATATATTTGGTATGGCTTTTGAAAGGATCAAAAGCGTTTTTTTTTAATGCTAGAAGCTATTTTGAAGTTTTTTTTAGTTGTTTGGCAAAACTCAAAACAGTTTTTTTAATATATGAATTGTCTCAATTATCCTTTAAAAAAACCATTTTATGTCTACTTGAAGAAACCCAAAATTTAAGTTTTTTAAAAACATATGAATTGTCTCAACTACCCTTTATAAATGTTAGATATTCCACCATAACTCTTTCATTATAAATACATTGTCAACACCTTTTTTGTAATTCGCTTAGCCAAAAGCTATTTCTAAAATTACATTGTCAACACCTTTTTTATAATTTACACAACTAAAAGTTTTTTTTATTAGAAGTTCTACTCATTATTAGCTCTACTATAAAAAAATCTACTCTAGAAGCTCAAATTGAAAAGTCATACCAAACACACTCTAATACAATTCGGATATTCTTCGGCGTAAGTCTCTACCCCAATTAATGTCATATTTGAACTCTAATATGATTTCGATGTTCTATCATAATCGAACTGACTGTATTCCTAACCTAAATCCACTTATATGGCGATCCCATTTGGTATGAATGTGGAGCCCTACAACATTTTGAGATGCTGCCCCATTACCTCCAACCAAAAGAACTAATGTTTTGTGTTGTGAATTCGAGATCTAAATCTTGTCTACTTATCAAGCATCTCCCACAAGGGGGCGTACGTCATACGTGGCAGAAGAATATGTAAGAAAAAGAAAATATTAAAATGCCATTTTAAGTTAGATATTAGTATATTACAAATTAAAGAATTAATAATAATAAATAAATAAAAGTATATTTATTTTTTTGTCAAAGATACCAAAAGATGTACATTTGAGATTTGAAAAAACAATATAATTATTTATTATTATTATTATTATAATGGAATGAAAAAATATATGTCGATGGTTTGGTGTTTTTGTCGTTTATTATGGGTATGTGGTGTAGACGTGTAGTGGAGGGTGGTGTAGTGGAGGGTGGGTGACTGGGTGTAGGATAAGAATCTAGGGAGTAGGGAGTGTGCGTGAGATTGTTGTGAGTGTGACGCATAGAAAATAATTTGTTGCAAAAGGTCTCGTGTAGTCGTGGACTTGACTCTCTTTTTCCGTTGATTGCTTAAAACTCAATACACGACGTCGAATCTGACCAACCCTTTTTTTTTTTTTTGGTTTACATCATCCGGTTTTCGGATGGGACGGATCCACCATACGGTGTAATCAGCCCAGACCACACCCCGACTAATTCGGACTCGCACCGGATCGACCCACTAAGGGGTAAAGTGCTCTCAATATGTGTAGTTCCGTTCACAAGGGGAGTTGAACCCACGACCTTGCTTAAGGGATGAGAGCGCCGAACCACTCACACCAACACATGATTGGTTGACCAACCCTTTTTTGATCTTCACTGCTCACTTTTTTTTTGGGCAAATTGCACTGCACCCCTTGAGGTTTGGACAGGTTACACTTAGTTTGAAAAGTTTTGGTATTATACACTAACATCGCCAAGACTTAAATTTAACTTTGAAAATACCTAAAATACCCCTAATTGTATTATTTTATGCTTTAATTTTTTTACCTTCAAAATAAATTAAAATAAAATAAAATAAAATAAAAGATATGATTCATTAAATAAATAAATAGTTTTAAAAAATAAAAAAAGTTTTAAAAAATTAAATAAATAAATTAATTAATTATAAAAAAAAAACAATAATTTTTTTACGGATATCTATTAATAGGGATAAGAAAAACTCTAAATATCCAAACTTTTACGGTAAGAATGATGGTGAGAGAAGTTTCAAGGTTCCCAACTTCTTCAAGTTCAACCAAAGCTTCTCTCACCATCATCCTTATCGTAAAAGTTTGGATATTTAGAGTTTTTCTTGTCCCTATTAATGTATATCCTTAAAAATATATATTGTTTTTTATTTTTTCATTTTTTTTTTGGTTAAAAGGTAAAAGAAAAAATAATACAACTAATGGCATTTTAGGCATTTTCAAAGTCAAATTTAAGTCTTGAGGGTGTTAGTGTATAATACCAAAATTTTTCCAACTAAGTGTACATTGCCCAAACCTCAAGGGATGCAGTGCAATTTGCCCTTTTTTTTTAACTCTGCAGCTGCTCATCTGTCCTGTTTTCGTCTCATCAAATTTTCGAGTCACTGCTTGCTTATTTGCGCTCCCACAGTGGCACAGTCCCACTCAGGACCAATATACAACTCAAAAAATTAATTCAAATTACGAGTTAAGTGATTTGTGTACCCAAATATGATAACGACAAATCACTTGTTAAATCATATTGGATAATTCTTTCTCTGTTAACTCCACATTTTTTTTTTAATTACTTGTTATAATAATATTAACCAAAGCAATGCAAAAAAAAAACTCTTCATCCAATGTCGTTTGTTTCTTTAACTTGTTAAATATTTATTCTATTTACATGGAATCTCTTTCTTGTGCCTGTAACATATAGATTTGATATATATATATATATATATATATATATATATATATATATAGTCTTTCTATTATCAGTTCGAACTGACAAAAGTTATATCAGTTCCTTATATGTGGACCACTGGATTTAAATACTTTGACTGACAAGTGCATACAGTCAAGTCAAAGTATTTAAATCCAGTGGCCCACATACAAGGAACTGATATAACTTTTGTTAGTTCGAATTGATAATAGAATTTCTATATATCAGTCTTTCTATTATCAGTTCGAACTGACAAAAGTTATATCAGTTCCTTGTATGTGGGCCACTGGATTTAAATACTTTGACCGACAAGTGCATACAGCCAAATCAAAGTATTTAAATCCAGTGGCCCACATGCAAGGAACTGATATAACTTTTGTCAGTTCGAACTGATAATAGAATTTCTGTATATATATAAATATAAATATTCATCAAACATAAAAAAAAAATTCATAGAATTGATTTGGTAGATTATCTATGCATCAATTACTTAAATTATAGACTAAAAGTATTGAGTTCAAAAAAAAAATACAGACAGAGAAGTACAGTAGTCAAGACATGAAATCTTTTGACAAAGTCCAGGTATCATATATAGTCCGGATACCTAGTATTCAAGTCTCGCTATCACAATATAAATTCATAGAATTGTTCTTCACTTCATTGCCTTGGTCTTGCTTTTGAAAGTAATTAATTAATTAAATAAATATCGACATAGTAAACCAACAAAAATGAGCTGATACTGGGTCAATCCGTCAATATAATTCACAATGTTTAATTTTTTTATTTTAAAATTAATTTTGGCATGTTTTTATGTTTAAAACTATGTGCTACAAGTTTCCCAGGAATCACATTACTGTGTTTAACTTTCCCAGGAATCAGATTATTTTGATTACCTCATACCAAACGGCCCCTAAGTAACCAATCCAAATGTATTAAACAAATTATCAGTTACTGGGCATAAGAGGATGGCCGGCGAGGCGGCACTTCTGTTTAACACTTACATCTCAAGATTCCTGAATCTAATTTTGTGACTTAAGAGCTACCAGTCACTAAAAAGAATTTGATTGATTAATAAATAACACTTGTAAAAGAAAAAGTCAGGTGAGCTAAGTCCTAGGTACACGCTCTCACTTGCGGATGAACATGAAGACAAACCACATACAATCTCAGTATGACAGTATATGAAATATCGACTGATTTATATTTTAGTTTTATCGACAAAAAATATAATCAAATAAATAAATAGAACATTCAAATTTCAAGCTACTGACTGTATTAAGTTTATGCACCTTGTATTCTAGGAGCTTGGCACATGTGGGATACCGATTTGATGAACTTAAATCTGGCGAAATCTGTACGGGTGAAAGACTAAAAGCACAAGTAGATGACTGCAAATGTTGATACAGTTGTTGAATTCTGCAATTGAACTCCATCATTTCTCGAGGCTTCCCAACTAAAGAGTTTGCATGGCTGCCACAACCGGTGGGAGTAGATAATGTTCATCAGTGGCCTCTTCAACCATGAGGAAAACCGAATATGAGCTTGCCATCACTGAAACAAGGATGGCAGGAAAGTAAGTTTGAAACTAAGAAGATTGAGAGTAACAGAACTACTGAAAGAGATACTAGAACTGCAAAAAATTTATAAATTGCAATAGCAAAAGTTAAAAATAACGATAAAAGGATCTTGGACTGGGAAAAGAATCAAAATCAAGGCAGGTAACCTGGATAAGCCTATACGTACTTAATTAGTTTGACTACACTACTTATCAAGCAACAAAAACAGCTAAATCTAATGTTAAACGTTTAAAGTCATAACAAGTTTCAAATCGCTAATAAGTTTAGACCAAACCTAATATTCTATGCCAAAGCATAATTAAAGTCTCTTTTATTTTTCATCATCTTTCAATTTTCTCTGTTTCGTTCTAAGAAATAAAATTATTAAGAATCCATGGGTCGGTGACAAGAAACTACTCTAGAAGTTCATAGTAGACATTTTTGAGTACTCACCATATGAATGAATCTACAACTGTAAGTCAATTCTTTCAGACCATTTGAAAATATCAGAGTAAACTCTATCTCCCTCCAAGTCCTCTCCAGTTGCTCCTGCAGCTACTCTTATAACATCCTCGATCAATGCAAAATTCCCCATTATATCAACATGAGCACCACTTTGGGTGCCCCGGCCCTCTAGAAGATTAGCTGGAGGTGCATGATCATACTCTCTTATGTAAGTGTGAATGCCCGAAGGATTGAATCGCGTTTTCCCTCTCCACCCTTTTGCACACATGAAACCTGCACTTAAAACAGGAACTGTTTCATCTCCATTGACAGAAAACACTCCACCTTTTAAACAGGATTCCTCACTTCCACCATCGGCAGAAGCATCTATCTGAAAGGGAATGTGGCATTCAGAATACGTATTTAATTTGTAGACATATGCTCTTTCTGTGGGGATTCCAACTCCATACATGGAATAAATCTCCATGTCTGGCGCGTTAGGTAACCTACAAAAGCAGTACACAAGATAAGCACCCTTCTACTGTACAATCTGGCCAAACAATGAGCTTTCACCAATTGTTAACCCAAAGTACTAAAGATATATAAGTTGTTCTCACTGTGACTGTGATAATAGACAAATTACGGGGCTAATAAATCACTTTATCTGCAAGGGTGGAAAGTTTTTGGATTGAACAGGGACAGAGTTTCCAAAAACTAGGGATATATGTTATCCGAATAAGACAATAACTATGAAATAGAGTGCCAATCAAAATTTCATAACATTACCATATTACATATTGAATATGTTTTATACAACCTAATTAAGGCATCACCTAAATATTATTCAAATTTGTCAAAAATACAGACAGTTAAAAATAACAGAGAAACTTCAAAGAATCTCACTTTGTTTCTAAAGGGTTTGACCAATATTTGTAATGTTGGTATTTCGGGTCATCCAGATTGTCAGCTATTCCATGTGAAAAATGAGCACCTCCACGTGCCATCAGCTTAGGGGCAACAAAATGTAGTAGATCCAAAATTGATCCAGTTGTGTAAATCTTGTAATCGGCAACAGCTTTCATACCCCCAATTCCCATTTCATGGTACTCTGTCCATACATCACAATTGGTTCTGTTTGCAAGGTTATTACCTTTGACAGCACCCTGTCAATCAACAGGCAAATTAGTATATCAAAACAACAAAGAAAAGACATGTAATAGCTGCAAGTATCTCTGAGTAGACATGACTAGTTGAGGATTCTAGCAGTTGAAAATCAATTTTATTCGCTCATATATTATATACAAATATACAATATATAAGAAAATGCAGTGATTTGTTCTTCTAGTGGTGCTCAGGAGTAGCATGTGATGATGATCATCATTATGTAACATCAAAACCCATTCAGCCAACTCTTGATTCTAGAAAATAGGTATTCTATTTCAAAAAAATAAAAAAAAAGGATTGTCTAAGAAAATAAGATTCCAATGTCATTTAAGGACCACAAGAGAGAGGGAGTTGGAGAGATAAAATATCATCGATTTACTGACACAGGTATAGTTTTTAACATATAATACCAAATCGTAACTCTTAACACATTACCCGGAAATCAATCCTCTCGACCTCAGAGGAATGTGCCTCAGCCACATCTTTCCCAAATGAGATCATTCTCCCATAATTCACACCTTTTGACCTGGCCAAACTTTGATTCACATTTTGTCCAGCAGTATCATTGTTCTTCAGCTTCTTTGCACTACACATATAGCCCCCTTCAGGTGACCAATCAAGATCGCCCCAAATAGTATCCCCACCTTTTGGAATCATTGACATAGTTGAATCCCATGTACGGGTCATCCGCATTAGATGTTGTAAAGTTTGAAGACCAAACAGGTCCTTATCCAAAAAACCTGGCGCGAAAGCCCTGTTTAAGGATTTGCAATTTAATCAAGAGCTGAAAAGGAATTGAAAAGAAATATGCATGTTTTACATGTAAAGAACCAATTTAGATGACATTAATGTATTAAATGCTTAAGTTTTAACCACAAATGTAAGTGAAATTTGGAGAGAACAAAGGCAGCATCACAAATGCAGCCATCAAAAAATCAAAGCTGTTTCAGACATGTAATAGAATGATATCAAAGACAAAAATACAAGATATGAGAATCTTTAAATAGACCAAAAACCTAACAATTAATCGATAATAGGATTATAAATGCCCAAATATATTTTTCCAATAAACAAATATCGATGACTATATAAAACAAAATATTCATCTAGATTACTAATTTCATGCAATAAAAGAGTGTTGTCTAGTGGTATCTCTTAGCTAATGCTACTGAACAGAATTGAATCTGTTACAACTATTATACCAGTCGAAATACTAAACAATACCCTGTGCCTTAACAGGAATCAACCCTACCTATTAGGAAAAGACAGTTACTTTTTGGTAACTCTGATTTTCTCTTTTAGGTTTGGACTCAATAGAAAACAAAGAGAAGGAAGAAACATAAAACAGCTCTCTGCTTTTAACAAATGCCAATGCAATAGAATTTCTGTGAAAGTCTAGGCCTAGGATTGATGAATGTCAGATATTCAGTAAAAGGATTGACATGTATTGTAATAGGTGTCCACACCATTGTATTATTTTTTAGATTTTTACATAATATTTAGAAAATTAATAAGGATAAAGATACTGGACCTAATAACTGAAGAAAAAATAAAACAGTCAATAAGACAAGTCACAACAAGATAAGACCAGATTCTATTCACATCGCAGTAGTTCAGAGAAAAACCTGGCAACAGCAATATCCCTAGCTTCAGTTGAAAATAGTCCAGAGACTGCTTTTGGAACACCTAAAAATGGTCCACCAATGTTCATCATTGCCTTTATATGCTTAGCACACCAATCTGACCCACCCCCACCACCCATTGGTGTTGGTGCCTCAACCCATTTCATAAAATGCAGAAAGTACAGCACGCCCATTGAATGTGGTATAACGACCACTTTTTTCCCACCATTTGTAGTTACCATGAGTTCTATGTTACTTTTTATCCTGCTTAGAGATTGGTCCCTGACCTGACCAATTTTAATGAGACACAGTGATAGCTAGGGTGAGAATTTAGCCAGAAGGCCTTACAAAGTAACAAACTGCTGAAAACAGTGTACGACAACTATACATTATGTAAATCTAACAACAAAAAATGAGCGTTTAAAACTCCCCATTTTACTCAAAACTATACCTCAGTATTCTGAAATGATAATCTCCAATCATATGCAGCCATATACATGGTTTTCTCCTCATATCCGATGCGAGCCAAGTTAGCAATTAAAACTGCCCAGACAAAATAACCTGGTGCAAAGTAATCAGCTGCCACTAATCCAGATACAGGCCTGACCCTTATACCAGGACGGTCCAGTCCAGTTTCATTATCCAGTGACATGTGTTCAGCCCAGCATAATGGTCTGCATAGTCATAGACAAAAACAACGGGGGGAAACACAAAAAATCAGTTCCACCAACATAATCTTAAAACTTCATGTATGATTTAATACTGAGAAGTAGTGGGAACATATAAGTAGTTCGGCATGGCAGAACCAACTGCATGATGCTTAATTAAAATGGCTTCTCTTGATCAAGTTAACAACCTGAAGAAAAGGGGTAATAGGAATGGTTGTACAGTACTTTTCTTCTCTGTATATCGGCTTTACCTTTTTACATAAGTAAGACAGCCTAAGAACTGCCTGGTTAAAAGAGCAGCTAATACTGGAAACTAAACATTTTTTTTTTCTCTTTGCACTAGAGAAAATGTAAAGAGAAAGAAAATATGACAAAAGGAAAGTGAAGAAAAAGTTCACATCCTAAAAAGATATATAAGGAATTAGCTAAATATGTACAATTAACATGGCTGGCCTAAACATAAGGGTTTCAAAAAAGCAATCCTCAAAAAATAGAAGAAACATATCTATCAGGTCAATAGAACTTCTTAACTTTGTTGTATGATGATGAATGCTCCGAAGATATAAATCCTCAAAAATAAATTTACCCCATAAAGTACTAACTTCATTGTCTCAATGCATATCTCCCAAAAGATAGCCATCCAAAACTAAGCATTGATTATGAAATTATGCTACCTATGATCCAAGCCTTGAAGGGAATTTGGTTTTGCCACAAAAAAAAACACTCAAAAAGGTATTTGAACAGCTCCTTCAAATATCATTAAAAAAAAAAAAAAAAAAAGAGGTTTAGCAGCACTAAAACGTGAAAAAGAAAAGTGTCCACGAGTAAACCACTGATGATCAGTGCAAATGAAGTGGCAGAGCACAGAATAATACCACAATGAATGAACTGATATCTTCAAAGGCAAGAGAACATTGTTGACCATTAGAAAATCTCAACAGCAAAAATTAGGCATTTTAACATCATCCTTATAATCAAAAAAGAATTTGCTAACATCAAAACTGCAATTTACCCTTCAACTGCTCTTCCATGTAGATTTTGTATTGTCGACAACATTCGCATTTATCATGATAAAACACTACAATTTCATTTAATTGACCAACTTTGTCACTGAAGTTTTTGTCCAGCTAACTGTTTCCCGAAAGTTTAAGAAAAAGAAACCAGATAACACATCATCCCACCACTAGTACACCAGAATTTATTGTTCAGAACTCTCCCACACGTAAATTTTAGCTATACGAATATAAAAACCAACACTGAACAAAAGCTGCTCATCTTTTTTATTCAACTGATACATCTACTTTGTGCATTCTAAGTCATCAAATACTAATATCCTTACAATTCACGCAACGAGAGATCACATTCTCACTTTACAACACCTACATGTCAGCTACCATTTATAACTTCAACTTTTTTGTCCTTTGGTTTGACACACTAGTAACTTAACCAGTATGAAAAACAAAAATAGAACACTAATCAACATTTTTTTTTTAAAAAAATTAATTAATTAAAAGGCAATTAATTACCTTTTGTACAACTCACCAAATGTGCCACCCCAGAGTCGCTTCCTGAACAGTCCTTCAGCGCAGTGGTGTCCCTCCCACAGCTCGAGCCCGCCAGTGACTATCCCCGGCACAAACACCACCGGGTGCTTTGCTCTCAAACCTTCCTTCTGCAGTTTCAGTCCCGGCGGGTCCGGCAACGGCCCGGTGATCGCCTCAGTCACGTACTGCGGGAACGACGCTGGCATCGCGTTTAATAGAAACAGCAGCAACCACCATATCGAGCATATGCAACCAACGAACCAGCAACAGATATCTACACACGACCACTTTCTGAGCCTCTCTTCGCGTCGGTTTCGCTTTGATTTTTCCTGTATGTCGTCGCCGTCTTCGTTCTTGTCAATGCGAGAATCTGAAACATCAGTGCGCTTTCTGCGTCTAAGAAACGGCATCGTTTTTTCCTACCACTACTCTGAGAGACAAAAATTAAATAAAATTACACAAAAGCTTAAAATGTAGAGACCTATGGGCTTAATTAAAAGTTTAATTAATGAAATCTGCCGGTGAGGCGGTGACCGCCGGGAGTGACAGGTGTAAGCACGTGATTGGTTGGTATTTTAGGCAGTTACTTAATTTGGTGAAACGGAGGCGGAGGCAAGAATTTTCTCAGCTCACTAACGTGGGTCCTGTTGAGGTCATGACAATACGTGGCACGATCAGGTGAGTTCTGGGAATAACGTTTTATGTTACACGTTGGTGTGCCGCACATTGGCGAGAATCGGAGAAGAATCAACGGTGAGAAGTTAAGGAGTGACGTTACGTTCTATGGGTAAGAAAGCATTGTAATATTAAAATCCAGAGCCTACTTGTTGTTGCTTGGTGATTTCCTCCGGATTCTTTGCAGTTACAACAAAAAGTAGCTATAAGTCTGAATGGGACTAACGTCGAAGAAAAAAAAAGGTCTGAATGGGACTGCGAGGCAGTCAGAGCTGCTACCACCAACGTGACAGAGATAATTTAGATGTATTTTTCTAATAATTTCGAGTGTCGCGTGTGAAGTGTGAACACAGTAACGTGTGGAACTTAAATAAATTATTTATATTTATTCGATATATAATTTTATTTGTTCCGATATAATAGATATAATTTTTCTATTCATTTTTTTCAATCGTCTTTAAGGAATATGTTAACATTTTTATAAATTGATATGAAAAGGGAATTGGACAATAGACAATGTTAAATCCCCACAAATCATGCCTATATCTTGGGGCGGACCCCATGGTTGTTAAGGGGGAGCCATGGCCCACGCCCACTGGAAAAAAATAAAAATAAATTAAAATGAAAAAGTTATAATTTTTAAAAAAAATATATGAATTTTACATTTTAATACTATAAATTTTGAGTTTTTATCATTTGGTCTCTAATTCCATAATTTCAGTTCCGCCCCTGCCTATCTCTATGCCATAAGCGTCTAACACTAAACTAAATATTAATTAAATCCTCACAGGTCATACCTATATCTAGTGTCATAAGCGCCTAACACTAAACTAAATATTAATTGAAATAATTGTAAGCAAGCTTGTTAACCAAAAAAGAGTTCAATAAAATATAAAAATGGTTACACCAAATAAGAGGTGACAAAAGTTTTACCTTTCACTTAATGTATGTTTTGAAAATAGGTAACAATAAAATATAAATTAATTTATCATATAAACGGGTCATTATTGTATTTGATTGATACTTATAATAACGCACATCATCTATTAACAGAGCTAGTAATGCACCTCCCTTCCACATAAGTGATGAGGGGTTTAAATCCTACTATACGAATTTTACAAGCATGTATGAAGATTTTTCTTCCCAAATTGTGAGAGTAGATATCTGAACCTCACATATATTGTTTATAACTAATCATAAAACATAATTCATCTATAATTATATTTAAATCAATGTTGTCAAAAACTTGTCTTTATAGTAGGCCCTACGGGGTAGGCCCACGAAGCAACTGTCTAGTGCCCCCAAATTTCAAACTGAATATTTCAAAATTTCAGTTTTGTTTTTTTTTTTAATTTATTTTTTGTTTTTTTTGTTTTTTTATTTCATAAATATAAGGATGAAGGCCCACATATGTTTTTTAAACAAAGATAGCCAACAATTATAATTAAAGACCTATCGTTGACACATAAATTCTATTATCAGTTCGAACTGACAAAGGTTATATCAGTTCCTTGCATATGGGCCACTGGATTTAAATACTTTGACTTGGCTGTATGCACTTGTCAGTCAAAGTATTTAAATCCAGTGGCCCACATACAAGGAACTGATATAACTTTTGTCAGTTCGAACTGATAATAGACAGACTGATCGTTGACATATGTGATTTTTTTTTTAGAAAAAAGGCTCACCGGTCATTACAAGAAACTTAACACTAAAAAAAGATCCACCAGAAACACAATTATAATTATTACAACAGAAAACAACACATCAAATCCTTTGATAAAAAAAAAATAAAATAAAAAATCAACATGAAATCTCAAAAATTGCGTAATTCACTTGTAAAATAGTTGAATTTGTAGTCGTTTTGAATTAATTGAATCTAACACTTCTTTTCCTTTTTTTTTTTTTTTTTTTTTTTTTTTTTGAAAAACCTCCTTTTGTTTTTCTTTTCTAGTTTGTTAGAATTCGAATTTTAACACGGTTCGAATTTCGTGTCTAAAATTATAGCACATATGTTTTTTTTCCTTTCGAATTGAATGGAAAGATTGAAAGAGTTGAAATAAATTTTTATTTCGGTGACTTTTTATTTGTTATTTTTGTGTTACGGTCTTGATTGTAAATTATTATATTGATTTGCATAAGTATTTACTAAAGAGAAAAAAAAAAAAAAAAGTAAACATATGTAGAGACCGGGTGGGCATGGGTTGGTTTGGGTTGGGTTTGACTATACCCAAACCAACCTATACCCAACCCAAACCAACCAAACCATTGTAAAATCGGTTTAATTTTTTACAACCCAAACCAAACCATTTATAAGATAAAACCAAACCAACCAAACCGATTTTTATCGGTTTGGTTTGGTTTGGTTTGGTTTAATGGTTTAAGAAAATAATTACATTATTTTTTATTTGAATAAATTTAATAATACCAAATTATCAATATAAGTAGTTAAACCAATTTTCAATAAGATAAATAATAATACTAGTTTATAATACTAAATTTAACTCAAGTGCAAAACGATAATCGCTTAAAAAAAAAAAACTCAAGTGTAGAACGCCTAAAACTTATAAAATAAAACTAAATCGTTTAAGCTTCTAAATTAATAATATCTACCACCGTCAAAGCAACCACTTTGAAGTTTCGAAGTTTACTTCTTCTTACATTTGGTTAACTTTAGTTTTTATTTGTTTTTTCCGATAATTTAATTAATAATATATATATATATATATATATATATATATATTAAAGTATGTAATGGTTTGGGTTGGGTTATACAGTTTGATAAAACGCAACCCACAAACCAACCAAAACCAATTGGGTTGCTAAAAAAAAACCCAATCGGTTTATTTTATTTAACGAAACCAAACCAACCCACTTAAATTGGTTTGGTTTGGGCAGGTTGATCGGTTTGGCTGTTTGGGTGCCCACCCCTAGTCTCGAGTCTCATTTTTATGAAAAAAGTATATATATATACACACACACAAAATCCATAATACTCATCAAACTAGTATATTCCAAAATGGTTGACCTAGTTTTTTCTCATTGCATTCATCCTCCTTAAAGTCCACTTTGCAACTTCGATTAGATTCAAGAATCTCCATATTAGTGCTTTATGAAACTGAATTTGACTACGTGCATATGTTTGAATTTTGTTTTGTTTTTTTTTTTTTTTTTTTTTTACAAATGTTTGGATTTTTTTTAAGTACAATGAACTCTTAATATTTACACTGAATTTGATCACGTGTATATGTTTGGATTTTATTTTATTTTTGACAAATGTTCGGATTTTTTTAAGTAACAAGTTTATTCGTTTTCAATCGACTCTTAATATTAAGAATAATTTATTCATCAAAAGACAAAAACCTAATTTAATCAAATTTGGATGGATTTATACTCTAGACCATTACTCAGTATCACAACAAGTGTTGAATATATGATAATGATGGGATGTTTATTTTCATTGCATAAGAGGGACATGGGTCAATAGTTGAAAAAAAAGGACATGGACTCACATGTTTATGGTTTGATTGTAATTTTAATTATGTATTTTGGTATGCTTATTTTTATTGTATAAGAGGGATACGAATCAGTAGTAAAAAAAGAAAGAAAGAAAAAAAGGATCAAGTGAATAAGTGATGAAACCCTGTAAAAAAAGTGCGAGAGAAAGAGATGCAACTATCGGGTCTAATTGTCTAAAGAAAAAGTAAAAAAAAAAAAAAAAAAAAACGAATTGGTCATTAGAGAAATACTTGATGGCCCTTTTATTTCGTTTTTATTTCTATAATTGTTGGGCTTTGTTTAAAACAAATACTTGAGCCTTTTTTTTATCTGAAACAAAATGTATTTATTGGACCATTTTAATTTCAACCCATATATGTAAAACTCAATAATAACCCATTACAAAATATAGACCCTTTTAAAAGGATGGGCCCTGGGCGAGCACCCCTTAAAACCAGGCCTAGGGGGTGGCCCTAGATGTTACTTCAACTGTTTTTTTTTTTTTTTAAAGTATTACATTTATTTTGGGTTTTTGTTAGAGAGGGGGAGGACTTGAACCTGCAACCTCGTAGTGCAAGTGTGAGGGGTTTACCACCAGACCAACATCATCCCGTCATCTTAAACTATTTTAGATCAGTACAAAGATCAGCTAAGTAGACTGATCCAAATCCTTTATTCATATCTTTCCCTCTCACACACATGTATGTGTATATATATTCCTCGGTATGCATTGATGTATTAAAGTCGATGCAATACATGTGAGTCATCGATTAAATATAAGTGAATGTTGATCAAGTTAAAGTAAATAAATCTAACAGTTGATAGTTGAGAAACTGAAATTATTATATCAATACACCAAACTGAAATTATATAATGTCTCGATGGCTGACGTGATGAAATCTCAAAGGTTAACTTTATTGTGTCTCAACGGTTGACTTGAGAAACTGTCAAGGCATTGTTGAGTTAGCCATCGAGACCCCTTCAAGCTGTCAATACGACATCAAGTTCGAACCAATTTCCATTAAAAAAAGCCTCATCAATACAACGTCAAGACACCTTCAAATCAATTGCAATAATAAATAAAAAATAAAAAAAAGTTAAGTGCACTAACTTACTCTTAGTTTATTAAATATAGCAATATTTTTGGTTAATTGCACTAACATACCTTAACTTTATCGAATCTAGTAAAATTTCCAATAAATACATGAAACTAACACAAACACCCCTTTACCGTTAGTTAACACCGTTAGAGTTAACCATTGACTTTCAAAAAGACAACATTGACCTTACTATTGAGAAGTCGAAATTACAACAACCCAATAAACTTTGAAAAATTAATAAAAAAATATTGCCACGTAAGCTCTAATTTTTTTTTTATCAATTTAAATAAAAAAACAAAACAATTTGGTTTCTAAAAAAACATATCAGTTTAAAAAATATATATATATTTGAGAGTTTTTTTTTTTTTTTTTTTTTTTAAATTGATATGTTTTTTTAGAAACCAAATTATTTTGTTTTTTTTATTTAAATTGATAAAAAAAAAAAAAGAGCTTACGTGGCAATATTTTTTTATTAATTTTTCAAAGTTTGCTAGGCAGTTGTAATTTCGACTTCTCAATAGTAAGGTCAATTTTGTCTTTTTGAAAGTCAATGGCTAACTCTAACGGTGTTAACTAACGGCAAGGGGTGTTTGTATTAGTTTCATGCATTTGTTTGAAATTTTGCTAGATTCGATAAAGTCAAGGTATGTTAGTGCAATTAACCCCAATATTTTAAAAAGATGCCTTAAATTAACACAAACACCTCTTTCTACCAAGTCAATCCATTAACTATAACGGTTGCCTAATCTTGACCCTTGGAAATCCAAATATATCTTTGTCATATCATCTCAAACATAAATGATTTTTTAATTAAAATTGAAAAGTCAATATATTTTTTTAAAATTTTCAATTTTAATAAGATAATTTACTAAGGAAACAAAAGATCTTTGATAATCTTTTACTTAATGGAAAAGATCGACTTCCTACAATTCGCAGAGGAGGCTTCTCTCCGAATTGAGGATGTTTCCGCAGATGATCGATATATTATCTTTTTTTTTTTTATAATTAAAAATATTTTATGTTTGAGATAATGTGGCAGTGGTATATTTGGTTTTTCATAGGTCAATGTTAATCAACCATTAAAGTTAACGGATTGACTTGATGAAAATGGGTGTTTGTGTTAATTTAAGACATCTTTTTAAAATCTTGTTAAATTCAATAAAGTAGGGGTAAGTTAGTGCAATTAACCCTAAAAAAAACCATCGAGTCCATCGTCGACACACCATCAATGCTCCATCAAATCAAGCATCGAGGCTCCATCAAGACTCAAGAGTCAAGACACCGTCGAGAAATCATTAGTCAAATATCAAGATGCCTTCGAAACCCCATAAAGTTAGCCAAGTTAGCCATTGAGACACCATATTGTCTTTTTTTTTTAATTTATTTTTTTATTTTTTTTATGTATAACCACTACCGGGACCAGCGAGAATAGACTCTACAAGCACAGTCCGGAATACTACTCCCACTATCGGGAAGAGGATATAGGTGGAATACAGATACTCTCACAAATAGAGAGAAGAGAGCTCCCGGAACCGAGAGATGGCAACCCACACTTGGGATTTAAAGGCCAAGGTGGGACAAAGAATATATATACAAATATATGCACTCACATGGCTTTGAACCGTGGTGGTGGAGGCTCCTAGGGAGCATCCAACCTTAAAAGTAAATAAAAATATATATAAAAAAAAGCATAGAAAGTTTATATATATATAAGTTGAGATTTATTAAACGCATTTTATGATACAATCACACATCACAAACAAGATAATTTCAAGCTAGCTCTGATGAGTTTATAATAGACTAGACGAAGTACTAATTAAAGCCAATCCACATTGGTTAAACATGAGGTTAATTAATATCAATTTCTATTTACTTATAACTAATGAGATACATGTTCTCATAAGACCATTCAAAACTAATATATGTTCAAGTCAAGTAGTTTCTCACCTTCTTCCTCTTTAATTACCACTAACAACTCCAAAGAATTACTTGTACAACTCTCTCTCTCTCTCTCCTTTTCAAATTAATAAAGTGTGATTAAGGTTGTTGAAAAGAAAAAAAAAATTAATTAAAGAAGGAAGATTGATTAGTCAACAGAAAATGAAAATAAGATAGTCATTGTCTCATCGGAGAGATCAAAGACAAGAAGAGAATTTAGACTATTTAGTCCAACACTTGGTTTCCACATTAATTGAATGTCTTGAATTTGAAATCATAATATAAATTTATAAATTAAATTTGCAGAATCCATCAAATTAAATGTATTTTTTTGTGTACAATTACTGTATTGGTAACATAACAAAACCCTATTATATGATAGATTGTGTACAATTGAAATATAAATCAAACTCCTAGTAATTGTTTTCTAAGAAGAAATCAAATTTTAGATTTTTCACCAAATTAACTTCGAAAAACATCTTCAATACCGTTGTATCCTATCGATCAATCTATCTCTATCGCCCACACAAGTAGACTAGAAAAAATAAAACAAAAAGGAGAAACACAACTTTGAAATTTTTGTTGGGGTTTGAAAATTGTGGACCACAGGAAGAAAAAAAAGTATTAAACTTGATGGTTGACTCAAGTCAAGCACCAAAACTTTGATTATTTTTTGAGCTTCAAATGTACTGAACTGGCCCAAAACCCATTTCATCACTTTATTCAGCCCAAATGATACGAAATGACTATACCCAAACCAACCCATTATAAAATCGGTTTAATTTTTTACAACCCAAACCCAACCATTTATAAGGTAAAATCAAACCAAACCGATAAAAATCGGGTTGGTTCGGTTTGGTTTAACGGTTTAAGAAAATAATTAAATTATTTTTTATTTGAATAAATTTAATAATATCCTATTATTAGTATAAGTAGTTAAACCAATTATCACTAAAATAAACAATAATACTAATTTATAATACTAAATTTAACTCAAGTGCAGAACAATCTTTAAGCAAAAAAATATAAATAAAAAATCCTCAAGTGTAGAACGCCTAAGACTTATAAAATAAAACTAAATTGTTTACGCTTCTAAATTAATAATATCTACCACCATCCAAGCAACCATTTTGAAGTTTTGAAGTTCACTTCTTGTTGCATTGGGTTAACTTTAGTTTTTATTTATTTTGTCCGATAATTTAATTAATAATATATAGATTTAAGTATGTAATGGTTTGGGTTGGGTTATACGGTTTGATAAAACACAACCTAAAAAACAACCCAAACCAATTGGGTTGCTAAAAAACAACCCAATCGGTTTATTTTATTTAACGAAACCAAACCAACCTGCTTAAATTGGTTTGGTTTGGGCGGGTTGATCGGTTTGGCGGTTTGGGTGCCCACCCTTATCGGGATGTATTCTTAGTGCAACTAATTAATCGGGACCAAAACAATAACTAGATACAAATATATCTTAATTGGAAGAGGATGAAAATGTCCATATCTGTTTTCTATCATAATGTATTCTTCGTACAACTAATTAATAATAAACAAAACAATAACGAAAACACGAATAATCGAATATATATGAATTGGATTAAAATGTTAATGTCCGTATTTGAGAATATTTGAAATTTATGCATTTAGGGGTACTGTATGTTGAGAATTTCTATCAAGAATATGTTTTGTGTTCATACGTAGAGGAAGCAGTTTGTTTTCATGTAATAACAAAATAAAGCCTAATATTTCAAAAAACTAAATTAAAGCCAAAAAAATCAGTGAAGAAAATAGGGTTTCAATTCGAATTCGAGTCCCCCTCCCCTCCCCTCTTTCTCAATTTCACATTCTCTCACCGTATTACATTATGGAAATCGAGGCTGGCCTTGACTTTTTAGAGGCTTGGGGTGAAAATCTAAATTAACAAACAAAGAACAAAAACAATTGGGTCCTTGAATCCTTGATCCATTTGGCAGCCATTATTAATATAACCTTTTAATAATTTGAGTTTTGACAATTTTAATCGCTCAAATGTATTCATAGGAGTTGGTTTTTCATTGAACTCTAGACTTCATCTTACAATATAACATTCTGTTTTTCATTCAAATAAAATAAAATAAAATTGGATCCCTTGATGTTGGGCCCGAGGCGGCAGTACTCAATGCACTTGCTCAGGGCTAGCATTGACGAAGACTATAAGGCATGTAATGTATGTCACTCAATATCTCCACGTTGTACACGAGGATTGGTTACGTTTTTCATATCAAATTAAATCTCATATCTTGAATATAATTCTATATCATCAATAGTTTAAATTTATAAGTAAAACATGCAATAAACTAAAAAATATATTGATAAATTATACAACTCTAGACATGAAAAATCTATGATAGAATTCACATAATTAAGACAATTGCATGCACAAAAGAAAAATTGGACACCTTGATGTTGGGCTTGAGGCGGTGGTACTCAATGCACTTACTTAGGCTAGCATTGACGAAGACTATGAGGCATGTAAGGTATGTCACTCGATATCTTCACGTTGTACACAGGGATCGATTATGTTTTTCATATCAATTTAAATCTCATATCTTAAATACAATTTCAGATTGTCAATGATTTAAACTTACAAGTAAAACGGGCAATAAAATAAATGATACAACTCTAGAGAGGAAAAATCTATGATAGAGTTCACATAATTAAGATAATTGCACAAAAGAAAAATCTCTGATTTCTTGGCATAATCAACTCAGTATTAAAAAAAAACAAATCTTCCAATTTAAGCTGCTCATCGTGTTTTAATTTTCTTTTTCATTGATTGTACGAAATTTCTATATACATTGGCTTGTTATACTCTGAAATTTTTTTCCAACAAAAACAAGCAAAATACACTGAACTAATATAATAAAAGAGGAACTCTTTCTAATAATAATTTCTTGTAATCAAACAATTTCACCATTTTTCTGTCATGGACCGGTCAACATTAAATCTTCCTGAGATTGTTGCTGCAAGTGCTGCTGTAAAGTTGGGATCTCTTGTCCATGAAGAAGCCATTTGTTGGACCAAAATCTGCTGGATTGCCGCGGGGCCCTGATCATGATCAATTTCCTGGACTGGTTTTGATGATCTGAAATCGAACAATCCGGGTTTGATCATATCAAGAGTGATAGTAGGTCCTGTAGATTTCATTAGGGGCGGAACTGGAAGTTTGAAGTTGGGGGTGCGTCGGCCAAAGTTTATCTAACAAATTTTCTACTGTATGCATGATGATGACACAAACAATCAAATTAGCAATTTCTTATACATAAGCTAAAATAAAAAAAAGTAAAAGCATACCTATTTGGAAATAGGTCATGAGAATGTATTCGTCTTTGACTTGAGAAGATACTCTAACAACAAAAAACCCCCCGAATTATTGTAATATCAGTACTTGTTTGGACCTTTGGCAGGAGGTGATGAGGGTTGTCTTTATCACTCAACTGAAAGCTCTTTGGTGGGCTTTTATTATCACAGTTTTCTGGGTGGTGTGGTTCCTCCGGAATCAAGCTTCCTTTGAGGGTGGCAAGCTTGTTTTTACCGATGCTCTTTCCTTGATTTGGCGTTTCGTTCATGAGCCAGACTCCCTTCAGTCTGGCACTATGAAGAATTCAGTGGATGAACTTCAGACTCTTCAACGGCTTCATGTCTCTGGTCGTCCTTCCAAGGCTCCTCGCATTTTAGAGGTTAATTGGCACCCTCCCCCGCCGGGCTGTCTTAAGGTTAACATGGACGGGGCTACTTTTGGTAGTCCTAGTCTTACTGGTTATGCAGGGTTTTTTCGCACATGCATGGGTATCGTTAAAGGTTACTTTGCTATTCCTCTTATTGTCTGCTTTGCTTTTGAGGTTGAATTGACCGCTGTAGTCCATGCTATTGATTATGCTTGGACTTTTGGCTGGCGTCGGTTATGGTTGAGAGCGATTCGACTTTTGTAGTGGATATCATTCGTTCTAGATCTCGTAAGGTTCCTTGGCGTTGGCACCCTACTTGGGATAGGTGTTTGAGCTTAATCTTTCAAATGGACTTTGTTGTCACTCATATTTATCGGGAAGGTAACCAAGTTGCAGATAGTTTAGCATCCAGGAGCCCCAGCATCGTCTCTCCTACATGGTGGTGGATTGCTCTGAATTTTTACAATTCCTTTATTTTCAATGATTTTTGTAGCAGACATTCTTTTAGATTCTGTTAATCTGTTTTCTTCTTTTATTTTGTTTTCTCTATTGTTCTCTTTCTTTTTTCTTTAATAAAATGTTGAGGTGGGGTTGATTCCGATCCTCAACAATCTTATTTAAATATATATATATATATATATATATATTAAGCATCACTGATTCATTGTGATATCAATAGTTTGCAAAAACCTATAAGTTAACAAATTTAGAACCCAAATTCAAACTTAAACGTGGGCACAAATAATAATAACAATATATAACACTCCTAAGACAATGAATAAATATATCTAATAAATAGAAACAGATACGAAATAATTATAATATTGAACAAGAATTTATTAAATGAAAAAGATGATAATTAAGAACTTTAAAACGCATAATTTTCCATTATATCTCTAACTCTTCCATTTTTCACACAAAAAATTCATTTCCAATTATTTCCAAATATTAGTCAAGTGTGATTAAGATATATACAAAAAAGAAGAAAACAGAACGTGACTGTTTTCTTTACAAAAAGACCATCTCCAACTACCTCCAAATATCTAGTCAAGTGTGATTAAGAAACTCTACTTATCTGACCGAAGCAAAGAAGCGATGGGTCACTTGGTAGTTTGTGTTGGGAATTGCAGACTACCCAATGACCCAAGAAGGTGCAGCTTTGCATACCTTTTTGTGTCCATTATGATCCTATGCTTCATCACTGTTCAAATTTTTAATTAGATTTGCTACAAAAGCAGGTGCAGCTTCGTATACCTTAATGTGTCCATTATGATTCTATGTTGCTTCTTCTTCTTCTTCGTCTTTGTTTCTCATCCACGCATCTCTTGAGAGCATCATGAGACACATGGGTAAATCCTCTTCCGGTTCACTACCAGTATTATCACCATCGACGATTTGCTGCTGCTGCTGAGTTGTTGTCTTTGGTTGGGGAGGACGAGCTATCCAGTGAGCTCTCATGTGACCACCCGAAGCTCTTCCTTCAGAGAAAGTCCTCGGACATATAGCTTGCATTTGTACATCCCCATTGGCACAGAATAAAAGTAGAACAGAAGCAAAACTAGAAGCAGTAAGGGCGGCTCAAGAGTATTCGGGGCCTTAGGCGAAAATTTAAATGAGATTTTGAATGTGTAATAAAAAAATATTAAATTAATAGTTAAAATAATTTATTTAAAATCTATTTTTATTTGTAAAATGTAAAAATGTTGATTGAGTTTTTGTAATTTATTTATTTATTTTTTTTTATTTTTTTTTTAGTTTTTGGTATTCTAATTCATATTTTATGAAATTAATTAGACATGAAAATTAAGTCGAGCCAGCCTAAGTACAATCCGATAAAGCACAATTCCTCCGGATAAACACAGCACGGCACGATACGACACACTTCATTTAGTGGGTCATCATAGAGTTTGAAGCATGACTAAGAAATAAAACAAATTGACATAAACAACTTCAAAGATATAAAAATATCATAGATCATCAGATTCTACGTATTAAATAGAAAAATGATCATCAAATCTACAAATTCTTATTCTAAGGAAAGTATCTTCATCACTACATTACAATCATGACCATTAGACACTATCAATAAAATGTCATAAATTAACATATTATATCCAAATTAACAAAATAAAAAACACAAAGAATTTTATAGAATTCCAAAAGATAATCTATACCGTGTAGCAATAAATTGGAGAAGCTGTACTCTATCCACTATGAAAACTGGCTCAGGGGAACATCTATCTCTCCAACGAGAGGTGGCGATGGAATTTGGAAATAAAAATCTCAGCCCTTCGGTCGATATCCTCATCTCACCGTCAGGAGGAGGTGATTGGACCGGCGGGTTACAACTCTCACCATCAGAAGGCCTCCTCAGCCAGTTGCCCTTTGGAAACCTCCTCAGCCACCGCTTGCATTCCTTTTGAACCATCTTTAGTGTGTTATGTGCTGCAGTTTTGGTTGTTGACCATTTGAGATCCATTGATGCGTTCTGGTTTTTGGTGAAGAAAAATGAGGTTGTGTGAAGAAAAATGCGTTCTGCTTTTGCTTGGGCCTCTGATTGTGTTTGTTTTACTGAAAAGAAAAGAGTGTATAAGGAAAACTGTGTGGAAGTGATTGATAGTGACATACTCGGAGTAATGCTAAGATTAGTAAAAAGATTGGTGGAGAGTTTAGTATTTTAGATGGCTCTGTTATAGGGAAGAATTTGGAATTGGAAGATGGAAAATTAATTGTGCAGAAGTGGAGGTTTAGGAGCTGGCCTAATGGCATTGATTCAACGGTTTAGAGAAGCTATACTCTATCCACTCTAAGACCTGGCTCAGGGGAACATATGTCTCTCCAACAAGAGGTGGCGACGGAATTTGGCAATAAACAGCTCTGCTTTCTTATCGATATCTTCATCACCATCATTAGGAGGAGATTGAACCGTCGGGCTGCAGCTTTCACCATCAGAAAACCTTGGATGCTGGTTGCATTCCTTTGGAAACCTTCTCAGCCGCCGCTTGCATTCCTTTTGAACCCTCCTCAGTGCCTTCTGCGCTGCAGTTTTGATTTGTGACCAATTGCCCATTTGTTGTTGTGATTTGTGAAAAGAAAAGCTTTAGGAATGTAAATGATCCATTTGGTGCTTCTTCTTTGTCTCTGTTTCTCATCCACGCATCTCTTGAGAGCATCGTGAGACACATAGGTAAATCCTCTTCCGGTTCACCACTAGTACTATTACCACTGACGATTTGCTACTGCTACTACTAAGTTGTTGTCTTTGCTAGAAAGGACGAGCTGCCCAGTGAGCTCTCATGTGACCACCCAAAGCTCTTCCTCCAAAGAAAGTCCTTAAACATAGCCCGCATTTGTACATCCCCATTGGCACAAAACATAAGTAGAATATAAGCAGAACTAGACGTAGCAGGGGCGGCTTAAGAGTATCCGGGGCCTTAGGCGAAAATTTAAAATGAGGTTTTGAATGTGTAATGTAAAAAATATTAAATTAATAGTTAAAATAATTTATTTAAAATTTATTCTTATTTGTAAAATGTAAAAATGTTGATTGAGTTTTTGTATTTTTGTATTTTTTTTTTTTTAGTTTTTGGTATTCTAATTCATATTTTCTAAAATTAATTAAACATGAAAATTAAGTCAAGTCGGCCTAAGTACGGTCCGATAAAACACAATTCCATACAAGCACAACACGTCACACTTCATTTAGTGTACTGTACTAAATGTTTAATTAGTATTTAATATTTTTTAATTTTGTTGATAAGACAATATAAGAGGGACACGTGGTTTAAAATTCATACCTGTTGCTTACGAGTCCAATTGCAATTTGCAGGCAAACTCACCCGCACAATTACAAAAAGAAATCCAAGGAGTAAAAAACGTGTCTGGTTTCCCAGACTTTCTGTCAACTCTCCTTGGAAATAAATAGAATTGAAATTGAAATAAACTTGACTAGCAAGCAATCTGACTTTTTGAACAAGGAATATTAATCGTTTTATTGACCTGTTTATATCCATTAGATTATTTTTATCCAACGGTTCAAAAACAATTTTGGCATCAAGAATATTTTCCTTGAGCTGAGCTAACGATGGATCAAGAGCATGCTCAGCATCAACGAAAGCGCAATAACCTGGATTGAAATGGCATGTATAAAATGCATGGATAACCCATAAGAAGTTGAAGCCAAAAGTTCATTATAACAAAAATTTAAACTGAAAATTTCTCCATAGCTTATTGAACAATAATAACATATTGCCAGTCCATTTTATTAAATTTATAAAACAAACTAGAAATTTGAAAATGTGATGAAATGCCTCATAAATTATACTTTTACAGAATTTGAGATGCTCTTTAAACAAGTTAATCACTCTTCTGATGTTAAATTTGAACTATCAATAGGAAAAGAAGGACCTTCTATGCAAGTGCAACATGAAAATAAATCAATCACAAAAACCCATCCAATTACAAAATTAGTAGACAGGTTTAACAACTTATATAAATGGAAGTTTATGACCAACTAGGTTGTAGCCTGCACAATGTGCGGGCATTGTAAAATAGTGTGTGTTTTTTCTTAGCTTTTTCAATCGAGTGTTAAATGTATTTTTCAAAGATCAATCTCCTAAAGTTCTCTTCACAAATTGATCTAAAGAAGAAAGTGCATAAGAAAAAATATATATAAAAAAATAGCAAATAATTTTCTATGGTATCTTAATGTGACATAATGCATTTTCTTACGTCTATGATAAAATGAAGCAAATAATATCATAGACATAATGCATTTTCTTACGTCTATGATAAAATGAAGCAAATAATATCATAGACAAAAGCATCGGGAAATGCACGTGTTATGGACTTTAAATGATAGACCACTAAAGATTGAAACTAATAAGGTATTGGTTCAAACAAAAACTCAAGAAATAAGGTATTGATAGACCACCATGTGTAGAAGGGAGGTGCACTGCCATCTCTAATGAGAGGTGATATATTCAAATAATCTCTCACATAATTTTAAAGCTGAGAAGTATTACCAACAAGGGCGTAGCTCAGCTGGTAGATAAACGAGCTTGGGGCTTAGGCAAATGACTCCTAGGTCAACGGCTCGAATCCTACCAATGACGAAAGCTTTCAAAAAAATACATAGTCCCGAATTAATAGATATTATCAAAAACTAAAAAATAAAAAATAAAAAAAATTGAGAAGTATTTTATAACATTGAATCATTAGGCCATCTCCAACCCAAAATATCAATTTGGTGCAATTTTTACACCAGAATGGTATAACTTTCACGCCATTTATATTTTTCATCTCAAACTCTTTGCCCAAAATGTTATACTAAAAAGATTATCCCCTTTCGTTTCCTTTTTTTTTTTTTTTTTTTTCTCAATAATTAACATTTCACCCCTTAATTAATATAATATTGCTAATGCTGATATTGGTGTAGAAAGACCTTATTTATGATGAAATTGATATTGCCATATTGGTGTCAAGTCTACCAATTAGTGATAATTTATTTTATCATTATGAAGTTTTTATGAAGTTTTTAATGTTTTTAATGTTGTATTTTGCTTTTAATTTTAGTGTTTTCAATTTAGTGATTTTTTTTATAAAAAAAATAGTACAATTTTTGTATTTATTTAATTTTAGTTTATTGTAAATGTTAATATAAATAATTAAATTAAAACAAATATAAATTAAACAAAATCATTAAATAATGTACAGGGATACAATTGGAATAAATTTGATAGAATAAGGGTAAAACTGTGATTAAATAAAACTTTTAAATAATAATAAAAACGATATAATTGAAATAAATTTTATTGATAAGGGTAAAACTATGATTAAATAAAACTATAGGTATTAAAAAAAGGGGAAAACTTGTGTTAAGTCTACATTGTTGCACACGGTCGCTCAAAGCAAATTGATGCAGAATGATGAAACTTGGTTGGAGAAGAAATTTTGCTCCAATTTGGAGTTTTACTTCAAAACAAAGTCTGGTTGGAGATACTCTTAGAGTTTGTTAGGGAGAGCTTATCAATTAGATCTTTTTGCAGTAGATCTTTTTGAAGTAGAGCTTCTGTAAGTAGAGCTTTCAGGGAGTAGATGTTGGTCGTTTGGTTGTTAATTAAAAAAGTTCTTTTAAACCGTAAATCGTTTGGTGAAATAAAATTTAAAAGCTCTTTTAAATGAAAGAATTACCAAAAAGAACATAAAAGAATTTAACACTTAACCAAACAAATATAAGATTATGAGAACATATCATTTTTTTTTTTTAATGTTTTTGAAAAGAAAACTGTATTATAGAATAAATTATAAACAATACAAGTTCAATTGAAACTCCAAATAGAAAAGGATACATAAGAGTTGAAGAATATAAAATTTTAGTTTTTTTATTTTTAGCACAATTTATTTTTTAATACCAAAGAAAAGTAAATTTATCAGGTTCAATATCTCTACCACAAAACACAAATGGGTTTAAAAACATTGTTCATACACACATTACTACCAACACAGAGTTCAGATCACACCCCTGCTGGTACGTCAATCTGCTCATAGGATGAGCTCTAAAGTAATCTTTTTGAGCTTAGACTAAATTAGCTGGCAGCCTCTTCCTTCTGTACAAACCTTGGATTTCTCCCTTTTGGTTTCGGCAACTGGTACCTCAATAGTCAACACCATCTCCTGTTTTGAGGATACAACAAATGGTCATCTCTGTTGCTGAGAGGGTGGATTTCAATAAGTGAATATATTGCTTCGTTTGCTCATTGCTCTTTTTCTGTCCAAATCGAATTTCTAATCTTAAATAATTAAATAAAATTGCGAAATATTATAAAGGAGTATAAGAATACAAGTTTGAAATAAATTACTAAAAATTCAAAACATAACAATAATAAAATATTTCAATAACATAAAATCAAAATAAATAACCTACACTAATTACTAAGTAGACAACAATAGAGCACCAAAACAAAAACAACAGGGCACCCCCGAAATTCAATGTAACACTAAAGAGTAATATAATTTAAAAACAATATAATGCATACCTCTTAAACACAATTCAATAAAACCTATGAAGCTATTTGTTACAATCCACCCTAACAGCAGAAACTACAAATCTCTACTAAACAATTCAAAAAAACCTTCGAAGCAATTTTTTTAAGTGTTTCGTATTTTATGATTCTGGTTTTAAATTCATGTTGAAATTCATTTGGAATTCTCTCTTCTTGTTGTTTCTCTATACTGAATTATTTATAATGATTATTGGACCGGAGAAATAACATAAATTCAGAATTTAGAAAGATGTAACATAAATAAAATTTTACTAAAGAAAAAAAAAATTGAAAGAAGGGATCTTGAAACTTACAGGTTAATGATGAATTTTCAATAGTTTGAAGTGAAACAGAAGCCAAAGTGAAACATTATTGTTGAGAAGTAGTGTTTAATGTGTAAAAAAAATATTTGATTAGGGTTTTAAAAAGATACTGTGTAATTAATAAAATAATAGAGTTATATTAGACATTTTAATATTTTTTTAAAAAGCTCAAAAAGGTCTACTTGGAAAAGCTTAAAATTTGAGCTTTGCTAAGTAGAAGTAAAACAACTTTTTTAATCGTTGAAAGCTCTACTGAAGTGTCAACCAAACGACACGAAAAAAATTGAAAAGAACTTGTTTAATTAAATAAGCTTTTTTAACCCGTAGACAAACTTTTCCAAATGGACACTTTAGGCACATCAATTTCACTGTGTTCATAAAATAAGAAGAAAATACAGAAAAGAAACTAAAGAAATTCCAAATTTGAGTGAGAGAGCAAACCTGGCCCGTTTCAGGTAGGCTTTATGGGCAAAGCCGGAGCCCACCTAGCCAGGAGGCCCAATTAGTTCGAAGAAAATATAGGTCCAAATGTCCAATCACCACCCATTCAACACCTCTGCATGTAAAGCAAAGCAGCCCAAGAATAATTTTGCATACACAAACAAGATGTTCTTACTTACATCGAATACAATTAGACTCTATCGAAATTAAGTAGTACATGTGCGGTTTAAATATTTACTTTTATAATATCGAAAAGAAAATTATCCCTCACCACAAACATAAAAAAGAAAAGAAGGTGCCCGCCACTTGAATTAATAAGAAATAAATATTCTTATAACCATATTAATCGAAAGCGAATAAAAAGATCAATCATCAATGATATCCATTCATCGCCAATAACTTTGTTAAAAAAAATACTAAAATAGCTTTAGTCAATAGTCATTATATTATGAAAACATCTTATAGGCACTTTTTAAAGGCATTTGTTTATGAAACTACTTTCAAGCACACAAAAAAAATCTTAGTTTTGATTATCTCACTTTTTTTTTTATGTGACACTTTCTTTTGCTAACTAAAAGATGAAAAATGAAAAAGTTTTTTTTATTTTATTTTATTTTTTTTTTTTTTTTTTTAAGGAATTACTTACATTAACACTAACATAATTAACTTTTCATTATATTAGGAGTTGAATTAGGCAAATAAATTTCCATAATTGCTTGCACCTGTTGAAGTGCATGCTTTGCTATCTGATTGAAAATCAACATAATTAGGTATGTAACATCAAAGTTTATTTGCAGATTTATGGGGGGTCACTGCAGAGAGTATAATTAGCCATCAACTAATTCATACTCAATTTGTAATCTTTAATGTTTGTCAAAAAAAAATATTGTAATCTTTAATGTTTGATTTAAGATTGGACCACTTAACATTTATTGCAATTTTCTTGTTAGGTGGGTCATCCTTGCACATTTTTTTTTTCTTTGCACTCATTTTTATTCCCTTGACTGGAAATTTATTGACCAAATTAACCTATATATATATATATATATATATATATATATATATTCAAAAGTGAACCCCAATGACGAGATGGGGTTGGTCTGGTAGTAAACATTTCACACCTACTCTACGAGATCATGAATTCGAGTCATTCCCCTAAAAAAAAAAACCTCGAATTTATGTAATTTTTCAAAAAGAAAAAAAATAAAGTAAACCCACTGATTACTGACTTCAGTACCAGTCAAGAAAGGTTACAAAATTAAATTGAAAATTTAATTTTACTTTGTTATTTGGTATAAAATTATGGTTGGAAAAGAACAAGAATGAGGACAACAACAATATTTAGTAATAGGGTAGTGTTAAATTTAGTAATATTTTAGGACCAATAAATTTCTCTCTCTCTTTCTCTCTATAAATTATAACTTTAAATGGTCAAGTCAAAGGTTTCTAGGGACTTGTCAATATCAAGTAGTACATGTTTGACCCTAATATTTTTACTTTCACAACATTGAGAATAAAACTCTCCAAACATACTTATAAAATATGCATTGTGGGGCTCAAACCCCTTATCGGTTACCACTAACTTAGAATGGAGGTGCACTAGCACCTGTATTAAGAGGTGATGTGTAATGTTTAATATTACATGTTTAGTTCGTAACAAGTACAATATTTTTAATAATTGTATGAATTTTGGATGGGTGGTATATATTAATAAATAAACTATGAATTAGTTTAAGAGAATATGAGATGATTAATTTGGTAGATGAAATGTTTTCAATTTGAGTTTCAAGAGCTAACGATTTATTTGAAAATGAAGTTGGCTACCCTTTAGTGATCTAATTTGCATGCTTTTCTTGTAACTTTTTTTTTTTTTTTTTTTGTAATATATTGTAACTTTCTTTCATTTTAAGTTGAGACATTATTATTATTTTTTTAATGGGACTTGTTTTAGTTTTATGTACCACCAAGCTATCATGGCTCGATTTACGATAGTTAATAATGTTATTATTATTTTTTTGAACCTTTACAACTTTGAGAGTTCTTTAAAACAAAAAATTGAGAGTTCTTTAACAAAATAAAAAATAAAAAATCGAGAGTTGGGGATGACATAATTTGAACCTACAATATCACTGATATAATGTGTAAGAGCCAAGGGCCTTACCATGGTATTATTTATATTTTCATAAATTAATAATGTTATTAGTGTAACACTACTCATTCATTTAACATTACAATCTATCAATTTTGAGTTGCAGTCACTTCATATTGTATATGAAAAACAATGTTATTAATGTAGCTTAATTTACAACGTGTAACGTCAATTTCTAGAAAATTTAATCAACAGTAACATATATGCAGATCGGCACCTGAATAAATCACAAAGTTTGATCATGTCGCCTACTTTATAGGTGTGTGATTGCAATGAATAGAAAAGATGGAAATAAAGAGTGCAAAAATGTAAATTGCACACTTGTTTTTACGTGAAAACCCTTAATGAAGAGAAAAACCACGATTGTTATGAATGATAGAGAAAAAATTATTCACTAAGTAAAATAAGGTTACAAAATTACGAGTGGTCCCTTCCCCCTCTCGCTTCGATACATGTGTTTATATAGGGGTTAGGATGTGGCCCTAATCCTTGTCGTGCAATCATGAGACATTATTGGGCGAGATCCTATGGGGGGATTGAGAGATCTATGGCGAATCGAATCCTTGAGTACTTATTGTGTTGTGATCTTCATTCACTGCGGGATTTTCCCTTCAGATTTTTGTATTAACTGCGGGATTTGTCAACCACCGAATTGTAGGTGATTGATTTGCCCAATATGGGGTCGACCTCTATGGAGAATATACTCAAATCTTATTTCATTTATGATACTTCGCTGCGGGGCGAGTTTGAGCCAACTCCTCTTTTCAGCTATTATCTGGCCAGTTGCTATTTTAATGGGTGAGTTGATATCGTCATATGTGGTCTATCGAGCTAATGTGGATACTTAGCCCATTGAATCCTGGGTTTCATGCTGACATGTGGTATCAAATAAAATTAACCCAAACACAATGGTAAACTCATTTTCTCAAATTTGTATACAATGCTTAAAACAACATATAGCCATATAGGTTGTTATAATGATATGCTCGTTGTATCTACACCACATTTCATTTTCTAAACACTAAGGTCATGTTTGGTTCGTGGAAAGAAAACCACATGAAAAGTAATCCATGTAAAAATGAAATCTTTGTAGGAAAGAAATCTATTTGCCAGACTGATTACCTTGTTTGGTTATCATATGGAATTCATCATGAAATCCTCATTGTTTTGACTAAAACATCCCTTGTATATTAATTTTTTTAATATATATATTTATTGGAAATATTCAAAAATACAAATTTATATTAGAAAAATGAAAAATACTTTTAAAAAAGAATAATAATAATAAATTAAAAAATTCATGGTGACCATTGGAGATGGTGCCGGAGGAGGCAACAACGGTCACCTTCAGTTGCAACAACAGTCAGCCTTGCCGTCTCCGGTTTCGAAAGAGGCCACCGACAGTGGCCTCAAATTTTCATTTTCAAATTTAGTTTTGAATTTTTGTTACTTGAGGACAAAATGGTAACTTCAACATTTTGGGGGGGGGGGGTGGAATCTGGATTCCGACATTTTGAGTTCGGAATCCATTCTAGCCAATTTGATGGAATCATGATTCATGGTTAATTAAGGCAAACAAACAATGGAAAATGATTCCCTTCCCCTTTCCTACCCAAATTCCATCAACCAAACTTCGTCTAAATTAATTATAATAGTTAAAAAAATGTCGAAGGAAAGACAAAATTGATTCTTAATATAAAAAAAAATGTTGAAAAATTTAAATTAAAAGCTAAACAACAACTTTATAGAAAAACAATTAATCTAAAGCACAAGTCATCTCGCCTTCATGAGCCCCCATTTTCTGGACCAGTGGGCCGTGTGCTGATAAAATAATCCAAAATCAAAGCATCTTCCTGACATCCGTGTACCCAAATTCACACGTATATAAATAAACGAGGAGGACCAAAGGAACCCTCCAAGGAAAATCTCCGGTCCATAGTCCGTACATAGCAAACTTGTTCACAGCCGGTAGCAGGTAAGAGAAAAAACAAAAAAGGCAAAGGCACTAACACTGTCACTGAAATCGAACACTATCCCATTAATTGCCATTATCGAGCATTCGAGCAGGCACAGCCTCTGTTTCTCGCTTCTTCAGCTCCTCAAAACGCCGTTTATTTAACTCTATAACAACTGTACACTTACTCTCTCTCACCAGGTATGGTATGTATATTTTTTCTTGATTTAATCAGAGTTTTTCGATTTCCTCATTCCTCATTCCTCTCTGTTTATGATTATGTTTATTTGGTAATTTATTAATATTTTTTTTTACAGAGAATCTTTGATGGTGTATTTTAACGTGGCATTAAAGCAGAGTTGAGTAAGCGTCTCGATATTCGTGATATATCAGAAACTGAAAGTCTGTGAATACCAACAACTGATCCTCAGATTTCAGAATTCCATTTTGCCAGTTATATTAGGTACTCACGTTCTCTCTCTCTCTCTGTCTATTGATTTATTTTTAATTTTTTAATGTCTTTGTTTGTGTACAATTGGCTTGACAATGTCGTCTGGTATTTGTCGCAGAATTTAATTCTCTTCTTGAATTGAACAGAAGATTGTTGAAAAGAAAATTAAAAAATGCTTACGTGCATAGCTCGATCGAAGCAACCCGGAGACGAGTCTATGAGTCTACCCGAGGACTCGGATTCGTCAAACACGCCCGGCGGCAACAAACAGCAATCCATCAAATCTCTCACTTCTCAGGTAATAATTAATAACTGCTTGTTTCTCTGTACTCATTTATCCACGACGACGGCGATGATTTCTGTTTTTTTTTTTTATGAGTGTCGTTTTTTGGTGTTTCAGCTCAAGGACATGGCGTTAAAGGCGTCTGGAGCGTACCGACACTGCAATCCGTGCACGGCTCCGAGTCCAGGAACTCAGAGTCGACTCAGGAGCGCGGGCGAGTCAGATGCGGACTCGGACCGGTTCAGATGGTCGTATAGACGAACAGGTAGCTCAAGCTCGACGACGCCGCGGACTTGGGGTAAGGAGATGGAGGCGAGACTCAAGGGGATATCTAGCGGCGAGGCGACTCCGATTAAATCGGTGAGTGGGCGACGAGTCGACCCGGTCGTGTTGATTGAAGAGATTGAGCCCAAGGAGTGGGTGGCCCAGGTGGAGCCCGGCGTGCTCATTACCTTTGTTTCACTGCCACGTGGCGGAAATGATCTTAAGCGTATACGCTTCAAGTACGTACGCTCTTCTCATTCAATTTTTGTTGCTTTCACAATTCACATCGACGGTCTTGATCTGTTTTGTTTCGTATCATGATTGTGATCTGACGGTGATTGTTCTTCAATATCTTTGATTATTACACTTTTCCACCGTCCGTTGGTGTTCACACTAATGGAATGGACACGTCATTGATTGGGTCCGGGTGTTGTTTGGATATATATATATATATATATATACAGAAATTCTATTATCAGTTCGAACTGACAAAAGTTATATCAGTTCCTTGCATGTGGGCCACTGGATTTAAATACTTTGACTTGGCTGTATGCACTTGTCAGTCAAAGTATTTAAATCCAGTGGCCCACATACAAGGAACTGATATAACTTTTGTCAGTTCGAACTGATAATAGAAAGACTGTATATATATATTTTCTTATTTAACATAGTTGCTCGCATGTTTATTTTTTTATTTGTAGAACTAGCTTTCATGTTGTTTTATAAATGTAAAAAACAAAATAAGTGTAGCATCCAAACACGGCCTTGCTGATGGTGAAAAAAAATTGAGAGCTTGGAGGGGCCTACTAAATGTACAGTAATTGTCACGCCTTATGAAAAGCAATCGGCAAAAAAAAAAAAAAAAAAAAAAAAAAAAAAAAAAAAAAAAAAAAAAAAAAAAAGTCCAAAAGGAGAAGTCATTGTGGGTTATTATAGTGGTGGTGGTGGTGGTGGGACAAGATTGATTGTGTTGAGAAGCTTTTTCACTGACCATTGTCGTTGTGTCGGGGCCAGAGAATTGTCTTTCCTTTCAATTCAAAATTGGTTTCACGCCTGATTCTTCGTGGCATTGTCTTCTACTGACCACATTTTGTCATTTTATATGCTTTGCTCTAAAAATAAACTATCTAATCTAAACTTTCATTGAAGACAAAAAAACATTGCATGAGTGTATGACCGAGCTGCCCTTGTTGTAAGCTCATGGACGTTTTCTTTGTTTCCCCTACAACACAAATTCACATAATTTTCACTCTGCTAATGTTTGTCTCTTTCTTCTACTAAAGTCAATTTTAATCAGCTTTTTACTGATCTTGTTTATTTTTAATTGTGAATTCTTTGACTAAACAAAAATCAATCCCTAATAGAAGTATGAACTAATAAGTTGAATACTCTTCTGATGTAACTAAGACCACTGATTTATTGCGGACCAATTTTTATTGGACCTACCTACCCCTTTTATGGATAGAGTAGACATCCACCATTGCCACTGCAAGTCTTCAATTAATCAAATGTTTGGCATCTAATAAGGGAGGTTTTTTATTTTAATTTTTTTAGCTTTACAATGGATTAAAATAAGAGGGGAGGTTTGCTCTCTTTGTCAAAAAGTATTTGTTGTCTAATCTAGTAGTGGCCTAACATATTAAACAGGGTCTTAGATGATAGGCATGTGAACAAAGTTATAGCATAGCATAGACAACCTAATTATTCTATTTGAAAATTGTTAAAGTATCTTCAATAGTGGGCGGGGGCTGACTATGATCAAGTTTTGATCCTCTCATTCTTCTAGATAAGTTAAACCATATTTGTGTTTGATGCTGATGTCATGTTTTCATTATGTTCTCTTTCCCACTCCCACAAACATTTTATTAGTTGCTTGGCTTTGACAAAAATGCAAAGCACGTGCCACACTAATTGCCTCTTAAGTGAATCTAAAATGTAGTTTATTTTCTTTGATTAGCCGAGATATGTTCAACAAATGGCAAGCTCAAAGATGGTGGGCCGAGAACTATGATAGAGTCATGGAACTTTACAATGTCCAGAGGTTTAACCGCCAAGCTTTCCCGCTTCCAACGCCCCCAAGGTCTGAAGACGAGGTGAGCTCTGAGCTTAATTACTAGTAGAACATGATCATGGGAAGTTCAATTAACTGATGCCTTTGAAATATTCGATTCAGGTGGTGTAGGTTGCAATTACTTGATATCTATTAATTTGTTTCTAGTTTCAACAGCACCCCATTCTACTGCTAACCAAATGTAGTATAGTGGGGTGCTATCTTGTGGGGAGATCTACCTACTTGTCTTCTTCTTGCACTGTGGTTTTAACATTAACACTATTTGTCCATTTATTATGTTACAGTTCTAAAGATTCCATTTCTCTTGAATTTGTTACAGAGCTCAAAAATGGAATCTGCTGAAGACAGTCCTGTAACACCACCACTGACTAGAGAACGCTTGCCTCGAAACTTATATCGTCCAACTGGGTTGGGAATGGGCTACTCATCCTCAGATTCTCTCGACCATCACCCAATGCAAGCCCGAAATTACAGTGACTCTAATGGTCTCACCTCAACCCCAAAACTTTCCAGCATCAGTGGGGCCAAGACAGAGACATCATCTATGGATGCCTCTATAAGAAGTAGTTCATCAAGAGAGGCGGATCGCTCAGGAGAACTATCAATCAGCAATGCTAGTGATCTTGAGACTGAATGGGTAGAACAAGATGAACCAGGGGTTTACATCACTATCAGGGCCTTGCCTGGAGGCAAAAGGGAGCTTAGACGAGTCAGATTCAGGTGAGTATTTATGGCTACTAATACCTATCAGGAGGCACACCATGTGGAAAACATTATGACTTGAGAACCTAGAGAAACTATTACAACTGGGTTGTCTATAAAACAACCGAGCATTGAGGGCCCACTGAGGGAAATCTAAGGGTCAATTCCACTGATGATCCTGCACAATTGACATCAAACTTGTTGAAAATTATAACTTGAATTTGCTTAACACTAGTAACAAAATACTAGCCGTGGCAATATTCCGACATCATTATTACTGCTTGTGGTCTTGCTGCTAACACTATATCCTTTCAAATATTACTGGAATAAGTTTTAAGCATGACTATTTTAGTTTGGTGATGTACTGGTCTTCAGTTCCTGTTTTGTTCATCAATTTTTAGTTTAAAATTCTATCTTACTTATTGTTTGAGTGTTCTTCCTGCGTTCATTTGTGGTGCAGTCGAGAAAAATTCGGGGAGATGCATGCTAGACTGTGGTGGGAAGAGAATAGAGCAAGGATACATGAACAATACTTGTAATTGGAACACATAGTGGCTGCTGCTGCTGTTTTTTACAATGGGGGAGTGTGTTTTTCTCATTTGTTCTGTAATACCAGTATAGTCTCTGCTATAGAGATCAGAATAGGTGCTATGCCAGCACCTCTTGATCCTTAAAAAAGTTCGAGTTTCGAAGTCGAGTCTCTGGACTTCACAAGTGCTTGAGATTATCCTCATGGGATGCAGGTGCTGAACTCAAATCTAAATTAATAGTTTTTCAATTTTTTTTTCTCTCCTTTAAAGTACTGGTGGATAAAGAGCATCAATTGTGTATTTTTGGAGTTATTTGGGGTGGTCAATACATCAAATATCAATGGAAACAAGGGGGTTTTTTTCTTTCTTCTTTGTCACCTCTTTTGCTATTGAACAAAGAACAATCTTACTATATACTGATGTTCTCATGATATTATATGCGCATGTCGGAATGTAACTATGTAAGTTTTATTTTGACCTCGTGATATTAGAATTCTTAACTGACCTCTTATATGAACGCAACTGCTAACTTATTCTCGTAATTTTTGAATGGAAAAAGCTTGGAACTTCGAAGAACAATATGATGCATAATTCTTTGATGGGACTTCCACTGTCATTAGAAAATCTTTCAATTAATTGCTTTAATTTGATTTGAAATACAAAGAGTTTGGCAACAAATAGTATTAGCTTTTGTGGTAGCAAATATCTAGCTTTAGGCCCAACGCATGGGCCCACGTTTACTTTGCTTATGGATCCAAGCCGAGTTCAAAGATGAAAGGTCGACTCGAGGCCCAATCAATTCAAGTTATCTCGTCTCGATAAAAGTTTGATCAGATCAGACGGTTATCTAATAATGATAACTACACAATTCGAGTTTGACTTGGTTATTGCCATCAGATCCCACATAATCCGGACGTGATCCGAGTGATCTTGATATTCAATCAACCACGTAACCACCCTGCCTCGAAGCTATAAATAAGAGCCTCATTTCGTTGTCGAAAAGGGGTTTCAAATTCTTTACAGTATCACAAGCTTACTTGCGTACTAAAACTCTGCCAAAATCCACATTCCGGCCACCGGAAAACGTCCATTTATTCCACTTCGTTCAGTCATTCTTTGTCAACTATTCCCACACAAGTTAACCCTACAATTTCATCTGAACTCCACACTCTTATTATTGGATTATAGGCTCTAAGCTTTACTCACACGATCACTCAACAAGCTCAACGAGAGCTCTATAGATTGATACATACATATTTTTGCTATTTTATTCAACAGTCATTTATTCAAGTGTTTCGTTCTACATTATTAATTCTTCATGAGTAAATTATTGACTTGAGCGTCAAAGAGTCCCCAAAGAGACACCCTTCTCTCGCTCCTTTTTCTTTCTATTTTTCGGGTTATACAGGCACTCTCTGCCCATCGAGCTCTACTTACAAGTTGCAGGTGCCCAGTGATTTACAATCGTAGAGTGATCCCCTATAGCTTTTAACATATCCACAATAGAGAAATTTTTGCATCGATAAGCTACATGAAACGTTTGTGTAATAGAATTGCTTTTGTATATGTCCCCCCCCCTTCCCAAAAATATGACATGTGTCCATTGAGGGTTAAATTTGTCCAAACCTTGTTATCTTTTTAAACAATTTTACCCCTCCATAGACATATATTATGTTTTTAGAAGGAGGGTAATGCTCACCCCACTTCAAGGAGAGTGATACGGGGGTGGTGAGTAAAAATGGACTCTATAATTCAATAGCTGGAGCATCTACAAGGCCTTTAATAAGATGCATTGATGATTGAATCTTTTGAATTTTTTGTCTACTTTTAGATACTTTTAGAGGTACTAGTGTTGAATAAGGGGACAAAGATTGCTTTCTCCTATCATTGGAGTTGAGTTTTTTTATTGGGCTTTTCAAAGGTCTTTGGACTATTGAGAAAACTGCAAAATCCATATTTATATAAATTAAATTAGAGGTTGAGAGTTATTGATGCCCGAATTTGAAATTTGTTCGTGAAGGCTGGCTGTCGGTAGTACTGCCATTGTGAGTTTGTGACCTCTCCAACGGTAAGTCAAAAGCTGGTTTTGGTTTTAGTTTAAGCATGTTGAGTTAGCTGGTTCAAAAAGAATAACTCTTTAAGTTATCACATGGGTGATGTGATGTATATATATATATTACATTACATGCTGTCGTGCTTTAATTAGTGTTAAAACACAATCTCATCGACCTCTTGGTACTTAATTAACTAACTTAACCGACTTCAATCCACAAGCTAGAAGCTTCAATTTCATTGGGCAACTAACATCTTATGTGACTCCTGAGTTATGACCTGTTAAATTTCGATATTTGTATGTTTATGTGTTTATGAGGATAGGTGTATATATTAGTGGATAGCTTTACAATTCAAAAGACTAGTCTAATGGGTTGTGACATCCACAAGTACATATACTCTTCTCTTATTATATTGAGCTTCATATGTGAGTTCTCTAAAACATAAGGCCACCCTAACATGTTAACCCGATTATTAATTATGATCAAACATCATCTAAGATTGTCATCTTGGGCTTGCTAGCTAGGCTTCTAATTTGTCTTTAAATTATCAACCTGCTCAACTTTAACTTATTAATTTTTTATTTTTTTTTAATAATATCTATTAATTCGAGACCATGTATTTTTTTGAAAGTTACCAGCTGAATTACGTCCCGATTGACAACTTTAACTTATTATTTGAATGTCTAACGATGTCTTAAACTCATTAATTTACCATAAAACAAAAGTAATTTGTGATCTATAACTTCACATCATTCATCATATTAATATCCGATTGTACAGTAATTTAAGCTATAATCAAATAAAACCGCGTGAGACATGTTTTGAAACTCTAATAATTACCCAACAACAGCAACATAAAAAACGCAGTTAGTAGTCTCACTCCCACCTAATCCAAAAAAAAAAGAGAAAAGAATAATACGTCAGCCACCAGGCACCAGTAAAAAGTAAAGTAAAAGAAACGAAAAAAAAGTAAAAGTGAGAGTGTGAGACTGTGAGAGAGAGAAGCAGAACCGGAGCAATCAACTGCCACCCTGTCATACCCTCTCACACCCGCACGCGCACACACCACTTCCTTTTTTTACTTTTCTTCTCTGCACACACCATTTCCACTACATACTTTGCTTTTTCAGACTTCAAACTCCAAAATCCAAATCCAAAAACTACACAAAATATTCAAATGCCGTACACAACACATAAACAGAGCACCACCACACACACACACACACTCTCTCTCTCTCTCTCTCTCTCTCTCTCTTTGTTGTTGCACATGATCTACTTGCATTCTGGTTAATGGGTGTTTGCAGCTTTTGACATTCTTCAAGCAGACATTAAACTTTTCATTTCTCTTAAATTAAACCCTCCACTCTTCTTCTTGTCTATTTCTCTCTACTCTGTTTCTCTCTGTTTCTCCTCTGTTTGGTTTTTTTTTTTAAGAAAATATCAAACATGTATAGAAGAGATAGATTTCTGAGAGAAAACTCAATTCCTCAAAGAAGAAGAACCCCTTCTTTCTCTTCTTCTCTTCTCGACACCATTTACCGTTCGATCGATGAATCCAACGGTGGTGATCAAGAAGAAGAGTTTGGTGGTTTTTACAGTGAGAAAACGACGGTCAAGAAACAGAGGAATTGTAGTAGTAGTGTCAATCTTCCACGAGAGGTTATGATCGAGAATTGGATGGAGAAACAGAGCAGCCGTGGCTCTTTGCATTTCAATTCAACTTCAAGCTCTTCAGATTCCAGCTCTGGAGGATGCGTGTTCTCTTCCTCTGAAGCAGAGTCGTCAAGTTACAAAGACAAGTCAAGAAGATCGAAACAGATTCGATCCATGAAATGCATGCAATTCGAGCTCAAAAACGACGACAAACCCATCAAACGTGAAGGTGGGTTTACAAAGACAAAGCTCAAAGCTTTGAAAATATACGGCGAGCTTAATAAAAAAGTGAAGCAACCCATTTCACCAGGTGGTCGAATCACTAGCTTCTTGAACTCCATTTTCAGCTCTGGAAATGCGAAGAAAGTAAACAACTTGTGCTCTGTTAAGGCCATGGATGATGTCAACTTCGAACGTAAATCAAAGTCTGCTTGTTCGTCTGCCACTTCATTTTCAAGGTCATGTTTGAGCAAAACACCATCTTCAAGGGGCCAAAACAAGTACAATGGCATGAAAAGGTCTGTCAGATTCTATCCTGTTGGTGTAATTGTCGACGAAGATTGCAGACCTTGTGGTCATAAATGTATCTACGAAGACGATCCAAGCTTGCTACCATTGCCAAACGTTCAAAAAATCGTCAAAAGCTGTTCTTTGAAGGAGGAGCTTAAGAATTATGTGATGGAGAAAGAAACTGGGGTTGGGAAATTCTTAGCAAAAGATTATATGAAGAAGGGCATTAATGAATTTGTCTCAAGAGGGTTTGGTGACGACGGCGACGACGAAGAAGACGAAGACGATGATGATGATGCCTTGAGCTATTCAAGCTCTGATCTTTTTGAGCTTGATCATGCTATTGGGATTGGGAGATACAGAGAAGAATTGCCTGTTTATGAAACTACTAATTTGAAAAAAAATCAAGCCATAGCTAATGGCTTCATTTTGTAGTTCATCTAATTAATGTTTTTTCTTCCATGAACTTGTAATTAATCGTTTGGGAAAATCATCATCTAATTCAAGAATAAGTTATTTATTTCTTCGCTTGAATGTTTATGATGATTATATAAAATTTTCAGCTAAAATCAAAAACTGATTTCTTGACACAGAAATTTCTTTTCCTCTACTCAAACGTTTAGCTAATTAAACTTGTATAGTCCGAATAGAGTGTTCAAATTTAGGACTTAATCTTCGTAGCGTTATAGAACCAATCCTGAAACGTTTTTAAATTCAAAATACCTAGAGAATGTGAAATTGCATTCACACAGTGAAACGTTGAGAGAAAACACAAAGGAATAACTAAAAAGTGAAAAAGGAAAAGCAAAACAAAACACATATATCTTCCACAATCCACAGTCCACACCCATATACGACTATATGAGAGAACAGAGAAAGCAAAAAACTTGTTACTTTTTCCCTGGCTTAGCACATGGCCTCAACGTCCTTAATATAATAATAATTATAATCATCTTACTTTAACATCATAGATTCAAGAATCATTATCATTAGAAAGAGGCTTTTCAACCTCTAAACATATTCCCCTACCCTATAATTTAGGATTGATGGACAATTCTGTTGAAGGGTCTCGTCCGAATTTTACCTAATTGACTTGTCTTTTAGGTTATATTATTCGTCGTTTTTCAAAGTTGTTACCAGATTGCAAAAGCAAAATGAAAACAACATTTTCCTGATCAAGTAGGAATTTGAAACAATGTATGATAGATGATGTAAATGTGGAAAATTAAGAGCAAATAATGATAAGAGATTAGAGAGAAGATATAGGAATAATGTGAAGGACAATATTGCAAACAAGTAGGGTCGGAAATGAAGAATCTCAAAGTCAAAAGATAACAGGATCTGACATAATAGCAAAAATCCAAACCTACTTTTGCACCAAAGTAGAAAAATTATAAAGTTTGTTATTAACTATATATATATATATATATATATATATATATTCTGTGGATGATAATACGAGACAGACACCATTTACTGGTGAGTATGGTATGCCCACAATCGTTGACTTGAAGATCATCTCTCAATAACCCTTTTATTACCAAAAGAAGAGAAGCAAAACAACAACTGGAAACACGAAATATCAACCCAACAAAGTTGAACCCAGAAACCGATATATACATATATATATATATATATATATATATATATACACCCTCCTTTTAACTTGACAAGTGAGAATGTATTTGATTTATTTGAAGACTAATTAAGACCCAATAAGTTAATGGGTAGATTTTAGTCGAGTTAAATTTGAGTCGATCTATTTACAGCCCAGTTTTTTTCTTATCGGTGCAATACCACCCGGCTTGTCAAGTGGCGTTAATTGTTTCCTAGATTTGACACATGCACTTCTTCTTGATTTTCTGATTTGTAGTTAAGTCATATTGGCTTTTAGCCAACCCAATCTGACATATATATCATTTTATCAGATTAGCTTCAAGAAGATGTGTAACACACATATCCTTTCAATATTTTTCATGAATTCAAACACAAACCAAATTGACTCGAATATTCATACACAACGGTTTATATTTGATTTGATGCGACATATTACCAGGTCTAAACATGATATATATATGCGAAAACAAGCACACTATACTTATCTCATTAACGATTCTCCCGTCGTGTTGCACTATTTAACTAAAGAGAAACAAAAAATAATAATTTTGAGATAAAAGGAAACATGGGAAATATCTTTTATGAGTAATTGATAGATACTTTTTTTGAAAAAAATAGTTTTATTGTAGCTAGAAACAAGCCAATCCTGTTGTATGGTTTGCAAATTAAGCAATAGTGGGCATGTTTCTCACCAACCAAACACAAATCTGTGGTGCATATACAAACCAATATAAGATAGATGGATGCTACAGGTGTTCATAACAAATGCATGTGAAGAAATCCAATTAATCATGATTTAAAGCAGAGGACCACTTACCAGCTCTATGATCCTCTAACAGGGTTTCCACATTTGTCTTAACTACAGGGTGCATGCTTCGTCATCTTGTGTTGTGATCCTTCACTGTTTTTATTTATACTTGCCTGTTCTTGTAACCCTTCTGAGGTTTGCCTTACATCACCAACCACATTTCTGTCACTTAATTTGACTAGACTTCTTATCTACCTATTTATTTTGCATGATTGAGTTCGGTTACTCGGATCAGATACGTAACGTTATATAATCGCATTCCGAATTTTCTTTATTATTATTATTATGGACTTTAATGCCCCCATTTGAAAGTTTTGTGAGTCCTGACATTCTAGTTTGAACTGGGTAAATTCTTTGAAGCCAAATTTCTGATCTCAAATCAATGATTCAATCATCTGCAATTTCTTTGACCATCTGATCGTGTCGAGTGAAAACCGATCCCACTTGTGACAAAAAAGAAGATAAGAAAAATATAATTTGATGTGGCCCAGTTGTCGTATTGTCACGAGCCCGGCACGTGCTCTGGTTCCGGACTCTAGCTGGCAAAACAAAACCAAAACCAATAAGACAAGTCATTCAACCAGGGTCCGGGATCGGAAGGTCACGGAGAGCGCGTGAACTTATAAATACGTAGACAGGACCGCACGTGACCGACTGGTTTGTCTGTGCACGCTTGTAAAGCTTATCTCGCAACCGCACGTGTGCAGAGCATTAATAATCCTTTATTTATTATTATTATTATTTATTTATTTCGAAACCATTGGTATCAAAATTTGTTGATATCTAACTTGATCGGACTTTATAAATATAGTTCAGAATACAACTCTCGAAATTTGGATTCGATAGTGAAGCTTCAATTTAAAATCTCTAAATACTTTATATTTTATTATATGTAAATACTTATTTTATTTTTTTTCAGTCATATGATAGCCCTTTGTTTTGTTGAAAGACTTAAAAAAATTGACAGTAGCTTTCCTTATAAAAATTGAGAAAGTGAAACTCATACGTCTTTTTCTCGCGTGGGTAGAATCTCCAAACCTTAAAAGATAACTCGATGCGTTGTCAGAGAAAGAGACAGGTTTTTTCTCTGTTGTAAGATATCTGATATAATTAGCCTTCCCCACCAGTAGTTACCACACGCGCTCTGGGATTTGGCTTCTCAGCTCAATCAAAGGTTTTTGCCTTTGCTAATTGCTACGTGATCGAGAAATTCTCTCAAACATATTTTCAAGGTCATTTTTAATCTAATTCATCTGGATTTGGGGTTTGTGAGGACTTGATACTGTTACACACCACCACCGGCCACCAAAGAAGTCTAGTGCAACACAAAAAGACTGCCAAAAAAAGAAAAGCAAAAAAAATGCTCGACAAGTATGAGAATAGGGTTCAAAGGTGAAGGCATTTCGGCTAAAAGAATTCTTTCCTTTTAAAGCAATTTATACAGATATCAACGTGAGTTACGCAAAATCCAAATACTAAATAAACAACTTTACAATTCAAATGAAACTTTATATATGTTACAGTACAAGAATGCACGTTCCACAAACTTTCTTTTTTCACACTTTAATTGAACTATATATATATATATGAGTAATTGGCACAAATCCCCCCTCGAGTGTATATAAATTTGCATGTTGCCCCCTAAACCTTTTTTTTAGGCATGTTGCCCCCTGAACTATCACTTTATTTGCAATCCTTTGGTTTTTTCCCCCCTGAGGGGGCATTTTTACTCTTGTTCTGCCAATAAGTGATAGTTCAGGGGGCAACATGCCTACAAAAAAAGTTTAGGGGGCAACATGCAAATTTATATACACTCGAGGGGGGATTTGTGCCAATTACTCTATATATATATATTTATTTATTTATTTAAGTCCAAACAAATACAATAAAAGCTTTTGTCAAAAGTTGTGTGATTATGTCCCTTATCTAAAAGAATACTTTGGTATATATTTAGAGCTGTTTGTTACTTCATTAATGGACAAGATATTAATAAAACATGTGAGATGGTCTAAATGTGGTAGGAGAGGACACGTTAAAGTGAAATAAAAATGTAGAAGAGGCTACAAATTAAATCTTGGTGGCAAATAGCCAAGACGGAGCTAGGATTATGTTTCAGGGGGAGCACCGTGAAATAATGGGTTAGATCGATATATATCTTATAAATTGTGTTAAACAAAACATTAAATAAAAAATATTGTTGTTTATATTTTAAAATATTAATTTTTTTTATTAATTATTTAAAATGAATAATAAAAAATTATTGAGATGAATTATCTTAATTTGTGCATTTATGAAAAACATTTAAAATGATCTCTTTTTTTTTTTTTTTTTTTTTTTTTTTGAAATATTACATAAATTCGGTGCTTTTTTTGGAAGAGAGGGAGGACTCGAACCCACGACCTCATAGCGTAAGTGTGAGGGATATACCACCAGACCAACCACATCTTGTCCATTTAAAATGATCATTGAATATGATGAAAACATAATAAAAATAAGAAAAATTTTAGATATTTCAACTCATATCTCAACTTGTAATTTTAACAATTTAATTCATATAAATATGACGAGTGAAATAAATCATAATTAATATGTACATATCCATTTGTCAATCGACACACAACTAGTTGGAGATATCTAGTATTACTCTAAAAATAATATAGACTAAAAAATTTTAACTAGCTATTAATTAAAGATTCAATAATATTGTTTAAGAGTTAGAAAAATAAATTAAAATTTAAACCGTACCTCTAATATTTTTCTAATATCCAAAAACTATTCTAATAGTATATTTAGGATCAAATATATTCTCTACATAATTAAGAGAAAATTATTAACATTGTAATTTATAAAAGGATTAAAAAATTTAAATAAGAAATAAGGGTAAAAACATAAAAAATCTAAAACTTAGGGGAAATTTTTATAAAATTGAAACCTTTAGGGGGGGCAGTGGCCCCACCTCATCATTATGTGGCTCTGTCCCTGCAATTAGCCAACAGGGGCGTAACTAAGTTAGTAGATGGACGAGTTTGAGACTTGGGTAAATAATTCCCAGGTTAGTAGTTCGAATCCTATCAATAACGAAAGTTTAAAAAAAAAAAAAAAAAACATCTGTCTCGAATTAATGGATATTATAAAAAATAAAATAAAAATCTTGATGAGAAATACGGACCAGGACCATCTTTTAGCTCAAATCTTTGGATTTGATGTGAGTGAGAAGACTAATAATAAGTGGCATGAAGAATATTCTATTAGTGAGAGGTGCGGTGGTGGTGAACTGGTGGGTTGACACTAGACAAAACAAGTGAAGAAAAAGCTTGCACTGCAACTCCCAGCTTACGATTTTATGCGCAATAAAAGATTGGGTGTCTCGACTGTCGATCGTAATTCGTAATCTGGGGCCTCTGGGCCTCTAGGTGCTGTTGTGTCAGATAATGGATTTGATTAAAGCTTGAAAGCCTTGTATTTTGATATTGGTCCCCAAAACACAAAAGTTAATTTCTATTCACATTCAATAGTTCCAAATCATAAACGAAACACTCTTAGGATACCTAAGAGAAATTAATTACTAATTCGTAGTTACTGTATTTATTAAAATCAGTGGGTCCTAAATATAAATTAGGAATTCAAATTTTCCTGGAAAGGAAACTTAATTCTTGACCTTTCTAAAACCAGAAAATCCTACGGTCAAAATCTTAGAGTTCGAGGCATCGGCAATCTATAAATAATGTATTGTCGAATGCTTTGGATTCCTTATAAAACAAAATTAAAGGAAGGGGTGTCTTGTAGGAGTCTACTCGACACCCAAGTTAGACAGTTTATGAACAAATTGATAGTCCAAATTAAGAAATAAACAATGTAGATTTTAAAGCAAACCGTAGATAACGCTTGTCGAGCCCTGGGTGGTGTTATTCGGAGGGCCTTATGTTCGCTTGGGCTAAGCGTTTAGCAAATTAAATTGCTAGAAGACGAGGTAAGGCCATCATTGATCTATTTATAAGTGATTTTCTATGCTTGGAGGTTCGTCGAATGGTTGCTCATTTGGTGGCAATTCTAATATTATGTATGTTGACTTTGAATGAATGAATGAAAAATTAGAAAATGAATTCAGAGGCAAACTATCTCTGCTTTTGCTTGAGTGCGTGAGTGGAAGAATTGTGTGCGTGGAAGAATTCTCTTCCCTTCTCTTGGAGAGAAGGGTGCTATTTACAGCATTCTAGTCTAAACCCTCAAGTGGGGCCTCTCTAGTCGGTTACGTACAATTACTCTTCATGATTCTTTCTTGATTTTATGGGATTCCATAAATATCGTTTAGAGCCAATTTGATTTGTTTTTCATCGAAAACGAAGAAGGCCGAGGATGGCCTACGGTGCGTGTTATTTGAAGGGAACACGCTTTTTCAACCGCGGTGGTATGATTGCTGGGGCCTCTCCTCGTTCCGCTCACTGTAATTGGCAGTTACAATTGCTTTATAACTTAAACACTTGGTCAATTAGCAATCAAGTCATCTGGTGACTTGAACTCATGGGTTGGACCGTTGGGCTTGAGCTTTCGTATTGGGCCTTGAGCCTATTTTTCATTGTGCTATTTTTGGCTACCACAACCCTTTACATTGAATTTAATTAGTAAACGTGTCTTTAATTAATTTCAGGTCCCCTTCTCTATAGAAACTGGCTTCAGTAACAGCCGATCCAAAACATACCAAGTACCAACATTAAACACTGAAAAGCCCACAAATAACCCGAAGCCAAAACTGAAGTGGCCCATTTAATCTTTCAAACAATCAAACAGCCCATTTAAACTTTTTTTTTTTTGAAAAAGAACAGCCCATTTAACCTTGATCTATGTATCTAGATCGTGAGTGTATGTGTGTGTTTTTTTTTTTTTACATTAACTATGGTTATTGCATGAGAATGACCTTATGTGGTGAGACCGTCAATAGAAATGTAGTAATTTTATTAAAAATATCAAAATTTAGTTTAGAACTAAAAAAAAAAAAACTACACTTCTATTGGACGCCGCGAGACCGTCCCACAGAAGATTTTCTCGTATACAATCAAAGCGTTTGGTGATGAAAAGAGAATGATGATGACGAATGGAGTTTTGTGATTCATACATCTGGGTTTCAGTTTTGTATTGAGATCGACAAAATTTAAGACACTAGAAACTGGGCTGCTATAAAGTATAAATGGGCTTAAAATCTTTCAATAGAGTTGTGTTAGATACATTTCTAAGTACACTTTTGTCTCTGCATGTTTTATTATTTGCAAATCAACTGCATTTAGAAAAAAGATGGCTTGTTTTTTAAGGATTATGTTAAACTTATGGTTACAAAAAAAAGTCATAGATTTTTTTCTTTTTCTTATATATATATATATATATATATATATATATATATATATATATAACACCCATGGGTAGGTGAGTATGGCCACTCTAGTATGATAAATTGTCACATTTGTTACCGTCAAGATACATTAGACGGTGGTTATAACGTTACATAGTTAGCTACCTACGTAATATTACATAGTTAGAAGAAATTTAAAGTGAAAACTAGACATTGAATAAGGTACTACCACTACCGTCCGATATAGCTTAATGTTTATAGCGCTCATTTAATCAATGTGTGATGTGGTGTTTTAAAAGAACCAGCGATATTTACACCTCTAAAAAGCTGTAAGTATACTCTAAATTAATATTTTTCTCAAAATTCCAATAATGTATTTCAATAAAATTATTAAAATGATTAAATAAATTTTAAATACAATCCATATTAATATAATCTTTAAAATATAAACATGTATAATATCTTTATAAATAATAAACTTTTTTTGAATTCATTAAATAAAAAAAGTAAGCAGTGATTATTTAATTTTAAAACATTAAATAATTATTATAACTATTTAAAAAAAATAGATAATAATTTAATTTAATTTAATTTGAAAAAAGGTATAATAAATTAAATTAAATTAAGGGTAAATATTGTTACTCTATTAAAAAAAAAGAAAAAAAACAGTGCATCAAATGGGCCCCCATCATTACAGTGTATAGATATAGGATACGTGTAAATAATAAAAAATCGGATGGTTCCAAGTTGCACGACGGCTTCATTCCTCCAATTCAACCACTACACCATAGACATTAGACCATACCGCGTAAGCAAAGCTGTTCTTCCACCTTTAGAAGAAGCAATCTCTTCGTTTTTCAATACCTTAAATACAATCCCTACTTTGATCGGATCCAGATCGGATCACTTCTAATTCATCGCTAATTTTGATTTTTTGATCAACATGAGTTTCCTCTTCGGCAAGAAGAAAACCCCAGCAGGTTCGTTTGTTTTCTGTTTTCGGTCGATTTGATTTGTTGAATTTTGTATTAACAATTTTTTTTTGTGGAATTGTTTTCAGAGATGCTGCGGGAAAACAAGAGGATGTTGGATAAATCAATAAGAGAGATCGAGAGGGAAAGACAAGGTCTACAAAATCAAGAGAAGAAGCTTATTGCTGAAATTAAAAAAAGTGCCAAACAAGGCCAGATGGTGCGTTCCTTTATATATATAAATATTCTTTTTAGTATGAATTATATATATTGATTTCAGAGGAATTGTGTAATTGTGTCGACAGCTTCACAATTTTGTACTCTATGCTCTCTTGGTGATTCATCATTGATTGATTGTTTTAAACTTATTGGGCTTATTTGTTTGGCTGATTAATTTTATAATTTATGAGAAATTGCATCAATTATAACTTATATATATTTAATCATCTATTTCACTGGGTTGAAAGAATTCTTTTTTCCTTGAAAAGTTATTTACATGAAACAAAACTTCTTTGACCATGGTGTCAGGTTATAATGTTGGCTTAACTGTTGCATGAGCTGTTTATGTTTCTTTGTTGTATCAGGTTAGTGACAACATACCAATGATTTCATTAACACTTTCCATTACTTTTAGCTCATGATGTTCTGTGATGGATACATAAAACGCTAAATATTACTGGATTAGTTGTAAGTTGTTACCTTGGTTGTTCGAATTCGGTCAATGAACTGGAAGGCAATTTTCTAGTGGTCAAGTTTATATTGATCTTCCAATCATTGAAAAGCGTATTGATACTTTCATTTAATGATGGGTTGTTATTATGGATCTTCATTTGCACTTTCTTTCATGCTTACCTACTCTCATTCACACGTTTCCTTAGTCATTGATTTTCCATTTCCTTTAACATTTAAGACTATTGAGAAATCGTTCTTTTTTTATGGTTGTCGTTTATTGGATGAATGAATGAATGTGTTTCTTCTTGAATCTTGACTTTATCAGAATAGTTAAATTTTATAAGTTATTGGACATGATGTACATATGTTGACTAGTAAGTGTTGATGGAACAAGGCTTTGATGGCCAGGAATATATATTGATTTGCTCTTATTTTGTTCAGGGAGCTGTGAAGGTGATGGCCAAAGACCTTATCAGAACAAGGCATCAGGTTGAAAAATTTTATAAGCTTAAATCGCAACTCCAGGGTGTATCTCTTAGAATTCAGGTATGTGTTGCGTTCTGTTATTTATGCATTCTCTTTTATATGAAAAAGATACCTTTTTCAGTTTCTTACCCGCCAATTGTCTTTCGACCTGTGCAACACTGCAACTACTTATTTTTATCTGAATACATTGTTATGGTGTGGTAAAGGAGCTTATAGTATCCTATATTGCTTGGAATATAGATGGTAGTCACCATATTCCTCATAACAAATTAAGCAACACTTTGTGAATCTTGGAATCAGTAGCCAATTGTATAGGAGTTTAAAATCTGACTAGTTATATTGTTAATATAAAAATCTCATGACAATTTGACCTTTTCCTGAGGCCAAAAGAAATTTCCTCTATTTGTGGTTTGGGAACATTTCTGAGTCAACAAATTGAGTAATTATTCAGCTTGCCGCATTGAAATGCTTTATAAAGCCATTAAGATGAGTGTTAGAGTAATATTGTTTGGATGATATATTGAGGACTCTGAAATTAAATCAGGTTACATTCTTGCAATCTTTTCTTGATTGTGTGCTTTAAAGATTCTATGCTCGCGCCAAGTAGTGTGGAAGAGGTTTCATGATTTTTGATTCTTTACATACAAATTGGTGCAATAATTTTATGACAATTTAAATTAATTTTATCATTTTGGTTATGTTATTTGCCCTGCAATGTCTTATTATGGCTATATAAATTACTTTGACCATTTTTGGTTTCCCATTTCATCCAAGGTATGCCCTTTTACTTAAAATTAAATTTGTTTTTATTCATTGTCTCCTGTTTGTTTTCTTCTATTCGATTCCAATGGAGGTCCATACCTTTTAATAGTCCAGTTAGTCAAATTTAGGTTTTGAAACTGTTGGTAGATGTAGAGAGCACTCAATCACATTGGAAATTTCTTATACATAAAACCATTGTAGAAAAATGCTTGAGGCTAAGAATTCCAGAAATCAGATTAATTAAAATCCACTTTTCAGTTTACTTATGATCCCCGAGTTCGCAGTCTGTTGACCACAAACTTATCAAAATGTTTTTCTGTTGTTCAATGCTATGCTGAAATTGGATTTTTTTGGTGGGGTGATAATTCAGACACTGAAATCCACGCAAGCAATGGGTGAGGCAATGAAAGGTGTGACAAAGGCAATGGGCCAAATGAATAGGCAGATGAACTTGCCGTCACTGCAGAAGATTATGCAAGAGTTTGAGAGACAGAATGAGAAGATGGAAATGGTGACTGAGGTCATGGGAGATGCAATTGATGATGCTTTGGAAGGGGACGAGGAAGAGGAAGAAACTGAAGAACTAGTGAGCCAGGTTCTTGACGAGATTGGAATTGACATCAATCAAGAGGTATGAAAATGATCTATGTATTCTTTTCTAAATGTTACAATTAACATGAATATGTTTTTCATTCTGGATGAAATTAATCTGTTGATTCATCATAACAATGCCTTCTTTTTTTTTTGTTCTAATTTAATGAAACAGCTTGTCAATGCACCATCAACTGCTGTCGCTGCACCAGCTTCAAAGGCTAAGGTTGCACAAGCAGAACCAACAGGGACTGATGACGGTGGGATAGATAGTGAGTTACAGGCCAGGTTAGACAATTTAAGAAGAATGTAACATTTATGTTCTTATGTATAATATTGACATTAGATTTACTATGAAAAGTGAGTTTATTTGGGCCATGTAATATTTATGAAACTCAGTGCCAGATTTTATGGACTCCAGGTTTGAGATAAGTGGAGATTTCAATAAAATTACTTCTGGGTAACTGATATTAAGGATTGTCCATGCATACAAAACATTTTATAGGGAGTATTTACTGTTTTGATATACTAATATGTTTTAATTAATTAAATTATCTAAGCAATGTTGGTATTAAATCTCCTTAATACGTACAAAATAGTAAATATTGTATGAGAAAATCTTGGCTGGGACGGTCCCATACATGTGGCCATGGGACCGTCCAATGAGAGTGTGCCACATACTCTGCACATACTTCCCAATATATATGTGGCACACTCTCATTGGACGGTCCCATGGCCACGTGTATGGGACCGTCCCAGCCAAGATTTTCTCATATTGTATAGTTAAGAAGAAAAGGACTTGGAAGTGTTAAGCTGTCACAGTCCCACAGATGAGCAAAAATATTCGAAACTAGGAAGAAGAAATGTATAAGATGATAAATCAGTAGTCCAAAGGCAAACGTCTAAATAGAAGGGAAGATGAAAAATGATAAGATCCAGATTCTCTACACAGGCAAGCAGATGCCATGGTCTCTATTCTATAGGGAAACTTTTACTAGTAAATTGGAGGGTTAATTGCACTAACATACCCTTACTTTATTGAATCTAATAAGATTTCAAAAAGATGTACTAAATTAACATAAACATCCCTTGTCATCAAGTCAATCCGTTAACTTTAACGGTTGACTAACCTTGACCTATGGATAACCAAATATACCATTGTCTCATCATCTCAAACATAAAATATTTTTTAAATTAAAATATATCTGCAGCCTACGGAAACATCCTCGATTTGCGGAGGAGCCTTCTCTACGAAATGTAGGAGGTCGATTTCCGAGATCAACGAAGATCTCTTCTAGTAAGTAGGGGATCGTCAACGATCTCTTATTTCCTTTGACGGTGGAGCTCCATCGCGGATAGATTATCTTGTTTTTTTTTTTTAATAAAAAAAATTGATTTTTCAATTTTAATTTTAAAAATATTTTATGTTTTAGATGATGTGGTAAAGGTATTTTTGGCTTTTCAATTATCAAGGTTAGTCCACTGTTAAAGTTAATGGATTGATTTGATGGCAGGGGATATTTACATTAATTTAGAGTATCTTTTTGAAATCTTGCTTGATTTAATAAACTAAGGGTAAGTTAGTGAAATTAACCCTAAATTGGATAATGTCTTCTTTTTTAGATTTCAGTATTCTCATATGTAGAATAGACTTGATAACTGTGGAAGGCAAAATGGGGATTTGAAAATCTAAGAAATCAGGAAATGTATTCATATATTTTGGAAAGTTGAACACGTTCTATGTAAATCTCATTTCGTAATCAATTTGATTTATCAAGTCGTTTAAGATAGTGATTAATTCTTAGGCTAATTGGCACTAATGTCCCTTAAATTCTTCAAAACTTTGCACTATGTCCTTGTACTTTTTTTTTTTGATACTAAACCCCCTAAACTCTTAAAAACCGGTAAAAACCGACTGTAGATGCCCCCTCATAGGGGATAATAAACCCAAATGTTTACTAATAAACGAAAGTTTGAGGGGTTTAGTGTCGAAAAAAAAATGGAGGGGGCATAGTGTAAATTTTTGAAGATTTTAGGGAACATAAGTGCCAATTAGCCTAATTCTTATATACCTGATTGTTATTAAAACTTCCGGTTTATATCTCTTTTGGCTGGCTTTGCATTTCAGTATTTCACTCGTGAACCGAATCTTATCACACTCTTTTTGGGGGATATGACTTAAACACCCACGATGTCAACATCTAGCGTAAGAAACTTAATACCGAACCACCTCAACCGTACTGCCACAGTTTAAAGGGTGTGAATGTGTTGGTTTTGGAATTTAGAGTCGTAAATAATTTACAACACGTCACGCAAAACGTATGAGTTTTAAATTAGATTATATTAAGCATTTAAGCAACAGTATTCTCTATAGCTGGCTAAAATTTCACTTTGTTGTCAAAGTCCCAATGAAACCAAACAACTTTACTAGAGACACCAGTTGTCTATTGTGTGACCCACACCCACTCTCGTCGCTCATAGTCAAAAATTACTGATTAACTTTCTAACAATGCACACCAAAATTTTTGACTTTTTTTTCCGTATATATTCCTAACTGGCCCCGCTTAAACATAAAAAAAATAAATAATAATTAAATCTACACCGTCCACTGAGCCAGCCAGTTTTCTATCATCAACCTTTCTTTGTAATCACCGTGTAAATTACAGACAAAGAACAAGACACAAATTGGTATATCAACTATTTACATACAACTATTCTAATCTCAGGGTCCGACCTTACCGGCATTAATATACCGGATTCTATCGGAACTCCAAAGTTAAGCAGAACCCTGGAATTAAACGTGTTTGAGCAATAGCAGTATTGGGATCATACTGAGATGCCAGAACTCATAAGCAAACCTTCCCTAGAATGCTCCGGCGTCGTCGCATCCGCTGTATGCCGATGGCGGCGCGGATCATCCACGGAGGCACGACAGAGTGGGCAATCGGAGTGAGAGTACAACCACATGTCTATACAAGGCGCGTGAAACGAGTGCTTGCATCTTGGAAGTTGCTTCACTTCCTCTGCTTCTTCAAAAACTGATAAACAAACCGCACATTCGTACTCGCTATCTTCTTGCTCTTTAACTCCCAAATCACTGCCTTTCTTGTACTTGAAACTCGACAACAGGTTCCTGTTCGGGTTCTCGAAGCTCTGGCTCGGTGTCATCGTAGCTGTGACTTCCACGAACCGGCTCGGCCTCTGTCTCTGAGCTGACCGGCTCTCACGGCGCGTGCACCACTTGATTATTACGAGGTTGTATATTGCGAGCACGATAGCCGCCGTGCCCACAACCACCAGGCCGTAATATAACATGGGCAAGCTCGATTTCGGTGGATGAGTCGGCGGCAGAAGCGGTGGCGGCGGCAGCGGAGTTGGCTCTAAGTAGGAGCTAATTAGAAATTCTCTCATATATAATTATAAATTTATAGCAAGAAATGTGTGCAAGAGATTAGGAGGAGAGTTATAAGAATAAACTTGAATGGAGAAATGTATTAAAATAATAATTAAGTGGTTAATCTAAAAGACGCAGTGGTTATGGAGCCGTAGGAGAAAGTTTTATTTTAAAGCGAATGTATAAATCACTAGACGGTGAACAAAGGGTTTGAGAGAGAGAGAGAGAGAGAGATTAATCAGATTATATTGTAGATAAGAGCTGATATATATATATATATATATAATAATAAGGATTGGTAGTGATGAAGAAAACAAGAAAATTAGAGATAAAAGAACCAAACATTTGTGATAAGCAGAGTTCAATTATTTATGTGTCGCTTTGGAATTCTGATTTGTTTTTATTCCCCCACTCGAATCATAGCCTGTTTATATATTTATTTATTTATGTAAATGGTTCTTTCCGATTGATTGTTAATAGAAGAGTAATGATAGTCAACTTTAAATCGATTAATGAATTTACATTAATAATGAATTATCTTGCTTATCGAATTACTAATGGTTTATTGTTTGATGGTTGGAGACTTCAAAATAAAGTTCCACCATTAGGTTCAAATTCTGTTATTGTAAATACAAACCGTTCATTAAATCGTAAAGTATGAGGAGACTGCTTCTTCTGAATATGAATTACATTTTAAACTGCGTTTGCTTGTAGAACCTAATATCGTTATGTCCAACATATATTGTCGTTAGTATTTAGTTATGATAAATAACAATTATAATTTTAACTACCAATAATAAATAATAAAATGATGTTTGTCTAATAGTAAAGCCCTCGTATGATCCTATTATCCAATAAGTTAATAGTTTAGGGTTATAAAATTATACGATATTTTCCGGTATATCCTCGTTTTGGGGGGATGTAGAGATGATATAATGGTGGGCAAATATGATAAAATAGTACTTGGAAATGACAGAGTAACTTTAACGTAAGAGCCAAGGCCTTCAACATCTTGGATTTGTATAGATTCTCATTTGTGGGGCCCAAGTGAGAATCTTGGGCCCAAGTAAGAGCCAAGGCCTTCAACATCTTGGACCCTATGTACATGCTCCATCCTAGCTGTCCTCTCCCTTTTAACCTTCCATTAGACACCACCTATTAACTATTATTGATGTTTAGGAGACAAATGAGAATGCTGTTGGATTAGTCACCATTTGTTAGGTGTCAACATTTTGGATGCATGGAAGCAAACCTATTCATCATTGAATAATGTTTGGTCAGTACCCAAAATACTGACTCCATTAATAAGGCTGTAGCACGGGACTATTCTTCATCATGCGTGTTGGATGGTGGCACAATATGTGTGGAAAATTGTGTTATAGCACCTTCTTATGTTTATCTATAATATAATATGACATTTCTGTTGTAAATGTGAGAGAACTCTTTGATGCATAAATAAATATATCAGAAGGTCTCATGCATAATATGAATAAAGAAGTGGTGTGTTGCTCTCTTATTCTTCCTCTGATTTCTTCAATTTATAATAAAATATTGAAATATTGAAATAATAATAATAATAAAACTTGGAGTCCTAGATGGATGCAACCATGTTACACGAAACTTTAAAAAAAAAATTGTTCAAATATTCGGTTTACAATTTGTAATGGGCTGTTGAGCCCATGATCATATCTATTAAAAGCCCACAAGGGTACCGAAGTTTAATCACACTAAATACACCCCACGTGTATCGTATTAAGTCCCCATTGTATGATTATTTTTAATACAACCTTCCAAATGCATGAAAGTGTCTGTTGTTTTAGAGCATCCACAATGGTTGAGACCTAAACACAAGACCCATTTGTGCCACATCATCAAAAATGGGTCTTGTTTTTAAAGAATGGGTCTTCTCATTTGGGTCCTATTTATTTGGGTCTCATTTTCCCACAATGGGGTTAAATTGAAAAAGTAAAAGTGGATCCACTTTTTAAACTTTTTTTCCAAACAATCATTAATCTTCTTTAAAATATTATATATATATATATATATATAATCAATAATTATTTAACAAATTATGATTAATTTAAAATAATTTTTTTTTATTAATTTAAAATTATCACAACCGAATTACATCAACAATAAAAATAAATATTTAAAACAAAATATTGTATAAGATTAGACATGGCGCCGGTTTCCGTTCAGTTCGTTTCGGTTGTGTTTCGGTCCAGTTTCGGTTCCCCGGTTCCAAACCTTCAAAACTGGTTCCGATTCTGATTCCGGTTTTAAAGGTTCGGTTTTGGTTCCGGTTTTAAAGGTTTGGTTCCGGTTTTAAAGGTTTGGTTCCGGTTCTGTTCCGGTTTTGGCTCGGTTCCGGTCCGGTTTCGGCTCGGTTCCAAAGGTTCAGGTCTAGCGGTTCAGACGGTTCAGTTTTGGCTTCGGTTTCAATTTCGGTTCCGATGGTTCGGTTTTCGTTTCCATTTCCGTTTCCGTTTCCGTTTCGGTTTCGGTTTCGGTTTCGGTTTCGGTTTCGGTCTCGGTCTGGTTTCGCCGTTTCGGTTTCGATCTGGTTTCGGTTTTGGTTTCATTATATTTTATAATTGAAATTAAAATTATTTATATTTTTTTCATTATATAAATAAATAAATAAATAAATAAATAATATATTTAAATTATAATAATTTAAAAATATATATTAAATTTATTTATATTTTTTCGTTATATATATAATTATTGAAATTAATAATTATATATTTAAATTTAAATAATTGAAATATATATATGTTAAATTTATTTATATTTTTTCATTATATATATAATTATTAAAATTAATAATTATATATTTTAATTTAAATTATATAAATATATATATATATATATATATATATATATATATATATAAGCTCAACCCAATGATTGGGAGGTGTTGGGAACCCAACCCAATCATTGGGCAAGACCCAAATTGAGTTCCAAATTTGGAACCCAATTTGGGTCTACTTGGGTGGAGCCCACTTTTGGGTCTCATTATTTGGCTCCACTTTTTCACCATTGTAGAAGAATTGGATGGGTTTCAAAATGGGTCTTGTGAAAGTGGGTCTCTTTTTGTGACCATTGTGAATGCTCTTAGACATAGGCTTAGTTTGACATTGCTTCCTGATGTGCTTTTGGGAGAAGCTATAAAATGTAGTTTTTCATTTTCTCATTTGAGATGAGCTAAAAATAATCGAAAATTACTATGGTGTTTGGTAAAATTATAGGGAAGTACTTTTGATCATTTTTGGTCAAAAATACATATTTGCATTGGAGATGCTCTAAGCCATAGGCGGCTTCAACCCCACCAACACCACATTTAGTTGTGATTTTGATCGATTCAATTATAGAGGAAATTTTCTCTAGTTTGATACTGTTGTAAATTAAATTAAAATAGCATATAATATAGGGTAAATTACACTCACACCCTTAAGGTTTGAGACAAAGACACTTAGATAGAAAAGTTAAGTTATTCTACACTAACACCCCTGTATTGTCAAAAATGCCCTTGTATAATAATAAAAAATAAAAGTTTTTTTACACTTACACCCAAGGGTATTTTGGACTTTACAATGGTCAAATAGGGGTGTTAGTGTAGAATAACTAAACTTTTCCATCTAAGTGTCTTTGCCTCAAACCTTAAGGGTGTGAGTGTAATTTACCCTATACTATAATAGAAATGAGATGAAGAAGAAATGAAATGAAATAAGAGATGAGGAGCAAGAAAGAGATGGGCGAGAGAGACATGAGAGAATAAATATATTGCCTTCTTTTATTTCAAGTGAGTGTCAGGATAACAACAACCAAATATTTACAAAAGAATGCCATATATATAGGCAAACAATCAAAGGGGGTCTTATTGTAATTTCACCAAAGACTTATACATTAAGCTAGAAGTGAATGGCTCCTTTTTCTCCACGTGTGTTGTTGTGTTCAAGAAGCCAAGAAGAAAAGTTTGGTGGAAAGCCACACATGTGTCACAACACTCCCCCTTGGATTTCCACCACTTATATTTAATTTGCTAGGAAAAACCCAGTGGGACAAAAATCTTAGCAAAAATATATACAATGATCTTCTGGATCAAGTGGTGTGGACATGTTCAGAACTGCCTCATTAAAACCTTTCCGGTAAAACCTAGTGGGATAAAATCCGGTAGAAGGAAAAAGAGTACAATACACATATGTGTAGGGAAAAATACAGTAGTACACGCAGCGGAAGCGAGACTAAAAATAGATTTAGTATGTTTTAAAAAATTTTCCTTTTTATGAACCTTAACCCTTTAATTAATTAAACATATATATAATCAACAAACGAAGAATACCTTTTGTCGCGTGATCCGATTGACTTACGTCGATGGTAATCCGCAAGATCTTCAATCCTAGCACGAACGTGAATCACCTAGGAGCGTGGTCTCCATTTTTCTTTGAATTGCAAACCTGAGAATGGACAAACAAACTTTTCTTTTCTTTGTTAGTCACAAAAACAATCAAAAGAAGACTAAGATTATTCCGGTCACTTTTGAGTTCTCAATCTAATGATCGAAACTCGCGTGAACCTAAATCGATGTTGTACACACAAGCTTATTGATGAACAAGCAATTAGTGTACCATCAAAGAATAATCTATTCACTCTTTTATGTTTTTTAATAGAATAAAAATTAATTATTTCTATGAATTGAGAAGAAGAAGAAAATTGAATCAAGCACCACAAAACCCTGGAGTGGCCGAATTCTATAAGTCCACCTATATAGGTGGCCAAATTTTCTTTCTCTCTTTTTATTAGGGTGGCCGAAATTTCTACACTAAAAGGGACTAGGGTTGCCGCAATACACAAGCCAAAAAAGAGTTTGTATTGCACCCTAATTCCTATCTAGTTTAAGACTTCAAACCCTAATCCAACTTATAGATCTTTTATTCTTTTATTTGACTAAATAAAAAGACTTCTTATTTGATTAAATAAATAAAATTAATTATTTATTTTCTTATCAAACAAGTCTTTTAATTTTAGTATACTACTTCCAATAGTATAACTCTAGGAATCATATTTCCTAATCAGAAAAGATTTGTTTCTTAATTAAACAATTAATTAATAAATTAATTAATTCTTATTTAATTAAACAATGAAACAAAATAATATATAGGCTAATATATTAACCCTTGCCGCCCCACTTGTCTAAAATAGGGCCTTATATTATTTTCTCTTTTCATTTAATCCATTGGACTTTAAATAAAAAGCTCACATGTGAACCAGACTTATTCTTACTAAAAGAAACAAGCCCACATGCCATTCATTAATATATAAATATAATTGAGCAGCCCATTACATAAATAATGTGCAAATTATATTCTTAATATATTAAATGCAATTCTAGATGGACCCTTAAATTGGTCCGGTAGAATATATCAAGTGATCCATGCAAGTCCGTGTGGATTGGGGATCTTGGCAGGCTATCTAAATTTAAGCTTCAATAGACATAACCTAATCACAATCAACAAATGATTCACTTAGGTCCGATCCATTAATTTTAACTCGAGTTAAAATTGAACTCTTAAATAAAGATAGAAAAGGAAGATGTTCCTCATTCATACCCTAGACAATCAAGTTGGAGATAGTGTATCCTCGTGATTAATATCAGTAATCGCCAAGAGTTCATAGACCGCTTATAACTCTCCAAGTTACCATATTTACTCATATGACCACGTTTTGAACTTGGATAGTTTGACTTGTCCAGAAGCCATGTTTTCAATAGACACTATCGAAAACTCAACGTTGAGATTTAATATCCAATTACCTCAAAACATCCATATGATGATATTATACTCTCATTTAATAAATGGAGCCACGATGTCCATATCTATAAATGAAGTCCTCTATCGATTAACAAATGAATATCACCAAACTATCGAGGATAGACTATGCGATATAATCATACTCATTGATAACTCAAATGATACCACTTGCAACCATAAGTCCATCATTTATCTCAGGATTGAGATAGACTCTCCGATTGTCCTGATAATGAAAAGACTTTTATCTACTGACGGTTATAGATAAAGTATTTCATTGTGATCCAGTTCAATGCACCCAGTGCACTAGATTCTTTTGCTCGAAGACACTCCGATGATTTTAGACTCATCATATCTCATTTGATCCCACTAAGAATTCTACAACTTTAACAAGATAAAGGTGCCCAACTTTTAACTTAAGTTGTGAACAATATTCAAGACTAACTAAAGAATTGTGTCTACCACATACATATCCAGATGTACGAACAATTCTTCTTTTCTCATAGTCTTTAGACCTTATGATTATTTACTTTGACAATTATAATATTAAACTATAAATGCTATAAGATTTGTTTAAATCAGAAATCACTTTATTAATATGAAAAATATTGTTAATTACAATATTACACTCTTGCTATTGAGCATAATCCTAACAATATGTCCATTCAAATTTTTGCTCCCCCTGACTGAACGCTCCCCTTGAACAAAACTTTAACATCAATCCTGTAATTTATAAAGCCGACGCATGCCAATTCCATATACCAGTTTCTCAAAAGTTGATGTAGGCAATGCTTTGGTAAACAGATCTGCCAGATTATCTGTAAACTGTATTTGTTTAACATCAACTTGTCGGCTCTATTGAAGTTCATGAGTATAGAAGAATTTAGGAGAAATATGTTTGGTTCTATCTCCTTTGATATAGCCCCCTCTAACTTGAACGATACAAGCCGCATTATCTTCAAATATCGGTGTAGGCATTTATGTAGATAATAAAAATCCACATGTATTTTGGATATGATAAATAACTGACCTTAGCCACACGTATTCTCGGCTTGTTTCATGAAGTGTAAGGATCTTAGAATGATTAGAGGATGTAACAACAAGAGTTTGCTTTGTGGAGCGCCAGGAGATTGCTGTGCCATTATATGTAAAAACATATCCCGTTTGTGAACGGGCTTTATGGGGATCAGATAAATACCCGGCATCAGCATAACCAATTAAACCTGAAAAGTTGTTAGATTTTGAATAATATAATCCTAAATCTTTCGTTCCACGAACATAACGAAAAAGATGTTTAATCCCATTCCAATGTCTTCGAGTTGGTGCTGAACTGAATCTAGCAAGCAAATTCACTGAAAATGCGATATCTGGTCTAGTACATTGAGCCAGATATAATAAAGCACCAATTGCATTAAGATATGGTACTTCAGGACCAAGTATCTTTTCACCATCTTCAAGTGGCCGTAATGGATCTTTCTTAGGATCAAGATTTCTAACAATCATGGGGGTACTTAATGGATGAGCATTGTCCATATTAAATCTTTTCAGGATCTTTTCAATATATGCTAATTGATGGATAAGTATTGTATGTTCAATCTCCAGGCCGAGACAATATTTTGTCTTCCCTAGGTCTTTCATTTCAAATTCTCTTTTCAAATATTCAGCAGTTTTCAAGCGCTCTTCAGGAGTTCCAATTAAATTCATATTATCAATATAAACTACTATAATAACAAATCCAAATTCTGATATCTTTATGAAGAGCACATGGGTGTATAATATAATTATTATACCCTTATTTTATCAGATATTTACTGAGACGATTACACCACATCCGTCTAGATTGTTTTTAATCCGTATAAGGATTTTTGTAGGTTCATCAAATACAGATTACGAGATCTCGGTTTACATGCTTCTGACATTTTAAATCCTTCTGGGATTATAAATATCTACATTGAGTGAATAATATAGATAAATGATTACTACGCTTAGAAGACGTATTTCAAGCCTTTTAAAGGTAGCCAAATTTATCAAAAATTCAGAACGTAATCGTATTCATTACTATTGAATACTAAGTTTCTGTGAGAAACCTTGTACTACGAGTCGTGCCTCATATCTTACGATCTCATTTTTCTCTTTACGTTTCCGTATAAAGACCTTTTAGTATCCAACTAGTTTGATATCTTCAGGTGTCTGGAGAACTATTGGTCTAAATATTTTATTTTTGGCTTATAAAATCAATTCTTCTTGAATTGCTTCTTTTCATTTAGGCCAATCATGTCTTTTGTATACAATCATTGATATTATGAATATCATAATTATCATTTATAATTTCAGTAGCGCTACTGTGTATAAAACTACATTATCAATGATTGTTTCTTTATAATTCCACATTTCTCTCATATGATTTATAGAAATTTTCTCAATTTCAATATACTTGAATCTTTGTTGAGATTTCTTCAATTTCAATGGATTTAGTCACTTCAGGGACTTTGTGTCTCTTTAGATATATCTAACTCTTATAGAGTTGATTTAGAGAAAGTGGATTTATTCATAACTCGAGTCTTGTTTACATTAGAATCCTGATAAATTATTTTTCTCTTCTGGGAACAATACATTTCGAAATAAAAGGTTTACGAACTTATGATATGCATCAGATGATTTATTTGTTGCATTTTACTCAAATCGTTCTTCAGGAACAATCACCTGGCCGGGGTTTATGAGATAGCAACTTATAAAATTTTGTCACTTTTAATATATCAAGTAATTGATTAATATTTATCTGATGATCAATTATTATTCGTATTTGAGTGATACGAAGATTGAAATGAGACACATTTATATATATAGAGAATCAAACTGGTATCTCTATTTTGTATAAGAGTGACTTTCCATTTATTCTTTCTGAAGAAACTTTCCATTTTGAAATTAATCAATATAATAATACGCAGGCCATGTGCAAAAGGATAAACTGTCAGAAGCATAAATGATCTAATAAAAGATTAATCAAAATCATCATAAATCTTATAATGGTAGGGATGAATAAAATGTCTCTATATAGAAATTGGTAATTGTATTGAAACAACAAAGTTCTCACAATTACCTGAAGACGCTTGATAAGTGACTTTGCTAATCCATTCTGAATATGAACATGTGGAACTGGATGTTCAATATTAATCCCAACTGATCTGCAATATTCATCAAATTTCTTGGAAGTAAATTCATCAGCATTATCAAGGCGTATTGACTTAATCGGATGATCGGGAAAATGTGCCTGAAGCCTGATAATCTATGCAAGTAATCTTACAAAATCAACATTGCGTGTTGGTAATAAGCAAATGTGTGACCATGTGATGGACGCATCAACTAGAACCATAAAATAGTGGAACGGTCCACTTGGTGGATGAATAGGTCCACATATGTCCCCTTCAATTCTTTGTAGAAATGACGGGGATTCAAAGCCAACCTTAGAGTGGGATGGTTTTATTACTAATTTCTCTTGTGAACATGCAGTACATAAATTTTCATGGGATAAAAAAAATCTTCTAGTTCTTTAATAGATGTCCGTGAGAATTTTTAATGATTATACGCATCATTGTAGATCCTGGGTGACCAAGATGGTCATACCAAAGCATAAATATTTTTGGATCTGAGAACTTCTGGTTTATAACTGTATAAACTTCTACACCTCTTATAAGAGTATAATATAATCCAGATAATAAAGCACGTAGCTTTTCCACAACGAGTTTCTAGCCTGAGTCATGAGAAGTAATGCACAGATATTCAATATTCTCATCATTTATTATTTCTAGGTGATATCCATTACACCGTATACCTTTGAACCTAAGCAGATTTCTTCTGGATCTGCTTGAATATAAAGCATCATTGATACATATTTTAGTATTATTTGGTAACAATATCATGGCTATACCGGAGCCTTTTATCAGATCTGCTGGACCTGATATTGTATTAACATTTGCCTTAAGCGGGGTTAAATTCAGAAAGTATTTCTGATTCCATAAAATCGTATGTGTCGTTGCACTATCGGCTATACATATATCTTTTGTATCTTGCTTTTCAATATCACCTAATTTACCATTTAAAAACATATCTATTAATAAAGAAAAATAAAGTGCATATTAAACAAATGATCAAAAGTATAAATATATAGATATGAAAATATATCACTTCATAAAACAAAATCATGAATCATATTGATTTTTCGAACTTCTGGCTCGACCATGAACTGCGGGTTCATAAAATTCAGAAAACTTCAGGTTTTAAATAGAAATTACAAATTGACTTTCTAGATGAAAGAATCGTAACTTGATCTAATTTAGAATTTCTGGTTCTAATAAACTTTGACATAAAAGTTTTAATATCACAATTTAAATTGAATTCAGAGCTTCAAGTCTGATTAGAACTTCATGTTCAAAACTTGAGAACTTCAAGTTCAAATTCAAATTCAATACTTCGTATTCAAAATTAGAACTTCAGGTTCTATATAGAATTTGAATTTTGGAATTTCAAGTCCCAAGTATGACATTCATGTACATAGTAATGAATCCAGAATTCTATATTTTTACTGAAATTTAAAATTTTAGAACTTCAGATTCTGATCGGTTTGTAAAACCGCGCCAACTTAAATATTATAATGATAAATCCAGAAACTTCAAATTCTGGTTAGTCGGTCAAGCCGAGCTTGGCTTCAATTCCAGAAACTTAACGATTGACCTAGTTAGGCTCAACACATAATTTATACAAATCCAGAAACTTCAGGTTCTGGTTAGTTCGCATACTCAGATACATAAATTGCATAAAATTAAATAGATGCATAAAATTAAAATAACAGATAATACAACAGATAATTTAACAAAAATAAGATGAAGAAGAAGAACGAGAGAATAACAGTATGAGATAAAGTGAAGAGGGAGAAAATTTACTGTTTGCTTTTATTGATGATTTCGGATTACATCCTAACCACACAATTTCAGCCGTGCAGTGATTTTGAATAAAGCAGTATTATACTTAGAGACTGATCTAAAGTCTTGAAAGCCTAAATGTTACCACTGATACCTGTCATTTGGTAATGCAATATCGGGTTGGTTATCAAATCGATCTTTTAGTTCTTGCCATAGAACTTCTGGTTCTGTGACAGTTAGGTATTGGGCTTTCAGATCCTCATGCAGATGGTGATGGATAATAACCTTGGCAGTAAATTTGTCTTGTTCATATGCATTGGCCCCATTTTCAATAGCGTAATATAGGCCTTCTGATTTTAGGAGTAATCTGGCATCAATAACCTAGGACATGTAATTATCCCCAGACACTTCTAGTGCAGCAAATTTCAAACTTGCAAGCTTTGACATTATTATAGCTTCTGGTTATCCGAAAATCACAATCGGATTCAGAACTTCTGGTCTGACAAAAATCTGAGGAATTTAAACCTTCAGATATATAAAGGAATATTTGTAAATAAATAAATCCAGAAGCTTCAGGTTCCTGTAATGATAAATAAATCCATAAACTTCAAGTTCTGGATAGGTGACCAAACTGTTTAAATAAAAATTATAAAATAAAATGTGTAATAATAAATGCGGAAAAAGTAAATCCAGAACTGCAGGTTCTGATAGGTTGGCATAAAAGCATATAAATAAATAAATGCAGGAAAGTAAATCGCATAAAAGTAAATAAAATGCGAGAAAGTAAATTACGTAAAAATAAAATGCAGAAAGTAAATTCAGAACTGCAGGTTCTGGTATTAATAAATAAAAATCTGGAAGCTTCAGGTTCTAGTAATAATAAATTCAGAAACTTCAAGTTCTAGAAACAAATATAGGAACTTCAGATTCTAGTGGTAATAAATTCAGAACTTCAGGTTCTGGAAATAACAGTATCGTGCTGATAACGTGTTGTAAATTAAATTAAAATAGCATATAATATAATAGAAATGAGATGAAGAATAAATGAAATGAAATAAGAGATGAGGAGCAAGAGAGAAATGGGCGAGAGAATAAATATATTGCCTTCTTTTATTTCAAGTGAGTGTCAGGATAACAACAACCAAATATTTACAAAAGAATGCCATATATATAGGTAAACAATAAAGGGGGTCTTATTGTAATTTCACCAAAGACTTATACATTAAGCTAGAAGTGAATGGCTCCTTTTCTCCACGTGTGTTGTTGTGTTCAAGAAGCTAAGAAGAAAAGTTCGGTGGAAAGCCACACATGTGTCACAACAGATACCAGAATTGATCAAGCTTGGTGTTTTTTTGGTCTGTGTTTGAGTGGAGATACAAAGCGGTGTCGTCTAGCTTACACAAATTCAAAGAAACCGACGATGTGACCGGACACGTCACACCTACTCTTTTAATTTCAATATCCCTCAAACGACGTCGTACACTCCAGCCTTTCAAATGATTTTGACGTCGGCCTTTTAAAAGTTCTGGGCCGTTAGGCCCATCTTCGGCTCTGCCATTTAATAACGTTTTGGGCTCCATCCAATGATGTGTCCAAGCACGTCAATATCAATTTTATTTAAACGACGTCGTTCTCTAGCCTTATTTAAATGTTTTGGGCCCATTTTAAGATATCATTAATTTGGGCTCGATTAATTGCTTTAACATCATGGTTTCTTATTTATGTAAATAACCCTTTTTAAAAGTTGAATTTTATAATATATTTCAAATTCAATTTATTACGTATTATCAAGTTTTTATTATTATGCCAATGACCTCTTGCTAATGTGGTGTGACTCTCCAAAAAGAGACTCCACCACCATGGTTCAAAGCCCATGGCATACATGAATATATGCAAGTTTTCCCACCAATAGTGTGAGTTCAGTTCTCGTGTCTCTTTTCATTTTCATTTTTATTATAAATTATATATGCCTCTCCTTTTGCAGGTGTTATATGAAATGAATTTAAAATAAAAGATAAAATTAATTGAAATTTAAAAATATATATCAAATATTACTTTATTAATTAGAGTGACACTGCTATAAGAAAACTACGTTGTTTAATACATTTTCAACTTGTTTTTAAGCTCTTAAAATGTCCAAAATACATTTTCATCATTAACTCATTAAACATTGTTTGTTAAGTCCATGAGAGGTTTATAGACAAAAAAAACAACAGATCTGAGTTTGAGTGAAATATGCTAAAAGGTGAGAGCGGTTGGTGTAATTTACCCAAATTTGAACAAAAAATAAATAAATGAAAACATGGATCTAAATGGGTCCAAATTAGGAGAAGTGGGTTAAAAACTTCAAATATAAGAATGATGAGAATGTTTGCTGATAGGGTGCTATAAAATAAAATAAAACCATCCAGCTGCTTGTATATGCAATTTTACATTTTGGGCTCCCTTGCAAAATACCATCGACAAACAATTATACGACAATTCTTTGTCGGCTAAAACAATAAATTAATAATAATAAAAGGCAAAATGGATTACAACTCTCTCTATATATATATATCATATTCGGTGTATTTTTACAATTTGGTATAATTTTAATATGATTACGTACAATTCATAAATGGTATATTTTAAAATTTTATTAGTGACTAACTTTCTTACAATCATATATAAAAAATTGAATATGGATATGGAGGATCTGGGCAGCTTAAAATTACATTATTAGCCGCCCAAATACCCGTATGTATATAATAATGGATAACCTTAATTATAAAAATCATAAATACATTAAATAAGCAACATACACATGATCAACATTGAGATTGAGAATAACAACAATCACGTGCTAAAATTGGTGCCAAACTTCAAAAGAAAAGAGAGAAAAAAAAAAATTTGAAATGTGAAACATTGAAATTTGAAAAATATTTTAATATTTTATGAATTAAAAAAAATGGAAAAGGACATTACCTTACTTGAGAACTTTAGTATTATTAATTTTTGTAAAATAAAAATATTTTGAGGATGATGACATAAACCAAACATGTTCCATAAAATTGATTGAAAAAGAAAAGATCACACAAAACTTATTATTTATTTATTTTTGAAAGTAAACAACTTACACCAAAACTTAATGATTCCATTTAATTTGGTGTTATTCCTTAAAAGAAAGATATATATTCTACATTTCTAGAAACAAATAAATTAAACGTTAAAAACTCACCGGCTAATCCAACAATATTATTTAAGGAAATTAATACAACTGCTTCCCATGACAATAAAGCTCCAGCTCCTCAACCTCTATCTGACAAATTTCCCATTCCTATTTTACCCTCAATTCATACCTCAAAACGCCGCCATAATCAAAGTAATTGCAAGAGTTTGTACATCCCTTTTTCGTCAAACTACTTCTATATATATATATATATATATGGAAATATGGAATACAGCAATTTTAATATTTTATTTTATTTTTCAATTACGCGTACATTACCGTACAAGTTGGACTAGAGCACCAAAAAAAAAAAAAAAAGGGTGCAAGTTGTTAAATTTTGTAGACTGTAAAATTGAGTATCGGCTGTAGCGGTGTGTGTAGTTATTTAAATAATGATTTCCCGGGAACACAAAAACAAACACGCGAAAACGAACAGAAGAACTGAAACGTCTCTCTCTCTCTCTCTTTCTCTGTTTTGGTTTTTTCACTGTTAATCTGTTATTGTGTCTGGTCAATTAACTGCAGTCGCCGATCAGTCCGTTTGTTGCGCTAAAAATTTATGCGTCTGGTTTCTTCTGCTCCTATTATTTTCTTTAAATGCCTTTCTTCTGGTTTTTTCCGGCAATGAAATCTACCAATTATTTATAGAACACAAACACAAGGTTTTGTGTTTGTTTCCCGAGAAAACACGAAGAAAATCTTTTCAAGGTTTGTATTGATGTTACCGTTCTTAGACTTTTTAGGTTTTGTCTTCATTTTTCCTTCCAACTCAACGTAAATTTTGGGTCTTTCTCGTCCATTTGCAAGCTTAAAATTTTCACTTGTACTCTCTCTGTTTTTCTCATCAAACACTTGCCTCCATGTTCCATATAGTCTGCAAAACAAAAATTTAACAACACAGACACAGTTTATGTTTTTGGAATTCTTATGTGAAGATTCTTGATGTTGGTCACAAAGCTAAAATGGAAAGTGGAAAAGGAGTAATAGACAAGAAAGGAATCAACACAAACAACGTCGTCGTGCTACAGATTTCAGACTCAGAAGATGCTTTTCTTGATAAGTCTTCTCAAGAGAATTCAAACAATGAAGGAACAGAGCTTGAGAATATCCGTTGCAGAGTACAAGCCTCCACCACTACGAGCTCTTCTTCTCCGGAGATTCTAACATCGACTCCAACTTCAAACAAGCCTCCAAAATTCCCAACTGAGCAGGTCTTAACTCGAAGGAAGTCGCTTGCAAGATCTGCTTTTTCCAAGCCGAAATCGAGATTGGTGGAACCACACAATGCAAACGATGCCAAACTCGTTGAAGAGAAGACACAGTCTTCACAGCCACAGTTGGTGATTTCAACTTCTCCAAGTGGGGCTGCCACTACTCCAAAAGAGAATTTGAAATCAGGTCCTATCACCCCAAAAACACCTTTGATTGGATCTCCGAAGTTGGAGGATGAGGAGGACGAGGACGATGAAGAGGTTTATCAGACTGCAAATCTTAAGGTGAGCGAAAAAAAGGTTAAGAAAATGAAAGTGCTTGTTATAATTGAATGGATTGCATTTGTGCTCATAATGGGGTTGTTAATCTCTAGCTTGACTGTGAATAAGTTGCAAAATTACATGATTTGGGGATTAGAGTTGTGGAAATGGTGTGTGTTGGTATCGGTGATTTTCTGTGGTCGGTTGTTTACTGGTTGGTTTATAAATGTTTTGGTTTTCTCCATTGAAAGGAACTATTTGCTTAAAAAGAAAGTTTTGTATTTTGTTTATGGGTTGAGAGCGAGTGTTAGGGTTTTTGTTTGGTTGGGTTTGGTTCTTTTGGCTTGGGCTCTGTTGATCAATCGTGGTGTTAAGAGATCAAAAGAAACTTCAGAGATTCTTAATAATATCACAAGGGCTCTTGCTTCTTTTCTTATTGGGTCTGCTATATGGTTGGTGAAGACTTTCTTAGTTAAGTTGCTAGCTACTTCTTTTCAATGCACTAGATTCTTTGATCGGATTCAAGAATCTATCTTCCATCAGTATGTTCTCCGGACTCTTTCGGGTCCTCCGTTAATGGAGATGGCAGAACAAGTTAGGAGTTCAAGTACTCCTGGTCATTTGAGTTTCAGGAATTTGGAAAAGCAAAAGAAAGAGAAAAAAGAGGAAGTGATTGATGTAGAGAAGCTTAAAAAAATGAAGCAAGAGAAAATTTCAGCTTGGACCATGAAAGGATTAGTTAATGTCATAAGTGGTTCGGGGCTGTCTACTATCTCGAATACACTCGAAAATTACGACGATGAAGAGGGTGAGCAGAAAGATAAGGAGATTACTAGTGAGTGGGAAGCCAAGGCTGCTGCTTATCAGATTTTCAGGAATGTTGCAAAACATGGTAGCAAGTGAGAATGTCTAGCTTTCAAAAATTTCTAGCTGTTGTCTTTTTACGGTTTGTCTTGAATTTGATCTCATTGTTTTGTTCTCTGTTAAAAATGACTAGGTACATTGAGGAGGATGACCTCTTCCGCTTCATGAAAAAGGATGAGGTGGACAATTTGCTTCCATTGTTTGAAGGAGCAGTAGAAACTGGAAAGATCAAGAGGTCAACTTTTAAGAACTGGGTGGTAAGAACTGCCTATTCGACATATATACACTATTCTAGACAACTTTCGTTACGTGTAAATCATCTACATTGATTTTAAAAACCTACCCTTTTACAATGTCTGTTTAATTTGAGCGTAGTTGCTTAGGACTAGTTGTATATCTGCTCTTGTGACTCATTTCTTGTCTGCAGGTCAATGCTTACCTTGAGCGCAAATCTCTGGCACATTCGTTAAATGATACGAAAACAGCCATAGAGGAACTGAACAAGCTTGTTTCAGTGATTGTGGTTGTTCTGGCCATTATTGTGTGGTTGCTTATGATGGGATTATTAACCACCCAAATACTAGTCTTGATTTCATCCCAGCTATTACTTGTGGCATTTATGTTTGGCAACACTGCCAAGACTGTATTTGAAGCCATCATATTTGTATTTGTGATGCACCCATTTGATGTAGGCGATAGATGCGTTATCGATGGTGTACAGGTACATAACTGCTTGATTGTCAAGTTACTACTTGTGATTCTGTTATACTTTGGTCTCCTTACTTAACACATTTGATACATATCACAGATGACCGTCGAGGAGATGAACATTTTGACAACAGTGTTTTTGAGATATGACAATGAGAAAATATTCTATCCGAATTCATCTCTAGCTACCAAACCAATCAGCAACTTCTACAGGAGCCCGGAAATGAGTGATACTGTGGAGTTTTCAGTTGATGTTTCTACATCAATAGAGAGCATTGGAGCTTTAAAATCTAGAATAAAAGCGTAAGTCAATTCTTATCATATGCGTGCACCTTCTCTTTTGCGATTTGTTTCATCCTTTTTTCCAGTTGTGTGGGCTATGTTGAATAGAGAAAACATTGTTTTGAAACTTCAGGTACTTGGAGAGCAAATCGCAGCACTGGCGTCCAGCCTACAGCGTGGTGGTTAAGGAGATTGAGAATGTGAACAAGATGAAACTTGCTCTGTATGTTAATCATACCATTAACTTTCAAAATTATGGTGATAAGAACAGCAGGAGATCTGAACTAGTCTTAGAGTTGAAGAAAATATTCGAAGATCTTGGTATTAAATATCACCTTCTACCTCAAGAAGTTTGTCTCAGCTATGTAGGCATGTAGCAGGCCACCACCTCTAAGGTGATGTGATACATTTGCTTCGTGTAAATGCTCGTTAACTATAGGTATCTGTCTTTGTTATCTGATCTCTTCTATTAACTACACTAATCAACAATCACACCTTTCTACAGCTTATTTACTTCAATTTTCTCTAGTTTTCATCGATGGAACATGAAGATGGATTGATTCTTTCTGCTTTGTTTCTAATTACATATCTTTTACGACTTAAAGTAAATAATTCTATAATGATTTCTGAGAGAGTTTTGAGTTTTATATGCAAAGGCAATTATCATTTTGGGCCCTACCTTAATTCGAAATATTATTGTTTGCTACCCTTCTTAATTTTAGGATTATTTTTGTCTTTTAACCAAGTTTCCTAACAATAGTGACACATGGGGAAATCAGAAACTTTAAAAAATCAAAATTAAAAATCTAACCTAAGGGAGGCCAACTCCGAAAAAGTATCATTCCAATTTAATAATATAAGGGTCAAAATGAACATACACTTTATGACACGTTTGAGGTTTGACTGTTAAAAGTTAAAACTCAAAAGAGAACTAATTGATGATTTTAAAAATTTTAAATACCACAAAGTGATATTTCCAAAACGACATTGTCGATGTTGGTTTCCAAGCACAGACAGCACCCCAATATGATTTAAATGAGTCACTACTACACGGCCCAGGCCCAAACACTGCCACAAGCACAGACAGACAAATAGACAATCAAGACTCAAGAGCAAAGACAATTGATGGTTGGCAATGTGAGTCCTCCTTCTACCAAATTTCAAACTTGATGGTGATTGGGCCAATAAGATAACCTTATCCACCATCTTTAACTGAGAACTCGCCACGTAGGACACAGATAAACTTGACAAGCCTCCCAAATATCCACTTCCCACCTCTCATTACACCACCTCCTTCCACTACCCAACTCCTCTATCTAAGCTCTTAGCCACTTCCTCTTCTCAATTTAACTGTAAAAAAGAAAAAAAAGAGAGAGAGAGAGAGAAAAGCAGTTGAAGAGACATAAAAATGGCTTCAACTTCAGTAGTTTCAATGGCTTTGCCATTAACTCAAGCAACCCAGAAGAGGGTGTTGCCCAGCTCCGAGGCCTTCATCAGGCCATTGCCACTCAAGCCATCAAAGGCAATTTCAGCTACTAAGTTCAACCGTACCCTTCAAGTCAATGCCTCTCTCAAAGAGAAGGCAGTCATGGCTTTGACCGCCGCTGCGCTCACGGCTTCCATGGTGATTCCGGAGGTGGCTGAAGCTGCTGACTCCGGCGTTTCTCCTTCTCTCAAGAACTTCTTGCTCAGCATTGCAGCTGGTGGTGTTGTTCTTACTGCCATTATTGGTGCTGTTCTTGGCGTGGCCAATTTTGACCCCGTCAAGCGAAGTTAAAACATTTATATATAAATTTCTGAGATTGTTGGAAACTGTTTGTTTTCCGATTTTATGTATCTGTTTTTATGTCTTCTCAGTAATCAACTTTGTCTTCTCTCTGTAATTTGTGACTATATATTTGTTGTCTTCTCAGACTCAGAATCACCATAAACATCAAACCACTCTTTCAATTACTATAAAAGTTCCAATCTATGTTCCACATTGCTGAAATCTAAAGCCAAAAGCAGATAATTGCATCCGAAGAATTTACAAGAAAACAAAATGTGAATTGCTCAAATATGCATTTTAAGTAGTTGAAATACTCGCACAATTTCTCTAATTAGGATCCTACTAGAATTATAATAGAAAATAAAGTCGATAAAATTGAAACTCAGTTGAAGGAAATGCAGAAAAAAGGTCATAGAACCAATTCCACCAAGAATTGATTAACTCTGCAGAACCAAAGCCTACCAATTCTAAAATCTTTTTACCTTGGTTCCCTGAGTTTCATTGTTTACGAGACTTTGAGATCAAATCGAGCAGGTATCTGCTTTCGGAAGAATAGTTCAACTGCTCTGCCTTCATAACGGTGATCTTCACCCTCTGCTCATCGCCATACATTTCCTCTTTGATCTTAAGCTTGAAAAGATATTGGTTAAAAATTCTGCCCCGAATTATCTCTCCAAATCTCGCCTCGTCTTGCGATTCATATTTCAACATGTATAACTCCTTTGCTGAGCACCCCATGATCTCTTCACCAGATTCCTGGAAAGCTGTTACCCAAGTCACTCCTGTCGGGTCTTGAATCTGAGCTGAAAGAAGATACCTGTAATCGCATTCATCAAATTCTTGGTTGCACCTATCACATTGCCATTTGTTCCCAGACATCACAACTTTCTTATTGCACTGTCTATCTCCGGTCATCAACGGGCAAGCTGTATAACAGAAAGTATCTGATTTTATATAAGAAATGAATGCCCTCACAGTGACCCAGTCAGGCTTCTCTGATCTTCCAAGACCTTCATCCTTGATCTGAGACACAGTTTTACGTATGTCATTCTTAGAAGACCCTCCTGCCGTGAATTCTCTAGAAATGGAGACAGAAGCAGCATTCTTCCCCCCTCGATCAAACCACTCTTGTAGGTCACAAGCCTCCGGGAATTCTGGATTTATAAAGAGCTGGGAGGAAGAAATTGTCCCTATGGATTTCCCACTGAAGTCATTAACCTTCCCAGCCTTGACAGCTAAGACAGGAAAAATACCAACATCAACCATCTCTTGGAGCTTTTGACCTTCCTTATTGCAAAACTCTCCCCAGAGAGTTAGCTCGATGCTTCTGCCAGATTTATCCTTCAGATTCAGAATTCTTCTCTGAGTTTCCATACCATTCTTTCTCATGATAGGAACCGAAGGGTTCACAGACATCACAATACCAATAACATCAAATATGGAATTGTTTTCAGCATTCTCAATATCACTGATAGGCCTGAAGGAGAACTGTTGTCGTGGTATTGAACCATCCTCCTCAGGGCAAAGATCAACAGTCGAAGTTGTCTCCAAGAATATCTCCCATTCATTCTTCAAATGGTTAAAATCCTTTCGTGCAGGTTTCAAGCTGCCTTTTGAAATCAAGTAGACTTTACCAACCTCAATACTATCATAGAAGCGGTCAACAACAGCATTGAAGCAGGTCACTCTTATTTCCCCTCCATCGGAGTCAAGAAGATCAAAAGAGAAGACCTTTCCATCTCCCCGAGCATTGTTGTAGCGGCGCAGATCTCCTTTTGCAGTCACTCTTGCCTTGATAGCCCACCGCCCTTGATAAGGGTTCAAAGCAGCAATAGGAATGATACGTGCTGCTGCCTCGTTCTTCAATATTGGGCCATGATTTCTGTAATTTGGAGGTGGCTGGTATGGGGGCTGAACAGTGGGTCGAAAACTCTGCCCATCATTACCAACATTTGGGGCCTTAAATGTGCTAGGATTTGGAGCTCTGTAAGTCCCAGAATTTGAAGTATTAAATGTGCTGGGATTCTGACCTCCAAAAGTCCCAGAATTTGAAGTATTAAATGTGCTGGAATTTGGAGCTCTAAATGCCCCAGGATTTGAAGTAGGAGTACTATAGGTGCTGGAATTCGGAGTGCTGAAGTTATTAACCCTCATTGGGTTCCCTAAATTAGCATTAGGCATTGGTTTTTGAGCTGTTGACTCAGATTCAGTAAACATTTTTGGATTCCCAATTATTTCACAGTCCAGCAATATCGTTTCCATGTTCAAGACAACGATAATCCTGCACGAAGAGGCAAAATAGTTACTTACTCCAGTTTTGTACAATGAAAATATAACCCAGGGCAAATAGAAAAGAAAAGGGAAATAGAACACTTCTGCTAATATCACCACTATTTATGACTAAACAACTTAATTCAACAGTCATGAATTGTGAGGCAACAGAGTGATCAATTTCCAGTAACATAGAGCTATCCAAGCTGTATAGAACTCAATCACATTATTCAACTTTGAATAGACATAACCACTCTACATATCATGAACAGAATGATTCTTTTCCTCGATAAATAAGGTTGCAATAAGGAGAATAAAGAAAACACAGAGCATAGCTGAACAAATTAAACTACTTTAAATTACAAGATAGATAAATATATCACGTATGATGGCCATGGAACCAATGAATATATTGCACAACATCTCAAAAAATAATAACAGCCAAACATTACCTCTATACTACTCAGTTTACAAACTAGCCTTCATATTTACAATTTATTTTAGCTGCCAAACGAATATACTGTGTAGTTCAGAACTTGAAATTCTGCTTCACAACTTTAAGCAATAAGCACTAAAAAATTCCGTTATCAAAAGTAGAGAGAGAAAATCAATCGCTTCCAAAAATAAAGCAAATATAATACAAAAATAAACATGATAATCTAATCAGTGGAAAATCAATTAATTAGTAAGAAACTATTAAAGCGTTAGAGAAAAGCCGAGCAAACTAACTTACTTGCGGTTCTGAACAGTGCTGCAAATGTAATCGATCAACTGAACAACGGAACCTTTCTTGACTGCTCCAGTCTTGACTCGGTCGTTGAGCTGAGTTGCGAGCATCGCGTGCTGAGACGCCGCGGAGTCCGAGATCAGCAACCGGTACCGTTCCTGAGTACTGCCAATCAGCTTTATATCCAAGACCTGAACAAGCGGCTTCGAGTTCACATCTCCTCCGTTTATAGCCGCAATCGCGTTTGGCGTCAGATTCACAGGCATCGTCGATAACGTAACCGTCGACCTGTTTGAAAAGTAAAATTTGCAGAAGAAAAGCGAAAACCCTAGAAATGGAAAAATGAGAGAGATTTTTTTTTTTAAAAAAAAATTGTGGTGGTGGAGACTGGAGAGATCTGATTTTTTGAGTTGTGTTTGGATTTTGAAAATCGAGTGAGAGAGCGAGGGAGATGGAGAGGAGTGTTGTGAATTTTGGAATATAGAGAGTGAGTGGTAATGGCGGGGTATTAGGGGGAGGAGGGAGAGAGAGAGAACCGACTTCAATTTGAATGACTCGGGTTACGAGCCTTGTAAGTTTTTTAAAATAGACACTCTACTTATAGCAAATTACAATTCCACCCCTTTTCCTTCTCTGCAGTGCACTGTAACTCTGTGTTTGGTATGAGGGAAATATGGAGGGAGGGAGAGGAGAAGGAAGAGAGAGCAAATCATTTGTTTGGTTGGAGGGAGAAGTGAAGGGAGAGGAGGAGAGGAGGGAGAGATTCTCCCTCTGGGCCCATAAAAATCAATCCCCCCAATTTGGGCGGATGAGAGAAAGGAGGGAGACTGGGAGAGTGATGGGGGGACAAAGACAAAAATGCCCTCCCTTTTTATATACCCTCCAATTTTTTAAAGAGCAATATTGTAATTTTACCAATTAAACATTAATTCATCCATTCAACCCTCCTTTCAATACCAAACAATATGGAGGATTGATGTTATCCTCTCCATCCCTCCTACTAGGGGTGGGCACCCAAATCGCCAAACCGATCAACCCATTCAAACTAAACCAATTTAATCGGGTTGGTTTGATTTTGTTAAAGAAAAAAAACCAATTGGGTTATTTTTTAGTAACCCGATTGGTTTGGCTTGGTTTGTGGGTTGTGTTTTATCAACCCGCATAACCCAACCCAAACCATTACATTCTTAAATAAATAAATAAATATATATATATACATATTAATTAAATTATCATATAATAAAAATTAAAGTTAACCTAATTTTATATTATATTTATTTCCAAGGTTACCGGTTTCTAGTTTTAAGTTCTAACCCCCTCTATTTATTCTTAAAGTTATTTCATCTCATCCGAAGTTGTTGGCACTAAACAAATTTATTGAGGATAAGTAACTATTTTTTTATTGTTTCATACAAAAACGCATTAAGTAATACGGTTTAATTTTTTTTTTTAATAAGTTTTATGTGTTCTACACTTGAGGGGTTTTAAAAAAAAAAAAAAAAAAAAAAAAAAAAAAAAAAAAAACTATTATAGTTACGCACTTGGGTTAAATTTAATATTATTGTTTATGTTATTTATAACGAGTTTAACTACTTGTATTGATATTATTATATTTGTTCAAATAAAATAGAAATATAATTATTTTCTTAAACCGTAAAATCGGTTTGGTTTAACATTATAATTGGTTTGGTTTGGGTTGTAAAACAATAACCCAATTAAATAATGGTTCGGTTTGGGTATCGTCAAACCCAACCCAAACCAACCTATACCCACCCTTACCTCCTACTCTCTCTCCCTTTTAATTCATCCACCCCTTATACTCTCTCTTCCTCCTACTAAACGTAGCCTAAGTCTGTAACTGTACACCAACAAGCGCGCCAATTCTCAGTGGCTTACCACGTACTCTATTTGGTTGATTTGGATTGTAGTTGTACTTTGTCAGTTTATTGCACTCTTTGGAATTATACGCGGATAAATTGTTGATATTAATTAATTAAAAATATGATTTATAATATATTTACTATGAATATTAAACTATCATAAAAATTCAAAAGTAATGAATTACCACTTAAAATTATTCCTCACTTCCTCCCTCCTCCATTGACAATTGGCATCAACACTTTGCAATATGTTCTATGAACTCACTTATAAAGTGAGAGATGTTTAGACAATCCACGACATATTAAGTTATATAATGAGGAAATGTGACTCCTCAATCTACAATATTAAAAAATATTAAAACATTTAAAAAATGAAATTAACATAAATAAATATTGAAAATAACCACTGTAATTTGTATAGAGTATAGACCGGTAGGATACAGCAGTTATTTATTTTTTTATTTTTTTTATTTTTTTATTTTTTATTTTCCGGAAAATAGCATTCGCCACATACTAATTCATGAAAACGCCTGCAGAATTCTAGAAATCTATCTCCCAACTCAGTTTATCATTTGAAAACTTTGATTAATCCGCCATATGCTTAATAGTAGCACAAGCAAAAAAAAAAAAGTACAAATTAAATAACAAGAAACTTCACTTAGATGACGTGGCATCCTAGCAAGCCTACACGCTAGAAAGTCCTTATAGGACAACCTGGCCTACACGCTAGTGTCGGGTCTACTCATAGCACAATCTGGCCTCTTCAACGTTCTGTTCGGCTTGGAGCTTGAGTTTCTTTGCAGTCGATAAGAGATCTCTGGTGGACCTGGTATTCTCCTCAGCAACCGAAGCCCTCTGTTCGGCCTTGAGACGTGCTGCTAAATGAATGTCCACGGTCTCTTGATTTACTCCAAGTTTCTCCTCGCACGCCCGCTCTGATGAAAGTCGCCTTTCCTCGCTTTCCTTCAATGAAGCTTCTAGGCGTATAATTGTCTTTGCCTGGGCGCGATTCGTTTTAAGCACATCGGCCAGCTCGGTGACCATCTACCACAAAGGAAAACTTTTGATCAAAATTTTGAAGCAGAAAGTTTACAAGTCAAAAGATAAGGACTTACATAAACACTGCTGTTGTAAAAATTGTTCAGCCTTTGAGAGGAATCGCCGACCCTCAAACGACTCCAGATATCCTCCCCGACATAAGCTCGCCCTGACGTCATAGCCTCCAATATTTCACGAGGGGCAAAAGTCCCACTCGGCACACCTGAAGAAGCACCCGGTCGGGAAGATGCGAAAGGATTGGAAGAAATCATCGTCGCCTCCGGCACAGCACCTGGCAGAGGGATAACATTTTCAGGACCAGCTTCACGATCTTCGACAACTGGAGGGCGACGAGCCTCGGACTCGTGAGGTCCAGCGGGAACCGCCTCATCTGCCCCCATATTAGCTTCTTCAACCTGAGCCTCGGAGAGAGGAGCAGATGCAATAGCTCCTGGTTTGGATAGAGGAGCTGACACGTTAGCTCCTGGTTCGGAAAGAGGAGCCGATGCATTAGTCCCTGCTTCATGATCGTCAGCATCCTTCCCATAATTAAATGTGCTGGGATTCTGACCTCCAAAAGTCCCAGAATTTGAAGTATTAAATGTGCTGGAATTCGGAGCTCTAAATGCCTCATAATTTGAAGTAGGAGTACTATAGGTGCTGGAATTCGGAGTGCTGAAGTTATTAACCCTCATTGGGTTCCCTAAATTAGCATTAGGCATTGGTTTTTGAGCTGTTGACTCAGATTCAGTAAACATTTTTGGATTCCCAATTATTTCACGGTCCAATAATATCGTTTCCATGTTCAAGACAACGATAATCCTGCACGAAGAGGCAAAATAGTTACTTACTCCAGTTCTGTACAATGAAAATATAACCCAGGGCAAATAGAAAAGAAAAGGGAAACGGAACACTTCTGCTAATATCACCACTATTTATGACTAAACAACTTAATTCAACAGTCATGAATTGTGAGGCAACAGAGTGATCAATTTACAGTAACATAGAGCTATCCAAGCTGTATAAAACTAACTCACATTATTCAACTTTGAATAGACATAACCACTCTACATATCATGAACAGAATGATTCTTTTCCTCAATAAATCAGGTTGCAATAAGGAGACTAAAAAAAGCACAGAGCATAGCTGAACAAATTAAACTACTTTATATTACAAGATAGATAAACGTATCAAGTATGATGGCCATGGAACCGATGAGGCGATGAATATATTGCACAACATCTGAGAAAATAATAACAGCCAAACATTACCTCTAAACTACTTAGTTTACAAACTAGCCTTCATATTTACAATTTATTTTAGCTGCCAAACGAATATTCTGTGTATTTCAGAACTTGAAATTCTGCTTCACAACTTTAAGCAATAAGCACTAAAAAATTTCGTTATCAAAAGTACAGAGAGAAAATCAATCGCTTCCAAAAATAAAGCAAATATAATACAAAAATAAACATGATAATCTAATCAGTGAAAAATCAATTAATTAGTAAGAAACTATTAAAGCATTAGAGAAAAGCCGAGCAAACTAACATACTTGTGGTTCTGAACAGTGCTGTAAATGTAATCGATCAACTGAACAACGGAACCTTTCTTGACTGCTCCAGTCTTGACTCGGTCGTTGAGCTGAGTTGCGAGCATCGCGTGCTGAGACGCCGCGGAGTCCGAGATCAGCAACCGGTACCGTTCCTGAGTACTGCCGTTTATAGACCTGAACAAGCGGCTTCGAGTTCACATCTCCGCCGTTTATAGCCGCAATCGCGTTTGGCGTCAGATTCACAGGCATCGTCGATAGCGTAACCGTCGACCTGTTTGAGAAGTAAAATTTGCGGAAGAAAAGCGAAAACCCTAGAAATGGAAAAATGAGAGAGATTTTTTTAACAAAAAATTTGCGGTGGTGGAGACCGGAGAGATCTGGTTTTTTGAGTTGTGTTCGGATTTTGAAAATCGAGTGAGAGCGAGGGAGATCAGAGATGGAGAGGACTGAGGAGTGTTGTGAATTTTGAATTTTGGTATTAGGGGGGAGGAGAGAGAGAGAGAGAACCGACTTCTATTTGAATGACTCGGGTCTCGGGTTACGAGCCTTGTAAGTTTTTTAAAATAGACACTCTACTTATAGCAAATTACAATTCCACCCCTTTTCCTTCTCTGCAGTGCACTGTAACTGTACACCAACAAGCGCGCCAATTCTCAGTGGCTTTCGTGGTAGTTAGGTAACCACGTACTCTACTTATTGCACTCTTTGGAATTATAATCGGATAAATTGTTGATATTAATTAATTAAAAATATGATTTATAATATATTTATTAATAGAGTGGTGTTATTGGCACATCCCTTATTAATCTATTTATGTCCTAATTTTTTAATTATTTAGTATTATTATTTTTCCTTTATTAAAATTATAAAAATAGACATACAATTAAAGAAAAAAAAATTCTATAAAGTAAATCTAATATAACCCCACATTCTTTCTAAAAAAAATAAAATAAAATAAACAACGTTCTTTTAATCATTTTATTGACCTTTTTTTTTTTTTTTTCATAACTCTCAAATCCTAGCTCTGGTGTTGATATTAATCGGTGAGAGATTACTTAATTGTGTTTTGTGTGGGTCGTTTGGTGCTAGCTGAGGGTGTTGTTGTCTCTGTTTTTTATGTTTTGCTCTCTGTTTGCTTTTTCTCTTGTTTCTTATGCTATCTTTGTCTTGCCCTGTTGTGGGTGGTCTCATTTGCTCCTTTTCTGTGTTGGGGTTCTGCTGTTGTTTGGGTTTTCAGTGGTGGACCTGATGGTGTTGTTCCTGCCTTTGTTTTGGCTCTTTAATAAAATTCTTGTAGTAAAAAAATAATAATAAAAAAAACAAAAAAAATAACTCTCAAATCCTAAAAATACTTGTACTGGATAGAAAGATCTGAGATAGATAAAGATATTAGAGATAATGTTTATTAAGTTTGAAAAATAAATAAAAAAGTAGTTTTGAAAATAAATAAAATAAATTAATAAAAACATTTAACTTTATTTCATTAAATCAAAATTTAAATAAATGAGACATAAATAGATCAGTAAAGGGTGTGTCAATAGCACCACTCTTATTAATATGGTCCTCATCCCGTAAATATTAAACTATCATCAAAAGTAATGAATTACCACTTAAAATTATTCCTCACTTCCTCCTCCATTGACAATTGGCAATTTGGCATGAACACTTTGCAATATGTTTTATGAACTCACTAACAGACTACAGAGTGAGAGATGTTTAGACAATCCACGACATATTAAGTTATATAATGTGGAAATGTGACTCCTCAATCGTACAATATTAAAATATATTAAAACATTTAAAAAAATGAAATTAACATAAATAAATATTGAAAATAAACATTGTAATTTGTATAGACTGGTAGGCCACAGCCTCTTTTTTCCGGAAAATAGCATTCTCCACAGACTAATCCATGAAAACGCCTGAAGAATTCCAGAAATCTATCTCCCAACTCAGTTTATCATTTGAAAACTTTGATCAATCCGACACATGCTTAATAGTAGGACAAGCAAAAAAAAAAAAAGGTAAAAATTAAATAACAAGGAAAAAGCAAAACAGAAACAAAATAGTTGCTGTGATTAAGAAATCCTGAACAATACTAGTAATGACTAAAGTATATCAAAATTTGAGAATATTTTAAAAAAAATAATAATTAACAAGCACAAGTTTTTGCTACCGCTTCACTAGCAACCAAAAACACTAAACCACTCGAAATACTAATGACAAAAATATCACGTTAATGACACGACATGGTGAGTAATCACCACTACAGCCTTAAACCACCACTGGGACAGGAGGAGGGACCTCAATATCAGTTGCAACCATTGTTGGCCTGAGATATTCTTCTTCATCCTTGGGCGTGTGGATTGTGACAACATCAGGTAGAGGGGTAGTTGGCCCCTGCTTTCCCTTCGGATCCCAATCAAGCATGATCTTAACCTTGATACCGAGGACCCCCTGCATGACAATCAAAAGATTGATTACAAACAAAATCATTGCTAAAGAAAGGTATCTGAGAAGACTTAGCAAAGAAAACTGTATAGTATATTTACACAAAACATAAGCAAAGCCAATCAATTTAGAACAAACCTGTCTCAAAAGAACATGTCTCACAGCAGAGTCAATGTATTCATTCACAGGCTGACCAGAAGAGATCATATATCCATCCTTAAACTTCATTGATTTGGCACGCTGTGCCCTCAGCTTTCCACTGACAATCACCTGTTCACATACCAATGACACTTAAAATCAACTTTGCCAAGTCAAAAAAGGGGGGAATCTACACATAAAGCAAAAACTAGGGATAGCTATGAAATTATAATATAATTTAGAACAGACCTCACAACCCTTAGCTCCACTTTCCATGATGAATCTCAAGACACCATAACAAGCCCTAAAAGAGGAAAGTAACAATCAATTAGATATCTTACAGAACATTACAAGTCAAGCCAAAAAATAAAACTTTCACACAGTACATTAAAACCTAGAAGTCTGACAGATAAGACTTGTAACAAACAAAATAAATAAATCATGCCAAATTAATCCAAATATAAGTCACACAACAAGCTTCAAGACATTTAACAAAGAAAAAAAATCAATCATGGGGCAACCAAAAGCATACTAAGGTGTGTTTATTGAATCACATTAGTAACAAAGAAGCCTGGAAGAGCATGGTCTATGTAGTCACCTTCCAACACAAAACTGGCATAGAAAAACCCATTTGCTTTGTATATGAAAATTACACGATGAAATAAAGTTCAACAGAGAGTGAGAAACAGTTCAATCTAAACTATATAGTATCAACTGGATAATCCACAAAACTTAAAAAAGAAAAGCAATGTACTCTCGTAATATTATCTATATTTATCCAGAGTTATCCAAGAAAGCATTACACATTTACATTAAAAACTTCAACATTCAACAAAGGAAAAAAAATACAATTATGTGGCAGCCAAAGCATACTAAGGTGTGTTTATTGAATCACAATAGTAACAAACATGCTTGGAGGAGCACAGTCTATGTAGTCACCTTCCGACACAAAACTGGCATTGACAAACCCATTTGCTTTGTAGATGACAATTACACGATGAAAAAAAGTTCAATAATGTAGAGAGAAAAAAACAGTTCAATCTAAACGATAGTCTCAACGTCAACTAGATAAAACACAATACTTAAAATGATTAGCAATGTACTCTCGAAATTGCATTGGGTTTGGGGTGCAACAATACCAGCACTAGTATTTTCTGTATTTATCCAAATTAATCCAAATATGGTCACAACAAGCTTCAAGACATTTATCAAAGAAAAAAATCAATCATGTGGCAACCAAAGCATACTAAGGTGTGTTTATTGAATCACATTAGTAACAAACATGCTTGGAGGAGCACGGTCTATGTAGTCACCTTCCGACACAAACCTGGCATTGACAAACCCATTTGCTTTGTAGATGACAATTACAAAATGAAAAAAAAAAAAGTTCGATAGAGAGTGAGAAACGGTTCAATCTAAATGATAGGGTATCTGATTCAACTAGATAATACACAAAACTTAATAAAGTGTAGCAATGTACTCTCCTCAAGGTCACTACGTGAAAATTGGTAGATTTCACAAGGATAGTATCATGAAGAAGAATAATCGATTTAGTCATCTTCCGACACAAAGTTGGCATGTAACCACCGCTCTGCTTTATAGATGACAAAAGACATACATACACAATGTATAGCAAGGCGGACACTATCGTCTATTAACACGTAGAACCAATCACTAATATAGGCAGCAAAACATTGCAATAACCACAACAAAATATCAAATCTCGCATTAATTAAACGATATGTATACCTGCGAACAGCAAGACCACCAAGGAGCTTGTAGCGAAGAGACTCGGCCTGAGCAATAGCACAAAGACCTCTGTTGTTAACTTTCTCAGCGTAAAGCTCGACGCTGTTCTCAGGAAACTTGAATCGCTTCTGCACCACCGATGTCAGCTCTCTAATCCTCCTGCCTTTCTCACCTGTTTTGGAAACGAGTGAAAATCAAAAACCAAAATCACAAACACAAAAACCAAAATATGAATGTATTGCTAGTCTTACCGAGAACATTCTGGGTGCGAGTGGCTCGAATGATGATCTCGGTGCGCATGGGAGTAACTCTGACCTCGACTCCAGAGTAACCGTCCTCCGCCAACTCTCTCGTCAACACCTCGTTCAATTCGGCGTAAAACACTCCATCGGCGACAAACTATAAAATCAAATCAAATCCAAACAAACAAACAAACAAAAAATCGCCTATTAATCAGTCTGATTTCGTGGTTATAAATAAATTCGAGAAAAAAGAAACGGAGATTCAAACAAGTGTAGAAGGAAAAAAAAAAAAAAAAAACCTTTCTTTTCTTGCTGATTTGAGTAGTCGCCATGTTTGCTGTGGTTAGGTTGCAGAGAGATGAGATATATATCAGATTAATTGAGTGCCTGCTCTCTCTGTAAACCCTACTAGGGTTTGTGAAGATGTATTATATATACCGAGTAAACATGAATCGAACGGTAACAATGGATTATAGAGTTTCTCAATCAACGGGTGAAATTCTCTGTAGCGTGTGTTTGGTAATGGGTATTCATTTGTGTTTGACACCTATTATTCTATTCCAAGGTCGGGGTAATGTAGGATTGATGGGCAAATCAGATTTTTGTTATTTCATTTTATTTTTAAGCAATACAATAAATAGAGCTTTTAATAATCCAATTTTTTCTTTTTACACTTTTTTTCTAAAAATACTCCATTCTTAAAATTTAAAATTTTAAGAATTCTAAAGACACTTTTTTTTTTTTTTTTTTTACACCATCCGGTTTTCGGGTGAGGCGGATCCACCATACGGTGCAATCAGCCCAGACATTTTGTTACAAGATTATCGTTTTTATCTTTTTTGAATTAAATTATTAAGTAAAGAAATTATCTCTATTAAATCATTAGATTAATTATTACATATTAAATACTCTCTCCTCCAATACATATCTCTAATTTTCCATCTCTATTATTTCTCATGTAAGACTAACGGTTAAAAAATAAAAATTAAAAAAAAAACCTTACTAATAAGCTTGATTTTTAGGAACTGTATGTATGTATATACTAAAAAAAAAATAACAAAATCAAGTACCTTGTTTTTTTTTTAAATCGAAATATGAAAATGCTTTTTGTTATTCTTATAGGTATATGATTGCCTAGAGAACTTTAATTCTTTCAATAGTCTTAAAAATTATAAGTTTAATCGAATCTAGTTGAAACAATTCAAGCTTTCAAATATCTTTATTTATTTATTTGAAAATTGACTTTTTGGTATATATATTATTGTTAGTAAAAAACTAAAATATTCATAAGTTATTTTTTCTTTAATTATTAATAAGATATTGATAGAAAGTATGGAAATATGATTTTTTTTTTTTTTTTTTTTTTTTGAAAAACAGAGAGAGATTAATTAGAAGAGAGTGTTTAATATGGTAATAACAGATTTAGGAAAGAGAGTTTAATACGTAATATTTAATCTAATGATTTAGGGGAGATAATTATTTTTTTTAATAATTTAATTAGTTTACAATGTCTTTAAATGTTTTTGTCTTGTTTAGTAATTTTAATTTAGGTTAAAATTGTCATTAATAAAAAAAATTAAATTGGAGTATGAATAGATAATTTGTGGATTGTAAGGAGAAGCTCTCTACAATAAATGATGAATATATTTTTTTTGGACAAAGTTCATTAAAGCAAAATTGGGTTACAAACACCCAGGACGATCTTTCAGAAGACACCCTCTAACATACGAAGGGTAGTCTTCCAACGATCCTCGAGCAAACATAAAGTCATCTTGACTAGACAATGCGCAATACGATTTACGTTTTTAGGTACAAAACTAATAGAACATAAATTAAAATTTTACATTAATAACCAAACAGATTTTCTATTATATGTTCATTCTGACAATAAATATATCAGAACGAAGAATATAGACCACTAGGTTTACATACTTTGACTCAAAATGTATATACTTATCAAAACTTCTCCATAATATGTGGTCTACATTCTTCGTCCAGGACGAACTGACAATAGAAAGACTGAATAACCAAATATCACTCAAAATTAGACCCACATCAATTTGAATGATCACCATCAGCCACCCATTTGACAACAGATGCATCAGACTTAGCTTCCATACTACACGCCCCATGTCACTGGTCAGAAGAAGGCCCCGATAGATCGCGATGGCCTCACCACTTGAGGAGAGTAAGTTGCCAAAATTATGAAATCGAACTTAATTTAATAAAAGTTAAAATATCTCATATCATGTTTTAAAAATAAAACTTGGTCTTACTAATATTATAGAAAAAAGAAATAGTTATTTTATATAGTTTTCAAACCATTTATGTGACTTTTTTTAAAAATAACATTTTATTTATAAATAAATAAATAAAATGTTAGAAATGACATTGTGAAGTATTGGGCCGTGGCCCATAACTCTTGTTCAAGTCAAATCATTTATATGAAACATCGCAAAACATTTTTTAAATCAATTTTTTTTTAAATATAAGGCCTTGTTGTTTTTTCATAAGTTCTGACGGACTATTGATCCAATTATATATATATATATATAGTGTGTGGTTTTCCTATGCGCGCACTGACAAAAGAAAAACACAGAACATCCAAACATAAGTGTTGATTTCATCCAATTGTTATATTTAGATGTTTTTTTTTTCCGGATACGGTGTTATATTTAGATGTTGAAAATATAGATTAAAGAAAAAATAAATAAGATAAATATTTAAAAAAAAAAAAAAAAAAATCTCTCTAACAACAAACCGTAAGTTTTCTCTGTAATTCTTTATATATATATATATATATATATATATATTCTTTTCCAACTCTAACTTCTTCTTACTTAAGCCATTATTAACACAATTTTTGTTTTGTCATTCAATCATCTTAATTTGTCAAAGAAACGTAGCTTTCAAGATCCCGAACAACCTTGCAACATTTTATTGTTCCTATGATCCTATCATTTAACCCAAAAAAAAATACCGAATGAAGAATAACCTTATTCATTTTTATTTTTATTTTTATTTTTTAAAGAAAGAATAACCTTAATCATTTAAAAATCAAAATTGATATAAAAACGGTAGCTCTAACAACTTCGACGTACACTTAAGAGGGAAAAATTAAAAACAACAAAAATAAATAAATAAATAAATAGTTCAAATAATGGAAAATTCAATAATAACAAATTTATGGTAAGAGAGACCCACCGGATTGCCTTGGAATTATTATTATTTTAGTTTTCAGTTTTCGGCGGAAGAAATTTAGTGTTGGTAGGAAAAAAAAAATACCAAATATTTGAGAGGATTGCCATGAACCACAAAAAGATCTTGAAATGTTGAGTTTTTTTTTTTTTTTTCGTTTATTGTAGAAGAAGCTTTGTTGCAGAGAGAACTAAACTTGCAGTTTTGTTGTTACTGGTGATTGGAAAGAGTCAGAGAGTTGAAGTACGGTTTGTTGGAGAAGAAAATTCGTGAGAGAATTTACATATATATATATATATATATACAATGAGTTGGAACAATAAAAAATTTATTTGATTTTTTTTTTTATATTTATCTTATTTATCTTTTCTTTATTATATATTTTCAACATCCAAATCAAATCATTTGATGAAATCAACAATTAAATTTGGATGTCATGTGTTTTCTTTATATCAGTGCGCACCGATAGGAAAACCTATATATATATATAAGGGTTCCAACAATAACCAATTTAAATTTTGCCAATTTACATGTCGATGGTGGTTCCGGCAATAACCAGGTCCAGGACTAGGAGTGAAGACTGAAGAGTTATTGATTGCATTGCAATCCTTTTTTCATTTTAAATTTTTAATTATACATGTACAGTTACTTGACTACTTGTAATTCGATTGCACTATTTTTCGCTTACCAAGTTTTTATCCCGCTGGGTTTTTCTTGGTAAAATTTTTAATGAAGCAATCATGTAAATATGTCATACTGAAAGTCTGAAAATTTGAAATAAATAAATAATTCATCATTTCATATTTTCATAATTTCATCTATTTTTTATTTTTCTCTAATCTTTAATCTTTATTTATTCTTTGAATTATTTTATTAAATAAACCTATATATTTCCTACATTTTTTTATTAGACTAAAATAATAAAAAAGATAAACAAATTAAAATTAAAAATACATAAGTTAAATTGTTCAAACAATATTATAACAAATGAATTTAATACCTTACAAATTTTAATTTTATTTAAAAAAAAAAAATGAATTTGGGCTTGGGGGTCGACCTCTTTAGGCCCGCCAGGACGACACATGGGCTGGCACGTCACAGCCCACCAAGGCCATGCCATGCCACCCATATCCTTAACGTGTTGTGAAGGCCGACGGGTTTAATGGGGCCAGGCTGGCACGTTTTTACATCTTTAGTTTTATGTTTATTTTCTGTAAAACATTTTTCTTCACACATAATCATATTTTTCTTCACGCAGCAAATGAGTAGCAAATGGTTAAGAATTAAAATCGCAGCGAAGAAGGTATTGAGGCAATGCAAGCGGCTGCTGGGGTAAACTGATGGTAAAAGCAGCCCGTTGGTCCAATCTCCCCTTTATGATGGTGATGGTGATATCGACTAGAAGGCTAAGATTTTTATCTCGAATTTCATCGTGACACGTTTTTACACCTTTAGTTTTTATGTTTCTTTTTTGTAAAACATTTTTCTTCACACATAATCTTATTTTTCTTCTCACAGCAAAATAGGTCGCAAATGGTCAAGAGTTAAAACCACAACGAATAAGGTACTAAGACAATGCAAGAAGAAGGTACTGAGGCAACGTAAGCAGCTGGGGAGGTTTCGACCGGAATGCAAGCGGCTGCATGGGTTTTCTGATGGTAAGAGCAGTCTGCTAGTCCAATCTCCTCCTTCTGATGGTGATGATGATATCGACCAGAGGGCTGAGATTTTTATCTCAAATTTTCATCGCAGCACGTTTTTATACCTTTAGTTTTATGTTTCTTTTATGTAAAATATTTTTCTTCACACATAATCATATTTTTCTTAATGCAGCAAATGAGTCGCAAATGGTTAAGAATTAAAACCGCGACGAAGAAGGTACTGAGTCAATGCAAGCGGCTGAGGAGGTTTCGACCGGAATGCAAGCGGCTGCTGGGGTTTTTTGATGGTAAAAGCAGCTCGTCGGTCCAATCTCCTCCTTCTGATAGTAATGATGATATCGACTAAAGGGCTAAGATTTTTCTCTTGAATTTTCATCGCAGCACATTTTTTCACCTTTAGTTTTATGTTTCTTTTCTGTAAAACATTTTTCTTCACACAGAATCTTATTTTTCTTCTCACAACAAATGGGTCGCAAATGGTCAAGAATTAAAACCGTGGTGAAGAAGGTACTAAGGCAATGCAAGAAGAAAGTACTAAGGCAATGCAAGTGGCTGAGGAGGTTTCAACTTGAATGCAAAGCGACTGCATGGGTTTTCTGATGGTGAGAGCAGCCCGCTAGTCCAATATCCTCCTTCCGATGGTGATGATGATGATATCGAGGAGGCTTGAGAATTTTATCTCGAATTTTCATCGCAGCAAATTTTTACACCTTTAGTTTTATGTTTCTTTTATGTAAAACATTTTTCTTCACACAATCATATTTGTCTTCACACATAATCATATTTTTCTTCACGCAGTAAATGAGTTGCAAATGGTCAAGAATTAAAACCGCACGGCGAATAAGGTACTGAGGCAATGCAAGCGGTTGATGAGGTTTCGACTGGAATGCAAGCGGCTGCAGGGGTTTTCTGATGGTGAGAGCAGCCCGTCGGTCCAACCTCCTCCTTCTGATGGTGATGATGATATTGACTATAGGGCTATGATTTTTATCTCGAATTTTCATCGCCACCTTCTAGCACGGCACGGTAAGGATGTCGTGCCCCATATATCCTTAACATGCCGTGCCCGGTAGGTCATGTTAAGGTCGGCATGCCTAATGGGACCGGGTTGGCACGTTTTTACACATTTATTTTATGTTTCTTTTTTGTAAAACATTTTTCTTCACACGGAATCATATTTTTCTTCACTCAACAAATGGGTCACAAATGGTCAAGAATTAAAACCGCGATGAAGAAGGTATTGAGGCAATACAAGCGACTAAGGAGGTTTCGACCAGAATGCAATCGGCTGTAGGGGTTTTTTTGATGGTGAGAGCAGTCCACCAGTCCAATCTCCTCCTTCTAATGGTGATGATGATATTGATTAGAGGGTTGAGATTTTTATCTTGAATTTTCATCGCCACATTCTAGCACGGCACGGTACGTTAAGGCCGGCGGGCCTAATGGGGTCGAGCTGGCACATTTTTGCAACACTCGTGAAGATAAGGTGAGGAAATGATCCAAATCCGATTCAAACACATTAGTGTAATTAACCAAAATTGCAAAGCTAATTATCAAATTGTTGGGCCTATGTTTGTTTTGGGTCTAGTCCATGAGGAGCCCATGTCCTCACAATATACAATGAAATTAGAGAAATAATTTTTTTAGTAATTTTTTTTCAAAAAGCAAATAATATTTTTATTATTAAGTGGCGTGAAAATGACAACTCTAAAATCAAAGGACCAGATCTATAGAGATAATAGCTACAAATAGAAATAGCTAACAAAATAAATACCAAAAACTTATCTAGCGTTGTCAATTTTTGCATTGAAGTGAAAAAAATAGCCTCTTATTTTGTTTTAAATTATTTGATTTTTTTTTTCAAAAAATCTTGACTGACATTTAACTTTTGTTTGGCTGGTACATGACTTTGATTTTCACTAGTATAAAAATTTTGTTTCGACTGACACGTAACATTGATTTGTGAAAAAAAAAAAAAAAAAAAAAGAAGAGTAATTTATTAAATTTTCCAAAAAATAATAATTTTTTGGAAATTGATAAATCTAATATTTCATAAAAAGTTTTTGATTATTTTCGCATAGACCCCTAATATTTCAAAGGAAATTGATAAATCTGAACTCCTTGAAGCCCACAGACAACGTTGCTCAAAGGCCCAAAATTGGAAACTCTCCAAACAGACCCAATCTAGTTGTACCAACCAGGCCACTGACAATTTTTTTAATTTTTATTTTTTGAAGTATTACATTAATTCCGGGTTTTTTTGGGAAGAGGAGGACTCGAACCTACAATCTTGTATTCTCGTGGTTTATGTGTGAGGGGTTTACCACAAAACCAACCTCATCTCGTCAACCATGCCCCTGGCATGAACTGAAAAAAAAAAAAGAAAAAAAAAAGAGATGTATATATACATTCAACGGGATTTAATACCATACAATATGGTTTAATAGTAAAACACGGTCATTCAACCCAAGAATATCCCAGTTTTGATCGACTTAGAATGTCACGGTTTCTGGCTTGAGTCTTTCCCTCCCTATGTGGAGATGGTACTTCTGAGAGTGATTGATACTCCACTGTAGTTTGTTTTCGGTGTGTTTCTTTTAATAATTTCCCTTTTTTTTTTTTTAAATGTCCTGATTGAAATAGCCAAAAAGCACAAAACGAAAAACTTACTACTTTAAATGCAAAATTCCGTAGCTACAACAGATTCACCGTGCATGGTAACAAAAGAAAGATAATTTGTTACAATAATTCGGGGTGTGATAGATGTGATACGACTGAAAACCGGTGTGAAGGGAATACCATGGATTAACCTAGTCTTTCGAATCATTTGTTGTTAATAAAATAAAATAAAATAAAATATCTAAGACAGGCAATAGTGATTTAAGAATTTTAGATCCAAGAGAACTCACTTGTGTTTAATTGTTTATAGATTCACCAATTATGAAGCCCCTTGTCAGTAAGTTCATTGACTTCTAAGTCGTGTAGACAAGAGAAATCAAAAACATGTTCTTTGTTTTTTGTTCAACTGGATGAGAATAAAATATCAACTTAACGTGTAAGTAGGTTTATTTATTATTATTATTATTTTTAATGTTAAATCAACCTCATTACTTGTATCCAAAAGATTTCTAAACGCATTTAATAAAACATGTGTTTTCTATTTATTATTTATTTATTTTTGTTGATCTTACTTAAAAAAAATAAAAAATAAAAAAGTTTGTTGATCTTACTATTAAAACCAAAAATTTTATTCGAGTTGCAAATTGTACTGATTCAAGTGTACTTAGGATAAAATAATTTCATTTCATACTTTAGTCATATCTAAATTAGCCACTTTATTACAGATCATCTAATAGAGACTGCTTTTTTGTTTTCTTTTCTTTTTTTAATAAAAAAAAATGACATTAATGAGTAAGGGATCTAACGGACCCGACGAGAGCTGTCCGAAACGTAATTTACACTACAGGAGGAAAGTTTTCACACACTTTTGGGTTTTAATAGGTAAATACGAGAGTTGCCCATAATGCAACTCTCACGATAGGAGAAAAATCTATCTTTACTTTTTGTTTTTATGGGCAAATATGAGATTCGTACGAAATGCTAGTAACACAACTATAGAAAGACATTCACATACTTGTAAAAAAGTGAATGTAAAAAAGTGAATAGGTAATATATATGTATGTATATTATCCACATAATGATTTAGCTACTATACTAGACATGTATAGTTTGTTAGGCTGTTATGTGAGAGAGAATCGGTTTTAATTAATTTTTTATTTTAATTTTTTAATTTTTATAGACCCTTTAATTGAAATCAAGTGACTATAAACTAACACAACAACCATACAGTAATGGAACCTTTTATCATAATTACTGTGAATGAAATTTGATGACAAAACTTATTACACAGTGAAAGAGTCATAATCAACTAAAAACCTGTCAACATCTACATAGAGAGTTTAATATTCAATTAGAGAAAAAAACAAAGGAAATTTATGCATCTTTTAGAAATGTAAAGGAAAAAGTTTGTCGAATTTGGGAATTTAATTAACATTATCATGACAATTATTATAATCTTTTATCATGCCATGATTGGTCCTTTCAAACAAGGGATGTATTATTATTTATTTATTTATTATTATTATTATTATTGTTCTTATCATAGTTGGATTAATGTAATTGTGTCCAACTTATGATGTTGATATCAAATTTTAATATTAATTATATATAGCCAATATATGCGTAGTTCAGCTGGTAGATGGACGAACTTGGGGTTTGGGCAAATAACTCTTAGGTTAGCGGCTCGAATCCCACCTATGATGAAAGCCTTCAAAAAAAAAACCTAATCCTAGATTAATAGATATCGTAAAAATAAAATAAAAAATTAATTTTATATATATAATAAATAAATAAAAAAAAGAGTTGTGAAGGTAGAGTTGGGGGTTGTTTTCCAAGCAATTTGCTGGAAATGCAAGGAACAAAAGGAAAGAAAGAAAGGGGAAAAAAAAAAAAAGTAGATTCCCACTTCACATAATCACATGTCATGTTTTAGCAATGTTTAATTTGTCTTCAACATCATTACCTTAAACTAAACACATTTATTCCATAATTAAATTAATCAACGTCATTCAATTTCCTATAAATTGTTTCATATCCACTGGAACTTCCAGTGGATTTCAGCTCTACTTTTTGTTTTTTGGGCTGCACCACTGGGGCCGGCAGCAACCTTTAAGATTTGCTTTGTGTATTCACATTTCACAGCATCAGTCATCTCTCGCCAGGTTATATATATATATATATATATATATATATATATATATATATATATATATATATAGTCTTTCTATTATCAGTTCGAACTGACAATAAATATATCAGGACAAAGAATGTAGACCACAGATTATAGAGAAGTTTTGACAAGTGCATACACTTTGAGTCAAAGTATGTAAATCTAGTGGTCCACATTCTTCGTCCTGATATATTTATTGTCAGTTCGAACTGATAATAGAAAATCTGTATATATATAGTCTTTCTATTATCAGTTCAAACTGACAATAAATATATCAGGACGAAGAATGTGGACCACAGATTATGGAGAAGTTTTGACAAGTGCATACACTTTGAGTCAAAGTATGTAAATCTAGTGGTCCACATTTTTCGTCCTGATATATTTATTGTCAGTTCGAACTGAAAATAGAAAATATGTATATATATTCATTATTCAAGTAAAATGTATATCACAACTTTTAGAGAAGATTTTCTTTAGAATTTTGAAACTATCTAAATTCAATTATAATTGAATCTTGAGTTTAAAGAAAGGTAAAAATAAAATAAAAATAAAAAAAGTCTACTTTTAATTAATTCATATTAATAAAAAAAATATATTTATTTTTTTTAAAAGAAAAAAAACCCAATCCCAAAATAGGCTCTTTGAACTTTGATATATTCTCATCAACTTTATTTTGTCAATGATAAAATTATAGCAAGAGGACAAACTACACAGCACTTACTTTTCTTTTTTTCTTTATATATGTATAAATAAGTAGGTAAAGTAATCCTTTCAAACTACAACTGTCCAAGATGACCTTTAGTGGTAAAGTGGTCAGTGCTCATTAAATCGATAATATTTCATGTTCGTGTAGTCCATTGTTAATAAATTATTTTGAAAATATCGAAAAATAAAACACATAACATTTTTACTGAAACTACACAAATTATTTAATTCACATTGTAATCAATTAAGTTAGAAATATATGCCCAGATGACAAAAGATTAAAGAGACAAAAAAAAAAAATATGGTGGAACAATAATGAGATTGAATGATAGATATCTATGTAGGACTTGATTGAATGTATTAAAGACTAAACTGTACATGTAATACCCTCACCACCAATATAAAAAATCTAAAACACATAGAAAAGAAGCCAATTTTCCCAACAATCAATTAGTCATGTGGACCTTACAGAGGAGATCAGCAAATTAGGCAGCCAATGGTGAAGACTGACAGGACCCACCATAGGAGACACCTGCTCAATCAAACAGATAGAGAGTTGCTGAGGAATCAATCATCAAGTTGAAAGAAGAAGGAGTAGTAGGAAGTCATAATGGACATTTATTGCATAACAAGAAAAGATAAAAAAATAAAAAAATAAAAAAATAAAAAAAACAGTAAAAGAAAATGAAGAAGCTAAGAGGAGATAAGCATGGAGATTGGAGAAGTTTTAGAGTTCCATCCCTAAAAAAGAAGGCATATGGGTCCCATTGTCATGTTGTTGGAGGTCACTGTTCAAATACATATCTGCCTGTCTTCACTTGCTCTTCTACTGTTTTGTAATTCTTCTTTTGTTTTTTTAACTCTCTTATGGAAATATATTTATAATAAAGTATATGCTATAGAGATATTGTCATTGGTTATAGGCATATATAAAAAAACTGGTCAAAAGCTCATCATCCCTTATCTGAGATTCTGTTCCTGTGGTGGTGTGTGATTGGGAACTAAAAAGATTATCTAAAAGCTACTTTCTTCCTCATCAGAGCATCTTTCACACAGATGATCTACTATCATGTATCATGTATGTATGTATATGTATATATATATATATATATATATGTTTACTTGTCACATAAAACAAAAGCAATATGAACAGTAATCATTTCTTAGAAAACAAACAGTATCTGCAACTTCTTCACTTGAGTTCTAGGTCTACAAGAGAGAAGGAAAAAAAAAAAAAAAGGAACAAAAAGGGTATATGTTATTATGGAGAGTCCCCATCAAAAGTTGAAGATGAAAAACTTGATGAAAAGAAACTCAACATAGAAATTTGAGAAAACAGAAAAAGGTTCTGATATTTAAGAGGTCCCAATTGTGTTCAAACAAAAAGATGATGATGATACATCAACAAGCACACACATATAAGCTGTCTTAATAAATTGACATTCATTAACTTAATGGAATAAAAAAAAAAAAAAAGCTTCTTTTAAGGTGAGACAGAGAACAACAGAACACAGAACACACAACTAGAAAAATAATTTAACACAAACATAACAACATGCTTGATTTCAATTAGATCCACCACAGTTATACAGTTACAATGAGATAAAAAGAGATTTTGGACAATTATTTCTCTTTAGAGAAAAAAGGTGAGAGAGTGAGTGAAGAAGAAGAACTGGAGACACAGTCAACTGATGATACAAAATAAGTTATACAGAAATCTAATCATGTTCTACTATACTAACTCTCAACACCAACCAACCCAACTGTAAAAATCCTTCATTTGACATGATCATTCATGCAAAAAGAATTAATAAGAAGATAGAAGAAATATCTTTCAATCAAGCAGGCCTATTTCTCTTGATGCCAGCTTTTCCATCTGATGATTTCAAACCACCACTAGAATCTCCTTCAGAGGACACTTCCATTGATTTGGTAAAGTTACTAGATAGATCAGCATAGAGATCCACCACTCTTCTTATGTTGTTGTTGAGCTCTCTAATTAGACCCACATTTCTGCTCAGGTTGTCAGGGACTTTGGATTCATGGTTCTGGTTAATTTCATTGATCAACACCCTATTCTGATCCAAAATATCCTGAACCTGCACAAAATTCTTTTGAAATGTCTGCAAGATCTTGCCATCAATTTGAGTACCATTGCCAAGCCCTGAAAATGTATCACCCTCCATTATTATTCCTTCTTCTTTTTTTCTTTTTTTTTTTGAGTCAGAATTATATCAAATCAGAAATTCAGAACCAGTCCTGCATCAACAACAACAAACAAAAAGAAAAACAACAATATGAGAGAAAGAACAAAAGATAAGACTGCACAGTGTTTTTGTTAAACTATTTACATTTTTTTTCTTTTTGAAACTTTATTTTAATAATAATACCCCATTAATCATATCATATCTTCTCCACATTTGTGCATATGAGACAAGTTCTGAAGTAGAAATCATGACCACCATGAGCTATCTATCAACTAACAAACATGAATTATTATTATTACTATTTTTTATTGTTTATGATGAGATGTGAAAGCAGATCCCATTTTCCATAAAAAGGAACCTTTTTTAATGTACTCAGAAAATACCCACCTAAAAGCACAGAGTTTCAAACAAGAATCTCAAAGACCAAAAAAAAAAAAAAAGGTTTTGGTCAATGATGCAGAGCAGATGAGCACATCAGGGTACAGCTCTCTGCAAATACTCCATTATTAATCTTTAATCAATAAAATCCCAGATAAAAAATGATTATTCAAACAAAATGTGAACAAAACATAAACCATTCAATAATTAAACAAAAAAAAATTAAAAAAATATTTACTTGAAATCCAACAACACCAGAAAAACAGGACCAAATTGGGAATTCAAAGGTTCTGATACCATATACATTAAAAATTTACAGTAGTGGAAGTATAATTTACTGAATTGTAAAAACAAAAACCCAGCAAAATTGTACATAAGCAGAGAAAAAAATTACATACAACCGGAATTCATATCCAAAAAAATATATATTAAAAAACCATACGAGAAAACCAAAAAGATCGATGCTTGAAAAAAAATAAAAATAAATAACAACCCCATAACTCTTTGACTCGAAAAATAAAGCTTTGTTTTATTTTACCATGTTGGTTTTTAATGGAAGGTATAAATGTTTAAAGTAGTACTAAAAAAATCGTACCTTGAAAATCTGGAACATTATATTCTGGGAAGAAGACAGAGATTGGAAGAGGAAGACGAGGATTCCCGAGGAACAGTACAAAGATCGGCGATTCAACCGAATCAGCGGATTGAGAAATCTGAATTATGAGAATTTAGAGAGAGAATTTAGAGAGAGAGAGAGAGAGAGAATATGTAGATTTGACAGTCTCGCTCGGACCCCTCTGTGTCTAAATGTTTTTAGCTCTGTTCTCTGAATATATATCCCACCTGTTATTTTCTCTATTTTTTATTTTTTTATTGTTTTTTTCGCTCATATGATTCACAGTGGAAGTTGATTCTGTGTAACTATTCACACCGAATTCTTGAGTGTGAGCTCTTCTACCTTTTGGGATGTGCCACGTGGCATTGTCATCAATGATATCAAATTTGGGATACGAGAAACAAAATTGCCATTGAAAACTTTTTTGATTTATCATGAAAACAAAACTTTTACTTTTTCAAAATCTTTTTAGTCTATAAAGTTGGTCTTTATTACACCCCAAAATGTTTTTAAAATCTCATTTTTAACACACAGACTTATAAAAAAAAAGGATATTAAATAATGAAAAAAATATATATTTTAATTAAGATATCTAAATAATCTTTCTAACATGAAAAATCAGATTGTGATGAATTGTATTTAAAATCTTCAATTTCACGATTTATTTTCAATTTGATATGATCTACATATAACTCATATAGTCGTATCATGATCGATTTGATATTAAATTGTTGATACTTAATTTCCTTTCTCCCACGAAATTTTGTTTTGAATTTTTTTTTTCTCTGAAAAAATAATAATATATATATTGTTGTAAACGATGGTTTTCATTGAGGTTGAGTACATAGTATTTTTTTTAAAAAATATTACGAGAACTATTACAATAAAATTATCGGAACCTGCCGATATCAGACAATATATATACGGTTCGGATATCCATCCCTAAAACGAGAGACAACTACCCAATAAACTGGGAAAAAACTTCTTATACATGTTTATAAAATATGCATGGTGGAAATTGTTACATATTATTAAAAAAAAAAAAAAAAAAATCACACCGATTTATATTTTTTTGAAAGCTTCCGTCATTGATAGGACTCAAGCCGCTGACCTGTGAGTCATTTGCCCAAACAACAAGTTTGTCCATCTACCAACTGAACTGCGTACATGTTGACATAACTTACAAAGTTGGTTAATAGTAAATCCTCTAAATAAATTACATATTTATGTCAAGTCATCCGAAGTTGTTAGGAAAATTACAAGGACTTCAAATATCTGGCCAAGCAATTTTTTGTATGGAAAAATGGGAATTGACCAAAAGCCATATATTTTTTTCTAACAGCAAGGAGACTTCCTAGATACATCAGATCAAATCATTTATATACAAAATAATTCTTCGATCTTCATTTATATCACATTGAGTTTTGTCAAACATCTAATACACACCACTTAAGAGTAAAACAACCAATTTTAACAACTTTTTTTTGTCCATATATGATTTTTTTCCCCTAGTCCCATCACTCATATTACGGTACTAACTTTGTTTATACATTCACAAACCGTTCAATCAACCGGCCTGGAATGTATCTCTTACGGTTGGAAAGAGGACTCCTTAGTCCCTACACTTTACGATTTAATAGATAAAAGTGAGACTCGAACTCCCATCATATGAATGAAGAAGAAGTGCACAATTGATTTATTAATAAGGGTTTAGTTAAGGTACATTTCTGTATATTTATAAGGTTAGTTGTTAGTCTATAAAAATCAAGTTTTTGAATTTTTTTTTAAATAATAACTCTCTCTTTTATGATTACCCCTGTAACTATGCAAGTCATGTATATTATATAACGAGGGTGGTCATACTACTATGCATATTATGTATATTTACATAGTTAGTCATATATCATTACATTTCAATCCAAATGACCTATACAAAAAATCAAACCTTTGAAAATTAAGAAAAAAATAACTCTCTCTCTCATGAACTATCCGTATAATTATACAGATTTAGTGAAGTAGTTAAATAAATCTAAATAATTAATATCCCGTGAATATAATGGTAATGGGTGTTTTGGATCTATGAACATCTATTGCACAAGTCATAAAATATTAATAAATTGTCAAGTTAAATCAACTTAAAATTTTGACTTCAACATCTCAACCACCCATGTGCTCGTAATTCAGTGATTGATATTTAAATACATTTATATCTCTTTAATTAAGAGCGATGGTTAAGATGTTGAAGTCAAAATTTTAAGTTATAAATTTAAGTTGGTTTAATATAACCCAATAATAAAATACAAAAGAATATCTTTAAATACCCTAAAAAAAAAAAAAAAAAAAAAAAAAACACCCTTAAGCTATGAAGATTGAAGATATTTTATTCCATTTTTTATTAATTCGGTGACAAAATCAGTGATATAAAGTGAGGTGACTAAACATTGGGTGGTCTTTTTAAAGTCAATATAAAATTTAATTAGATAAAAAAGGAACCCATACGAAAAGATGATAAGAATATTTAATTTCCTTTAATTGCCCAACATAATTTGGTGGAAAAAATACCAGAATTATTGAGTTTTTTCATATTCGGAGCCACGATGACGTGTCAACGATGACGTGTACGGAGGATATAATGGTCAATTAGACCCCTCATATTAGTTTGGCCTGCACCAAGTCCGCCCTGCGGATCTTCGTTTTGGCCGAGAATGGGAAGTTCGATATAATTTAAAAGGAATCCCCAACAATAAAATCTTGTGAACAACTGTTCTTGCCCAATGAATTGTCGACGCGTGTACAGACAGGCTCGGAAGATCTGCAGGTTCGGATCCAAGCCTATCCAGATTCCCGAACCAACTGAGCAGATTTCGTTTTAGCTGATGCTGTGGGACCCTTCACCAGCATCACGCCTTTAATATCGTAGAAGGAAAACAAAATTAAAAAAATAGTTAATTAAGGCTTAGCATATTAGCATATTAGCATTAACATAATCTAATTCCGGACACGTCATCCAATAGTCATGCTTTTCCTGTACAACAGTACTACCTATGCCTACGGACATCCTTAACATTTCCTTCATATTCAATAAGGGCACGTTTGGTATCGTTTTTAAAATGGTGTTTTTGAAAACTTTTTTTAAAAATGGAAATCATGTTTTAAAAATGTAATGTGTTTGGTAGTGTTTTTTAAAAGTAGTTTTTTGAAACGAAAAACGATGTAAAAGTATTTGGTTGTTGTTTTTAAAATGAGTGAAATAGTTGTTTGGAGGGAAAAGTTAAAGTTTATTTTGAAAACAATAGAAAACAATAAAAAGTTGTTTTTAACTTTCTAGTTATAACTTTTAAAAAGTTGTTTTTTATTTTCAAAAATAGTTTTGTAAAATGCTCAACCAAACAACATTCTAGTTGTTTTTTGTTTTTAAAAACAAAAAACAGTTTTTAAAAATGGATCCAAACACCACCTAATTTCTTTTTATTTTGTTTTTTAATTAATTGGATTCATATACAAACAGTCCGCACCAATTTTGATCCGAACATATATATATATATATATATATACAGAAATTCTATTATCAGTTCGAACTGACAATAAATATATCAGGACGAAGACTGTGGACCACTAGATTTACATACTTTGACTCAAAGTGTATGCACTTGTCAAAACTTCTCCATAATCTGTGGTCTACATTCTTCGTCCTGATATATTTATTATCAGTTCGAACTGATAATAGAAAGACTGTATATATATATATATATATATATATATATGGACCATATATAATCATATGAATGACAATTTTATAAATAAATGATAATCTATAAAAAAAAGATAGTTTTTATGTATAACTGGTGACGGTATTTACTTTTTATTTAAAAATAAGTATGTTGAAGTCTAAAAAAGAAATTCGAAAACATTAATAGAATGAATGAGAAATAACACTCGAATAAGGTTCTAGATGGAGTCAATAAAACGTAATGACTTAAATTTTTCTTAAAATAATGTTATACAATTCAAACAAATGACGTAACATGTGATTTATTTTTATTTTATAAGTCTTGACATAATGCGGTGAATAATAAAGTTGAAGTCTTGAATTTGTATTAATTTTTAGACTAATTTTATGATTTGTCTAGTTATAATATTACTGATTGACTAACCTTCGAAATCATGGGCCATGCTTATTATTATTATTATTATTAAATGAAAAGTACCAATCGTAGGGCATCTTAGTCAAGTTAAGAGGATCTGTTGGGCCTCATAAACAAGATATAAAACAAAACAATATGCTTTCGTTGTCAGGGTTGCTTCACAGTTTTACATTATTATAATTTATAACAATGGAAAGAGAAGTGATACGGTACTAATCCGTGCACGATTAGCTTTCTTTCTTTATTTGGATACGTGTTTACTAATCTTAAATCCTAGTAAGAGAAAAATAAACTTAACTCCTGATTTATGATTATAGTATTTATTAAAATTAGGAATCATAAATGAAGAATTAAGTTCTTGTTAGAAAGATAAATTAAGTGTCGTTTATTTTTTCTACTTAAAACTTAATGGGTCTGAATTGAACTCATTAAATTATTTTATTTGTTTTTTTTAAGTGGTCAAATAATTTAACAATATAAAAAAAAAAAAAACAACTTAAAAAATAAAGTAAGGGGCTGTTTGTTTTTTTTTCACTATAAGACTTATTGTCTCTTATATATTAAATTAAGATAAATCAATTTGTTTATTTTTCTAATTTATATCTTATTTTAAGATATATATGTCTTTTAGAAAAAATAAATTTTTTTGACTTTTATCTTATTCAAAAAGTGATACAGTAGAGTTTTTTTTAGTAAATTTCCACAAATGTTCTATAACAATTCATATATTTATAATTTTATCCGCACATAATAGAATCATAAAAATCAATTTTCCAAAAAATCCAAATTTTAAAGGAACCCTAACACAACCTAATCAATTTTATATTTGTAATAAGTCATACAAAATGGAAAAAAAAAAATAAAAAAAAAAAAATATCATAGTATCTTAATTTATAAGACTTATTCATATGTCTAATAAATTAAGGTCTTATAAGACTTTAGATAAAAAAACAAACAGCCCCGAAATTCTGACTTTTAACTTAATTTCAAATCACTGGATTATAATTAAAATATTCTCTTCCAAATCTAATCTCCCAAAAAATATATATTTCAAAACTTATCCTAATTTGATATGGTGTAAAATATTTCTGTTAACATATTTCTTATTTTAAATGGCTTTTAGAAAGAAAAAAAAAAATATATAAATCTAATCACTTCTCAAAGAGACCGGTGCATATAATTCAGAAACCTTTTTTTTTTTTTTTTAAACAAAAACCAATATCTTTTTTTAATTTATTTTCTGGTGCATATGATCTAGGAAAAAAAAAAAAAAATGGTTCCCTCAATTATATACATCGGAAACGTGAACAGCATACAAAATAACTTGAATTATTATTTGTTTAATAATAAATTGAACTTGAACTTTATTTGCAGAACATGTAAAATTATATTCATTGATGGATTTTTTGTTTTGTTAAATTGAACGTTGTTTGCATAAGAACATGCATGTTAAATTACTTATTTTAATTAGCATGAGTATAAATATAAAATTATTTGTTTTCAAACAATTTTAGTTTAAAAAAAACAAACATGTTGACAGTGCATTTATATGTGAGAAAAAAAATATATTATTCAAGGTAAGATTTCAAAAAAATTTCAGTAATGTTCAGTCTTCAGATAAAAAAACAAACGACCTCTTCACCATAATTTTTTTTTCTCGTATAACTTAATTCCATCTCATTTTATCCCGATTAATAATGTGTCCTAAAAGTTAAAATAAATACTTTGATCGAAATAATCTTAATTTTTTTTTATATTTTGAGGGAACTAATATTAAGAATATTACTGATATTCCGAGGATTTTGATAATATTCTCAAGATTTCCACCGAAATTTTTTAAAATTTAAAATTCCGATATTTTCAGTAAATTGATATTTAATTCCTTGATTTAATAAAAGGGTGCAATTTGATTTGAGGTCCCGATGATGCCAATGATTATCTGTAATCTCCACGAATTGTTTTGTTAATGGGAGACATTTGGCCGGCAAATGTTTCAGCTCCCACTAACCAACCACTAATCATGGTCATTTTTATATTTTATGTTCACTTACAACAATCTCTGTTTTGATTATTTGATAATTTCATTTTTTTGAAGTTCTTTCTTGCTTTTATTAATGTTTTTTAAGCTATAGATTGGTTTAATTTAATTATTTGGATTGTCTGATTTTTATTTAAATCAATGTGATGGGAATGACCGACAGAGAGATGAAATTGTATTTGTTTTTCCGTAAAAATGTAAAATAAAAGAAAAAGATCACCAATCAATTCCAAGTGATTACACAATCAAATCAAAACAATGATAAAAAAAAACCAAGAAGAGTAAACGAATCAAATCAATTCAACTATGGAATAATAGTGTGTGAAATGGTAACTTTAAAAATTAGACTCAAAATGTATGTATATCGAGACAACTTGTATAGATTTTGTATAGTTTAATATAATGTGACGATATTATAATTCATTTTTTAAATTGTATTAGATTTATATGATTTAAATGAATGGATTAAAGTGTTACCACATCATTTCGACACCAGATTTGAACACTAAATTTAGATAAAGTAACATTACTCTTATAATAAATATCAGAATGGTCGATGTAAACGTCTTTTCTTAACATTATTCATCTTTGTATTGTGTAACATTGGCCACAAATATACATATACATATATGTATATTTTTGTCCGATTGTCGGATAGAGTCCAATAAGAAATAGGCAATAATTGTAGTAAAAACCAAAACACTTAAATCGTTGTCATTCTATGTCTTGTCAACTTTACAATTTTAATTTTAATCTTATCTTTAACTTTTCAATTCTCAAAACACAATCAAAGTCCATTTTGGATCTTTGACTGGATTAATTGTTGTAATAATAAGGTAATGTGATAAATGATAATAACCTCTTAACGTATCTTAAAAACTCATTAGAGATTATTTACCCCAAATCATGATGTGATGTTTCAGAAAACAAACCTATTCTAATTTCTAATTAATTAACTTCTTACCAAAACGACAGTTAACTTAAGAATTACTTAATGAAAGCTTACAAATTACATATCTTTATTGGATTGTGTTTTTATTACTTATCGGATCAGGAGTTTATTGAGACTTTGACCATATCAAACATTATAAGAACCGACTCGATTCGCTGTCACCACGGACGTGAAAAGAATAATTTAGTTTGATGCATTTATTAAGAGTATTGAATTAAAAAGTAAAGTTTTAATTTGACAACCTAAATGCAATGAGACAATAATGAAAAGTAGGTACAAATATGAAGAGTGCAGAACTATGTAGCCTGCCTGACATTTTGTCCTTATAAACACTGTGTTTTTATACTTTGCCTTAGGATTTATTCCAAGTTCTAACATTACTTTCTTGTACTTGGACTGTATTACAATTTATATAATATTGACTATATATATATATATATATATATATATATATATATATATATTAATAATACACTAATAAGTATTTTAAGGTAATTAACATATATTATAATAATTAACTCTAAATAATTCAATAAAACAAGACATTAACATTAACATCTCTAATATTCACTTTTATTTTGATCATTTATGGAGTCTAAAAAACAAGACATTAACCAAACAATTCTAAAAAAAAACTCAAATAGACGTTAGTAGACCTTTTAAGACAGTAGAAAGCTCAACTAAACAAGTACTAAATCTTTCTTTATAATTCTAGTCTATTCGCGTTCTCGGTAAATAATATTAGATGTAAAAAATATTAGGTAAAAAAATATAAATGTTAAAAAATTATTTGAAAATCATTACATGTAAAAATAGTTAGGTGTGAATAATTATAAAAAAGATTAGAAAATTTTGGGTGTAATAAAAGTGAGTAAATTATCATCTAAATTATAAAGAGAAAACAATTTTATTAGAGAAATTTTAAAAAATAATAATATTTTATTATTTAGAGATTGTAAAATGGGGATTGGAGTTGTACATTTATGGAGATGGAATATTCCTGAAATATTCCATTTTCAATATCCAAAATAGAGAATATTTTACAAGTTCATCCAGTTTTTTTTATTTTATTATTATTATTATTTTGAAATCCAACATCGAACTGTCATGGTCTATCAGAACTAGTTGAGATCAATTAATACATGTATAATACCGGTAGACTACTCCCACTATACGAAGGGCATGAAAACTTGATCTCGAACGAGTAGATGCACACCACTTGAGTTAAGAGTTTACAAACCATCTCATTATTTTGTGGTTGTTGAAAATCATTAAGAAGAGGAGACAATTAATTGATGGTCATTAATGAACCGTCATTTAAGATGCAATGCAACATAGTTTGAATAAGTTTGGTTTTTTATAACAAAAATCGATATTTTTCATCCTTAATTTTCACTTCCTCTTTTGGAAGTTTGTAATTTGTGTGACAGCTAATAGGAGCGCGAATCCCTTTGTAATCAACTGTGTTTTTAACTTTTTATCAGAAAACTTTGTTGCTTACTTGCTTTATTATTCATACAAGGAACATTTTTCTTGTCAAACACGCCCATACACATTCACATTTCACATACAAAAACAACAAAATCTGTCCAAGAAGCATTTCATTTCATAGTTTCCAAGCAATAATCTCTCAACTCAATCAATTATGGCTTTGGAGGAGGAGTTCAAAAACTTTGCTGACAAGGTCAAGGCATTACCTCCATCAACAAAGGATGTAGATAAGTTGATTTTGTATGCTCTTTACAAGCAAGCATCGCTTGGGACCATCAATACAAGTAACCACTGCTGGGTCCTTCTCTGGTCAGGACGGTCCTGAAAAGTCCTCACTAAAGAGAATATTATTAAACTGCTACTTTTATCTTTAGTTTCCGCTATATCCATTACTTATACTTTGTTGATTCGTATACAAATTTACGTAAATTCATTATAAATATTATGCAGATCGTCCGGGGATTTTCAGTCCAACGGAGAGGGCGAAATGGGATGCATGGAAAGCAGTTGAAGGTATAGAAATCGCGAGAGAAAAAGACAACGTAATCATTAATAAGAAGAATTAAAAAAAAATGATGTATCATAAATCTGAAACTAATTAAGTTGTTTGAAATGCATGTCTTTCAGGTAAAACTAAAGAAGAAGCAATGACTGAATATATCACAAAGGTGAAGGAATTGCAGGGACTAAATTCCACATAAATTTGGTCAATTTCTATGTACACAAAAAAGTATCTAGTCTTGTAATTTCTGGGTGCTAATCTGATAATAATGAAGTGAGATTCTGATCCATTGACATGCCAAAATTTTATGTATGAATATGCTCGCGACACTCTTGCTTCTTTAAGTTTAAGCAGAGGTGTCGGAAAAGGATTTTGAATTTCTCGTTCGATAGCAATTTCCAAGAATTTAACCATTCTCATGGTTATCAGTTATATATAGTGAAGAAAAAGAACAAGAAGAAAATGCCTACTCACAATTTCTAGGCAACAAAAATTGAGAACTTGAAAATATAGCAGAGGTTGTCTCACATTGCATTACGATATGTTGTTGAGAAGGTTAAGATTTTTGCTGCTTCTGTATGTTAACTCCACCACAAAGTTCTTGCTCTCGAGTTCTCCTTCGTTACAGTTTATGTACATTAGTCCGATATCAGATGTAGCCTGTACCCAAATGTCAACTAGGTCCTTTAAAGTCAAGTTCGGGATCAATAAGTGACCGCAACACAAGACCTCCACCTGCATTGAATTTTTTTATGAATTATGATTAAGGATGTAGGAGAGAATCTCAACAAGCCAGAAGTTAAAAATGGTGGTTCTGGAATCAAGAAATTCGATACAAACGAAAGTCATAAGTAGCTAAAAGGTTTTATAACGTCTGCGAGTGGTCTCCTAAGTATACAAAGGAATTTCACTACACACAAATAATTTGTTAATTTTCACATAATTCACATCCAATTACAAAATCATTCACAAGCTCGATTAAGTTCTAAATCATACCTTACTTGTAAGTTGGAACCTATGCTCTCAGCATCCTATTTTCGAAACTTTAAATTTTGAGCTAATATCTTATCTAAAACAGTTCCTGACTTCCTGGAACTTTAAACTTATAGCGATAAGCTTTTCAAGAGACCAAGTGACAAGTAATGACAACAATGGATAGCGATAGAGCTCCAATTAGTGAACATTTGAGCTTTTTTCAGCATTTCAACAGAACAGTTTTTATATGATTATGCAGCCAATGACTTAAACCACTGCCAACTCTAAACTAGCTGAAGTTTTCCCATAAATATCACATCACTTGCTGAGAAAAATGTACAAGGATAATGACCATTCACTTCGACATAACTACCGTGCTAAGAATGTAAGAACTTACCTCAGATTCATCTTTGAGATTGAGCTTCTGCACCAGGTACTTATTGACAAAAGACAATGTTAAATCTCCATTCCTGAAAACAAAATGCAATTAATTTTACAGGTGGCACAAAAGTTGAAGGAAGACGAAATGAGTGAATGATATATGGTGATCCGATTAGTTACATATTACAACACCAGGAGGCACTACTGCCTTAGAACCTTAAGTACATACAATGATGGGTTTCCACGCAAGATGTATGATCGTACATTTGGAGAATCACATCAGCAGCGATCATGAGACAGCGATCAAATATACATTGTACTTACATGGTTCTAATATAGGGCTTCTGTATTTGTGGCAATGGAATCCCTGTCCTGCAAGGAGCAGAGGAAAAATCAATCTCTGAATTGTAGAAATATAAGAGTCTAACAAAGCACACAACATATATATCTTTTTGATCATTAAATTGAGCATTTCCCTTACTTCTCTTCACTTGCGACTAGACTAAACCAAACAGGTTGAAAAGATTTATTAGGAAGCTTTTTTATTGGTGAAGCTTGATCACATTGTCTTCCTGGACCAAAGGATCTTCGAACTCCACTTTGAACAGATCTTCCCGTCTCTATCTTCCTGTTATCACTTTTAAGGCCAGACAAGGGGCTAGCCTTTCTCTTCATCATCTCTGTCTTCTTCGTTTTCATAACGCTTTTATTCTTTTTATCAAGCAAAGAAGTTTTTGATCTTTCATCCTCTTCATGGCATGCCAGCCGATTCTGGTCAGGTTCTTTATTTCTTATAATGAGAGTATTAGCCTCAGGTGCAGATATTACAGATTCAACTTGAGGCAGTTCCATATCACACTTTATCTGCTGAAAAGGGCACAACCAAGTTGAAACAGAATCATTTGAGGCAAAATAAAAGAAGTTAAAAAAATTATGTTGAAGTCAAATACTAGACAAAAAGTACGATACCTGCTTCTTAAGCGCTTTTGCTGAATGCTTTGAGCTATCATGTAGAGTCTGATTCAGATGAATATTATCTTTCGCAAATTCTCCATCATCATGATTCATTCTTAGGATGTCCTGTGACGTACCAAAGTTTTGAAGCAGCGGAATCTCCTTAGGTGCATTAAGTCTAGACATTTTTTGAGCTACCATAACCAGAGGAGGAGATGCTGATTGATCCTCTTTTCTTTTGAAAGTTTTTGATGGAAAAAATTGTAGTACAAGTTCACACAAGTTATGATCAGGCCTGTTAAGAAATTCACAAATCAGTCTATTATAGAACCTTCACTCACAGATAGCATGAGAAAACGCTTGATCATCTGTATATAACTTCAGTAACATGGGAAATTTTCTTCATAATTTGCTGATGGTGAAAGTTATAAAAGCATGAAAAAATTTTAAGCCCGGAAGAACAAAGGAAAAAAAAATAGCTATAAAGAATACATTCCATATAACATAATTACTGCAAAGAATCAATACATGAAATCTAAATTTACCTTAAAAGTTGTTCAGGAAAAGAACCTAAGTAGGCATCGCACACCGGACAACAATTGTTTTTACCCTCTTCAAGATTTTCACATATACACTCTTTGCAAACTGCAAGGCAGAAAACCAGCTATTTTATGTATTGAAAAGCTGTGATACTATATATTGATGGTGTTTAGATTAATTTTTTTTCGGAAAGTGAAGGCAATCATGTATAAACGAAAAGACTGAAAATTCAAGAAGAATGTATAGTTCGCTGATTTTTCATTCACACAGCTAATGAATAATAATGCAGATGCTAGTTTATTTATAGTTACGGATCAGCCAATCTCAGCTTAATTGTACTAACTGAATTGAACTGACGATCCTATATCTTGCTGATCAATTCTACTCTCTTGCAATGATAAATGCGAAAATTACTCTCTAGCAGTGCATTATAATTTTTTTATTTTTTTTATTTTTTCCATCCTTGTAACATTCGAGAAATCCGAAACTGAGAAATTAAGAGCAAGGCAAGACGCAAACATCTAGGTCCATAATGTTTTATCATCAACACAAAATATCACAATCTTACGAAGGGATTGAGGCACATTCGCGTTCAAAGCTGTGCAAGCATTGAGTTTCCTCTTAATCAGTGATCTCTAACTAGCTTTTAGAATTTCATATTAAACGAAAGGAAACGATTACTTACAAGTATGGAGGCAGACACAAATAGTAGTTGCCTCCTTGTAGGGATTTTTACAAAGAGGGCATGTCAAGCAATCCAGAAGTAATCTTTTTCTAACTTTTACATAATCATTAGCCATGCCCAATTGTCTAGCTTGAGATTCTCAATGCCGCTATAGATTTCTAGGCAACTTCCTGCAATGTAAACAACAATTCACAAAACCTTTGAGCCATCGACGTGCTTTTAGAGTATAATAGCAACTTAATTAAACTAATAACTATCAAATTAAAGTCTGTCTCATACTCTCATTGTTCAACATAACAAGTGAAATAACATACATGTACACACACAATGACGAACAATGAATTAATAAATCTCTGAAATCAGCAATGTGAGAAAAATCTACAAACAAAGAGAATCTGTAGATGAGCTATTATATTATTGATGACACAAATTTTTTAGCAGAATGTTTGATCAGAGAACATGTACACATATATTGCAAAAAATTACAGGAATTTCTACCAAACTATTGAAATCAATAAACCCCACATGGAGACAAATGCCAAAGAAAGAGAAGAAGATTCTTGCAAAAACAAAAGAGTTTGATAAACCAATGAATCACAGAAAAATAAACAACCGCATTAACGTTAATGAAGATAGGCAAATCAAAGCAGAGAAGGAGGCTCACAACAGATTGATTGTACACAGAGCAGTTACTGCAGCCTGAAACTGGAAAAAATAAATAGCAATCAGTTTTATGTATGAGAAATATTTGTGGGATTATTTAACTAATGTTGATTGAAATCCGTTTTCTCCAGGGATTTGGCATCGCCTACTGTCTACAACGTGGCACCCATGCAGCCCCCTCTCGTTTTTATTTGGGCCTCTCTTCTCTTTCTGTTTCTCTTTCACTTTTGCAAGGCTCTTTAATTTTATTTATTTATTTTTATTGGGGCTTTAATTTTATTTTATTTCAATGATACCAAATTAATTGTGGATTTTAAAGATCATATACGGTATGTCTCTAAATAGGGTTTTTTTTTTTTTTTTTTTTTTTTTTTTTTTCAATCAAAGTATCATGGAATAAATACAATTTTTTTTTTTTAATGATTCCAAACAAAGATTTAGCTGGTTTACTATGTAGGGTGATTAGAAGGGAGACATTAAATTTAGGGTTTTTTATTTTTAAAACTCTTCATTTATTTGAACTATTATATTTAAATCTAACGAATCTAAATTACTCTTGTATAGTTATGGATCTAAAATAAAATAAATAAACACTTAAATACTTGTGGATTGGAGAATTTATTTTCGTTCTTAATTGTATTTCATACAAGGCGATAAGTTAAATACAAAATACAAAATTGCAAAGAAAAAAAAGTTTTGCAAATATGAAACATTACATAGCTAGCTATAGCCTATACACAACGTTACGTATACACATTAACAAAAAAAGAAGTTAAAATGATCATATCCATTATAATTAGTGGTATTTTTATTAGTAAATAGACATGTATTTTAAATATATGGACAAATATATCATAAGATAAAATTGACTTGTGCTTGTATTGAGTTCAAAGAGGGTGAGGTTGAAATGTCCCTCGTATTTTCACTATTGAGTTTGTGAGTTTGAGTCGTAATATATTTTTCTAAATACGAAATTAACATGTTTTATGAAGATATTTATATTGTAATTTAATAGTATGATTTAGAATAAACACTTTTGATTATTTAGAAATGTCTTCAATTATATATATAAAAAAATATACATTGTTCTATATAGATCCTTGACATTGGAGGAGCCTTACCTCCTAAAACTTAATGAATTGAATTATGAAATATGAATATACTCTTGGAAATATGGTGTATAATTTATTTATTTATCATTACAAAAATTAAAAAAAAAAAACTGGTCTGTATTTAGCAACAGTTGACGGTCGTTTCTTATTGATGCCGGGCCCATCAAATCACAGAATCCAAATATATCAAATATGCCAACAGCCACGAATGATGGCAAAATTTTGGATATCCATATTTACACGCATCCACTCCATTTTGGGCAGGGGAGAAGTTAAAAATTCAAATTTAGTCAAGTTTAGGGGCAAACTTTATAATCTTCATTTTAGAGAAGTAAAAGTTAAGACTAAAAATGATTTATTTTATTTTATTTTATTTATTTATTTATTTATTTTTGATGAGGCTACAGAGGCCATGGCCCCCACAAGCCCCTTCAAGCCCCCTCATAGCTTCGTTCCCGGTGATAGATAATATCACATCATAACCGGGAGGAAGATGAATACCATTCTCATATCATTTTATTCCGGGGACAGGAATGATTGAATGAATATGATGGTTTAAGGATATCTGTCCTAGTTAACTCTATTTTTATAAATTATTTTATATTTTTTTTCCTACACAATGACATAAATGCCCGTTTCATAACTATAATATTTAGGCCATCTCCAACCCAAAATATCAATTTGGTGCAACTTTTACACCAAAATGGTGTAACTTTCACACCATTTGTTTTTTCCATCTCTAACCTATTGCACCAAATGTTACACTAAAAAGAATATTTCCTTGAATATTCCCTTGAATATTCCATTTCTTTTCCTTTTTTATTATTTCTCAACAATTAACATTTCACCCCTTAATTAACATAATATTGCAACAATATACTTTATTATTTAACTAAAAATAGTCCTTAAAAAATTAACAAAAAATAGTAAATTAAGAAATTAAATTTAATTAACTAAAGTATTGCATTTATTATTAAGTAAATTTATGTTGTATTTTTCCTAATCGTTTTTATGAAGTTTTTAATGTTCTTAATGTTGTATTTTGCTTTTAATTTTAGTGTTTTCAAACTAATGAATTTTTTTTTTTATAAAAAAATTAGTATAATTTTTGTATTATATACTTAATTTTACTTTATTATAAATGTTAATATAAATAATAATTAAATTAAATATATATATAAATTATTAAAATCATTAAATAATAAAAGGGATACAATTGGAATTAAATTGATTTAATAAGGGTAAAAATGTGATTAAACAAAGCTTTTAAATAATAAAAAGGAATACAATCGGAATCAATTTTGTTGAATAAGGGTAAAATTGTGATTAAACAAAACTTTAAGTATTAAAAAAAAGGGAAAATTGCGTCAACTCTACCTTGTCTAGCGCAACACTATAGACGAATGCAAATTGATGCAAAGTTTTGAAGCTCAGTTGGAGAGGAGATTGAGCTTCAAATTGAAGTTCGATTGGAGATATTCTTAGAGTGATGCAACACATTTCAATTCATATCCCAACCAAACCAATTACTTGTGATTTCATATATCCATAAATGGATATATATTAATAATATTTTATCTCATTTACCATATATTTTTAATATTATTAAAAATATTCATTTTTTATGGGGTGAAATTTTTTGAAATATAATTTTAAAATTTGTTTGTTCTTTAAAATTTATGATTTTGTATAATTAAAAGGGGAATTATCATTTTAGTCCCTATGTTTTTTTTTTTGACACTTTTTTAACTGTCTTTCCCTTTTTAGCTAAGTGGTCCCTATGTTTTAAAAAACCCATCAATTTGATCCCTTTGACCAGATTTTTGACGGTCAACGGTTGCAGAACAAGCAAAATGACTTCTTTACCCCTAACCATTTATTTCCTTTTTAAAAAATAGAATTAAAAAAAAAATAGTTTTTCTTTTGGGAAAAAAAAGAAGAAGAAAATTTAGTTTAAAATAGAAGAAAATTAGTATTTTTAATATTTTAATTAAATGATTAAAAAAAAAAAACTCAATCTGAATTTTTTTTTTCTTAAATCAGTAAACAAATGAAAAGTAAACTTTTTATTTTCTTAAAAAAGCAAAAATTGAAAGAAAAAAAAACATTTAAAAAAAGAGAGGTGGAGATCCAATCTCCAGATTGGATCTCCACCGTCCATCATGATTGATGAACGGTGGAGATCCAATCTGGAACCAACATCTTCAGCCTTTTCTCCAACTCCTTATCTTCAATCTCTGTTCTTCCTCTTCAATCTATTCTATCTTTTTCTTCTTCTTGCCTTTTTCAATTTTTTCTAGAATATCTTCACTTCATAACCTGCAGTTACATAGCAAATTAGATTTCACAAACACCACAATATATAATGACTGACTTTCACTCAAACACTCAAGCACAACATATTTTCTCTCTCGATTCCCCCATTCACATATCTGATTCTTCTCTTTTCTCAAAACCAGATTCAAGTCCTATCTCTCTAACTCCTTACCAAATCAACACCCAAATCAAATCCCCAATTCATCTCTTTCACTTCAATAACCCAAATCAAATCCCTAATTCATCTCCTCCACTTCGATTTTCAAACTCTCTCTAACTTCTTACCAAATCAACACCCAAATCAAATACAAAAAATTAATCTCTTCCACTAAAATAACCCAAATCAAATCTCTAATTCATCTCATCCACTACGATTATCAAACTATAGCAAATTTATGTCATTCTTGGGAATATGCTGCCCAAAATTTACATCTCTGCTCGCTTTTTGAGACAGATTGATATTTTCAGCTTCAGAATTGAAACTTGAATTGCCAGAAGCATTGAGTTGTTCATTCATATGACTGGATTTGATACCTGGTACATCAGCTTGACCCTTGCTTTCTGAGAACAGTGTATCATTTGGACTACCCTTCTTTTCTGACAAACCAAAATCGGCAGGACTTTCATGTCCTTTACACAACTTGCTCAGACTTTGATGGGGTATGTCCACCGATTGTAGCAGACACACTTCTTTGAAGTTTTGGAGAGACGAGTGCACCTTTTATATTTTTTGAAGGGACCTTTTTTGCAGCATTTGAGGGTTCTTGAAGAGGTAAAGAATGCCTAGATTTTGTGGTCAGGACAGTGGGTTGAACATCAGGTTTGGTGCTCTTCATCGACATTGCAGTTCTTGTGGGTTGAAGCTTTCCAAGTTTTGCTTTGTTTAATTTTTTTTATTACATTAAATAAAAGAATAAAAAAGAAATTTAAACTTGGGATGAGTTTTGTTATATAAATATATAATTTTGTTATATTAATAAATTATTTTGCTTTTTTTTCCTTTTTGTATTTTTTTTTAATTGTGTTATAATTTTTTTGATTATAATACAAATATATAATATAAATATATAATTTTTTTGAATAAATTATTTTCTATTTTTGTGGTGTTGACACATGGCATGTTTATGGTTAAAAGACAGAAATACCCTTGAGACCGTTAACTCCAACTAACGTTTGACTCACGGAGGGACCAAATTGATGGGTTTTTGAAAACATAGGAACCAATCAGTGAAAATGAGAAAAACAGTTAAAAAAGTCATTATCGGACAAAACCTAGGGACGAAAATGATAATATCCCTAATTAAAATGTGCAATTATGAGCTGTCCGAAATGGTGTATCTATAATTGAGCTTTCTAAAATGCTTGTGATGCATGATTATCATCTTAGTATGGTTGAGCATGTGGGGTTTAAAGATTTCAGTAAATCTCTCCAACCATTATTTAAGCCCCTAAGTAGAACCACTATTAAAAGGGATATTATGAGTATTTATGAGGAAGAAAGGGCAATGTCAATGAGTTTGTTAAAGAAGAATCATGGTAGGATTGCAATTACTTCAGATTTGTGAACTACAAGCAATCAAAAGAGGGGTTATATGACTATCACATTACACTTCATTGATGATTCATGACAACTACATAGTCGACTTTTGAGGTAATAAAACTTTTATGGTTTATTTTATATTTTGTACTTTTTGTTTTATGTGTTTTTTTTTATATTAGTTTTTAATTTATTTAATATCTCATTTGTTAGGTTTATGTACGTGGCATGTCCCCACAATGCTGAAAACCTTTGGAATGCATTAATAGAGTGTTTGTTGGATTGAAATCTTGATAGGAAGTTATATACCTAATTGACTCTTGATAATTAATTGTTGCACGAATAATTGCATGATTGATATTTTGTGGCTAAATTATCTCCACATTCATTGATTATGTATGGACATTTATTTCACATGCGATGTGCTGCACATATTTAAAATTAATTGTGAAAAGTGGGTTAGATGTCATTGAATGTGGGATTGAAAGGATTTGTGATAGGGTTGCTTTTTAGACGGTGACCTCGAAACGATAGAGAAATTTGATGAGACTACAAAACAATTGAATCTTGATTATGACAAAAGGTTAGTGCTTGATTGCAAAAACCGTTGGAACTCAACTTATTTAATGTTAAGTGTTACTTTGAATTATAAAAATGTTGAAGTGATGCAACAAACACATTATGACATTACAACATGACGTGAAAGAGGTAATTAAATATATAAGAAATTGATAGACACTTGCTTAGAAATTCATGTCATGTTATAATGTCATAATGTGTTTGTTGCATCACATTGCAGTTTTATAATTCAAATTAAATAAGTTGAGTTTCGACGAGTTTTGTAATCAAGCATTAACCTTTTGCCATAACCAAGATTCAATTGTCTTATAGCCTCCTCAAATTCCTCCATCCTTTTCGGGGTTGCTATCTAAAAAGCAATACTACCACGAATCCTTTCATCCCACATTCAATTATATCCAACCCACTTTTTATAATCAAATTTAAAATATGTGCAGCACATCGCATGTAAAACAAGCGTCCTTACATAATCAATGGATGTAGAGATAGTTTAGCCAACAAAATATAAATCATGCAATTATTCATGGAACAATTATCAAGAGTCCATGTAGATAACTTCCTATCAATATTTCAATTCAACAAACACTTCATTAATGCATTTCAAAGGTTTACAGCATTGTGAGGGCATGCCACATACATAAACCTAATAAATCAGATTTTAAATAAATTTAAAACTAATAAACAAACACATATAACAAATTGTGCAAAATATAAAATAAACCATAAAAGTTTTATTATCACAAAAGTCGACATTGTAGTTGCCATGAATCATCAATGAAGTGTGATGTGACAGTCATGTAACACCTCTTTTGATTGCTTGCAGTCAACAAATCTAAAGTAATTGCAATCCTACCATGAATCTTCTCCAACAATCTCATTGACCTTGCCCTTTCTTCCTCATACATACTCATAATATCCCTTTTAATAGTACCGATTCTACTTAAGGGCTTAAATAATGGTTTGAGTGATCTACTGAAATCTCTAAACCACACAGACTCAACTATGCTAAGAGGGTAGTCATGCATCACAATCATCCTAGAAAGCTCAATCATATATACATCACTATAAAGTGTTGAGTGGCTAAGGTTAGACCACAACTCCCATTCCCACTCCCATCGTCTTTTGCCCTTTTTCTCAACAATCGACTCTAATAATAGCCCTATTCTTCTTTGCCCAAACCTTAACTTACATGTTTTTTTGATGGTCAATTAAACCTTTTGTACCTACCCAAGCAGCATATGAATGTTTATTTGAATTAACCTCTTGATTTTTTGATTGAGAAGACATTTTACCTTAAAATATAATGTAACTATTATAAAAAGCAGCATATTAATTGAAGATCAAAAAAACAGCATATAAAGAATTACATACAAGAATAGCAAGATGAGACGAACATCGACAGTAAGAGGAGACGAATGTCAGTAGCAAGAGGAGAGAGTTAGAGCTTAGAGTAGGGGTGCATTTGTGCAACTCTTAGACTTTAGTTTAGGTTTAGGTTTAGAAAGTAAAATTAATAAAAGGGATATTATTAATTTCCCCCCTGACGTTTGCATTAACATCGTTTTACCCCCTCTAGTTTCAGAATTAGCCAATTTCCCCCCTACCGTTATCTAGCTGTTAAAAAAGATAGTTTGATTGTTAAGTTTAAGGGTAGATTGGTAAATTGAGAAAGGAAATGAGATATTTTAATAAAATAATATATTTTCCCATTTAAAATTTTTAAAAAAATATCTCTCTCTTGTCAATTTTCTCTCTATCTCTCTCTCCTCCTTTCACCTCTCTCCTCTCTCTTTACGCAGAATTCTCCATTCTCCACTCTTTTTATGTTCATGGATGCTCTTTGTTTCCCATCAAGGCATCAACCATTTTTATTTTCCTTGTCCAATCAACACAATCATCATCAATATCAAGTACACAAGATTATATTAGCCATCAATATGAATGTTTAAAAAAAAAAAAAAAAACTTTTTTTTTTCTTTTTGATAGATCTGTGCATCTTCTTCATCAATTTTCTTCCCAACCTTTTTTTTTTCTTTCCCAATCATCATCATCAATATTCAACTTTAAGAACAAAAATTAAAAAAACGCATCGATTTAAAGAACAAAAACAATAAATAAAATTTATTTTTAGGTATATCTGGGTATCATCTTCAATTTTCCTCACTCATAGAACTTTTTTTTTTGGAAAACCCAAATCTCAATTTTTTCTTCTTCCAACCATCAACATTTTTTTCTTCAAAATCTCATCCTCAAACAAAAACTCGAAATCTCCACCGGAGATCTCTACCCACCAAATCAACAAAAAAATTTCAAACAAGAGCATGTGTATTATATGTGGGAGAGACTGTTAGGTGATAACTGATGAACCCATTTTGTAGAAATTTCTTCTCAATATACTAACAAATTTCTTGATGGCAGATATATAAGAGATAGATAAAAAAATTTAAAAATCAAAACATGAAAAAAAAAAAAATCGATCTGGTCGAGATCCTTGGATCTCATCGGATCCATCTCTTGATGGTTCTCCATGAGAGGAACCCGAACCATGGCCGCCCAGATTGCAGCAACTGGGGGAACTCAGCGAACCACGACGGCTAAGTTTGCTGGGAAACCACGGCGGCCAAGAGGGTGGTGTATGGTGTGTAGATCGAGTGAGAGAGATAGAGAAAGAAAAAAAAATGACAGGAGAGAGATGGTGGTGTGACTGGTGTTTGGTGTGGTGTGTAGATCGTGAGAGATGAGAATGGTGAAACGAGGAGAGAGAGATAGAGACAAAAATGAAAGGAGAGAGATTTTTTTAATTTTTAAATGGGAAAATATATTATTTTATTAAAATATCTGATTTCCTTCTCAATTTACCAAACTACCCTTAAACTTAATAATCAACTTATCTTTTTTAACTGTTGGATAATGTTAGGGGGGAAAATGGCTAATTCTAAAACTAGAGGGGGTAAAACGACGATGATACAAACGTTAGGGGGGAAATTAATAATATCCCTTAATAAAATATTTATAGTTAGGATTTAAATTGAGAAGCTGGGGAAATGGGAATGGGGAAGGTCCCCCCATCCCTATCCTTAACAGATTTTACGGATGAAAACCCCCCCCAAACGGGAATGTGGAAGTGGGGATTTGAGGATTTTTGCCCTTCTCTAGATTCAAATGATCGCCATTTCAATAATTTTGAAAACGATGTTACTTAGGGCAGTGCGGATCCATTGGATTTGTCATGATTTTCGATCCAATCAGATTGGTTCGAAGAAATTACAATCAGATCCGATCGAATCTTAGAGCGGAATCAGATCTGATCTGATTCGATCAAATTACAATTAGATCCGATCTAATTACAAAATACTTTAATTCGATTTGATCTAATTCAATGGATCGGATTCATATGAAGCAATTCTTAATATATAATTTGTTAACAAATTCCTAAATATCTTTTAACAAAACAATTTTTAAATTTTACACAATCAATAATTAATCCATACGATATCTCAAATAAAATTAACAAACTAACAATTAACATAAAAATAATACATAATTGTACATTTTAAAGTTCAAAAAGTTTATCAAATTATAAACTTTAAACATAAGTTTTGAACACAAACAATATTAAAATCATTTAAAAGTTTGAAATAAAAATATAACCATTTATCATAACAAAATATAATAATACCAAAAATTTTGGTCAATGTTTATATGTATAAAACAATAAATTGATCCAACATAAATTAAGACTTATATTTTGGTGGATCCGACGGATTTAACGAATTTGAATATGGAAATCAAAGATCCGATCCGATCCATTAAATTTCCAAATTTATAATCTAATCCGATCCAATCAAATCCAAATTGGTTTGGATCTAAAATCCTATTGGATTTGATCAAATCCAAATTAGATTGAATCAATAATCCTATTGGATTGGATTAGATCCTGCCTACTCTAAGACCTTACTTGCTGACTACCTGAATTGTATTATATAAAGATTAAGTGATTAACAATGCTTGTGCATGAGACCACTCCATTTTCCCCCCATTTTCTCGCATCCCAAACGCCTACAGCCTACCTAAGCTCAAATCCTCCTCCTCCGTCAAATCCGCCATGTTGTTGTCAACCATCGAGCATGTGGTCCTCTTAAAGGTCAAACCCGACGCCGACTCTTCCAAAGTCGACACCATGATCACCGACCTCAACGGCCTCATCTCCATTGATACGGTCCTCCACCTGACCTCCGGGCCAGTCCTCAGCACTGCCGGATCCTCACTCTTCACCTTCACTCACATGCTCCACAGCCGTTACAACTCCAAAACCGACCTCGACACCTACCTTCAGCACCCTAACCACCTCTCTGTTGTCCAGTCTGTTCTCCCACTCTGTGAGGACTTCATGATCATGGATTGGGTCGCCGATCGGACTCTGAGCACTATGGTCATACCGCCCGAGTGTGCCGTTAGAGTCACATTTCTAAAATTGAAGGAGAATCTTGGGGAAGAAGTGAAAGATGAGGTGTTAGGTGTAATTAAAGAGAATTTAGGGGGAATCGAACAATTTACTTGCGGAGAGAATTTTTCTCCTGACTTAGCTAAAGGCTTTTCGATAGCTTCGATTGCGATTTTCAAAGGAGTGAATGAGATGGAAGAAGCCGATTCGAACCTTGAGAAGGTCAAGGATTACGTGGAGAGCATGTATGCTGTTGATTACGTGGTACCTTCGCCTTCTAATCTTTAATAATTAAGGTTATGTTAATTATCTCTCTGATATCAACTTATAGCAAGAGCTTAATATGAATAAAGAAATATTGTTATCGAATTTCTAACTTGTTATGAAAGAAATATTTCTCTGATTTGTCAATCACACATCTAATTAATAACAATGCAGATGCTAGTTTATATCTAGATACGATCAGCCAATCTCAGCTTAATTGTACTAACTGAATCTCAGCCAATCTTTGTAACATTCGAGAAATCTGAAACTGAGAAATTAAGAGTAAGGCAAGACGCAACCATCTAGGTCTATAAATCTATAAACACAAAGCCGTGCAAGCATCGAGTTTCCTCTCAACGTACCAGCAGTGGTCTCTAACTAGCTTTTAGAATTTCATATTAAACACCGGTAAACAAAAGGATCAAATAATTACTTACGAGTTACAAGTATATATGGAGGCAGACAAAGATAGTAGTTGCCTCCTTGAGTCCTTGTAGGGGTTTGTACAAAGAGGGCATGTCAATTGTCAAGCAATCCAGAAGTAGTCTTTTTCTAACTTTTAAATTAATGATCATAGTAATCAAAAGAGATCATATATAGATGTTTTATGAAGATACTTCAGTTGCAATTAATATAATATAATGATTTAAATACAAATACTTTGATTATTTAGAAATGTCTTCGATTATTAAAATAAATAAAAAGTGAATACATTGTCACTGTTTAGATCCTTAACATTTTAGGAGACTAGGAGTGTTACCCCCTTCAGGCTACAGCTTAATGAACTGAGTTATAGATATACTCTTGGACAGTGTTCTAGTAGGCGCTAGAGGCTAGTCGTATGGCAGACTGACACCTAGCATCTAGACCGCCTAGGTGGTGAAGTTGAATTAGTCAAAACGACGCCGTTTTAGGCTAAAACAGTGTCGTTTTAGAATATATATATAATTACCCCGCATGGGTGGAGTGAACGCCCACCTAGCTAAGCTAAACGGGTGCCTAGACCGCCTAGGAAGGCCGATTAGGCCTTCCTCGCGGCGGTTGGGTCGGCCTAGTCTGATTACTAGAACCATGCTCTTGAAAATACTGTGTATATTTATTTATTTAATTATCATTTTTTGAAAGGTTCTTGATTATTAATGTGTGATCAGCGGGGCCCATCGTATCGAAAAATCCAAATATATATTTACATATATGTTAAATATTACAATAATTTAGGATTTGAGGAGAGGAGAGAGACTTAAACCCATAATCTTGTGGTATAAATGTGACTGACATACCGTTTGACGAACCTCATGTTATCCAAAATCCAAATATCAGATATGCCAACAACGATGCTAGAAGTGTCGAATAGGTTGAGTGGCCCGCCCATCATATCTCAAAATCCAAATATCAAATATGCCAATAGGCGACGCTAGAAGTATCAAATGGGTTGAGTGGCCCGCCCTCATATTGTGGGCTAAGCATGTGTCCAAGCTCGTTGAGTGGGTTGGCCGGGCTTGAATTTCAACCTCAATGGATTCAGAGGGTCGGACTTTTACTGGCTTCAGTGTAACATCAAACTTAAAAAATGTTTTTTTTTTTTTTAATATGAGTGACGATATTTACACCCCTTAAAAACTGTGGACAAAGATCCTCTCCTCGCCTCGCCTCACCTCATCCTTACCTCACTTAATTTTATGACACATAAGCATTGCAATTAATGAATGGTTAAGATGTGATTGATACTTTATTAACAACCAATCATATGCTTTTAAAAGGTAAGGAAAAGGTGAGCATGAGGTGAGGTGAGGTGAGGTGAGGAGAGGATCCTGGTCCAAAAACTGTATGTACATCCTAAATTAGTATGTTTTTAAAAATCCAATAATACCATCGAGTAAAATTACTAAGAGGACTAATTGTTTGTTAGTACACCCACCAATAATTATTAATTAGTTTTCTATTTTAATCTTTTGTATTTTTTTTCCTATTAATGGTTTGATATTAACATATATTGTAAAAACTCTTTCCATTTTAATAAACCTTAGATTCTCTTTTAAATATATTTTCAATCTCTTTTAAGGAAATACAAATTGATTGCTAAGTATAGAAAATGAATCAAAATCATGAGACAAATTTGGTTGTGAAAAAATAAAGTTTTAAATTAATTTTTATTAGAAGAACAAAATCATTATATATATATAAACATACTTTTAAATGAATTATATATATATATATATATATTTCTTTCAAACACACTTTAGACTTTTTTTTATTTATCAATATTATATGTTCTTTATTGTTAATTTTTTTTTTTTAGCTATTCTTCAATTTCATCGAATACCCATCTTTAAAAAAAAAAAAAAAAAAAAATCCATTTAACACCTATCTACTTCCACATCAATTGGGACATGACACAAATCTTGAATTCCTGCAACTCTCTCAAACAGAAAGTGGTTCTCCAATAAATAAATAAAAATCTTAAAATGGAGTTTGATTTTGAAAAAACCAATAAGAGAAAAGAAGTAGGGAAGAGAAAGAATAGTAAGAGAATTAATAGCAAAAAAAAAAAAAATTGAAATAATAATAAAGTTGATTAAATAATATAATAATAGTCATAGGTGGTGTGTACTTACAAAAATACAGTATAGTATAATTAAAGAAAGGAAAATTTGACATTAAGTGGGGTTCATTTACAAATTAGAGATTTTTTTTTAATTTAATAGATATTATTACAAAAGGGGTGTAGATACAGTTTTTGAGGGCTGTTATTATCATCACTCTTTAAATAATATTACATAAAAAAGAGGTAAAGCCTACCGGGCTGTCCAAAGAATTTGTGTGGGCAAAGCTTGTTTTGGAAAGGGTTTATGGGCAGAGCTGAAACTTTAAAAAAAAAATATAGGGCTCGACCCTAAAACCCATTGGGCCTTGAAATTCGCGGCTCAACCTGCCCATTTGACATCTCCATAATGAAGTGACTATAGATGATAAAATTATCCATGCATACAAATATTTATACGGATTCACTTAGGAATGAGTATTGGGGAAATGGGGATGATATAGGCCCCCCATCCCCATTTCCTTCCCATTTCTCCATTTGAGGAAAATGGGGATGGAGGAGTTTTGGGGGAAGGTATTCTTATCCCCATCCTTATTTCCCCATTTTTTCCGTTTTTTTCCGTTTTTCCTATTTTCCTGTTTCCTTGTTTTCCCCGTCCTCTCGTTTCCCCGTTTTCCCTGATTTACTAAAGCTTACATACTAAAAAAAAAAAAAACCATTAAAAATTCAAATACAAATACAAACATATTAAGAATAGAAAGAATAAAAAATATTAAGAATATATATAAGGTTTGGTGAAAATGGGGATGTGGGGACCTTCCCCATCCCCATCCACATTTTAATATATTTATGGGGGAAAATGGGAAAATGGTCATATTTCCATCCCCATTTCAATTTGGGGATGAAAATCATCCCCGTCTCCATCCATTTTTCTATTTTTCCCTAAAAAATTTCCCCCAAATTGCGATGAAGAAGTGGGGATTTGGGTATCCAGGGATAAATGCCCATCCCTAGATTCACTCTATATGGGCCGATGATAGATATTACTATTATGTCAGAGTCGAAGATGAGATGAATACTATTCTTATATCCATTTTATTTTTTGAGGACATGGAGGTATATAGTTTATGGAGTACCTCATCACCCGACTCTAGTTATCAAGTTTAATATTTTATAAATATAACAAAATTATGTTTTATTTTGTTATGTTAACTCTAATCATATAAATTACTTCTTCTTTTTTTCACCTAAAGTTCTAAATTATAGTTTCCTAATTATAATTTTAGGACAAACTTGATATAATGTATTAGTTTATTATTATTTTAAATATTCATTTTAATAGAATTATCAAATTTGTTTAAACTTTGGAAAATTTTAAAATATCTTCTAAAATTCATTGCTTGCTTTAAATTTCTTTAGATTATTATTATTATTTTGAAATATTATAACAATTCGGGATTGGAGGAGGAAACATACTCGAAACCATAACATGTAGGTGTGAGGAGCAAACCATTAAGCAAACCTCATCTTGTCTTACTTCTTTAGACTATCAAGTCATATTTTTTTCATGTAAAATATACCCCGATAGAGATATATCTTTCAAAGAGATAAGATGGTGATTGTGGTATTGATTTCCAATTACCTCCATTATTGGTAATTCTCATACTAGGCGTGACCACTGAATCAACAATGCTGTGTATGAGAGCACTCCCTCTCCTGTCCACTCCATTTTCCCTCACTTTCTCGTCTCCTAAACGCCTACCTAAGCTCAAATCCTCCTTCTCCGTCAAATCCGCCATGTCATCATCGTCGTCCACCATCGAGCACGTGGTCCTCTTGAAGGTCAAACCCGACGCCGACTCTTCCAAAGTGGACACCATGATCACTGACCTCAAAGGCCTCATCTCCATCGATAACGTCCTATACCTGACATGCGGTCCGGTCCTCAGCACCGCCGGATCCTCCCTCTTAACCTTCACTTACATGCTCCACAGCCGTTACAACTCCAAAGCCGACCTCGACAACTACCTTCAGAACCCTAACCACCTCTCTGTCGTAAAAGACTATGTTATCCCGCTCAGCGACGACATCATGTCCATTGATTGGGTCGCCGATCGGACTCCGAACACGATCGTTATACCTACCGGGTGTGCCGTTAGAGTCACGTTTCTGAAATTGAAGGAGAATCTTGGAGAAGAAGTGAAAGATGTAGTACTAGGGGTAATTAAAGAAAATAATGAGAATTTAGGGGGAATCAAGCAATTTACTTGCGGAGAGATTTTTTCTCCGGCCTTAGCTAAAGGCTTTTCGATAGCTTCGATTGCGATTTTCAAAGGAATAAATGAGATGGAAGAAGCCGATTTGAACCTGGATAGGGTCAAGGATTATGTGGAGAGCGTGATTGCTGTTGATTTCGTGGTCCCTTCGCCATAATTCCATTCTTTAATCAGGTTATTTTAATTGTCTCTTTGATATCAACTTAGAGAAGGAGCTTAATATGAATAAATATTGTTAGAAGAATGAGAATTTCTAGTGAATAATGCTAGTTTTATATATAGATCTGGATCAGTGTATAATATTGTTTGATTACTCCATAGATATACAGATTGATCAGCTCAAAATATCAGCATAGATATCGGATTACTCCATCTCCTCTCAGGTCTGTGTTTATAATCAGCCCAAAATATATATCACAATCTTAAGAAGGGATTGAGGTGAAAAGCCCATATATGCAGCCCCTCGTTTTACTGGCCTATATACGGAATTTTATTTTATTTTATTTTATTTTATTTTTTTTCAATCTGATTTTTGTATGTTTTTTTCATGTAGGTTCGAATATGTAATGTTTGAGAATTTATTTTGTAACGTTACGTATGCCTGTTTTGTTATTGTTTATGAAGATATTTTCAGATATTTTCGAGGCTAAATTAATAATCCGCTATCATCTTTAGAGTAATGTTAAACATCTCAACTCAATTTTCAATTTTCAATTTATATCCCAATAAATGATGTGTCAATTATTACTCAAATAGTCAAATGCCAAATGGATATACATTACTATAGTTTTATCTCACTTACAACATGTTATATGAATCCAATTAACACATCATCGATTGAAATATGAATATGGATGTCTAACGTTACCCTAATTTGTATGACAAACTTGCTCTAATTTATTGGTTTGTTATTATTTAAACTATTAATTTTTATAGAGTTATCAAAATTGTTTAACAAGATGGAAATTTTTTATTTTTTAAAAAAAAACTTTGTATCTTCCTTCAAATTTTATATAATTAAAATGTATGAACATCAATCACCTTTTTTTTTGAAAGGGACATCAATCACATTTATAATTTCTTTTCTTTGTATCAATCACATTTATAATACACATGGTCCCTTGCCATAGTGGTGGACCTTCCTTTGGGAACCCCTCACCACCAAGGTTCAAGACCTAGTGTGTGCATAGAATTATGCAAATTTTCCTTGGCCCATTTAAAAACATGGGTGTTGTCCCACTTTGTGTGGGTGGTTGTCCCTCCTTCGTGTGGGTTCTCTCTCCCCGTCCGTGGGAGCTTTAGTCTGCGCTGCGCTTGGAAGTCTCGATTCTCGATGGGTCCCAGTTGTTGTTATCATGTAATCATGTCCTGGATCTGTATTCCTGTTGTTGTATTCCAATAAAAAAAAAATAACATTTATAATTTTATATAGGGGTAAAATGGTATATTTGGTTAGAAATGTTAATGGTAAAGTGTTTTTTTACTAATAAATTAAAAAACCGAGTGTTTTTTACTAATAAAGTAATAAATTAAAAAAAAGTGGTTTTTATCAAAAACCCAAACTTGATGGTTTTTTTTTGTTTTTAATTTTTTTATATTTTAAATATCCCTATTATATATGGTCTAATTATATATATATATGGTCCCGTTCTGTTCAGTGCGCATTGATGTAACTACATCAGTATCGATGCATGTGGACCACTGATTATGGAGAAGTTTTGACAAGTGTATACAGTTTGAGTCAAAGTATGTAAATCTAATGGTCCACATCTAACGCACTGATAAAATTATATCAGAGCACACCGACTTGAACATTTATATATATATATATATATATATATATATATATATATAGAGAGAGAGAGAGAGAGAGAGAGAGAGAGAGAGAGAGAGAGAGAGAGAGAGAGAGAGAGATTAATTTTCCAATGATGACTTTTTACAATGCACACTTTAAGCACCTTTGATGAACTTGCATAGAATATATTGAATCTTGATTTGATTTTTTGTATGGATGGTGAAAACATTTTAATACATTTATAAATTTTTTTTAAAAAAAAATTAGGTGCAAGAACTAATTTTTTCCAATTTTTTTTTGAAAATAAAACATTTAAAAATAGGGAAATATAAGAAAAAATAGTTCTCAAATCCAAAAAAAAAAATCCAAAATTTTACCAAATGTGTATTTAAATTTTATTAGGATGCATACAAAAAATCAAATCAAGATTCAATATATTTCATGCAATTTTATCAAAAGTGCTTAAAGTATGCATTGTAAAAGTCCTCATTGAAAAATTACTCTCTCTCTCTCTCTCTCTCTCTCTCTCTCACACACACACACACACACACACACACACACACACACATATATATATAGTTTTTTTTATTGTTAGTTCGAACTGATATAAAATATATCAGTTCCTTACATATGAGTCATTTAACACACACACACACACACACACACACACACACACACATATATATATATATAGTTTTTTTATTGTTAGTTCGAACTGATATAAAATATATCAGTTCCTTACACATGAGCCAATTGATTTAAATGCTTTGACTTGGCTGCAAGCACTTGTCAAATCATATTTTAAATCCAATGACATACATACAAAGAACTGATATATTTTATATCAGTTCGAACTAACAATAGAAAGACTATATATATATATTTCAATCTGATTTATTTCAGGAGGTTTTAACTTTTTATGCAACGTTAGAGAATTGATTCTATATCGTTGCATATGACTTGTGTGTTTTTATTTTATTTTATAAATATTACAATTATCTGAAATTTGAAAGAAGGGACAAACTCAAATCCACAATCTTATAGTAAGTGTGATTGGCAAACTACTATGCCAAACTTATATTGTCTTATACCTGTTTTGTTATTGTTTTTGAAAAATTAAAATTAGATTATTTAATAATTTTATCACTCACATCCAGAGGCGGAGGCAAATAGAGGCTAGACCAGGCTGTAGCCCGGTCCCAATTTAAAAATAATAATAAATTTATATACATATTTATTTAGTTGTTTTGGTTTTCTTTCAACCAAAGTGTCTCCACCCACGAGAGTGAGACTACTCACTACTCTTTGTCGGGGTCAACTATTTTCATAATGTCACATTGTCACCCAATTGGCCAATTATTGTTAGAGGAAAACAAAACAACTCAACACATACTATTTTCCTTCTTCTTCTCATGAGACCAGAGACTCTGTAATCACCATTCACCAAGAAGGCAAGAATTCAAGAAACCAAATTGAACATCACAAGTAACGGCCAATGGTTAAAAAATACACTTTTTTCTCCTTTCTCTTAGTTTGAATTTGGTAATAATTTTATCTTTTGCTCTATACACCACAGATTTTAGTTTTAGAGTTTATACGAAAATCCTCTAATTTGTAATTCTAAAAATTGTTACCAAAATTTTTACTTATTCTTTCCATTAGAAAATGTTTGGTTATAAGAAATTAGATTGTTTTATATGATTTTGGTATTATGAATTGAAAATTTGAACAGATCAAAAACTTTCTTGAAGAAAAATTGGAGTTTAAAATTTTAATCTACAAGACTACAAGACTACATGTACCCTTAGCCTTAGGCCATCTCCAATGGTTCTCTAAATATTTCTCCATTTTGGAGACTCAAAATGGAATATTCCATGAATATTCTATCTCTATAAATTTACAACTCCAATCGTTCTCCATTTTACAATCTCCAAATAATAAAATATTATTATTTTACCTTATAAATAATATCTCAAACTTTCCTTAATAATTTTTTTTTCTCTTAATTATTTTAGATAATAATTTACTCACTCTTATTACACCTAAATTTTTCTAATGTTTTTTTAATAATTAGTTACACATAACTATTTTTACATGATGTTGATACCTTTTTTTTATTTTTTTTTATTTTTTTAACATTTATATTTTTTTTACCTAATTTTCTACACCTAAATTTTAGATTGTATATTTTTCATCTAACTTTCTTTCGCACCTAATTTTAGATTTTAATGTTATTGATGATTTGAAAACATTGATTAAAATTGATGATTTTGAAAACATTTTTTTTTTATTTAAAATATTTTAGTTCATTGATTAAAATATAAGGTGTAATAAATAAAAAAATTAAAAATTATGAAAATATAGTCAATATCATACTCGGATGAAAGATCTCAACAAAATATTTCTAATGGTATAATTTTTATAGTAATTAGATATATGAATAAAGAGTTATAATAAATTAATGGGAAAATATTGTTTTCGTCCCTATGGTTTACCCTATTATCCGTTTTAGTCCCCGTCGTTCCAGTATTGGCCCGTTTAGTCCTTCTATTACATTTTCCGTTTAAAACAGACTATCTGACAAGTTCAGAAGATAAAATGACCGTTATGCCCCTTAAAATGTCTGAGGGGCATGCAATGACAATTTTGCCCCCAACTAACCATATGATGTGTTTAATAAAATATTAATATTAAAAATAATTAAAAAACTAATACATTATTAAATGTATTTAAATTAATAAATATAATTAAATTAAATAATTAAAACTAATTAGAATTAAAAATAAAACTAATTAGAATTTATAATTAATTAAATTTAAAAATAAAACTAATTAAATTTAAAAATAGTTTAAATTTAACACCACACATTCATAAAACTACCTAGAAACCTCTCACCAACACCTCTCAGTCTCTCACCGGTCAACTACACCTCTCACCAGTCAACACCTCTCACCATTCACCAACACACACACACACACCCAGAAACCCAAAACCCACTCTTCCTCTATCTCTCTCTCACGTGAACCCAAAACCCAAACTCTTCCTTATCTAATTTAAATAAATTTGAACCCAAACAGATTCACCAGATTCACGGTTCGCCACCACCCATCTAACCATCTCTTCATCATCTACACCATAAAAAAAAAACTCATTTCTCCATCTTTTTTTAATTCACAACTAAATCCAACACAATACAAACATCACAATCATCACCTAACCTCATCTTCATTAGATCCACAATCACACAAACATCAACCTCTCAAACACCACCACCAACGAAGAAAAAATTCGAACTTGAAATAGAACCTATCTTAAGAAAAACACTCTACTCTACCAATCAAACCCGAAAACCCACAAACGCAAACACAAACCACCCAAAAAATAACCACAAACCGTCGGGGACAGAAACGGAGAAGAGAAAGAGAGCCGCGCGAATGCGGATCTGTCTCCGCGCTCAGGTAGAGGTCAACGGTGGTGATGAAACAACCGGGGTGACTTTCCGTTTGTGCCGCAGCGTCCATTGACTTTTCGGTGACAGTTTGGATGTTTTGACGGCGGCGTATGAAGAGAGAATGGGGAAGAAGAGATGAGAGAATGGGGAGAGAGAAGAGAAAGTTAGGGTTTAATAATTGATTGGTTTTTTAATTTAATTTATTTTTTTTCATTTTTTATGAAAGATTTTTATTATTGTCTTTAATTAGTTTTATATAATTTTTAATTTTTAATTTTTAAAATTAGGGTTGTTTATATTTAATTAGTTTTTTTTTTTTTTTCATTTTTTTAATTAATTTCAAAACCACCATTATGCCCTTTCATTAGACATGCTTCTAGAAACTCTGACTTGAATTACCGTCTTACCCTCGTTGACCTGACGGAATTTTGAGAAACCCTAATAGAATTGGACGGTAGAGACTAAAAAAGGGATTAATTGAAACAACGGGGACCAGCATAGCCAATACTGGAACGATGAGGACCGAAATGGATAATATGGTAAACCATATGGACTAAAATGATATTATCCCTAAATTAATTGAGTTTATTTAAAAAACAAAGGTGAAAAAGATATAAGAGGAATTTAAGAAAGAATATAAGGTTAAAGTGGGATTATAAAAAGTAAATAGTGAAATAAATACGAGAGATTTGGATCTCCAAATATGGAGATGAAAACTTGATCCCCAAATTTATTTTCCTCGTTTGGTGCGATTTGAAGAACTATTGGAGTGGTTTGAATCTCCATTTTGAAGAAATGGAGACCCATTGGAGTTAGCCTTAGGGGACAGTTTAACAACTATATAATTACTGTAAAAAGAAAATATTAACTGTACTTTTTTACTCAATCGATACAATAAATGTATTTATGTAATAAATACTTTCTTTTTATAGTAATTATCTAGTTGTTAATATGTGCCATTTGAGCACAGGTTAACACTACCCTTATTTTAAATACAATTCAATTTTGGGTTTGAGATGATGAGATTTACTGATTTAGTCATTTAGTGATGTAGAATTAAATTGTTCTAGAAAATATATTTACATAGTTGAACCTGATTTAGTGATATATTTATATAAATTGTTCTAGCAAATATATTTAAATATTTCATGTTATTTGGATGATTTTTGATTGAGATTGTAACTTTGTCATATATATATATATATATATATATATATATATAGGTTATTTACTCTGTTTCTTATTGAATTCTTACTATTGTAGGTTATTATATCAAATAATCAAAAATTAAAGTAAAGGAAAAATATTTTGGATTTTTTCCTAAAATCAAATGAGAATCAATCGTCAAGTAAAATAGTTTCTTCATCAAATATTGATGTTCCAATTATTGAGAACCAACAAGTTTCTAAGCCTAATAAAGTTGAGGTTAACGGTGTCAATACTAGTGTCTCGAACATGATTTGGGGTTTTAATTAAGTTTTTAATCTAGCTCCCCAAGTCAGAAATCTTGGTTACGCCACTGCTCACATCAAATCATGGATATTTTATATTACAAAGATATTTTCTTTTCCAATCTAAGATTATTTAAAACTAAACACTTTTGATTATTTAGAAATGTATACAATTATTAAAAAAAAATGAAATAAAAAATAAATCGTTACTATTTAGATCATATACTCTTGGAAAGTTTTTTGAAAATCCACTGGTGATAGTAGTAGATTAGTAGATTTAACATTAAGCCTATAACAGTTAAAAAAAAAAAAAAAAAAAAAATGTGGTCTGTGTTTAGCAACAGTGGACGATGGTTCTTTAAACTTATTAAAGTGTGATGTGACGGGTGGCCCGGGCCCATCAAATAACCGAATCAAATATCAGCCACGCACCAAATGCATTGATTGAAATTCGCCAACAAAAAAAATCCATCAATCATTTTCAAAACGGCGCTACTCGCTCACCGGTAGGGTTGGATACTTGGATTTATAAAAATCAACAATGCTGTGTATGACTATGAGTATGAGAGCACGCTCTCTGCTGTCCACTACATTTTCCCTCACTTTCTCACCTCCCAAACGACTACCCAAGCTCAAATCCTCGTTCTCCGTCAAATCCGCCATGTCGTCGTCATCGTCCACCATCGAGCACGTGGTCCTCTTCAAGGTCAAACCCGACGTCGACTCTTCCAAAGTCAACACCATGATCTCCAACCTTAACGGCCTCGTCTCCCTCGATCCGGTTCTCCACCTGACCGCCGGTCCGGTCATCCGCACTGGATCCTCCCTCTTCACCTTCACTCACATGCTTCACAGCCGTTACAACTCCAAAACCGACCTCGATGCCTACTCTCAGCACCCTAACCACCTCTCCGTCGTCAGAGAGTCTGTTCTCCCGATCTGCGAGGACATCATGGCCGTCGATTGGGTCGCCGATCGGACTCCAACCACCATGGTCTTACAGCCCGGGTCTGCTGTTAGAATCACGTTTCTGAAATTGAAGGAGAATCTTGGAGAAGAAGTGAAAGATGAGGTTTTAGGGGTAATTAAAGGACTTAAAGAGAAATTTGGGGGAATCGAGCAAATTACTTGCGGAGAGAATTTTTCTCCTGCCAGAGCTAAAGGATTTTCGATAGCTTCGATTGCGATTTTCAAAGGAGTTGAAGAGATGGAAGAAGCGGATTCGAACCAAGAGTTGGTGAAGTTGCAGAAGGAGAAAGTCAAGGATTATGTGGAGAGCGCGATTGCTGTTGATTATGTGGTCCCTTCGGCATCCAATCTTTAATAAGGTTTTGTTAATTGTCTCTCTTTGACTCTTTGTATCATCTTAGAATTGAGAAGCTTCGATAAAAAGACTTTGGATTCTCTGTGTTGCATTGCATTACTTGTTTTCACTAAATCGTATAATTGAATAGGGCAAGAGATTAATATGAAGAAAGATTGAACCTTTTGATAGATGGATTATCAAATTTGTATTTTGAACTGGGGGTTTGACTTTTGAGTTTTGAGATTGATAAGTTGACTGGACTGGGTATATGAGCTTACTTGTGTTGAGTTTTAGTTTTCTCTTTTTGAAATAGTTCCAGAATCCAATTGACTTCTGGTCCAACTTCCTATTAGCAAATCAGTAACAATTAATATGAAAATTAGACAAAAGATCTAACCAGTCACAACTCATATGTGAGTTTGAACTTTGGATTAGTCCATGTTTGTTTTTGTTCTGACTAAATTCAACTATCAACATATTGTTACATCCAAGTAAGTACTAACAATTGAAAGCCTTTAGTTGTTTTGGTTGTATGGTTTAAGACTATATGTCCCTAGGTTTTATGCCCTATTGGTTGGCTTGCTGAGGTTCAAGTTTGCGACACTTGAGTAGTTGTTCATGCACACTAGTAGAATTCCACCCTATACACATTACTTCTCTAGGAAAGCAAATGTGTCTCCTTTATATAGGTCCTCCTACATTTGATAATGACGTGATCATATAAATATATAAATTCCCAAACATCTAAAATTTTTAGTGGTCAAGTGACTCATTGACGTGTTGATATGTACATTAGACAATAATACAATATTGGATATGGATATTAATTCATAACAATTTCATATAGATACGAGTCAATTTCCAGTCAAGTAGCTTGTTTTCAGTTATTTGACTTGTCCGAAAGTAGACTTGAGGTCAATTCTTTCTTCACTCTGGTGGCTGATCAACAATAATCTGTGATGCTTCAAGTTTCAGTGTCTTATTGGACCATGCTGCATTTGTTTGCTATGAGTCTATGACTTTACAGTGTTCCATATCTTTAGAGCGTGAAGAACTGTGGTTCCATCTTATTATGTCAAATTCCCCTGAAAAATTTGGGGTTCTCTTCATTTTGTCCCCAAGGTCAATGAAAAAACTAACAGTGATTCCTGAAAGAGTGTACTCCTTCCTCTAAGTGGGTAGAAGAATTCCTGAACATGGTGGCAAGAATCCTTAGGTATATTAACTTTGATGAACTTTTAGTCGAAATAAGCAAGTTCAGTTGGTAAGGTATATTACAATTGTGTAAATTAAAAAGTGGGAGCTAGCTAATTCAGCTAGTAATTGTAAGAGATCTTGCCTTCAAATCTGCTCAACTCAGGTTTAGGAGAATTTGGTTTACATTTACGACACGTTCAAATATGTTTAAATGGAATCTTGAAGTTAAAAACTTGATCGTAAACAAATTCCCTACCAATAGTGTAGTACCAAAGGTTTGATGATGCATAACGGAAACGAAATTAGCAAACAAACAGTTAACAGCTTTTAGTCTCCGATTTAAATAACATGTAAGCTTGATTGCTGATAATAAATTTATAGGGGTATGTTTTTTAAAACATGAATCCAACCTTTTTATATCTAGAGATGTCTCTTGTATCAAAGTAGGTGTGCATTTCCCTTTCACTTGTGTGATCATTTGCCCATCAAATCGTAAAATGTAGAGGTGTGAAAAGGGCTGACCCGGTCCGAGATTTTGAAGTCCAATTAATTATCGGATTGGATAAAGGCTTAGGTATTGATAATGTTTGGATCAAATCGGTCCAGATGAACAGTAATATACCTATTGTTGAGCCAGTCCCAAGATCAATGTCATTGGGGTGGGTTGAACCTGATTTAGGCTCAAACGGGTCTAAATATTATTAAAAGTCATTTTTCTTATAGTGTTTGAACATGAAATATGCAAAGTGAATGCAAACATATGGAGTTGAACGCAAACCTTGTGAAGCACGACATGAAAACGTTATTTTAAGTGGATGCAAAATTGCAATTTGGAACACGAAACTTGCAAGTTTAACGTAAGACTTTATGTAATAAGATTTGTTACAAATATAATATGGACTTGTAAAATCGAATGTGAAACTGTTAAAGTATAAGAAAATATTTGTGAATTTTCAGGCACAATTTTTTAAGTGAACCTGAAAGATGTAGGGCCAGTTTGGTATTGCTGTAACTTTTATAATAATCACTGTTAGCTGTGCTGAAGGAATAATCAACTGTGAAGTTAATCAGTAGATGTTTGGTTAATTATATTTTTAAAACTACTGTATAACTCAAAAGTAGTATACGTATGTTTGGTGATTTTATTTCAAAAGTGCTAAAATTAGTTACAATGACTAAAATAGACATGATTTTAGAACATTATTATTTTTTTCATTAATTATATATATTAAATCAATATTTAAGTAGAATATTTAAATTAGAAAAAAAAAATCCATAAGAATAATAAAAATATTCTTAAAATGTTTTATAAATCAAATCAATATTTAATTAGAATCTTTAATTTTAAGATAAAATAAGGTATATAAATTATTTTAATTTGATTTAATAAGGATAATAATGATATTTTAAAAGATTCATTAAATGCTGAAATATATTATTCTATAATCACTTTCAAAAAGTAACCTCCCACCTACTTCTCAAAATCATTGTCAAAACTTAATAGATTATGAATTAATCACTTTTGGAAGTTTTACCAAACATCATTTTATGTTAAAATTATAAAATAAGCTGATTTTAATTTCTCAAAAGCAATACCAAACTGGCCCGTAGTCTGTAACGAAAAATTTGTGATTTAAGATATAAAAATTGTTTAATGTGACGACTTTGCCTTTTTCATGAGACTTATCTTATTTTATTTTTAATATTATTTTTTAATTTTGTATTTTATAAAATTTAAATTGAAAAAAAAAATGCAAATCAAATTATTTAATTTTAATCTTTATTTTGGATACTCTTACTTTGTTTTGGATACAAACTTTATTTTATTTGTGAAATATTTTTAATTTAAAAAGATAGTATAATATAAATTATCTATTAAATTTTTTTATTTGAATACGAAAGATCTTTTTTTTAGACACCATTTTATTTATTTTATTTTTGAAAATTAAACATTTTAATTTTAATTTATATTTTATTTAGTATTTCATTAATCAAAGCAAAAAGTAAAAAGCTAGTGCCTAGTGGGACAACCTATTGTCCAATTATCTTTAAAGAAGCCAAGTCGGGTTCTGCAGAGTCGAAATTGGAAACCAAAGAGTCTCGAGTGTGTTGGAGATAAAATGGGAAGAAAACCATGTTGCACCAAACAAGGACTCAACAGAGGCACTTTGTCTGCTCAAGAAGATAAAGTCCTCATCAACTACATTCAAATCCATGGACAAGGCAAATGGAGAGACCTCCCTCTAAAAGCTGGTACGTACTAGTACTTTTATCAACTTTTCTTCTTCTTCTTCCGTTTTGTCAAATATTTTTCTTCATGATCTAAAACGACGACGTGTTTATATATGTATAGGGTTAAATAGATGTGGGAAGAGTTGTAGATTGCGATGGTTGAATTATTTGAGACCATATATCAAGAGAGGTAACATTTCTTCAGAAGAAGATGAACTCATGATCAGACTCCATAAACTCCTTGGTAATAGGTAATTTATTCTTTATTATGTATGCTTTTTCTTTACCTTACTCACTTTTTTTTTTCTTCTTTAATTTTAAGGATAGTGTTAACTTATGCCCTAAGGACATAAGTTAAAATACTATATAAGGAAAAGTCAGAGTATATTTATATATTTATTGTGAATAAAGACAATAAATACAATATATCATTCATTTTATAGTGTTTTATCTTGGGCACATATTAACACTACCATAATTTTAATTCTTCTATTTAAGTTTTCACCATTATTCATATGTTCTATCCATAGAGAAAAAAAAAAAATCAATGTTGAAAATTTTAGATTCACCGAGGGCCCAGTTTTATAAAAAAAAAATAAAAAAATTCACCTAGGATATACCGTTCACATTTACACCATTAAGACCGTGGGTTCAAATTGTATTTAAATTATCTCTCTTTTATTGAAACTTTGAATTAATTGTTCATGGATGAATGCCGTCTATTTTGAATATTATATAAGACAACCGACAAGAATATATATTTTAACAATGACCCGCCTTAATTTTTCACCACCACTCAACTATAGTATGTCCGTGATTTCAAGACATCTACTATAGTAAAGGCCATTTAAGGTACATCACACAATCACATAATGAGGAATATATATATATATATTTAAATACCACATGCTGTGGTGGTGATTCGAACCTGGAATATTATCAGGTTGAATGAACCTTTTTACCTCCAAGCCATGTTGAACGGTGGTATGAGGAAGACTAGCTAATTACTATTGTTGAGTCTAATAGTGAAAACTAGGTTTCACTTTCATGGGAATCGTGTGTTCTGATTGACTTGTCAGTGAATCCCTTGAACGACTGAATTTGGCTTCCGATAATAGATAACGATGTCTTCCATGATATTAGAATGCACGACCAAAGTGGCCAACATGGTAATTGTTGGGAATCGCCCTCCTATACCAAAGTTAGTTACTCGCATCCTAGATGATTGTATTATCCGTTATAATTCGAGTAGCAGCCCTAAATCATGTGTCATAACCTCATTGGTTGATCTCCATGTACAATATTTGCTAATGATGAATCCATTTATCTAGACCATGTATTTTTTTTTTTTTAAAGCTTTTGTCATTAGTAGTCCTTTATCCAAACCCCAAATTTATCCATCTACTCGATGAGCTAATGCCCCTGGGGCAGTACGGGTTAATTATTATAATACATCATGTGTGTTTAGAATAATGGCCTCTTGCCTTGCTGGTTAGACTCTTTAAGTGGAAGTTCCACCACCAAAGTTCAAGTCTTGGTAGTTTTAAATATTTATTCCACCTTTGGCCATAAAATCCAAAGTGTGGGAGCCATTTCCCAAAGGGGGAGCAACCCTCTCTATTGATGTGATAGTTGTAGTCCATATGTGACATCTACCTGATAATGAGAGCCGTGCTTGTAAGGTCTAATTTCGCTAGGCCCGTAGTAGTTGTAATTAAAAAAAAAAAAAGAAAAAAAAGAGGAAAGAATAAAGGCTAAATTCTTTTCAAAAGAAATAAAAATAAAGGCTCAATCAATAATGTCACCTTTACTTTAATAATAAATGTCAACATGAAATTAAAAATAAAGTAATTAGATGTATAGTTTCTTGGTAATCACAACTCTCAAAACTCCCCAAAATTTAAATCCCCTTCTCTAATTCCAAAAAGATAAAATAAAATAATCAACAAGAATTGAGAACTACTAAAGCAATATCGTAGACAAATAATCTATTAATGAAGAAGGTGATTAAAGCTGAAAATTTAATTCAATGCAGGTGGTCTATGATTGCTGGAAGACTACCAGGCCGAACAGACAATGAAATCAAGAACTATTGGAACACCAATTTGAGCAAGAGAAAGAAATTAGGTACCGATCACAAGAGTATGCAGAAGCTGCCTGTCCTGCAGACTGTTTTCAGTCTATTTTCATTTTTGTTTTCCAAAAATGATTTCGAATTCGTGTTTGGTAACCGTTTTTCATTTTATTTTCAAAATACAAAAACAAAATAAAAAACAATACCAAGTGTTAAAAGTGGAAAGTTTGAAAAACAAAAAAAACTTGTTTTTCTTGTATTTGTTTTTGTTTTCCATATGAGGTGGGTCCCATATCATTAACAAATTTTTTTTTTTTCTTTTTTCTCATCCACTAGACCTCATCTTCGTCTTCTCCACTCTCCTTCTTCTTCCTTCTTCATTCTTTCTTCTTCAAATTTTTTAAAAAAAAAACACAGATTGTTTAACCAAAAAATTAAACAAAAAAGTTATTATTATTTTTTATTTTTATTTTTTTTCTCTTGAATGTGAATCTGGATCAAATCTTCTCTTCTCTTCTCTTCCCATCTTCATCTTCTTTCTTCCTTCATAGCACTGATCTCTCTCTCTCTCCGATCGTCGCCGTTCTCACCATTGATTTGCTTCGCCACTCGCAGCTCGACATCAAACTGATCTCTCTCGCCGCTCGCCGTCGAACTGGTCTCTCTCGCCGCTCGCCGTCGATCTGCTTCGCCTGTCGCCGCTCGCCACCAATCTGGTCTTCTTCTTCAGCTGGTCTTCTTCTTCTTCCTCCTCCTCAACTAATCTGAATCAATTTGGGTTATGTTAATTTTGTTTAATTTATAAATTACATTATAATAATTTTATTGGTTAATTATTTAATCAATTTGTATATAATTGTTATAATATTAAACAAAATGAAAAAATTGATATTTCAATTTTCGAAAGTTTTCGGTTATCCTACCAGACGCGTTTTTTCAGTTTTTATTTTCAAAATACGGATTCCAGTAAATGTTACCAGACGCGTATTCGGAATTCAAAAATGAAACCAAAAACACTGTTTTCATTTTCATTTTTCTTTTCGAAAAACAAAAACAGAAAATAGCTTGCAGGACGGGCCCTAAAGCTTCATAAACCTGAAAATATTATTGTGTCAAACTCAGAAGAGAGCAGCATACCTGCAGAGCCACATCGAGTGATTCGAACCAAGGCAGTCAGGTGCACTACAGTTGTAATTATTCCAGGACCGCACGATTGTAATATGACGGTGGATCACAATGTTGGAGCCCTAGTACAGGAGGAGGATAATAATTCAACTCAGTTGATATATTTTGACCTTAAGGAACTCTTAAGTTCATCTGGTTCTCTCCAAGCTAATGATCATCAGATCAATGAAAATGGTGATCGTAACATGGCAGATGGAGATCATCTACATCATCATTGTTGCCTCGAATGTTCAAAATTTTCATATGAAGCCATGTTTGAAGATCTAATGGATGAACGTACAACAAGACTTAGTGACCCTTTTGAAAACAATGATCACATGATGGATTGATGGATCTCAAGAGTTTAGATTATTTTCGTAATTCAGAAGATGAATCATTAATAGACTAATGTTTGATCTTTATAATAAGGTTGCTGATCTAATGCATAATTGGAAGATTGTCCTCTCTTCATTATCAAAAATCCTGTAATTTCTAATAAGAAATTCTGTAATGCAGAAAGGAATTTAGCAAACAAACGGTAAACGACTTCTTTTAGTCTCCAATTTAAATAACGTGTAAGCTTGACTGCTGATAATAAATGTGTAGCTGTATTTTAAAAAAACATTAAATTCAACCTTTATATCTAGAGATGTCCCTTGCAACAAAGTGGTTGTACACTTCCCTTCCACTTATGTAATAGGGTTTCGAATTTCATCTTTGCCTATTAAATCGCAAAATGTTAGTAAACCTCTCCATTGTAATGAAAGTTGCTTGCCAGGTCCTGAAAAGGTCCGAATGGGGCTGGCCGGTCCGAAATTTTGAAGTCCAATTAATTATCAGATTGTATCCAATTCTTAGGGCTTGATACTATTCGGACTGAATCGGACCAGATGAACTGTATCAATTGATTGACGATATTTGCACCCCTTAAAAATTGTATGTACACCCCAAATTATTATGTTTTTGAAAATCCAATAATACCCTTGAGTAAAATTACCAATATGACTAAATAGTTTGTAAGTATATCTACTAATAATTATTAATTATTTTTTTATATTAATTAGTCTCAAGAATAATGTCCTTGGATGGGCCGAACCGGATATGGACCTATGCGGGCCCAATATGATTAGAGCCTTTTATAAAATAGTAAAGAAAATCAATTATATAAAAGGCCTGAAACTTATTGGGCCCAAATACAGTCCCGCCCAACCCTCATGGCCATTGATCAATGAGCTAGGCTTAACAATAGGCATACTACTTTTCATATGACCCACCTGATTAGAAGGCTCAGTGTATGTTTGGTATGACTTTTGTAAAGGCCAAAAACGTTTTTTTAATGCTAGAAGCTGTTTTGAAGTTTTTTTGTGTTGTTTGATAAAAATCAAAGCAGCTTTTTTAATATATGAACTGTTTCAACAACCCATTATAAAAGCTATTGGAGAAGCCTAAAATTTGAGATTTTCCAAAAAGCTTTTTTTGAGCTTTTTAAAAACATATGAATTGTCTTAACTACATTTTATAAATTTTAAATATTCCACTATACAACTCTTTCTTTGTAAATACAGTGTCAACACTTTTTTGTAATTTATACAACCAAAAGTTTTTTTTGTTAAAAGTTATATAAGTAAAAGATCTACTCTAGAAGCTATACTTGAAAAGCCATAGCAAACAAACCCTAAGCCTTTATTTGACCCGATAATCAGTCGGACTTCAAAATTTCAGAGCCCGGCCCTTTTACACCTTTACCAACCACTTAAAAATAGCAAAAATTGCACTAACTTGCCCTGTATATATGCAATATTACACTCTCTAGCAATTAATAGGTTAGTTACAAACATTCCCTCGACTCCTTAGGCCACCTAAGACCTTTTCAATTTACTACTTAGCTACATGGTTATGGGCCTTATGGTAGATTAGATATATACATATATGTATAAAATTCTACTTTTATGGGAAAGTTAAATACTTTCCTAGTTAATTGCGGTGGAGATAAAAAAAAAATTTTAAAAATGGATTTTTATTTTAAAAATAAAAAATCAAAAGAAAAAACTGAAATAAATAAATAAATAAATAAATATATATATATTGAGGGAAATCCAGATTGGATCTCTATGAAGATCTAGAGATAGACGGCGGATCTCTCAAGTCTCAACATTGTGTTTGATACCTTGATGGCTTGATGGAAATAATTGAGAATGCTTGAGGAATAAAAGAATTTCATTCTCTCTTGGATATTTTTTCTCTTCTATAATTTTAAAATTTTGCTTATTTCAATTATTTCATAACAAATGTAAAATAGTTTTGGTATTTCAAATGTGATTTTTTAACAAACACCATTATTGTAATAGATTAATGGTTTTTTTTTTTTTTTTTTTTTTTTTTCAGAGAACGTTGTGTAGCAACTAGCAAGTAGCTTTTGTTAAAGTAATCCAACATGCTCCAAATAAGGAATCGATCATGTCCAAACAAATTGAACAAATGTATATATTTATCAAATATCTTGTTATTAAATTGATGCATGTGCTCCCCAAACAATTGGACAGGATGCGGACACCTGCAACCTGTATTTAGAGCTAGATAGAGGAAAAGTCGTCGAGTGTTTGAGTGACCTGGAAAACAAACAAGTAAATATGGAGCGAGATGGGATGGTCCCTTATGGGATTCTCCGACGCTTAAGTCAGTAGAATATCCGTAGTAGATAAATATCGTAAAGGAATGTAGTGAATAAATTAAATAGACTGTTATACTGAATATCTAAATAGTAGATCAAACCGTAGTGAGCCCGCTATTGCTGTCGAGCGCTCATTGAACTAAGGTTTGTCACTTTGGTATGACAATAAGAACGTAGAGATGAGTGTCTAAATGAAGATTGATAAAGCATCTCCAATGGTATCCTTAAAAGTAGGAGAGTAATCAAAATTTGATTATTTATCCAAAAAAACACTCTCCAATGGAGTCACTAAAATTTAGTAATAGCAGTTATCAATAATCAAATTGTCTCTTCAATAATCAAATTTGAAGATTGACTTTCAATCATCAAATACAAACTTAACCCAAAATTAACTGTTGTAATTTTATTCTTTCTCTCTCTTCTATGACTTTTTTTTTTCTTCTTCTTTTTTCCTCTGATCATCTATGTATTTCATCATTGTCTCAACCCCAAAAATTTCAATCAGGTAAAATTCGTCTCTTCATTACGAATGAATCAATACCCATATCATATAGTCTTTTATATATATTTTTATTTTTTAGCAAAAAAAACTAATATACCATTGTGGTATCATTACAAGTGTACCATTGTGGACTAGTGGTGGCACGGTTCCGGTTCCAAGGTTTAGTGGACCTGGTTCCTGTTCTACAGGAACCGGCGGTTTTGAACCGGGAATTTTTTTTTTTTTTTAACAAACAAAATAAATTGGATATAAAATTAATTGAAAATAAAATATATTGGGAATAAAATAAATTGCAAATTGGAAATAAAATTAATTTCAAATAAAATAATTAAAAAATGAAATAAATATTAAAAACCTTGGAAACTTGGAGATTGAGAGACTTATCACTTGAGAGTTGAGAGTGTTGGAGAGAAATTAGAGAGAATTGAGTCTATTGGTGTGAGGAAAAATTTTTGGGGGGGGGGGGGGGGGGGGGGGGGGGGGGGGGGGGGGGGGGATGTATTTATAGAAAAGAAAAAGAAAAAAAAATCCGTTGGCCTCCAACGGCAGCCCAACAAAAAAATAAAAATAAAAATAAATTATTTTTTAATTCGTCGAACCGGAACCGTCGGTTCCAATCCTGTTCGAACCGGCGGTTCGACCGAACCATAGAACCGGAACCGGAACCGGCCTACTCTGGTTCAGGTTCAGGTTCCGGTTCCGACTGTTCCAACCGGAACCGTGCCAGGTCTATTGTGGACTATACAATCATTAAATTTAACAATCCCTGAAAACAATCCTCAAATGCTGAGGTGGCAACTTTTGAGGATCCAAATTTGCTTATATCATTGAAGATGCTCTTATGCGATGAAAATATAATTGATGAACGGGAGGATCAGAATGAAGTAATAGAAAATTTTCGGTGGCCAGAGGCAGTATTTGAACACAGTTTCGGTTTCGCTTAGTAGAAGTTTGTATTTGGCAAAAAAATCAAAACCCCTTCTTAATGAGAGAGGGGTGTTATTTATAGCCTTCAGGTAAATGTTGTTAGAGTATCTCCAACAGCCCCCCTTGAAGACATCCTTTAGCTTAATTAAGGGAGTATGTGCATTTTTATAGATCCAATAACTCCCTAAATGACTCCCTTAATTGTGTTTTAGTGGAGTTCACTTCCTTAATTAAGGGGTGTTTTCAACCCCTTAAAGTGGGCTCTACCTATCATAATTGACAAACAATATCTAATATTTATTAAACACGATATCTAACATTTAAATAATAATAAAAAATTATTAAAGGGGCCATTTAAGGGAGTATTGTTGGAGCACATACTCCCTTAATGGTCCCTTGCAATAACATGCACTCTTAAATAAGGGAGTTTTCGAGGGAGACTGTTGGAGACGCTCTTAGTGTGGTTGACATGGGATCGAGATCTTCGAGATACATCCCTTATTTAGCGGGATTCGAGTCTGCCTTTGAGTTAAATTTGAATTGGGAAGTTATCAGACAATGATAATTGCCTGACTCAATCAAGACTCCAATGAAGGTGAATAAGTTAAGTCAGTTGGGTCTGGGGTTGACCTGTCGTGTTTGGGCCTGACCCGGATTTATAAAGAAAGGCGTTGGACCTAGAGTCAGATTTTGGCTACTACAATATATATATAAGTGTTTTTTTTTAAACTATTAAAAATTTCGGGATTGAGAGAGGGGTAGGCCTGGCCTTGGGTTAGCACGAGAGTGGTGTCTGTCTAGAGCCCATTATATGAGGGGGCCCTTAGTTATATGTTTTGAGTTTTAAAACAAATGGGTCGGAATAAATATGTTTTAAAAAAACTTGATCCAATTTTTTATTTCAGTCATAAAATGTCTTTAAGTCCAAACTTCTTTTTAAAATAATGGTCCAATTCATTCAGAAATTAAAAAGTTAAAAAAAAAAAAGGGTACAAATTCTGTCTTCACACAATAACTCAATTTTAAACATAGGCCCAACTCTCAAATGAAATTAAAAAATAAAGTTTTAGACAATAACTCATTTTATTCGGTGTTTCTATTCAACTTTTGCTTATGTGTTATGCGAAATTTATTTGTTTGTATAGGGAATGTATTTATAACACGGTAACGTTTTATCTTTATTGAAACTATCATTTTTAGACCAAATATATGAAAAAAAAGTATGTATTTGTGTGTGTGTATATATATATATATATATTGATAAACTATGAATATGAATGAGGGCCCAATTTTAGATTTTCGCCCCTGATCTTTAAAAAGTCAGGATCGGCCTCTAGGTGGGGGCATGACATGAACCTATAATATCTTAAATGTAGATGTGAGAGTCTTACAGCTGAACCAACCTTCTCTTTTCTATATATGTAAGTACCAGGCCCGGCCCTAGGGGGAGCCCAGTGAGGCAACCGCCTAGGGACCCTGATCTTTAAGGGCATCCAAATTGTAAATAAAAAAAATTGATTTCAGATATAACCCGTGTATGATTTTAAACTAACTAACCCATAAATGAGTTTAAAATAGGCTCATTAAACATATAATTTTTTAAAACTAACACACTCATAAATGAGTTTAAAATAGGCCCACTGACCATATATTTTTTTTAAGAAAGACCCACAAATTATAAAACCCAATTATCATTCTCAAGTTCTTAGACCAAATCAAACGCGGGTTGAATCCTATTCCTAACACTAATTGTCTTTTATATATCTAAAATGGGAAAACAACAGTACAACACTACTCATATCACTTATTAGACAACAAGAAGCAGACATCGAACAAAAATCAAAAAATCAAAAATCAAATTAGGGTTCTTCAAAACTCTCTTAAATCTTGCTACGAAAATTCATAATTCAGATACAAAATCTCAACTTGAAATCTCAAGGCCCTGTAAATTTGTTTTCTATAGTTCGCCTCGGGCCCCGAAAATCTCAGGGCCGGCCCTGGTAAGTACCATGATAATTATTAATATATAGGTGCATGCAGCCCCAAATGAGATTAAATTAGTTGAAATTTGGCCTAGGTACTTCTCATTTGCTCCTTATTGAATGATGAATATTGAAAGTAATTAAAAATGTAATGTTTGGGTGTTGACCGGTCAGCACCCAAAATACTGACCCACCAATTAAAGTGTAGGGACGTAACTAGGATTAAACATTATGGTGGGCTCGAATATTTTTTTTCCGATCATTAACAATACGAGAAAATTGTATTAATTAAAAATAAATATACACCTATATAAGAAGACATAGCGGATATTACTCTGTGAATGTAATTTCTAAATAAATACGTTAACAAAATAAAAAATAAATAAAGTCAAAACAAATTATAAAATAAACATAAAATGCAAATGCAAATACTAATTAAGCTGTATCCTGCGGTTTTTCAAAAGATCAAACTTATCAATTATAAAATCAGGATCAATAGCACCATCAATTTCTCTTTCAATGTAGACAATCATGGAGTTTGTTAAAAATTCATTTTCCATCTTATTGCGTTTTGGATCTATTAGTCTTGGAAGGAGATCTTGAACTTGAAGTGTGAACATCTCATGTGGCATTTGGCCTACTAGATAACTCACCATCATCCTTTTTATCGAAATAATGGAATATGTTTCTTTTTTGCATTACAACCTATATAAATAACAAAAAGACACAAAAATAAATCATTAAATTGATCCTTATTTTATTACTTCTATATATGTCGAGAAATAAGAAACTATTTACATATACAAATATACAATGTTCTGAACTTATATTTCTATGTACCAAAAAGACCGTTAGTGAGACAAGCAACTCTTCAAGCCTTCATTTTGGTAGTTTGTTACTAAATTTCTGGAAATTTAGATTAATAGCAGCAGTATTTTCTAGTTTGTTCTACTTTTCTAATGCAGTAATAACTGGGGATAGGGGTGTTTGGGTGGAGGTTCCCCGGCCTCCACCCCCGTCCCCCATTTTCCCAATTTTTAATCCTAAAATTTTTCAATCCGAAATCCAGAATTTAGAATTTAGAATTTAGAATTCGAAATTCGATCGGACCAAACTTTTGTTTCACCCTGTTTCAATATCCAATCCAATAATCAAAATATATTATTGATTTAATTTAATCCAAAATTAATACAAATAACTATAATAATATAGTGTTAGTGTATTACATATAAAAGTCTAAACAAATTTAAAGCCTTCGATCAATCCAAAATATGAATAATAGATTAATAGAGTTAGAGTTTTTATTTATTTATTTATTTTAAAGAAAATAAAATTATATATATATATATATATATATATGAGGGAAATGGGGGATTTGGGGCCCCACCCCTACCCGGCCCACCCCACCCCTACCCCCATTTAGAAAATGGGGGAATGGATAAATGGGGTGGGGGGAGGTTCTCCCACCCCACTCCCATTTAGGTTTTTGGGGGCAAAGTTTACCCCCACCCTCACCCCATTTGGGGGCAAACCCAATGGGGCCCCATGGGGGAAATTCTCATCCCTAGTCCCACACTCCCACTTGGCCACTTTGCAACCATCTCTTGGGCTAGTGGAAGTTTTTGGAGTGTTGGAAGTTTTTTGGAAAAGATGATAATAATTGTTAAGGAAAAAAAAATAAAATTGATATATGATATTCTGATGCTCTTTTGTCTCGTGGGCTGCGAAATAAAAGTCTTCAGGCTACATTCATAGATTCCCTGGTCTATCATCTATGAAAATAATAATTAATTTTTTTTTGGAAAATGTTTGGGTACTGACTGGTCAGTACCCAAAATACTGACCCACTAATGAGGTGTTGACATGTGACATTTTTTTTCTTTCACTTTTTACATTCTTTTAAAATAGGCCACATGTCAACTTCCTATTAGTGTGGTTAGTACCTTGTGTACCGACCAGTCAATACACAAGTATTATCTTTTATTTATTTATTTATTTATTTATTTTTTATCTTTTCGATTTTTTTTTTAAATGTTACAGGGCTAGTTCCGATCTTTTACTTTTTATATTTTTTTCTTTGCATTCTTCACAAATTGAGCCACATACTATATTTCAATTGATGGATTAATATTTTATGTGCTGACCGGACAGCACCCAAACATTATCTATTAAAAATAGTACAAATTAAAATCATTCCTCAAAGCAGCCCTCCAGTACAAAGCAATTATGGCTGGACAGTTTCCGCTATAGATATCCACCTGTATTAATTGATGCCAATATATGTAGCAGAGTTAATTAATGGCAGGTCAAAAAGGGCGATAGAACTTGAAAAGAAGAGGTAGCTGAATATTGATCAAATCATGTGTTCTGTTGAACTTGATGGTATATCAATATATGCTTCGATCTGCTTCTCCATTTTTTGTTTATATATCTATAAAAACAAAAAACAAAACAAAACAAAATATTCTCCTAGCTAAGAGCATCTTCTTAATGCAACTTTTCAAAATCACATGTTTCATGTAACCATGTTGCTTTAACTTCTACAAGGACCAAGATGAGATGAGGTTGGTTCGGTAGTAAACCCCTCACACCTGCACCATGAGGTTACGGGTTTGAGTCATTCCCCTAAAAAAAAAAAAACCTCAAATTTATGTAATAGTGTAATATGACCACCGCAACAATGAGAGTGACTAGTAATTTCTACCTAGCATGCACATATATTTTTATATTTCGTAAGATACCCAATTTTTCATTTTTATCTTGGTCGCTCGTCATCAATTTTAGATGAATATCGAGAAAATAAGGTGAGAAAAAATGATGATAATGTGAGGATGATGATGATGGAGAACGAGGAGGATGATGATAATGTAACTCAAAGCACAAATTATTAGTTTCAGGTAGTCGGGTAGCCCCATCTCGAAGAACAAATTATTGGCTTTGGGTAGGGGGTGACCTAATATCGGGTTACCCAATTTCGAAGCACAATTGCCATCATCATCTTCCTCACGTTATCACAAAAGTAAATATCGATAAAATTGTAAACAAAAAGTAAAAACAACTTCACCGTCGGTGGAATATTTACTCCTCATGTGGATGAGCGGTTTGGAATCTTCTTAATATTTTTTCTAGAGATGAAACTCCATCTCCAAACGTTCTTTTTAAATTTGTTTATAGAGATCTCCTCCACCCATTTTCTATATTTATTTAATTTTTATTGTTAAATAATTGAAAAGTCAAATTGACGGATTGTTAACTCTTCACGAAGAACAGCCGACGGCAGGGCATATTATTGCAATTAGAAGCTAAAGTTATCTATGCATGCAATTAAATATAATGTTAGAAAGATGTTTGTGCAATTTGACCTTCATTTTATGATTAATTTTTTTTTTTTTTAAATTGCGAATTTATTTAGAAAGTTGAAATGTATAAATAATATTGGGTTTAGCCTGGATCGGTAACAATACATTGCAGTTACCAAGGAGACATTATCTATTTTACTTTTTACTTTCTTATTTTTTAAACTCTTCCTTTTTTTTTTTTTTTTAAATTATTTTTTTTATACAAAGGAGGGCCTAGCCTAGGACAACGGAAGCAAAAAAACTAGAAAGAGGAGGAGATAGATGCTTGTCTCAAACATGATAGACCTTTGAAATCGGCCCCAAAGATCGGAACAATTTCACGGGGAGGATTGTCGAAGAAAACAATGCCATTAGCCATGCTTTGACCCATGTTCGCCAGACCATCAACAAGCTTGTTGCCTTCTCTATAAACATGACTAAAACTGCAATCCCAGTCAGCGAGTAGAAGGTTCTTACAACTCTGAATGATGCTGAAACACGGGTGATTATGCTCAGTAACAGTGTGCATCATCTTGACAACAGTAAGAGAATCAGATTCCACCAAAATTTTCCTAAAACCATCATTCCAGGCCATCAAAAGACCTTCATAAAGACCCCAAAGTTCAGCTTTAATGATGCTTCCAGTACCTTTATTCGTCGCAAAACCCTTCAGCCAAGTTTTCCCGTGACTCTACAACACCCCACCGGCAGCAATCAGACCCGAGACAATGTTCCTACTACCATCTACATTTAACTTCACCCAACCCTCATTCGGCTCTAGCCACTTGATCGACATCAAGACCTCTTCTCTATTAGTGGCAAAAAAATTCACGTTCAACCAATCTTTAGCAAAACTATTAATAACCACAGAAAGAGATTGAGGAACAGAGAAGTTAATATCAAAAACCTTCTTACATCTCCACTTCCACAAGAACCATAACACATAAGAGAACTGGAGGTAATTAGGAAGACCATCATTCAACACAACACCATTTCAAAGATTACCTGTAATCCAACCAACTAAGTCACCTTTAAACACAGCAGAGGCAGTACTTCCTGTAAAGACTTTTTCCCATATAACAGTAGAAACTCTACACCCACGCAGGAGATGGTCAATAGTTTCAATACCAGAATTGCATCTAGGACAGGTGGAATTAGTAGTCATACCACGCACAACCCTTTGAACATTTGTGAGAACCTTCCCATGTAGGAGAGTCCACAAGAAATAAAGAATTATGGGAGGAATTTTAAGCTTCCAAATATACCTCCACGGCCACAACGGGACACCACTAAACTCATAGGAGGCATGAAAAGCAGACTTCACAGAAAAAACCCCACAATTATTCAAAGCCCAAATAACTCTGTCAGGCCCATTGCACGGCTTGCCAGCATGAATACTGATAATTCTATGGACAATATTCCAAAGAAGCACCGCAGTCAATTTAGGGACATTCCACTCCACGTTAACCATAAAAGAATCAACACAATAGTTCAGATCATCGTTATCTAGACCGACACTAGCATGAGCCTCAAGGACCCCAACATCAGGAACCCAATCATTAGACCAAAACCGAATATGATCACCACTCCCAACTCTCCATTTAAGGCCCTTAGTAATGAGCTTAAATTACTCTTGTATACTAACTTAACCAAATAATATTTAGATATTGTTTAAAAAAAAATTAAAAAATTAAAAAATTGAAAATATTTAGAGATGCATGAACCACCTTGAAGCCTAGCTGGGCCATGGTGGGCTCATTTTTTAATATTTTAATTTATTTTATTATTATTATTTTTTTATATATAGTTAAACTATTTTATTTTTTATCTCAAGTTTTGGTTATTTATATTTGTTTAAAAAAATTATTGTCATGGACTCCCAAGTTTATTTAAGTACATTCTAATGTCAACTACTCATAAAACGCCACATTGTGTGAGAATATTCAAATCCCACCGACCACGCCCAAAACAGTCAAACACACACAAAAAATAAATTTATGGGTTAAAATTAATAACGTCCATTTAGTTTAAAGTATTAGCCGTTTTAGTCCCTCTAGCTCGAGTTTTGTATCTTTTAATACTTCTATTAACTTTTGTTAACATTTTTAACGAAAATACTATTTTACCCTTCTACTAAATATTTAAAATTTTTAAAAATAATAAAAATTTAAAATGGATTTGCTGGAGAACCATATTGGATCATCATTCCATTTCATAAGATGGACGGTGGAGATTTGGATCTCCACCAAATAATAATAATAATAATAATAATAATATTTTAAATTCATCTCAACCCAGAAACCTAGAACACCCACCCAAAAACCCAGAACACCAGAAACCCAGAATCTAGCATCCACCACGACCATCACCAAACACAATACCTAGCGTCTAACACCACCACCACCACCACAACCATCAAAGACAATCCATAAACAACCTCCAGACAACCACCAAACACAACCGGGCCACTACCAAATCCAAAATAAATTATTTCCAGAAAAACCCAACCCTCATAATTTCTAGAAACCACCATACCCTCATACAAATCAATAACACCAAACCTAGAATTAGGGATGGAAATTTCCCCCATGGAGCCCCACCCCCACAGGGCCCCACCCCCATTTGGAAACAAAATTTGCCCCCAAATGTGGTTTTGGGGTGGGGGTGGGGGGACCCCCCACCCCCATTTCCCCATTTCCCCATTCCCCAATATATTTTTATTTATTTAATTGTATATTTTTAATTTTATTTTCTTAAAAAAAAAAAAACTCTAACTCTATTAGTCTATTACTAATATTTTGGATTGATCAAGGGCTTTAAATTTGTTTAGACGTTTATTTGCAAAGCATTTGATGACTCTTGTAATAAAATTCCAATAACGTTATTGAGATTTAATCTCTCGACAAGGTACTATATTATTATAGTTATTTGTATTAATTTTGGATTAAATTAAATCAATTATATATTTTAGATTGTATATTTTGTTAATTATTGGATTGGACAGTGAAACAGGGTGAAACAAAAGTTTGGTTCGATCGAATTCCGAATTTTGAATTCTAAATTCCAGATTTCGGATTGAAAAATTTTAGGATTAGAAATAGGGGAAATGGGGGACGGGGGTGGGGGGCAGGGAACCTCCCCCAAGCACCCTTATCCCTAGTTCCCCCAAATGGGGTTTGGGGGCAGGGGTGGGGGGACTCTCCCCCGCCCCATTGGGCCCCCATTCCCATCCCTACCTAGAACCTATAACTGATCCACCACCACAAAATCCACCAAATTGCCATCATACCATATTCACAAACAAACAAAATATCGCAATCTCTCTCTCTCTCTCTCTCTCTCTCTCTCTCTAAACCACCATATCTCTCACATACACACACAGATTGCAAATTCGTGAATTCGCAAAACCCTCAAATATGTGATATTCTCACTCTCTCACTGGAATCCATGAAATCGTAAATCACACAAAACACCCAAACCTAATCAGCCACCACCCACAGATCAAGCCACTACCCGTAAACTGCAAACCACCTGAAAATTAACACAAACCGTTGGGGAGAGAGAAATAGAATAAGAGAAAGAAAGAAAGAGAAAGAAAGAAGATGGCAGACATTTCTCATTACTTTTGACATAAAGGCCTTTTACCAGAAGCAAATGATGTATACTCGCTGGCTTATGACTTATGAATATTATTGGATGGCTAACTGATCTTTCCTGAGGTCCATAGCCGTTTTAACCAAGTCAAAGGCTGATTGCGCCTCAGCATTCCATTGGAACCTCTGACTCTTCTTTGTCAGTTGGAAGAGTGGCATTCTTCAATATATATCTAAAATATGCGATTACAAATATCGTATTGTGATGTTCGAAATCACCGATGGAGTGGTTGATCACTTTAGTACGTAGACTTAATGGAATGCCCATTGGATTGAGGAGAAATAGAAAAATACTACTCATAAACTCTCAAACTAATCCAAGATGAGCTACATTCTGGAGTCTCGCCAGTTCACGCGATGTGTTGGTAATCTCACCGCTTAGTGGGGAATCCGACCGGCGAATGAGGCTATGGAATGGTGATCGATCTTGCTACTATGGTAAATAAACGAGTCCAGTTGTTGAAGGGAATGAGGCGTATTGAGCGTTCCTCTCCTTAAACTAGGGTCCTCTTTGCAAATTGACTCAGACTTAGGTGTCATCCCTGAAAACTGGTATAATGGGGCCTATATAGAGAGTAGATAGTGAAAATAGGAGCTTCCAACAGTAGATTTGCAACTCAATCATTGAGTTCCGCCCAAGGGTTCAATTTTGGGTTCAGGTTTCGTTCTGCATGAATCTTCTACTTTATTGGGGGAGTGACTTGGGATCTAGTTCCAATTCTTGGGGTTCAGCCGAGTCTTCTTCTTTTTCTTATTCACACTCAACGAAAAGGGAAGCTAAAGAACCAGCTCCAGCTAAATATTGAGGCCTAGCTTAGGAGTTGCCTTGTCAGAGTGATAGGGCTTGTTGGCTCTCAGGGGTGGGCGTTCAGGAGCATCTGACTTCTTTCGATATGTTATTCCAAGGATGGTTCTAAGACCTTTTAAGGCAGAATAGTAGTTTCATTAAATGCTAAAGAGAGAGTTATGGTTTGATGAGAATCGGTGGTGAGAGAAATTTTTTTGAATTGAGTGAGAGAGAGATGGTGAGGAGAGATAAATGAAGGTTTTTTTTAAAATTGTTTTTACTTTTTTATTATTATTTAATTTAAATATATTTATTAATTTCATTCCTCATTTACCATTATACCCTTCTATCACCATTAAAAATATAACGGAATTTGACGATAGGGACCAAAATAGCGATTGATAGTAAATATTTGGACCAAACGAGACGAAACTAAAACTAGAGGGACCAAAATAGCTAATACCACAAACCGGATGGATGGACCGTGGACGTTTGTAATTTTAACCCTAAATTTATTTTGTAAGGAATTTGATTAATACTTAATCTAACATGCATAGGCACATAATTAATCCAAGGTTTAACCTAAACATGTTTCTATATCATGATTTAATCAAACCCTAAATATATGTTACTAACCCATGTCAATTCAAGAGAAAAGGGAGATAAGAGAATGCGGAAGCGTACCTGGATCCATTGCCGGAGGTTGGTGGACGGGTTGTGATCTTCCAAATTATCATGATCTTTATGAACCCTAAAGTGTTCTCTCTTGTTCTGTTGATGGGGATACAGACAAACCAAAAGTTTCTCTTGTAATTTGGGGACCATAACCCTTATATATACTAATTAGATTATTATAAGGTTTGCTATTTCTAATTTGACCCCTCATCAAATTAGATATAACACTCTGGTATCTACACATTAATTCCATGACAATTATACCCTTAAGCCTTAAAACTTTAAATCTTAATTAGACCACTTTAATTTAGGCTTAACCAAAAGATAGCATAACACATTTAATATTTACATGTGTGGCCCCACATGTTGGAATTTTCCAACAATCTCCCACTGGGCCGCATATGTAACTTTACAAATTTGTATGACTTTATGAGCTCCAAAATTTTGCTATCACAATTTTAGGGTATATCCGAACAATCTCGTCCATTGATGATGCCGTTATAGGATCAAAGCGGTTTTCGTCACATTTAGCATGACTAAACCCATCAATGGTCACGTACACCAACATAACTAAATGACATAGATCAATCATGGATGCGTAGCATGGAAATTACATGCAATGTGATCTATGCATGTCTATTTCCAACTGGTCCTACTTTATTCCTTAGTGAGATCAATACTTAACACAATGTAACAGAGTGAAATGAACCAAATACTTTATTTCTGATTAGAAAAATATCCAAATACATAAATGCATAAGTATGTCCAAAATCAAACATAAAGCAATAAAATACAAAATAATACAAACTCCCACTATAATGTGAGATCCTCACACCAAATAACACCCATACGAGCAATGTGCTCATGAAAGACCTTGGGTGGTAATCCCTTTGTAAGCGGATCCGCTATCATGGAGTTTGTCCCAATGTGTTCTATGGATATCTATCCACTCTGCACTCTCTCCTTCACAACTAGGAACTTAAGGTCAATATGCTTTGACCTAAATGAGTTCTTGTTGTTGTTGGAATATAGCACTGTTGACTTATTGTCACAATATAGTTTGAGTGGTCTTTCAATACCCTCCAAAATGCGCAGCCCAATGACAAAATTCTGTAGCCATATTCCATGGTTGGATGCCTCATAGCATGCTACAAATTCTGCAACCATAGCATCCAGCATAATCGGATTCGGAATACCCTATGATCTCTAACTGATCCGATCTCCTATATGTGAGCATGTGATCTATTGTTCTCTGCAAATACCTCATAACTTGCTTGGCTGATTTCTAATGATCCATCCCAGGGTTACTTAAATATCTGCCTAACATACCAACAATGTACGCAATATCCGAATGCGTACACACTTGAGCATACATTAGACTCCCTACAGCTGATGCATAGGGAATCTTCTGCATTTCCTTAACTTCAATGTTATTTTTAGGGCACTGATTGAAACTGAACTTGTCTCCCTTAGCGACAGGGGTGTCACCTAGTTTGCTGTCCTGCATGCCAAACCTTTTGAGCACTTTATCGATATAGCTCCTTTGTGATAATCCAAGAATACCCCGAGAGCGATCTCGTTGTATTTGGATCCCTAATACAAAGGAGGCGTCACCAAGATCTTTCATCTCAAAATTCTTTGATAGAAATCTCTTGGTTTCGTGCAACATGCCTATATCATTTGTGGCAAGCAGTATGTCATCGACATATAAAACCAGGAATATGTGCTTACTCCCACTGAATTTGTGATACACACAATTATCAACAACGTTTATCTTAAAACCAAACGAGATAATCACTTGATGAAACTTGTGGTACCACTGACGGGAAGCTTGCTTGAGTCCATAGATGAACTTTGTCAATTTGCAAACCATATTCTTTGGTTCTCCTGACTCAAAGTTTTCTGGTTGTACCATATAAATTGTTTCGTCAATGTCACCATTGAGAAACGCTGTCTTGATATCCATCTGATGAAGCTCAAGGTCAAAATGTGCAACAAGTGCCATGATTATCCTAAAAGAGTCTTTCGTTGAAACCAGAGAGAAAGTCTCTTTAAAGTCAATCATTTCCTTTTGGGTAAAGCCTTTAGCTACAAAACGAGTCTTATACCTCTCCACATTACTATTCGAATCTCTTTTGGTTTTAAAAATCCATTTACAACCAATGGGCTTCGCACCTTCTGGTAAAAGTGACAAGTTCCCAAACCTTATTGTCTTGCATAGACTTATACTCCTCATTCATGGCATCAATCCACTTCTGAGAGTTGGAACCTTGCATGGCTTGACAGAGGTTGATTGGATCATCTTCCACCATTCCAATGTCTTCCTCATGTTCCTGGAGAAATACGATAAAATCGTCCGTAATAACATTTCTCTTTTCTCTAGTGGATCGCCTTAATGACACTGGTTCTTGAGGTTGTTGAGTTTGTTCCTCAGGAACAATTATCTTATCTTGAATGGGGGGTTGATCAACATTGTTTGGTTGAGGATCCAGATTTGCTTCTTGATCAATGACAGGTATAGAAACCTGCACATTGTCAAAAGCGATAGTGGGAATCGAAACCGATTCCTCCTCAAAGACAATGTCTCTAACCTTATTTCTCCCCCCAAACTCAGCATCCTAAAAAAATGTTGCAGTTCCTGTCTCAAAAAATTAACCTAAGTATGGGATCATAAAACTTATAGCCCCTAGATCGCTCAGAGTAGCCAATGAAGTAGCTGCTCACAGTTTTGGAGTCCAATTTCTTTTCATGTGGCCTGTAAGGCCTTACCTTAGTTAGACGTCCCCAAATGTGAAAATGCTTTAGACTAGGCTCTCTGCCTATCCAAAGCTCATAATCATAAGGTGTTTTTGCAGCTGCTTTAGTTGGCACTCAGTTTAGAATACAAGTTGCTGTTTTGAGCGCTTCATTATTCTCCACTTTTTGCTCTTGTCCTTAGAGGTGCTAGCCAAATGAGTACTTTCGGTTCTGTCTTGCTTCAATCTCTCTTCCTCTTGCATGCAGCAAGAAATGAGCTCATTATGAGTCCATTTCTCATTTTAACAGTTGTAACTGACCTTAAATTGACTATATTGTGCAGGAAGTGATACTAATACCAAATGCACGAGCAAGTCGTCAGACAGCTTGAACTTTAGTGCCTTAAGCTTAGAAGCAATATGAGACATTTCCATAATGTACTCTCTTATGTTCCTCTTGCCTTTGTACTTCATAGAAATCAAGCTTTGCAAAAGCGTGCTTGTTTCTGCCTTATCGTTTTTCGTAAAACGCTTTTCAATTTCGGCTAGGAACTCTTTGGATTTGGTTATCTTTTTAGATACCGCACCCCTAAATGCCTCCGGAATGCCGCGCTTGATGATCATAAGACTCATGCGATTTGAGCGATCCCGCTTCTTGAAGTTCTTCCTGTCATCAAGAGAACTTGCATCCGTAAGAGAAGCAGGCTACTCAATCCGAAGTGCAAGGTCTAGATCCATGCAGCCGAGAACAATAAGTACGTTCTCTTTCCAATCCTTAACGTTGGTCCCATTAATGGCTATAGAGTTGATATTAGCAGATATATTATAAACACTAGCCGTAAAGATAACAAAACAAACAAATAAACATGCTCACATTAATAACAAAAAAATTCAAATAATGGTAAGTCCCATCTCAAGATACCTAGCACAACATTAATATCAAGTCTTTAGACAGTAATATTAATTGTAAGTGGTACTCTTGTTGCAGTGATCAAATATTGACAATAATTCAAGTAAAATAATAAATCTATCTTTAGATCGACTTATTATTCACATATAAAACCTTATAATTGTCATATGTTTACCACCACAGGTGTGTGTGCAATTCGGCCAAGTATTAACCTTCCTTTGGGCCGGCTAATACCCGTATGAATTTACATACACGATATTAACTGTAAGTGGTACTCTTATTGTAGTGATCAACCATTGACAATAATTCATGTCAAATAATAAATCTATTTTTGGATTGACTTATTATTCACATGTAAAACCTTATAATTATCACATGTTCACCACCACAGGTGTGTGTGCAATTCAGCCAAGTATTAACCTTCCTTTATGCCGGCTAATACCCACATGAATTTACACACACACAAACATCCAACATCCAACATCCAACATCCCTCATGAACAATCTACGCAAGAGAGGTCACTTTGGCGACATCTTGTTTCAATTAACCCATTTAGAATGATGAACTACTTTATTTAACCATAAAAGGTATACCACAAAATATTTGAATTTGAGTTGATTTTTTTTTAAAATTTTAAAATTTATAAAAATTACAAATCGGCCCCTGAGTTAAAAAAATTACAGAAAGGTCCCCCAATTTTATAATTACAAATCGGCCCCCGAGTTTGTACAATTACATAAAGGCCCCTCAATTTTCAATAAATACAAATTGACCCATATATTCTATCAAAATCACATAATGGCTCAAAATAATTACAAAACAGTCCCCTCAAGAATTTCAAAATTTCAAGAGAGGGGCTTGAGGCAAAACCACAGGTAGAGACCTGGTTTCTTCGCGCAGCTGCTTCAGACCACCTCCACGGTCACCAGAGGGCAACGCCGAACGGCGGCCAAGCAGCGCACGACCCGCAACGCGAAGATGCGGAGCGACGAAGGCCATGAATCGATCCAAAACCGATCGAGCGACCGGCGGCTGGAGACGGCGATGGATCGCCCGATCTGGAGCAGCGATGGGTAGCCCGATCGCCACAAAAGGTGGGTCGCCCGATAGCCACAACCGGCACCACAAAATTCAAACTTTTTTTTTTTTTTTTGCCGTAAAAGAAGATCGAAGAACCCAAACTTTCAGATTTATTTATTTATTTTAAAGATCAAAACGTGATCAGATCCCAACACATCACCAAAAAGACAAATAAACAATACCATAAACAATACCACGTTATTCTCTACCAATCGAATCCATGACCGATATTAATCAACATATATCAAACATATATCATATAACAGTATATCTGAATCCAAAAACTAAATGTAGAAATATTTATAAAATAAATATCTTAAAATCGTAAATGCATAAATATTCATAAAAGAAATATTCATCAGGCCAAGACCAATTTTCACAAAGGAAGATCAAAACCGTAAAATATTCATACTAACTATTTATACACTAAAATTTTCAGAAATACCTTAAAACCTAAAATACAAATCTCAAATCTCCAAAATTCCTCAAGAATGATCATGGGTGGCTCTGATACCACTTGTAAGGAATTTGATTAATACTTAATCTAACATGCATAGGCACATAATTAATCCAAGGTTTAACCTAAACATATTTCTATATCATGATTTAATCAAACCCTAAATATATGTTACTAACACATGTCAATTCAAGAGAAAAGGGAGATAAGAGAATGTTGAAGCGTACCTGGATCCATTGCCGGAGGTTGGTGGACGGGTTGTGATCTTCCAAATTATCACGATCTTTATGAACCCTAAAGTGTTCTCTCTTGTTCTGTTGATGGGGATAGAGACAAGCAAAAAGTTTCTCATGTAATTTGGGGACCATAACCCTTATATATAATAATTAGATTATTATAAGGTTTGCTATTTCTAATTTGGCCCCTCATCAAATTAGATATAGCACTCTGGTATCTACACATTAATTCCATGACAATTATACCCTTAAGCCTTAAAACTTTAAATCTTAATTAGACCACTTTAATTTAGACTTAACCAAAAGATAGCATAACACATTTAATATTTACATGGGTGGCCCCACATGTTAGAATTTTCCAACATATTTTCCATGCTTATTTTGTCGTATTATTATTATTCTAGGAGATAAGGGAAATAATTCAAGCCGATTAAATATGAATGCACAATAATCGAACTACAACCACAAGCAAAAGCTGTTGAAAGACTTGCATGTATTTATATATAAATAAGCAGCTGGTTTTTGCCGACAAGGGGCAAGAAAGAGTCGAAAGTAGAAACCACAGAGTGTGGAGTGTATTGGAGATAAAATGGGCAGAAAACCATGTTGCTCCAAAGAAGGACTCAACAGAGGTCCTTGGTCTGCTCAAGAAGATAAAATTCTCATCAACTACATTCAAATCCATGGACAAGGCAAATGGAGAGACCTCCCTCATAAAGCTGGTACCAAGTTTTATCAACTTTTCTTCTTCTTGCTCATAATTCATAATATAAATAATGTCTTCCATTTTCTCAAGTATTTTTCTTCAACTTCTATATATATATAGGGTTAAAGAGATGTGGGAAGAGTTGTAGATTGCGATGGTTGAATTATTTGAGACCAGATATCAAGAGAGGTGATATTTCCGCAGAAGAAGAACAACTCATCATCAGACTCCATAAACTCCTGGGTAATAGGTAATTTATTCTTTATTATATATATACACACACGTGTGTGTGTTCTTCATCTTCCTCTTCTTTAATTTTCATTCTTCTAAAGTTTTAACATTTAATCATGTGTGTCGATATTGATCATGAAGAATAATTAAGTCATTGTTTGGATGAAAAAGCTACAAATTGCAAAAAATGTATAATAATAATACTAATTTGCTTTTATATTTTTGTCCACCTCCAAACAAAATCTTATCGATGTCAACTTCAGCGGCCAGCACCACTACTTTATTTTAAAATTTAAATTATTTGATTTTTTATCTTTCTTAATAAAAAATTGGAGATGGAGGTCTGCAACAGCAACAAATCTCTTTATATATTAAAAAAAAAAAAAAAAAAATCTCAATTTGCTTTTTTTTTTTCTTTAAATTTAAAAAAAAAAAAAAATTGAATACTAGAACATTAAATCTGTGTCAAATGAACCGGCGTGTAACATTGCTTTGACATGTAACACTGAATTAACGTGTAAAATTGATTTAGTGCAAAATTGAACCGGCGTTTAACATTGAATTGGTGTAAAATTGAACTAGCAACCAGACGACAGAGGTCACAATTGTTTTTTATTTTCAAAAAAGAAAAACAATTTCAAGATTGTAAATAAATGTCTTTACATAGAGGTTTATCATTATTTTCAAATTATTTTAGGATTCAACTAAATTAACTTAAATATATGACTTAAAATTTTAACTTGGATTAAGAATACATGAGAACAGGTGACTAAAAAGTGAAATTTAATTAATTACAGGTGGGCTCTGATTGCTGGAAGATTACCTGGGAGAACAGATAATGAAATCAAGAACTATTGGAACACTAATTTGAGCAAGAAACTGGAAGGTGATGACAAGAGTACTAGTATGCAGCTTCACAAATCTAAAAAGAAGATTAATGGGTGTTCGATAAAATCCTCAAAGAAGTCAAGCTCAGAAGAGATCAACAAACCTGCAGAGCCACATCGGGTGTTTCGAACCAAGGCAGTCAGGTGCACCAAAGTTGTTATTCCAGGGCTGCTAGATTTTAATCAGACGGTGGACAACGTTGGCGCCGAGAATGTAGTTAGCCAATCATCTTCAGCCCTAATACAGGAGGATAATAATTCAGCTACTAGTGATCATGATGGTCTGTTAATGGATCTTGACATTAGTGAACTCTTATTATGGGATGCTTTAAATAGTTCATCTGGTTCTCTCCAAGCTAATGATTATCATCAGATCAATGAAAATGGTGATCATCGTGACCGTAACGTGGCGAATGGAGATCATCTACATCATCATGGCCTCGAGTGCTCTGATTTTGCACTTGAAGCCATGTTTGAAGATCTATTAATGGATGAACGTACAACAAGACTTGGTGATCACCCTTTTCAACACAATGACATGATGGATCTCAAGAGTTTAGAATTATATTTTCTGAATTCAGAAGATGATTAATGGACTAATTGACCTTTGTAATAAGGTTGTTGAATAATGAAGTTCTCTCTTCATTATAAATGGTTTCTAAATTCAGAAGATGATTAATGGACTAATTGACCAGTTTTAGGTTTTATTTTTTATTTTTTATTTTTTTTAACATGCTCAGTTTTTGGTTTTACCAGTTTATATGTGGGCAAATGCATGTTTGTGAATTCAACTGGTTAGAGAGATACTGGATGTACCCAATGCACCGTATATATCTTCCATTAATCAACGAATTAAGGGCAAAAACTATAAATAGCCCTAAAATTAGGGGAGTATTCAAAAATGTCATTTCTCAATAACTTTACTATTTTTTTCTAAGAGAAATGATTTTTGGATAAAAATACCTTTAGTGCATTTATGACATGTAAGAGAAAAATATTTTTAGTCATCTTCATTGATCTCTATTGATGAAGGTTTGTTAGACCTCCATCCATGGAGGTATGTACATCTGTTGATGGAGGTTTGTTCGACCTCCATTTATGAAGGTCCGCGAACAGACCTCCCTCTACTGATCTAAAACACTCCAAGATAAAACTCTATTTAAAAATAATAAAAGTAAAATAAATAAAAGAAATATATATAGCAATTGATTACATATGTCATCGGATCTATTTAGGTCAGGACAAAGTTCAGGTCAGTCGAGGATCCAAAATCTATAAATTTAGATCGAAAAGTATGACTTTTATAAGGTCACATGCAGATAGCATTATAAAGAAAAAGAAAAAGAAATGGATATATAGTGATTAGCTAGTGAGGTACCCACAAGATATTCTTCGTCACATCAATATTTGTAGTAAAGCAAAATTGATCAGCAAATAGCAATATCTCAATATCGATTGGCATAGATCTTGGGGAAGTTAGATTAGGAATAAATATATGTTTTTAATAATAATGAAACTTTATGCAAATGATCAAATAACAGCGATGGTCTTGTTTTATTATGATTATTTAAAATAAAAGAGCGGAATAATCGTAAAATATGCATCGTCGTCAATTGTAAAATAAAAGAGGAAAAAGAGTGGAATAATTGTTTTATTATAATTGATCATAAAATAAATGCATGTTTGATTTTAAATAATCGATGTGAATATACATTTATCTAATTTTTTTAAAAGTGGATCCATAATGAATAGAAATACTGATGCGACACTATTTCGAAACTTAGAAATGCATATTTATATTGGAGATGCTCTCCTAATATAATTGGAAAAAGCTAGCTATATTGGCGCCATTTTGAGCTCTCGTGATTTCTCCCTTTTTATTTTATTCAGTCTCTTCAAGGCATACATGCAAATAGCCCATGGCCCATGCATGCTTTAGGCCATCTTCAACTGGTCTTCAATTTTTTCTTCAATTGAAGATTGAAAATCTTTATAATTTTACCGGTACTCTAACCATTCTTCATTTTACAATCTCTAAACAATAAAATATTATTATTTTACTTTATAAATAATATTTCAAACTTTCTTTAATAAAATTGTTTTCTCTACATTATCTTATTAGATAATAATTAAAATATAGTCAATATTATACTCGGTTGAAAGATCTCAACAAAATATTTCTAATGGTATAATTTTTATACTAATTACATTTATAAATAAAAAATTATATATGATTAATTGAGTTTAATTAAAAAAGTGAAAAAGGAGATGGAAAGAGAAAATAATAATATTTTAATCAAATAGTGAAATGAAGATCCAATTTTGGATCTTCAATTTTGAAGAACCAAAAGCAATCTTCATTTTGTGATCTTCATTTTGAAGAATGGTTGGAGTTAAAATTTTCTTCATTTTGAAGAAATTAAAGATGGTTGGAGAAGGCCTACATGTTAATGGAAGTTGGATGATGGGGGCAATTGTATCCCCCAATTAAGCAGCTGACAAGTGTTGTGTTTGTATAAATGACCCTTGTGTTGTATTAATTAAAGGTCACCTTCCACGAGAAAATCTTCAGTGGGATAGTCTCATTGACAGGTAGTGAGACCGTTCAATAGAAGTGTAGTATTTTTATTAAAAACATCAAACTATATTTTAAAACTTAAAAAAGTTACACTTCAATTGGACGGTCTCATTGCTTGAGACTGTCACACCGGAGATTTTCTCCACCTTCCACTGTGTGTTTCCTTTACCGATTGATGCTGCAGATCGATTGCTCCAACTCGACAGCATTATTATTATTATTATTATACTATATCTCCATTTCTATGGTAACTGAGATACTGTACGTTACGTTATGCATTACCCATCATATGTCAATATTGATTAAAGGTTACATGCATCATATGGTGTAACAGGATTCGAACGAACGACGAGGGTTCACACTTCACCATATATTGAATGCTTGGACAGAATGTTTTCATGCATGAGCTACATAGAAATATAGAATGCTTGGCATGAGTTGGCATGGACAAACATCTCATGCATGGTTCATAATAATTGATAGAAATAAATAAATAAATAACAAATAACAAACATGAAACATCACATGTATATTGTTCCAGAATCCAGACCAATCATTTTCCTAGCCAAATTAATCATTAATTAAGTAGGGGGGTCATCTTGAAGGAATATGAAGATTAGGGTTAGGGTTAGGGTTAAGGTTAAGGTTAGAGAGTATAACCACATTGTAGCAGTTGAAGGGCCTTTCATTCTAAAGATTCCAGGAGTGAGTTGCAACTGAGCTGCCTATTTCAATGATGTGTCATTAATTGATTGATTCTGAATTGCTCATCACAGTAGTCTTCTCTAAAGTCTAAACCCATGCATTAAAGCTTAAAAAAAAAAAAAAAAAAAAAAAAAACTGGTCTTGAACCTTTTATATAGGTTCAGACCTATGAAAGAATAAATGATGCATTAGTTATAATTTACATACCACATCATTTTAGCAACCTATTATTAGTATTTAAATTTAAATTTTAAATCAAATATATATATATATAGCAGTTTTTCTATTATCAGTTCGAACTGACAAAAGATATATCAGTTCCTGAATTGCATGTGGGCCATTAGATTTAAATACTTTGACTTGGCTGCATGCAATTGTCAAAGTATCTTTTAAATCCAATAGCCACATGCAAGGAATTGATATATCTTTTGTCAGTTCGAACTGATAATAGAAAGACTGTATATATAGTATTTATCTCAGTCTTTCTATTATCAGTTCGAACTGACAAAAGATATATCAATTCTTTGCATATGGGCCATTGGATTTAAAAGATGTTTTGACAAGTGCATGTAGCCAAGTTAAAGTATTTAAATCTAATGGCCCATATACAAAGAACTGATATATCTTTTATTAGTTCGAACTGATAATAGAAAATTTGGTATCTATCTATCCAAATATATAGATCATTTTTTTTTTTTTTTTTTTTGTGAAACATTTTACCATTGGTAAGATTCGAGCCGCTGACTTAAGAGTTGTAGTGGTCAAAATATGTTTTACGGCCCAATCGATATGCCCACAATTTAATGAAAGGTATAAATAGGCCTTGGACCCATTTGAATAACATTAAAAGGCCCACTGAAACCAAACCACTTAAAACAGTGTGGGCCTGAAGCTAGGCCTGACATAAAAGGGTGTCTGACCAAATAACACGTGGTCAAAGATGCCTTAAAATACAATCATGTCACACGTTAAGAGACCAACGTCTGACAGAACCTTTATTGTCAGATTCAAATGAATTAAAACGGGCAATTAAGGGCATGAGATCCATGCTCCCATAAAGAGCCCGAGTCCTGAAGGCTCCAGGGCTTCACTATAAAAACCAGACCCATTCTTAGAGAAAGGGTCTTGATTTTTCACAACTCAATACGCGAAAGCTCTAAAAATATAGCTCCACAGTTCTCCCCTTTCATTTATTGCTTCACTCAAACAGAGGTCGATCCAGTTGCCTTCCAAAGTCGATTGATTCAACCCTTGATTGACTCACGTCGATTCAAGGAGCCAACTTGGGCATCGTTTATCAAACCCATCGAAACCTAGCATCGACCCAACCTTTGATTGACTCACATCGATCCAAAGAACCCTAAGGGCATCGACAAATCAACATCATTAGCAACCCGAGTCGATCCAACAAATCAACCCATAGCTCGATTCGATAAATCAAGCAACACATTTTGTCTTCCTGTACTATTTCCTTCGCTTTTTTTATCGATCATTATTCTAACTTGAGCGTCGGAAAGTCCCCCCAAGGGAACACCCCCCTCTGCGGTTCGACCACCGCTATGTTCCTCTTGTTTTGCAGGTTGCTAGTGCCTACCTCGACAACTCAATTAATTGTAGATCTGATTGATTACATGAGTCATTTGCCCAAACTCCAAGCTCGTCCATCTACTATCTGAGTTACGCCCCTGGGGTGATATATATAAATTTAAAGGTTGATTAATATTATATCATCTCTTGAACTTAATTAAAAGTAGGAATCAAGGGTGGGAGAAGCATAACAATGTCCCTATATTTATATTAGAGTATATATAGATATTTAAATATACGGTTTTTCTATAGTCAGTTCGAACTGATATAAAATATATCAGTTCTTTGCATGTGGGCCACTAGATTTAAATGCTTTGACTTGGTTGTATGCACTTGTCAAAGCATCTTTTAAATCCAATGACCCACATGCAAGGAACTAATATATTTTATATCAGTTCGAACTTACAAAAGAAGGACTGTTTAAATATAAGAGTTTAAAGTTAAGTAAAAAAATAGTTATTTATATATGAGTAATGCTACTTTGCCTAAATTCGGTGCCCAAATCTGGTGTCCAAATGACGTGGCAACACTCTCATCCATTCATTTAGATTGTATTAGATTTGCTTGATTTAAATGAATGGATGAGAGTGTTGCCACGTCATATATCCCACACATTAATGAATATTATTTGGTTAATATTTATTTATTTTTTTCCTTTTTTCGGTGTCATTAGTTGACAAACAAACATACAAGTAACGTCAAACTAATGTAATTTCATTAGTTGAAATCATATCTATATGACTTTCAATCTTTCATTAATTATACCAAATGGTCGTATTTTTATAAAGGAAAAAAACAAACCAACATTTGTATAATTCGTCATATGTATTTGTAACCAAGGACGGAGCCAGGAATTTCGATCATTTAGGCGGTATTATTAAATAATAATAAAAATGGTAATTTTTTTTTTGAACTATTTAAAGTGCATTAATAAAAAATGAATCATCATATAAGGGACATACCCCGGGCTAAACAAAAAAAACTTGACTAAATTTTTTAATTGTTCTCCATCACTGTTTCCAAATAGAGTTTAATGAGTAAAATTATTACAATTTTTTTTAAACAATGAACCTATAATTAATTTAAAAGTTTCTGTAATATAACACCTAATTATTATTGAAATTCAAATTGAATCACATAATAAATCCAACTTTAATGCATTACATTAAAAATAATTCATTAACACTCATAATGGTTTCAAGCAATTATGTGATAATACATGATCAGTGGTTTAATAAGAGTAGATGGACAAGCTTGGGGCTTGGGCAAATGACTTCTAGGTCAGTGGCTCGAATCCTACTAATAGTGAAAGTTTTCAAAAAAAAATACATGATCCCGAATTAATAGATATTGTCAAAAATAAAAAAATAAAATAAGAGTAAAGATTACCTTTTTTACTCTTCACTTTAAATTTTTACATATGACATTCTCAAACTTTCATAGCCCACAACCTTCTAGTAACAAACATTCTTATTATATAATCTGTCAAATGCCAATAGATTAAACATATGTTGCATATGAGTTTTAAACTTAAATTTTATTCAATTACATAATAGAAAATAAAAGAGAAATAAATAACGAAAAAGAATTAGGATAAGAGGATTACCATTTACAGATTCTTTTGTCAAGATTTTTTTTTTGTTTTTTTTTTTTTTTGTTTTTTTTTTTTTTGTTTTTGTTTGAATTCGGTTAGCAAAGGAGTTGAGACTTAAGAGAGTGTTGTTTTCTAGGTTATTTATTGTATGGATCCCGTTATTGGAAAAAACAATTATATGTGCCGTATTGTTTGACTTTATTAATTGTAACAATGCTCCGTATATTTTCCTTATATTTAGAGAGTATGCTGTATTTTTTACAAATAAAGAGCCATATAATTAAGGAGTTAACACTCCAACAAACCTTCCTTAAAATGGTTTGGAGTGAAAAAATGGCTTATAATATTTTCTTTACATTGAATTTGGACTATTGAATATAAAGGATGTAGACTCATCTTGACCACCCAATTTCAATTGAGGGGTGAAAAAAAAAAAAAAATAGGGAGGAAGCCTTATCTCCTTACATTTGGGGAGGCTTTGGCCGAAAAAAAATTTAGAGAGTGAGATAGGGAGGCTGTTGGAGCAAATTCTAGTCCAACCTCCCTAAATATAGTCAAAGACATGGTGTTTTCCGGCCTATTAGAGATACTCTAATAGAAAATAAAAGAGAAATAAATAACAAAAAAGAATTAGGATAAGAGGATTACCATTTACAGATTTATTTGTCAAAAAGTTTTGTATTATTATTATTATTTTTTGCTTGAATTTGGTTTGCAGAGGAGTTGAGACTTAAGAGAGTGTTGTTTTCTAGGTTATTTATTGTATGGATCCCAATCTCCCATTATTGGATATGTACCATGTTGTTACATTAAAATAGTTATTTATACACTTTTATTTATTGTTTCAAAGTCGAAACTAAATAAATAAATAAAATTATTGTTTTAATCATTCAATTTTGCTCATCCATATAAATCACTACACAAAGCCAAAGCCATAAAATTAAATTGATTGTAGCAAGCAATAATAATAACTATGTATCCATAATATGTGATGTGCCCATTTACAGGCCAACACGTACTAGTAGTTAGGATGGAGAATCAAGGACACAAAATTAAAATATAATGCTGATTTTGATGGGGTATCTGCGATCACGGTCCACAGCTGATGAAGAATAGTAGCTGGTGTATTTGTTGATCACTTTCTTTTTGTTCGGAAAACGAATATATATGACGCAATCTGCTTGATATAAGAAAAAAATTAGAGGATTACGTAGACGATTGAGACAGGTTACAAACTCGTTAGTTGGCCATATTTAATTATCTATCATATCATATGCAGCCAGAAATTCAAGATTACGGGGCCATGGGGACCAAAATGAAAAACGTTAAAATTTTGTAACTATTTTATAACTTTTTAAATATAAACTTTAGAGATTTTTTTTTAGGGAGAGGGGCCATGGCTCCCACCAGCGCCCCTCTCCCTCTGCCCCTGATCATATGGATTCTTCTCCGGTTAGATTGGTTCAAAAAAAAATAAAAAAAAATCAAGACCGCTGTTATATATGTATAGTGGCTATATAACGTAATGTTACATGGTTCTATAAAAATCAGTACAGTTTTGTATCCGATAGTACGTCTAGGGATGTAACCAGAATTAAATGTTAAGAGGGTCTAGAATTTTTTAATTTTTTTTCCTTATGTGAACCTTGATGGCTCAGCCGAACAAGGAAATGTTATTAATTGAAAAAACAAAGCTATGGCTAACATCTAAATACACAAATTTTGTTGTTATTTTTGGATTTAACAATTTAATATTTAGAATTTTAAGTTTCAACCAAATTAATTAATTTACCAATAAAAAAGGTACTAGAAGTTTTTTTAAAATAAATTCCAATCAAACTTTAGCAAACCAACAAGATGAAATTTAACTAAATACCTCATTTGTAAATGTTTAGACCAATCCAAAACATTAATGAGATTTTTAATAAATTATATATCATATTTAACATAGCACTCAATTTTTGCAACCTTACCATGTATTATATTAACCTTAAATTTTTTAAGAAAAAAAAAAGGGTAAATAGTACCAGTACCCCCTGAACATATAGCGAAATTGCATAGTGCCCCCTGAATTTTTTTTCCTGGCATTAAACCCCTCGAACTCCCATAAATAGGCAAAAATAGAAGGAATACTACCTTCCGTCCATTTTTTGGTCACGTGCTCTTCACGTGGGTCCGTACGAAGGTCAATTATGTCATTTCGTCCTGATTTAAAGAAAAAAAAAATTTAATGGAAATTTTTTTGATTAGGTAGATTTGATCTCCACCTAATAAAAAATAAATAAAAATTAAATTAAATTAACAACATCAACATCATCTTCTTCACCGTCCATCTTCAATTCCATCTTCTTCATTACAACAACAAAAACCCAAACATCAACAACAACATCATCTTCTTCACCGTCCATCTTCTTCGTTAGAACAACAAAAACTCAAACATTAACAACATCATCTTATTCATTTTCAAACAAAAACCCAAAAACCCAAAAATCTATCTTCAATTCCATCTTCAATTCTTCTTTTTCTCCACGACGCCAGACCCACCAGACCTGATCCCTTACACCGAACCCATCGTCAACCCGGGTCAATGCGTTTCGACGGGTTATGGCTCTAAACCCACGTGTTTTAAGCCTACGATCCACGCCGGTTGTCGTCGACCAGCACACCGATGCAAGTCGGTCGACTCAAACCGTCGATCGTCGACTAGGACGAAGGTCGATCGTCCAAAGCCCACGTCAGAGAAAGAAAAAGGAAGAACCCAAACCCTCCAAACCCACGCGTTTTTCAACCAAAATCCAATTGGATTGAAATGAGACAAAGAGAGAAACACAATCTGGAGGCGGCGGGTTGATTGTATGGGTTTGGTGAAGAGATTCGTGGAGAGAGGAGAAAAGTTAGAGGGTGGCGGTGGGTTTGGGTGAAGATGAATTTGGTGAAATCTGAATTATTGTTATTTTATTTATTTATTTATTTATTTTTTTGCTAAGAAAATAGAAGAAAAAAGAATGAAAAGATAATTTATTTATTTTTGAATTATTTCTTTTCAGTTTTCTACTTTTCCTGTAATGTTTTTTTTTTTAAAATTTAATTTAATTTTTTATTTTTAAGTTTTGATCTCCACCGTAAGATTAAGATTTTTTTTAAATATATATGTAATATTTTTTATGTTATTATTTTTCTTTTATAATTTAATTGTTTTTTTTTAATTCCAACTTTACCCCTAAGGCCCTAACTGTAGCTGCATGTGAAGAGCATGTGACCAAAAAATGGACGGAAGTTAGTATTCCGTCCATTTTTGCTTATTTATGGGAGTTCGAGGGGTTTAATGCCAGGAAAAAAAATTCAGGGGGCACTATGCAATTTCGCTATATGTTCAAAGGGTACTAGTACTATTAACCCAAAAAAAAACTATTGAAAACAATATAATTTACAAAAACATACATATTGAATCAGATTTTTGTAAAATTAATAAATAAAAGGGATGTTTTAGTAAATTTCTACAATAGTTATTTTGTTATTATACCAAAAAAAAAAAAAAAAAAAAACAACAAGTGGGCTGGAGCCCACCCTAGTTCCTGAAGCGGTCCGTCTCTGAGTACATCCACTATGTGAAGTTACATAGTCATATATGGTCTTAGATTTCTTTTTCAGAGAATTATTATTCATCACATATATGATTGACGGGCTCGAAAATTTAATAGCACTCTTTACAGAGTAAGTTTTAAGATTATCATAAACTTAATAACTTAAGTTTTAATAGCACCTAAAGTGTGGATTAGATTAAAATACTCTTAAAACACACTCACAAAAATAAGTCTCATGTTTTTTTTTCCAAGACTTATTTTATAATTTTGAGAATTATTTTGTAGTTTCGGAGATTTATTAGATATATTTATAATTTCCAAGATTTATTGGGCAAAAATGAAAAATTTTAATCTTTTTGTTCATCTTCTTCAATGTATGCCTACTTGTTTACAGGGATGAACCGGTACGCTTTGAACAGTTTTAGAAACATTTTGTACTATCAGAAAGAAAACAGAGAGACCGGTCCACGGCTGCCTTCAACCAACTTTCAAGGCCCTGCGAGAAAGTTAGTTTGCCAGGAGAACATTTAGATATAAAAAAATAAAAAAATAAAAACACTAATTATATTACGCACAAAAGATTATAAAATATGTCCATATTAACAACCCTAAAGCTACATAGAATGATAGAAATTAAAGAATAATTATCATACGATAACTATTCTTCCAAGTTAAAGAGAAAATTACAAGTTATATATGGGAAAATTGAGTTTGCAATGTATTTGGTGCATCAATCAGGTAGGGCCGTTGGGGACTTGGGGTACACCCAAATTGATAGCAAGCACAAAACATTTCATTTAATTCGATACAAAACTATGTGGTCCGGTTGCTGATTGCATTAAAAAATATTAATAATAATGGTCCCCAATATCACATGCATGATATATGCAACCAAAAAGCTTTCCTGTCTGTGTATATATATATATATTCCAATATTATATGAAGTGACAATCCCAAGTCCCAACTGTATATTTTATTCATGATTTCACGTAAGAAAATTTGGAAAAAAAAAAAAAAAAAAAAAAAAAAAAAAAAGGTGATATTAACTTATTAACTTATTAAACTAATGTTATTCTTAAAAATCCATATAAAAAGAGTGCTATTTCCCTCTATTTTCACTATAATCGAATATATATATATATAGAATGCAAGCCTACTCGTTTAAACGGACGAACCAGTACATTTTGAATAATTATGGAAACATTTTGGCGAAGCTAGGATTTTGGTTTTGGGGGGCACCAAGACAAAAACAATTATTTAAGTTGACGGAATGACGAATATACTAATATTTAAAAAAAAAATCAAATGTAATAATGTATATTCTCATATGTAAATTATAATAGTACAACAAATATATTAATAAATAAAATAGACATAGCTTTATGAATTAAGATGGAACCTGATGCTCTTTTAAATTTATAAAATTGTCTATAATCGAATATATACCAAGTTGCTATGTAATTTCCCTTTCAATATACATGATCAAAGAGTTTGTAAGAAATTTGTTACAAAACCTAAACTTGATAATACACATAGCTGTAAATGGCATCCAAGTAGTTGCAGTTGAAAATGTTTTAAATAACAAACTATATAATAACCGTAGCAAAATCATATTAATAACCTAAAATATTTATTGAATTTAGTTATAACAGTAGGAATAAAATTGCTTGAGTGAAAAAACAAGAAATTTTTATTAATTTACGATTCTCAACCTAAAATCTTGAAGAGTATAAAAATAATGTGAAAGGTCAAATTGAATAATTACTAATAAACAAACTATTTAAAATAAAGAATTGTATCAACATAAGATAAGTATAAGTATTTTAATGATATTTTTTTCTTTTTTTTTTTGCATTGGAAATTAAAATTAAGAAAGGTAAATAGATTGATTTTATCTTCTAATTTCATGGACAATAAAATACGGAAGATATTTTTTAATTAATTTATACTAACAATATCATAATTTATTACCTATATACTATAATATCTTAATTTATGTATAATAAATACATGTAGCAATTTCATTGGTCGGCGGGGGCTATGGCCCTATGGGCCCCCTAATTTCGCCCTGATATTTTGTACTATTAGAAAGTTGAACCATGACGTTTTAAACGGTTATGGAAACATTTTGTACTATCAGAAAGAAACAGAGAGACTGGTCCACGGCTGCCCTCAACAAACTTTCAAGGCCCTGCAAGAAAGTTAGCTTGGCAGGAGAACATTTAGATATAAAAAAAATAAATAAAAACATTAATTATATTACGCACAAAAGATTACAAAACATGTCCATATTAACAAATAACAACCCTAAAGCTACATATATAAAATGATATAAATTAAAGAACAATTATCATACGAAAACTATTCTTCCAAGTTAATTAAAGAGAAGATTACAAATTATATATGGGAAAAAATTGAGATTGTTTCGATGCCATTAGAGAAATTGCAAAATTAGATTATATATGAAATTTAATTTATATTGACAAAAAGTTTGCAATGTATTTGGTGCATCAATCAGGTAGGGCCGTTGGGGACTTGGGGACTTGGGGTACATCCAGATTGATAGCATCCACGTAAAGAACATTCCATTTTTATATTTTTTGAAATTGCAGAACAATCCATTTAATTCGATAGCTGATTGCATTAATAATTAATAATGGCCCCCAATATCACATGCATGATGCAACCAAAAAGCTTTTCTCTCTTTTTCTTTATATATATACGGTTCTATTCTGGTCAGTGTGCACTGATGTAACTATATCAGTACCAATGTATGTGGACCATTGACTATGGAGAAGTTTTGACAGGTGTATACACTTGGAGTCAAAGTATGTAAATCTAACAGTCCACATTCAACGCATTGATGAAGTTATATCAGTGCGCACTAATTTGAATATTTTATATATTCCAATTTTATATGAAGTGACAATCCCAATTGTATATTTTTTTTTCATGATTTCACGTAAGAAAATTTGGAAAAAATAAATTGAGTGGATCCTGTTGTAGTATCCATCTTCCGATCAGATTTTGTGATGTTATACATCATATATCAAATGCATGCATGGTAGCTTCTATCCCACTCATAATATATCATTGTCTATATGGATGTTAACACGCGTTTTTATGTATATGCTAACAACCCAAAATTTATATTTATTATTTCAATATATTAATACATTTAATGTTTTATTCACTTCTTGAATTCTAAAAACATATTAATATTTTTCTTAAAATATAGGGAAATTATTATCCTCTCCCTGTAGTTTGCCGTATTCTCCAGTCTCCCCCCTTTAGTTTCAAAATTCTCTAATTTCCCCTCTCCTATGCATAAATACAACCAATCTCACCATATAAAAATAGGCATGAGAGGGGGGAAATTGGAGAATTTTAAAACTAGAGGAGGGAGATTGGAGAATACGGCAAATTACAGAGGGGAGAATGATAATTTCCCTAAAGTATAACCTCTTTATATAAAAGAATTTTATGTCCTTTAACTGCAGTGTGTTTTGCTTATGATCATACAAGTGTAGCGGCCCAGGTGAAGCATAGGGTATTTTTTTTTTTTTTTGGTTGTTGTTGTGGTTGTTGTGATCCATATATTCTCTCTTAAATGAGATGGAACCGTGTCTCTCTTAAATGAGATGGAACCGACCACAGCAACGACAACACACTACCAGGGACGTAACTAGGATTAAACATTAGGGTAGGCTAAAATAATTTTTTTAATACTGATCATTAACAATACGAGAATTTTTTTTTTTTTATAATTAAAAATAAAGATACACCTAGTCAAGAAGACATAAAGAGGCTTACCCTGTAAATCTATATTCTAAATAAATACGTTAACAAAATTAATAAAAAAAAATAAAGTCAAAACAAATTATAAAATAAACATGAAATGCAAATACGATCATATATTAATTAAGTTGTATCATACGAGTTTTCAAAAGATCAAACTTGTCAATTATGAAATCATAATCGATAGCACCAGTACTTTATTACTTATAAAAAAAATCTAATTTATTTGATTATTATATTACCTTAGTTATGATGGAGTATTCACATCATATAAATAAATATACACTTCTATTACTATTTACCAACAAATCTAAAAACAAAAGACCATTTCAAAACCCAAAAAATAAATAATAATAACTTAAAATGAATATATATAAATTTCAACCAAAACAGAAAGAAATTCATTAAACAATATTGTTAGTTTGTAAATTTAAAATTAGAATAACCGATAATTAGATTACTCCTAAAATTTTATAAACTAATAATTATAGTAATCCTAAAATTTCAATACAAAACAAAATATTTAAATTTACAATATTCACACCAACATATCTAATTTGGAAAATCAATTCTTATTATTGATAAATGGATTGTTCAAATTTGTAATAATTATAAAATAAATAAAAATAAATAAATGATTCACACCTCGTGAATCGTGAAAGCTGAAAATGTTTACAACAAAGTACAATATATGCAGCCCTACAATCCTAGTAGCCCACTCATACACGTTTTGTTTAAATTAGAAATGATATTAATTTTTTTTTTTTTTTTAACTTGTCATTTTTTTTGGAAAGGATAGGGTGGGCTTGAGCCCACCCTAGCCCAGCCCAAGGTCCGTCCCTGCACACTACTGAGAATTTTTTTTTGGAGCGGGAGAACTCGAACCCACAACCTTATGATGAAGGTGTGAGAGGGTATATCATCGAACCAACATTATCTTGTCTATTGAAAAATATTAATAATTACATATTGGTGGAATAGTATAGTCCGGTTATATATATGTACACTCTCCTACACAAGTGGGGACATCAAACAAGCAAACTTACAAACAAACGCCTCAACAGTCCACTCCATCTGTAAAACACTGCAGAGAGAGATAAAGAATTCGGCAATGGGAAGAAGTCCTTGCTGTTCCAAGGAAGGTTTGAACAAAGGAGCTTGGACTGCTCGTGAGGACGATATTCTCAGAGACTACATTACACTTCATGGTGAAGGCAGATGGAGAAACATCTCCAAAAAAACTGGTCTCACTTCCTTTTTCTTTTCTTTTCTGGGTTAATTAGTATTTTCTAATTCCATGAGAGAAATAAAAAATTTAAAAAAAAAATGGTTGTTTGAGTACAGGTTTGATGAGAAGTGGCAAGAGTTGTAGACTTCGGTGGTTGAACTATCTGAGACCAGACATTAAAAGAGGAAATATATCTCCAGATGAAGAAGAGCTCATCATCAGGCTCCACAAGCTCCTTGGAAACAGGTCTGATTTCTCTGATTCTGATTCTGATGATTTGGCTCTTTAAATTTGATAATACAATTCATGTTCATGTACGTTTTGCAGATGGAGTTTAATAGCTGGGAGGCTTCCTGGCCGAACAGATAATGAAATAAAGAACTATTGGAACACCAACTTAGTCAAAAGAGTTCAACATAATCAACACACCACCAATATCTCTGCTAATTCGTCTCCTAACAATCATCATCGTGTGTTCAAGACCAAGGCAATTAAGTGCAATCAAGATTCACAATCACACCACAAGATTCAACATTTCAAAACCAACCCAGATGCAGCAATTGTACTACCAATGAATGATCATAATAACAACAAAAAAATCGAATCTGATCATACCTACAGCAATAGTGATAATAATTCATCGGATTTCAGGGTGGACTTAATAAACCTGGATGATTTTAGCTTCTCGGATCTTCTGAATTCCGATTTTTCGGATTTATCAGCTTCTAATTCTGATCATCATCACCAACAACCTCTAGTCTTCACTGAGGAAATGTTGCAAGATAACTTCTGGACTGCTGATATTCATGACCATTCTGCTTCGGATCTCAATTCATTTCCCTCAATTTTCGAGTCCAGAAGAGAGTGACCGGAATGATATATATTGCATTAATTAATTCTAGAGGAATTAGCCCTGTTTAGCTCTATAATTAAAGGGTTTTATATTTTTAGCCTGAATTAGTGTTTCTATTGTTCTTAGCAAATAATTCATTAAAGAGATAAAATTACCGATATTTTCCCTTTTTTCTTTCTTTGACCGAATCATATTTCTTTATTTTACTTTTCTCTCTTCTCTCTACTTCTCTCTCTCTTCTCTCTAATCTAACCATAGTATATATGTTCATATTGACTTCATGAATAACATTATAATAAGGGACACGGATTCTCTGCTGTTGAGCTGATTTTTGTGTTGACCTTAACAGATCAGCACAACTGAGGATCTGAATTCAAACTTTTATGTTTATACTTTTTTAATGATGTAATTAGCAGAAACTTATAACGAAATATGACCCAAGCTGTAATTATGGAGGAAATCTAATGAAGGATAAGAGATGTAGTTGCAGACTTGCAGTGCAGTGTCCTGCTATTACACGGCCTGGTTCCTGATCATCATATATTCATATATAGCTTTGTCGTTTACTTTTTGTCTCTTCAAATTTCGTGTTTCATTGCTCTTACAGAATTTTTTTTTTTTTTTTTTTTTGACGTCACTTGAATGCAATTCTCTGCTTTTGAAAAACCGAAAACAAAAAATCGGTAAAAATTATAGAAATTAAAGTGTTCAGATTGAGTAGTTTTTGGATTTTATATCAAAATTTTCTTTATATACACTGTTTAAAATATCAAATCAAATTCTAAAAATAACAAAGAGTTAATTTTTATTTTCTTTTTAAAAAGTTAAAATAAGCTACTGGATGTCATGTCAATTGTATTTCTTATACGCAAAGATTGCCGTGAACAACCGATAAAAAATACATTTGAGAATAAAATGTAAGAAATAAGATGTTGATGATAAATTAATGATAATATTCACTTGTTAACAAACCTTCAACCGCAAGTCAACGTATCTTGATGGTAAAAAACGCGTATTCAACATGATAGTATTTCTTAATACTTCATAACATAGAATCCCTATACGAAAAGGACCCTTATTCAGCCTAAATAAAAAATATAGAAACCCTATATAATGATGAATTAAAATGAGTAAACCTACAAAGTCCAAACCCTAATTTGAAGAGTGAGAGAGAGTGAAAACTTTGATTCCATAGGTAGGGAAGACAAGAGAGGGATAGATACAATGTGGATGAGCGCACGGTACTTTAATTTTATTTACTGTATATACACAAAAATGTATAGTGGGGACTTTCTTTATCGAAAAGCAAATCTAATGAAATCTATTTGATTATTGAAATGGGATGGGAGTGGTTGCAGATATTTCTACAACATATATCTTCGTATAAATTGCACTTTTCTTGTTAAGGAAATAAAGCAGAAGGTGCACTACAGCACTATAGGTTTATATTCGCTTACATCTTGTTTTCTCAAAATAAATCCAAAATTTTCAATCAAGTACTGATGTTTAAACTTGTATGTTTCTGCCAACTAAACCAATTATTGTCTTCAAATAATAATTAGTTCAACTTGTTCAACCAAGGAAAAGAATAGCTCATATAAGTAATTTATACGTGATCTTTATTTATTTATTTATTTTGTGACATTGATATTTCATATCATCACATAATCATCTTCTTTTTACAACAACTGTATGATAGTATACAAAATAATTAAGCTATTAAAATTAACATGACATCAATGAACTAATAGTAAATTTTTGGAATCCAAAGTCGATCAATTAAATCTTTGAAAATAAAATAATAATCGTAATGAATTTGAATAAGTAAAACATACTCGATTTATAACTTATGTTTCTGTTACTGGTTAAAAATATATGAATTGGTAATATATATGTGGTTGATCATTGGAGCATGAGTTTAGTGTTGCTTGATTCTTTAATTTTTATTTCAGTATATATATATATAAAATAAAAATAAATAAATAAATAAACAGTTATATATTCTTCAACATAAATGCATTCTACACTCGAAGAAGCATTTCAAAGATAGACGAAACAATTGCAATGATTTGAAGACTCCGAAAGCTAATGTGAACCCAGCCAGAGTGTAAGATATGTGAAAGTGTATGAAACCAACAATATATTGATTGTATGAACTGCAATTAATGTTCCCTTTTGTTCTTATATTTAATTTGCAATTTGTGTCAATGCATACATTACACAATTACTCTTAGCAAAGTGATTAGGTTTTTCCCTTTCATTTTTTTGATGGGATTGAGTCTTAATTTTACCTATTAAAATGGTTAAGTGCATAAAGACCCATCTCCTGTGTAGGAATTACATTTCTGACTATACTTATAGCTGTTAAGCTTTCAAAGTTAGTGTCGACAAATACATCAGTCAATAGGTGTCGGATTAAAAAAAATAATAATTTAGTGGGACAAGTTACAGACAAAATACAAACGAAAATAAAGTCGATGAAAACTGGCACTCGTCTTCTTCTCTTAATGAAAAAAACCAAAAACTCTTGTGACCTGTCTGTGTGTATATGATTTAGTCGCTGAGATCATATGATCATTATCTATATATTTTCTACGTGCATGACAATATTATAAGGACCACACGGTCCACACCCATCTTCATCCCCACAACCTCCAGCTTTTTCCACGTTGACGGCTCTCTTTAATCATCGGAAGAATGATCAAGTAAATCAACGTCCACAGAAACAATATACATACTCCAAGTCTCCAACCAAGACAATAATAATTAAACACGTTTTTTTTGGAATCCATTAGTGTGAATCTGTCAAGTGGGTCTCAAGCGAATCGTGTAGTTGCGGGCGTAGACCGTGGTAGCGCTGAAAGAAACGTCGTATGGGGCAGCCTCTTGTTGTATTATTGTATTGACAAACGAGATCAAGAAGTGCACGTGTCAAGTGAAGTTGTGAACTCAAGAACTCAACTCAAGACCTTTTATGTTTCAAACTTTTTTAAAAATTTATTTGTTTTGTTTAGCCCCACCGTTGTAAACTTGTAATAATTGGTACCACACCACTCTCTTGATCCCCGGATATAAAACATAACTTATTATTTATTTATTTTTAAATAAATAAAACAGATGCAGAGACGGTGATGAAGATGATTGCTGATGGCTGCTCCCTGGATGCTAACAATGGTGCCATCCTTGCTAGCATTGCTAGTCTGTTGGATCTTTCGGTCATCAACCATATCCCAAAGGAGGCGAACCGCGTGGCTTTCGAGCTGGCTAAGAATGCCATGAGTATCAATGAAGACCTATACTGGCTTGAAGACTTTCCTGGATGCATCAGATCTTTGGTTGAGGCTGAGAAGCCTACTTAGTTTTTTCTTGTTGCTTTCCCTGTTGTTTTCTTCTTGTCAAAAAAAAAAAAAAAAAAAAAAAACTTAGTAATTTTCTTTTTGAAGCAAAAAATAATTGTCTATTGTGATTTGTGACATTAGATTTCGTGTAAAATGGACCAGTTTATTAATGGGTGTCGATATTGACACCCATAAATATGACAAGCACACCTATATTTTAATATAAATTTTAATTACAAAAATATCCTAATAGGAATTTACCAATAAGGACAAATTAGTTTAATTAAAAATAAACCAAATACTATGTACACCCATTAATTACACCCATATATTCAATTATATCACTTTATTAAAAAAAAAAAACTAAACTAATCCTAATTAAACCCTAATTCTATTTCAAGTATCAAAATCTCACATTATCATATAACAAAGTAATGGAAAAAGAATTTTCAGATGACTATGATCATATAGAGGTATGTATTTGTTTTTATTTTTATTTTTTTCTTTATGAACTGTATCGATAAACAAAAAGTGAGAAGTAATTAGAAAGAAAAAGAACAGAGATGGGGGCAGCGGAACCTGCACATTTGGACATCATTGCGCAGATGGATCCGTGTGTCCGACTTTGTGATCATATATTTGGTTATTAAGTTGACCGAGGGGCAGAAATTCAAGTGAGTATTTAGAGTAAAATATACATGTTAATCTGTTAGGTAATCTATACATGTTAAACCGTTGCTTAATCAACATATGATTATGTTAATCTATATTGCAAGTAAATCTTATTAGATGTTAGATCTCAGATCTGTATAAGATTTCAATATATCTTATTTATAGAAACAACAATGGCTACTACATAATCTTTTGGGTCTTAAAGATAGTAACTATGTTTAGTATTCGCAAGCCAGAAAAAAGAAAGTGTGTTTTCTACTCGACCTGGAATATGATGTTTTGCTTGCTTGCAAGCACTGTTTTCGAATGCCTCCGCATTAAGATCAGTTAGTGCCTCAAACTATTCTAATTTGTAATCGTGCTTTTAGAATATAAGACGGTGGTTCAAAAAATTTACATTTATTTTTATTATTATTATTTTTAAAATATGACATCAATTGGATAAGGAATCTGTTAGCCCGGAATGCTACTTTCATCCCCATTTTCCAATTTAATGGACAAATGTGGGATTCAAACCACTGTCTCCAAAGTAAACTGAAAGTATACAACCATTTTGCAAACACTAGACATGTAAAGGGAGGTTACTATTTAAAGCTGTTGGTTTCCTCTATGTTCATTGTTTGGACATTGGTCTCCTAGTGTAACAAAATTGCAAGTCCGAAAAGAGTAGGTGTAATATTCTTCTCATTCTATTTCTCTTTTTAAAAAGAATAACCGATAAACCAACATATTTGGGTGTATTAATAACTTAAGAGGGTTTATAAATAAATTGTAGTAAAATTAAAATACTCATTTAAATAAGGGCACTATTGGTATTAAGATGGGTGTTTATAGTAATGTTTTAATTTTAAATTTTAGAAATGGGTGTACTTATAAATATGGGTGTGCTTATCATATTTATGGGTGTCAGTATCCGCACCCTTTATTAATATGTCTTTCATACTCACATAAATGAGATTATAAATTTGAATAACGTTTCATTTCTTAAAAAATTTCTAGTGGTTCAAAAAATTAAAGAAATATTAGTTTTTACCAATAAATCCCTTTATATATATAAAAGTTTAAACTTTTATTTTATTAATAGAAATGATCAAGTTGCATTCTTTTAAAATTCCAATTTAGGACCATATACCACCCACCTATTGAAAATCGACCATACAAAAAAAAAAACAAAAAAAAAATGAATCCTTTGCTGAGCTGATTTTTATTCCTGATATAAATAGATCTGGTGACATGTGTAATCAATGGCTAAAATTATTTATATTATTTATTTCACTTTCATTATCTTTTAATACATATTATTATCTTCAAGTGTTTTTTATTTCACTTTCATTATCTTTTAATACAGATTATTATCTTCAAGTGTTTTAGATCAGGAAAAAGATCAACTCAGTAGATGAGTTAAGTCCCCAAAAAATATTATAAATTATATATTTTACATACAAAATGTAACTTCTATAATTTGTTTTATTCTTATATTAGAAGTTATTTATTTATTTATTTATTTATTTTATATATATAGCATAAAGCCATAAGCATTAAACTACTGAATTTTTTATTTTATTTTAATTTTTATCTTTTTTTAATCCAAATGAAGAAAACGAGCTAAAGTGGAATGCATAAATGTCAACAAAATGCATGTTCTTCGACGACAATTCAAGAGAGAGCAGTAGACTATTTATAGTAAAGAGAAGATTAGAAAAAAATAATAATAAAAAACGTGGATGATTACATCTTAAAGCAAGCTTTTGACAAATATTCAACATGTGAAATCATTTTAGGTAAAATCAAGTGAATTTATGTACATTCGAGACCATACCAGCTTTGCTCCAATTATTTTCTTTGTAAACTAAATCATAGGTAGATAGATTAGATAAAAATTAGGGTTCAAAAATTAAATAGCACTTTTTGGGGGAGGGCTTGTGCAAATAGCACCACTTTAATAAATGTTGTTTTAATAGCACCAAAATAGGTGATGAGACCAAAATACCCCCACTTACTCTTTTCCTTTTTAATTTTTTTCTCGAAAATTCGAGACTTATTTGCAATTTCGAGACTTATTCATGATTTTTTTGAGACTTATTCATGCGTTTCGAGACTTAATTCAAGTTTGTTCGGGACTTATTCTGTTCGACCTCCATCAATGGTGACAGTGACGATCCGACTACAGAGCCGATTGACTCTGGAAATAGTTGGATTTGGAAGATTGAACGATGCCGAGTTCGTTGGCGCCATCGGTTTCGTCAGATTCGCGACGGATCGTCATAGATCGGACAATGAAGATTCGCGACAATTTGGGTTTTGCTTCGTTTCTCTCTCTACACAACTCGAAAATGAAAATGAACACTCGGTTACAATTATTGGCACTCGACAAACGTTTTCCCGGTGGTTTTGCCAGTCAACTCGCCGGTCGGCGGTGGCACCTCCATTGAAGCTCCATCAATGGAGGTTTTGGAAAAAGGAAGAAGAAGGTGAAGGACACACAAGAGAAAAGAAAAGAAAAGAAGCTGGGGGGGTATTTTTGTCCAAATTCCATTTTTGGTGCTATTAAAACAAGAGTTATTAAAGTTTGATAGTTGTACAATTCAAAATTTAAAAAGTGCTATATACCCCTATTTCCTCTAAAAATTAAAACAAAAGGAATGTAATACGCACTCAAACCACTTAAATAATATCATATTGTGGTATGTATATTTCTCGTGTGATTGATTATTCATATATATATATATATAGTTTTTCTATTATCAGTTCGAACTGACAAAAGTTATATCAGTTCCTTATATGTGAGCCACTGGATTTAAATACTTTGACTGACAAGTGCATACAGGCTACAGCCAAGTCAAAGTATTTAAATCCAGTGGTCCACATGCAAGGAACTGATATAACTTTTATCAGTTCGAACTGATAATAGAATTTCTGTATATGTATATATACTAAGCAGATGGATGAATATAGCAGGTGCATTGAAGAATTTATCGAGCTGTTTGGAGCACATGCACGTCGTTGTCAAGTTAATTAGCTAGCAGCACAAACCTATCTAGCTAGCTCTTAGTGTAGTATAGATTTTTCTTGAACCAAATTAACCACAAGAATCCATCTCTCGATCCATGATTGTACACTCTTTTTTTTTTTCCTTCTTTATTAGTCTCTTTCAATTGCTAAGTTGAGGAAAATATTTTTATTGTGGGACTTGGTTTCTTCCTCTATTTTCTGGTTCACTTCAACCTAAAAATTAGGAGAAAATGTTAAACAACTACTATTTTCTTTTTCTTTTTTGTCAAACCTAGAACTGGAATTCACTGTAACAAAAACAGTAAAACACGGAAAGAAATAAAGCAAGAAACAAAAGTTATATATATATATATATATATATATAGTTTCCTTTTTTGGGGCTAAGTTTTATTAGGAGCAACTACCACAGAGACTTGATGGAAAACTACTACTTCTCACTGTGGTTGAGCAGTACCACATCAAATTCTTGAAATGGGGTTTGAAAATTTTGTGAAGAATATTTCTTCCTATATCAAAACTTGATAAAGCTATTGTGATATCGAAATCCATTTCAGGTTTTAATCATTATTGCCATAGATATAAACTAAATGTCTTCGCACCCTAGTGTAAGAGGTGCGTGAGACTTATATACCAAACTCATAAATATATAAATATTTATATATACAGTGTTTCTATTATCAGTTCGTTCTGACAATAAATATATCATGATGAAGAATGTTGACCACAGATTATGGAGAAGTTTTGACAAGTGCATACACTTTGAGTCAAAGTATGTAAATCTAGTGGTCCACATTCTTCGTTCTGATATATTTATTATTAGGACGAACTGACAATAGAAAATCTGTTTATATATATACAGTCTTTCTATTATCAGTTCTAACTGATATAAAATATATCAGTTCTTTGCATGTGGGCCATTAGATTTAAAAGATGTTTTGACAAGTGCATGCAGTCAAGTCAAAGTATTTAAATCTAATGGCCCACATGTAAGGAACTGATATATTTTATATCAGTTCGAATTGATAATAGAAAGACTATATATATATAATACTTCTCTAATCAGAACCGTCATGACTTTATAAGTTCAGAACGTCCAACTACATCCACACATTCACAGTGGGCCCACAGCCCCACATTAACAAATACCCACACCTAATATGAATGTGTGGTGTTGTGATTGGATGTCTTTAACTTATAATTTCAGAACGTCCTCACTAGAGAACCACCATATATATATAGTCCTTTTCTCTTCGGTTCGCACTGATATAAAATATACATCAGTACATTGCATGTGGACCATAGATTATGGATAAGCACTGACAAGTGCATGCAGACTGAGTCAAAGCAATTAAATCCAATGGTACAAATGCAAGGCACTAATGTATATTTATTAATGCGCGCTGATGAGAAACGTTTCCTATTTATATATATATATATATATAAATGATTTGACTTGGCTGCATGCAACCATTGGATTTAAATGCTTTGACTTGGCTGCATGCAATTGTCAAAGCATCTTTTAAATCAAATGACCCATATGCAAGGAACTGATATATTTTATATCAGTTCGAACTGACAATAGAAAAACTATATATATATATAGTTTTTCTATTGTCTGTTCGTCCTGATATAAAATATATCACGATGAAGAATGTGGACCATTAGATTTACATACTTTGACTCAAAGTGTATGCACTTGTCAAAACTTCTCCATAATCTATGGTCCACATTTTTCGTCCTGATATATTTTATATCAGGACGAACTAACAGTAGAAAGACTATATATATATTTATCAGTCTTTCTACTATCAGTTCGTCCGGATATAAAATATATTATATTGAAGAATGTGGACCATAGATTATGGAGAAGTTTTAACAAGTACATACACTTTGAGTCAAAGTATGTAAATCTAATGGTCCATATTCTTCGTCCTGATATATTTTATATCAGGACGAACTGACAATAGAAAAATTGATATATATATATATATATATAACCAAAATAATCTTAGAGCATATTAAAAAGACTCTTCTATTTTCACTCTTCAAATGTTTATTTGCTTACCTATGTGGTAATTTGAAGAGTGAAAAAAGAGAAACCTCTCCAAAAAACTCTTCAATTAGAAATGTGTTTATATTATTTTAATGAAAGCACTCAAATTCCTCCCCAACAAATCTAATTACCCTCCATTTTTTTTCAAGTTAGAAATAATAATATGTTATTATTAAATATTTAATATTAGTCTCATTTTAAAGATCTAGATAAGATCTTTCTAACAGTATAATACATATGATGATAAAATTTATAAATTAAAACTTATTATATATTAATTAAATTTAATAAAAAGATAAAATGATATTGATGTCAAATATTAATGATGAAGTGATATAAAAAATGATATAATAATAATTAAAGAGGGAGAAGTTGCTCTTCAATATTGAAGAGAGAGAGGCAAAATCTTATTTGAAGAATCCCATTTGAAGAGTCTGTTGGAGCCAAATATGCTGATGTGACTCGTTTGACTTTAACAAATATCTCATTTGAAGAGCCTTTTGGAGATGCTCTTACAAATTAGTACTTATAGCTAGGTTTTTAATCGTCATTATAAGTATGCTATAACATGAAATAAAACTTGATTACCCAAATCGTACAAAGTTAATTCAATTCAAAGTCGGCTAAAGCACCAGGCGAGCTAGCCTCCAGTATTTAATGGTCTCAGTTTTTTTTTTCGTTCGTTATAGATAATATTAAATTAGAAGACTTTTTAACATATATTCATTGTAATGCATATGTGTCATGAGATAATTAGGTGAGTCAGGAAAAAAAAAATCAGATCAGCAGATGATCTAAATCTATGGAAATATAACATCTCCTAAATTAAGGATAAATATTCATTTTTAATCTTTTTTTTTTCTCTTAAAAAATTATTATTTATTTAGAATTTAATTGTTTTCTAATTCCAAAACAATTGATCTTTATTGATGAGATGAGGTTGGTCTGGTGTTAAAACCCCTTATACATGCACCATGAGGTTATGAGTTCAAGTCATCCCCTTTCCAAAAAACCCAGAATTTATGTAATATTGTAATACTTCAAATAAAAAAAAAAAAACCTCTTTATTTTGAATTTTATTATTTTCTGGTTCCAGAAGAACTCTTGATACTTTCTTACTTTTAAACAATCTCAAATAACAAAGAAAATAAAAATTGTTCATTTAATGAACCTTACGATAAAACTTTTGTCAAACATCCATCTTATTTATTTATTTATTTTCTACTAATTTTGTACTCCTATCTATAATTTTGTTTTCTACCTAACTTATCTCCAAATTGTTCCAATAACTTTATTTAAAATCAAATCTTAATATTTTGAGTTCTTTGAAGGCAACTTGTTTAGAAGGATCATTCTTTTCAATTTGACACTTTTCTGTTTCTATAATTAATATTTTTGCATCACATCAAGGAAGAAAAATAAATCTTAAGTAGTCTTTTACTATAAAAGAAATAATTTTATGATAAATATAAAATATGGCCTCATTTGAAGTTTTCGTCTTGGGCCTCCAATATTGTTAAGCAGGCTTTGAAAGTTATACAGGTGGTGTTTGATTTATTATTATTATTATTATTATTATTATTTTTTATCTTTATCAAATATACAGGTGGTGTTTGATAAAACAAAAAAAATTAGTTTGGAAACATAAAAAAAAAATTTTAAAAAAAAAAAAAAAAAAAAAAAAAAAAAAAAAAAAACTAGAAATATAAAACTTCAATTTAATAAATGAAATTTCTTAAAAATACACTTAAATTAGTTAACATATATTTCCAGATTCCCTTAATTTAATTTACTTGTATAGTTGAATTTCAATTGGGCCCTCGAAGAGGAAGAAATATATATATATATTATTTTGAAGTTGGGTGAATAATGAGTTATTTACGTGATAAAATGAGATTGACCTATAGATATAACTATCGGTCTTTCACACATACACCATTGAGATTGTGCGTTCGAGATGTCTGCCTCCTCTAAATCCCAACTCAAGTGTAATAGTTCCATAAAAAATAAAATAAAATAAAAAGTGCTTGATTCAATGAATTTATGAAGACGAGCCTATTCGGTTGAAAACACTTGCTAAAGAAACCCCAATTGTAAAAAGTATTGATGCTTTAAGAGAGTTAGCTCAGGCTACTCAGCTCAGTTTATTTGGATGTGATATGAGTATGCTTACACGATTTGTGAGGTGTACTTAATGCGACCCATTCAACCATGTAGGGTCTGGCCCAAAGAGGAGGAAAGTAATTGGTAAATTAATAATAATAACAATGATTTTTTTTTTTCTTTTAAACTAATAAAAATAGAGAACTCTATGCATATGCTCCATCTCTGATAGAGCTCCGCTCCATTAGATGAAGTGATTTGTGTAGTACAATTTGGATCATCGGAATGACTTTACAAAGTATTATTGCTTCAAACCAATTTGGATTTACAAAACAAACTCTAATGAAAATTTTACAAGGAAAAAATTCGGTTGAAAACAAATAGAACGGAAATTTGGTTCAAGAGAACCTAGAATTAAGACCCATGTTTCACACGGTGTCCTTAAAACAAATTCGCCCTCAACACCGTATGTGTTTAGCGTTTGTCTCCCAGGATACAACGATTCAACCAGTAGAAGTGTATAGAACACGACTACTTTCAGCGAACTAAAAAAAGGTCTAAACTTACCGCAAGGAAAGAAATGGAAGAAAACCGAAGATTTGAAAACCACAAACAAAAAGGAAAATTAATTGATTATTGCATAGAGAATTTTTTATTGTCTTTTTTCTCGTGTGTTGAGAATGAAAGAATCAAACAAAATATATATTTGCAATCAAGGGAGGAAAGAATCAATGACAACAATGAGAGCATAAATCTATTTTAATTTTAGCAATTAAAACGTTTTTTCAATTAAAGATACAAATTTCCATTAATTTGAAATAAAGTCAAACGGAAATTTTAATCACCATAGAACCAGTGATTGCAATCTTTTAAATCAAAACTTATTCTTACTCATTAAATGCCATTATTATTTTTGAATTGAAATAATAATAATAATAATAATAATAATAATAATAATGTAGCAAAATCAGTCTGGGTCATGGATGCGCATCCGCGATTCGAACCGTTGTGGATCCATGTCCGCACATAGGTTGTTGAACCCGCGGTCCGTGATACTATGCTACTCATGCTTGGAAGCAATCCAATATATCCTTGATTAGATAAATGTTTCCCACCAATGCAGGACTTATTATTTTTTCAATTCAATGGGTGCACTTTAGTATCAATTTCTCATTCACCCATTCACAATTTTTCCAACAATTTGCTTAATCTTTAACTTCATCTGACGCTCCCTCTAATGGAATTGGACTATATAGGTTCCATTCGATGGAGCATATCTACTTCACCATGGAGAAGATCACATCTCCTTCAGGTGGAGATACTCCATCATCGATGGCAATTCATTGATGGTGGATTTTTATTTTTCAACTTTTGTGTTGGGTTGAAATATGATTAATAAGGGTTCAAAAAATTTCTAACACTCTTTACTCCCCTACTTTTAAGACTAGCAGTCTAGCACCAACTTAATAACTTAAGTTTTAATAGCACGTAAAATGCGAATCCGACAAAAATACCCTTAAAACTCAATCACAAAAATAAGTCTTGTGATTTTTTTTCTAAGACTTATTTTCGTGTTTCCGAAACTTATTTTTGTGTTTCCAAGACTTATTTTTTAATTTCCGAGACTTATTGGGTATTTTTACAAATTCCGAGATTTACTAGGCAAAATACAAAATTTTCCAATTTTTTTTTTTTTTTTCTTTTCATCTTCTTCATCGACCTCCAATGGAAGTTTGTTCGTTCAAGGTCGATTTCAACCTCCAATGGAGGTCTGTTCATTCGACCTTCGTTGGAGGTCGAATAGACCTTCATTGATGGAGGATTTTTATTTTTTATTTTTTATTTTTATAAAATAAAAAATTAAACCTAATGGCAGAAAAGTAATAAAAGAAGAAGGTGATGGCATTTTTGTCCATTAGTGCCATTTAAACTCAAATTATTAATCTAGTGCTATTCCTAAAAATCAATATGAATTTGGTGCTATCTAGGCCTATTTCCAGTATTGGAAAATACTAAGGTGGTGTTTGTTTTTTTGTCGGAAGCCTGAATAGGTCTGAAGTCTGAATGATGATTGAAATCTGGATGATGTGTTTGTTTTTTATTTATGATGTCTGAATATCAAAATCTGAAAACGGGTAATAAGACATATATACCCTTATTACTATTAATGGTTTTATGTATTTGTATCTAATATAATTATTTTTGTTTATATATTTAAAATATTTGTTAATATTAATTAATTATATTAATATTTGAAAGTATGCTTTAAAATTTTAAAAATATGAATTATTATTACTTAAATTTACATTTATAAAAATATTAGTGATAAATATTAAAAATATATTCAAAAACAATAAAATTATTTATTAAAAATTAAGGAGGAGGAGCTGTGCTTCTTGCTCTTCGTCAGACGAAGGAAATTGGAAAAGTTGCCAGGTAAATTCATTGGGTTTGTTTTGCTTTTACAAATATATTGTTGTAATTGTTAAGTTTGCCAAGGATATTTTTGGAAGAAAAGGGTTGAATATATGCAAGTGGCACACACTTTCAGATAAAAGTCAAGTTTTTAGACTTATATTTTTCAGATGTTTTTGGCCCATTTTTAGATCTCAACATCTAAGAAAAAACAAACAAAAAAATCTGAAAAGTGGCCCTTTATGACATAAGTTGAAAAAGCAAACGGGCTCTAGGTCTTTTCTCGATTATTAGGTAGACGTGTAATTATAAATAGTGACGATATTTGCACCTCTTAAAAACCGTTTGTAAACCCTAAATTAGTATGTTTTAAAAAATCTAATAATACCTTTGAGTAAAATTACTAAGAGGACTAATTGTTTATTAGTATACCCACCAATAATTATTAATTAGTTTCCTATTTTAATTCTTTGTATTATTTTTTTTTCCTATTAATAGTTTTGTATTAACATATATCATTAAAACTCTTTCCATTTTAATAAATCATAGATTCTCTTTTAAATATATTTTCAATCTCTTTTAAGGAAATACAAATTGATTGCTAAGTATGGAAAATGAATCAAAATCATGAGACAAATTTGGGTGTGAAAAAGTAAAGTTTTAAATTAATTTTTATTAAAAGAACAAAATCATTATGTATATAAACAGACTTTTAAATTATCTATATTTTTTTAATTTCTTTCAAACACACTTTAGACTTTTTATTTTTATTTTTATTATTTATCAATATTATATGTTCTTTCTTGTTAAAAAAAAAAAATAGATGTTCTTCAATTTTATCGAACACCTATCTTTATTTTTATTTTTTTGAAATATCATTTAACACATATCTACTTCCACATCAATTGGGACATTACACCAATCTTGCATTCCTACAACTCTCTCAAACAGAAAGTGGTTCTCCAATAAAAATAAATAAATAATCTTAAAATGGATTTTTAACGAAAAAAATGAAAAATAGAGTTTGATTTTGAAAAAACCAAGAAGAGAAAAAAGTAGGGAAGAGAAAGAATAGTAAGAGAATTAAAGGTAACAATTTTTTTTTGAAATAATAATAAAGTTGATTAAATAACATAATAATAGTCATAGGTGGTGTGTATTTACAAAAATACAGTAAGTATAATTAAAGAAAGGGTATTTTTGGCGTTAAGTGGGATTTATTTTAAAATTAGTGATTTTAGTGATTTTTTTTTAAATTTTGATGGGTGTGATTACGAAAGAGGTGTAGATATAGTTTTTGAGGGGTCCCATTATCGCCACTCAATTATAAAATGTTAGTTTTATTTGATAGGTTAACTAACCATTTTACCCTTAAGCTTTAAAGTCAAACGGTTAATTAAGTTTAACGATGGACTACCAACGACAAGGGTATTAGTATGGCCCACAGAAAAAAAAATTAATAGTTAATATATATATATATATACGGATTTTCTATTATCAGTTCGAACTGACAATAAATATATCAGGACGAAGAATGTGGACCACTAGATTTACATACTTTGACTTAAAGTGTATGCACTTGTCAAAACTTCTCTATAATCTGTGGTCCACATTCTTCGTCCTAATATATTTATTGTCAGTTCAAACTGATAATAGAAAGACTATATATATATATATATATATATATATATATAAAGTGTATTTTGTAATTTACATTTTTACGTAAATTGTAGCCGGAGGAGGCGAGTCACCTCCTTACATTAGAGGAAATTGGGCCTCCTCATGTGACGTCACTAGAGTACGATCTGTCCCGCGACAGCATCGCCGGAGGAGGTCCGGCGGTGCGGTGGGCAAGGAGATGACCTCTGTTATTTTTTTTTTTTGTTATTTTTTTAATATAAAAATAAACCTATAAAGAAAAACAATTTTTTAAAATTTAAAAAATAAAAATAAAAATGAGACAAGAATGGGAATTTTTTTATTTTGGAAAAGCAACGATTAAAAAAAATAAGAAATGAAAAATTAAACAAACAGGTGTAGAACCAGAAAATCCTACGGTCAAAATTTGGTCAAAACCGTAGTGTTCGGGACACCGGCAATCTATGAGTAGTGCTTTTGTCGAATGCTTTGGATTCCCTGTAAAACAAAGCTAAAGGAAGGGGTGTCTTGTAGGAGTTTACTCGACACCCAAGTTAGATAATTTATGAACAAATTGATAATTTAAATCAAGAAATAAACCATGTAGATTCTAAAGCAAACTGTATAGCCTTATTTTCGCTTGGGTTGAGTGTGGAGATTATTTGGGATGAGGTTCTGGTGGCCGGAATAATGGGAAGAATTATCCCATTTCTCTTGGAGAGAAGGGTATTTGTAGTGTTCTAGTTTAAACCCTCAAGTGGGGCCTCTCTAGTCGGTTACGTGCATTTAGTTTCCATGATTCTTTCCTGATTTTTTGGGATTCCATAAATGTCGTTTAAAGCCAATTTAAATCGGCAGTTATAATTGCTTTATAACCGAAAGACTTGGTCAATTAGCAATCAAGTCAGTTGGTGACTTGGGTTTGGGTCATGGGTTGGACCTTTGAGCTTGGGCTTTTGTATTGGGCCTAGAGCCTTTTTTTCATTGTCCTATTATTGGCTACCACAGTTAGCCCCCCACTCTCTAAGTTGAAGTCTTCAAGTTAGTGAGTTGAATGTTTCGATACTCTTGCGTTGAACGGTCTACAAGATGGTCATTGGTAGAAACATTAGTTGAATCGAAAAATCATGAGTTGGCTTATTTTAAACAGCCTCATTCTTTGTAGAGCTCAACATAGAGCTAAATTTGGGGAGCTTGTCTCGACGTAGAGCGAAATTTGTAGAACGCTTGATGTAGAGCGAAACTTGTAGAACGAAATTTATTTATTTATTTTTTCATGACTTTAGTGATCGACGGTGTTGAGTGTTATTCATAGCTCGACGTAGACTGCTACGTATAGCTCTTGGTAGAACACTTGTGTGCAGCTTCCTAGAGTGCCTTTGTAGCTTGCTGTAGAGCACTATTTTATGACTCGTCGTAGAGCGCTTTTTGAGGATCCGTAGAGCGTTATTTTATGGCTCGTCGTAGAGCGAATTTTGGAGAGATCGACATAAAACGAAATTTGGAGAGCTCGATATAGAGCGAAGTTTGTAGAATAAATTTTCTAAGGATCGTAACTTGATCCAATTTCGTACGGAGAGCTCGACGTAGAGGGAAGTTTGTAGAACGCTCGACGTAGAGCGAAGTTTGTAGAACGCTCGTTGTAGAGCGACATTTGTAGAACACTCGTTTTAGAGCGGCATTTGTAGAACGCTCATTGTAGAGCGAAATTTGTAGAACGTTCGTTGTAGAGCAACATTTGTAGAACGCTCGTTGTAGAACGAAATTTGTACATCCTTAAAATGCAAGTATGCAAGTAAACAATGCTTTTATTAAAATGAAAAAAGCAAGAAACATAGAGTGAAATGTGTGTTTTAGGATAGATAGATAGATAGAAGTGTCAGCTGCCTACTGGCTTTCAATCTCGATCTGCCAACAGTCAATCGAAAAGAGGCCTTGCTTCTTTTCTTCATCCGTATTCGGATGGGCCTTGCTTGGTCAGGACTAAGTCAACCGTGACTAAAGAATCTGCCTTTACCTCCGTGGCTCTAGCCGGCAAGGGACAAGGATAGAAAAGAGTTCCCAAAAGGTGGGCTAAAGGTGGGGAAGGTAGCGAAAACAAGCAAAAGAAAGAAGCTCACAAGAGAAAGCATTTGCTTGAACGTGGGCTTAAAAAAAAGCGGGTGTAGCTGGTGTTGCTGGTGATAGTAGTAGGCTTATCGATAAGCTAGTGAGAAAGCGAGCAAGCAAGGCAAGCAAGATACGTCTCAGCGTGAAAAGAAGAAGCTTATTGACTTGACTTGACTTCTTATTCTTAGGTGTAGTAGAGTCAATGAAGGGAAGGTAAGGCTCGCACCATTAGGCTTGAGGAATTACGGCAGCAAGTGGACTTGACAGAGGAACACTACATTCTACTCTGACGGATTCACGTATGGTATACTAGCAACTGGCGAAGAGCCAAATGGGGTCTTGTCTGTCCCTTAGCAAGAAGGCGAAGGGAGTGGAGAATACTAAAGGCCAACAAGCGGGGTGCTCTCCTAGGGGCGGCATGAGAAAGCCTACTAGCAAGGGGCGAGTGGGAATATTACTTGCATAAAAACCAACGGAGTGGGGACAGCTCACACCACTTACTGATTGGCCTGTTTTCATCGGTCAGCAATTAACTATCAGTCTGTCTCTCCTGCTGTTCAGTCATACCTTGGCATCGGATAAGAACTTTTAACCAACCCGAAAAGCAAGCAAACTAGGGAGCAAGTGGAGGCGGGAGATGACTTACTACAAGACGGAGTGCCCTAGTAGCAAAGGCCGCTCCCTACTATTGTTTTCAGATATACCATTTCCGGATCAGAGAAATGCCCAATTGCTTTAGTCGCCTACCTCATTTGAAGTGCTAGTGTTGCTTGTTCAATGTCTGTTTTTCGATAAGCGGATAAGACTGCCCGCCTTGATGATCCCGAAGTTTGCTCTTGGCTACAGACTTGACGTTGACTACTTCTTTTCTTTCTAGTGGCGCACTTAGGCTTCCAAGCCTAGCCTACTTATTGATCTCCTTCACCATTGGTCTCAGTGTCAGGCCTTGAAGCTCGTATAGCTTGGTTGGGCTTGGGCTTGCTCCTCCCATTCCTTCTCTTCTTTATGATCTCGCTAACCGATTTGGAGGAGGCAAACTTTCCTTAATCAGAATGCCTGTTTAAATGGTTGTCTAATGTCTACCACTTGATAGAGGGCAGAGCAGCATTCTCACTATTTTGATAGACTGACTTTACCTTCTTTAGCATACCTCGCTCTGCCTTATCCAATCAGGGATTTTTTTTTTTTAGAACTAATATCTGTAAAAAAAAACACGGGAAAATGCAACTTGGACGATTTGAATGTAAGTTTATGGGGAGAAATGGCATGTATGCCAAAAATCCCGGGGTTTTCTAAACTTTTTAGATTGAAATGTTCGTTGCCGAAGGAAAAAGTAATTGAGGACAAAAAGACGGGGAAAATGAAACTTTTGAAATGCTTTTCGTAAGGCAAGGAAGTCAGTGCAGGTAGGCGAGGGCAGTTCCGGTCTACGATTTATGGGTGTATATACTATTTCCTTTCTTTGAGCTACGGACCTCCTTCATGGCCTTCCCATTAAGAAAGAGTCTCGTTTAGAGATTGAATCAAGAGGCCTGTCCTAGCTTTGATAATAGGAATTGGAACTTCTTTGATTGATTCATCAGAGCTCAAATCGAACCTTGAGCCTTGCTTCTTCAATGCACCTTGCTTGAAGAAATATTCGATGGAAGCCTCTCCTGGGCGGGCCTAGCCCTCCCTCTATCTCGCCCCGGATTGAATGGGATTCCACCTGAAACGAATCCCTTGCTTTGATAAGAGGAGGTGGACTAGACTTTGAAATGGATCTGACCCACTCTACTTGAAGACTTCAGCTTTCCTTAAAGCATTTCTTAGGAACCCATTTCTCGTGATCAAAGAAGTTTCATTCCCGGGCGCCCCGCCTTGAGCACTGACTCCTATTCGAATAAGATATTCCCGCCTTAACTGGCCTAATTGAACTTTCTCCTTCACCTGCTGGTACTGACTTTACAACTCGTGAGTCTCTATCTATTTGCGCTCGTGAGCTACAACCATTGGAAGTTTCGACTCCTAGTGATGTGAGCTACTTACAAATCCGAACGATCTTCTCTATGTATTCGAAGTTTATCCTGTTTGAAAGCGGAGGAGAAAGACTGATTCTGCTTGAAACGAATCAATAAATTAGGCAAAAGCAGAACTAGAACTAGAATTCTTTGCCCCTCCCCTTGTACCAAGAAGAAAGTTCAAAATAGAATCGATTTCATAGGAAGACGTGCGCCAATCCACTTCTTTTCGAACGGTGAAGAAGGAAAATCGAATAAGTCAAGGCGGTTCGCTTCCTCTGCTCTGACAGCTCCTTCAACTAGCAAGCTATGTTGGTTAGGGCATTTCCATTGCGTGTTGTTTGGGCATTTCCATCGCGAAGGATTCCAAACGAGTCCCATTCGATTGAGATTAATTCAAGGGACTGGTGAACTACCTAAAACTCTATCTATTATAAGTTTCACTCGTTCTATTTGAAGTTGGTTATCCCCTTTGGTGCTTTCCTGGAACATTTCATTTGACCTAAGGCACAATCCTCTTTCTTCTTAGAAAAGGTTGCTGAGTTCTTTCGCTTCTAGCTGGCGGATCAATGCCACAGCTTCCCCTCTCGGTTTTCCTAGTTTCAGTGGGTACAGCGCTTGCTACTAGACTAACAAAGTGGAGCAATAGACGTTCCACTTGTCCTCTTCCTTGCCCTTTTCGGAGGAGAGATTCTATTATGACCCAAAGAGTCGTTGGCCGAACGGGAAGAGGATCCTACACAGGGAAGATTTGAGATGGGTTTGAATTGCTTTCATCTCAGTCAACTGATTCCATAGAAGAAAAAAGTGAGATAGATCATTAGGGAAGCTTTAGCTTAAAAGAGGAATGTTAGTAGCTCTGTCAGGAGGAAGAAATAGAGTTCAAAAGCTCAGCCGAAGTAGAGTTGTTCAGTCGCTTTCTCTATGAATACTTTATAACCTCAATCTGTGAGGGGAAGTGAAGGAGAAGTAGAGGGCTATTAGCCGACACTTGTTAGCAGGTTCAGGAGAAATAGAATAGATTATGTAGCTCACAGAAGGGGCGGCGTAGCGATACGTTGTTCATACTCAAGTTGCTCGTCATTGAATAAATAGATATTTGAAGGAGAAGTTAGAATCATGAAGGGACATCTCAAACGAGGAGAACGAACTGCTTTGGTTGTCTCTTTAGAAAGTCCATTTTCTAGCTTTCACTTGCGCTTTGGTTTCTTATTTATTCGATCTCGAGTAAGCAAGCGGATTCTTCCCACTAAACTAAGAATCTTGAATCTCGTCCTCGCAGAGGTTTGACTTGTACTTTCCATGGTAGAGGTTATTAACCGCATTTCATTGATTTCTCGTACCAGTAACCCGCGCCAATCTTCTTTCATGATTTCATTGACCGCCTATCGATCGTGATCAATTTCGTTGCCCTCTGTTGATTCTTCAGCTTTCAAGCAGAGGGAAATACGTTTTGGCTTTCAAGACAGCTACTTACGTACCCGATAACATGACATGACTGACTTTCAAGGTTTGCTACTTAGACTGGTGGACTAATTGGACTATTCTATTATATATATATATATATTTCTAAAAGAAGGATCTCCGCTCGACCCACTCGATCTTTATCGATCTCCCATTGCTCTTCGCTTTGTTCACTCCTTTCTTCTACCCGGAAAGATAGTAAAGTCATTCTAGGGGGTCCGGAATGGCTTTCTCTACTATCTGGATAGTCGAAAAAGGAATCTCAGCTTCTATTGAGTAAGGATCTATTCCATATCGTTGAATCTATCCCCAACAACTGAATCACGGTTTCTAGCAGAGCTAGACCCCGAATCTGAGAAAAGCCAGTCTCAGTAAGGTTGTTCACTCGCTTTCTCGCAGGAAGTGCTAACTCACTATACTATAGTAGGAGCTAATTCATCTATCTTAGTTGTTCCAGAGCCAGTACTGTTCTGTTCAAGTGGGCAAGGCCAGTCGCTCAAAGGTAAAGGCAATGAAGGGCTCAAAGAAAGGATCTTCAACCATACATATCTATAGAAAAAAGAAGTTCCAATCTCAGTAAATGGTACAGCATAGCACAATCTACTAAATTTCTTTGATAAGGCCGCTAAGAAAGGAATTTGAGAACGACTTATGGCTGAACTAAGAGAAGAGGTCTTCAACACGAAACTTGGAATATTACCTGAAGGAGAGGCAGTGAGCGCAGAATCAACAGAAGAAGTAGCTAGTGAGCATGTTTATTCAAGAGATCACTATTGCAGAAGGTAAGTCAGTCAAATCCATGTTCAAAGGACAGATGCAGCTAACCAAGCAAACCTGTAACCGCTTTCTTTCACACAGGGGTAGAAGTAGATAGAAGACCTAACAGGAAGCCCTAGGGATAATATTTAAGAGGTCAGTTTACTTGTCGTTGTGAGCTGTAGGTTACAACTTTAGTTGTTCAGCTCCGTCTCATTGAAAATAAGGAAAGGCGGGTCGGGTAGCTGAAGGAGAAAGAGAGCAGAGCGGTGAAACAACGTAGTTGGGTTCCCTTGTTCAGTCGAAGGTGAAGAGAATACAGAGAAATTCGAGATGAAGCATGAACAAGTAAACTCCCCTTCCTTCAACGCCTTAGTTAGGTCAAAGATATGAGAAGATATGAGAAGATATATAATTATAAAACCAAAAGTGGAAGAGAAGCTTGATGTAGAGTGCAGGATATACCTTGTAATTCCAATTTGGCGGTAGTATGCTAACTCGACAAGCAGTGATATATTCATAGCTTTAGTTTTTCGTTCATTTTTTGTTACAATTCGTTGTTCGACTTGGAGTTGTAGAATTTGCCCAAAACTTTGGCCTGACTTGGAGCAAGCAATGTAGCACGACGGAGAGAGCTCAACAGTCGACATGTAGCTTGACAGAGAGAGTTCGACAGTCGACATGTAGCTCTACGGAGAGAGTTTGAGAGAATTCGACAGTCAACATGTAGCTCGATGGAGAGAGCTCGACAGTCGACATGTAGCTTGATAGAGAGAGTTTGACAATCGACATGTAGCTCCACGGAGAGAGTTTGAGAGAATTTGACAGTCGATGTGTAGCTCGACAGTCGACATGTAGCTCGACGAAGAGAGTTTGTCATTAAGCAAATTTTTGGCTCAACATGGAGCGTTTTTTTTTTTTTGGAGAGCTTGACTCGGAACACCTTTGATTTGTATAGCTCAACATAAAGTGCTGCTAATAACTCGTTGTAGAGTGATATTCCTGGCTACGTGGAGCGCTTTTTGTAGTAGAGAAAATGATTGTTCTACCATGACAATGGTCCAACAAAAAATAAAAATCAAAAGACATTATTGCACGGAACAACTGCAACATTCATGATAAACACGTGTGTAAAATAAATTATCTATAAATTACTAGCGAAACAATTATTCTCTTTTTAAAGTAAATAAATAAAGAGAAAAATTTATAATGGTGTATGTAGACCATAATGTTCTTGGCCACCAACAGCGTGGTGTTTTCAAGGAAATATTGGTGGAGTCCCTAGAACTGATTGAATGGCGATTGTATGAGGAATTTTGCAGAAGGTGATTGTCGAGCCCCATGGTGGGCGCTAAACTGTAGAACCAGAAAACCTTACGGTCAAAATTTGGTCAAAATAGTAGTGTTCGGGGTACCGGCAATCTATGAGTAGTGCTTTGTCGAATGCTTTGGATTCCTTGTAGAACAAAGTTAAAGGAATGGGTGTCTTGCAGGAGTCTACTAGACACCCAAGTTAGACAATTTATGAACAAATTGATAATTCAAATCAAGAAATAAACCATGTAGATTCTAAAATAAACCGTAGATAAGGCTTGTCGAGCCCTGGGTGGTGTCGTTCATATAGCCTTATTTTCGTTTGGGCTGAGCATGGAGATTATTTGGGATGAGGTTCCGGTGGCCGGAATAATGGGAAGAATTGTCCCCTTTCTCTTGGAGAGAAGGGTATTTGTAGTAATCTAGTCTAAACCCTCAAGTGGGGCTCTCTAGTCTGTTACGTGCATTTAGTCTCCATGATTCTTTCCTGATTTTATGGGATTCCATAAATGTTGTTTGAAGCCAATTTGAATTGGCAGTTACAATTGCTTTGTAACTGAAAGACTTGGTCAATTAGCAATCAAGTCAACTGGTGACTTGGGTTTGGGTCATGGGTTGGACCCTTGAGCTTGGGCTTTCTAATTGGGCCTAGAGCCTATTTTTCATTGTGCTATTTTTGGCTACCACAACAGGTTAAAAAGATAAAAAAAAAAAAAAAAAAATACTTGAATAATATATTACATCTTAACACAATTATGCCTATTTTAATCATTTTCCATAATCAATTAAAGTTTACCAAGCACATTTGCCTTACTCTTTTCTTAAGTTGATTATTTATAAATCTAATTTACCAAACACCTATCAATTTATATTTTAAACTGATTATTTCTTAAGTTGAGCTATAAATGATTATTTTATAAGCTACGACAATCCCAAACGCACCCTAAATTAGCTTGGAATTTGGCCTAAGTACTTCTCCTTTGCAATTGCTCCTTGAATCCTGTATATTGAATTAATATCAAATTACCAAAGTAATTAAAAATAGTACAAAATTCATTCCACAAAGCAGCCCACTCCAGTACAAAGCAAATCTGGTTGGACATTTTTTGCTATATCGTTCGATCAATATGTATTGAATATTGATGCCAATATGGAGGGAGCATCAGACAACTCTTCATAAATTGCATGTTATGTGTGTGTGTGGGGTGCCTGAGCATTATGCATGTCAGGATAGGGTTAGGGGCCAAAAATGGCGATCCTGTTGGGGATAATCCTCTATTACCAATGAATGCAGAAACGCCGTACCTAATATACGCCCATAACTCATAGTAAATAATAACGTCAATAAGCAGAAAAATAGATGAGAGAGAATAAAACAATCACAGCACAAGATATACGTGGAAAACCCAAAACGGGTAAAAAACCACGCGCCGTCAGGACGACAGAGAAAGTTCCACTATATGATAAATTGTTACAACCATATACTTCAGGATTCTCTCTCACACCTAACCCCAAACCACACTCACAAGATCCTCACCAAGAACCCCACAATATCCCCTAGGTCTCCCCTAAATATCACCCACGGATCTCTAACTTGATCCACCGATATTCCCTTGGATCCCTCCTCGGATATTACCTTTGGGTCTCCCCGGATCTCACTCACACTCTCTGATGTTTACATGGTGTTCTTTATTGCTCCACAACCTTAAATCTAATAACATAAATATTAGGACTATTTATACTAGTTACAGGGAGTTTAAGACAAAAGAAAATCATATTCCTAAACGTACAAGACTTACTTGTTCCACATAAATACTATGACAAGTCTTCTTGTAGGGAGTAAATCATTTTCCTTTAAGTACAAGAACTTTTAGAAGAATACCTTTTCCTATTCTGCGCAACATTCCCGATCTCAGCAATACATCATCTCTACCATATTGATCACGGTGTGCACCCCGCTCCCAACACGTCAGCTCCTGACCGCTCTTGTCGCCGCTGTCCAGCCATGACCGCTGTTGCCACCGCTGTGGCTTTCGCAGCGCCACTTGCAGCGTTCTTCATTGGACTTTGAAACAGTGCCCGACGGCTCCCACAACCGCTGCCAAAACCGCAGCGGTAAGGAGAGCGGTCATCTCCTTTCTTCCATTCTTTCGTTCTTCCGTTCTTCCGTTCTTCCGTTCTTCCGTTCTTCTAGTCTTCAACCTCCCTCAGACACCATCATTCAACTTCCAAACATATCCCACGTCTTCCAGGAAGTACCACATCAATTGAGTATTGTTTGGTTCACATCGGGTTCGCTTAGGAATACAAGTGAAAACCTAACAGATACAACTTCAATTGAACAGGTAGCTGAAAATTTATCAAATCATTTGATCTGTTGAAATTGAATGGTAGATATTCTAATATGCTAGCTTCTGCTGTTTTTATCTAAGTACCAAAAAACAAAAACAAAATGCTAGTATGAGATCAGCATCTTCTTGATGCAAGTATGCAACTAGATTTACAAAAGGAGTAAAGGACTCAAATCAGCACGATGTCCAAAAATAGTGTCCCTAATTTGTATCTAACCAATCAAATTGGGACACGTGTCTACATTTAATTATTTTTTTTCAACTTCTTCCAGAAACGTAGATACATATCCCAATTTAGTTGATTAGACACAAATTGGAATATCATTTTTGAACGGCTGATTTGAGTCCTTTACAAAATCATCACATATTTAATGTTACTTTAACGTCAAGGTCAAGGACCACTGCACAACTATATTATATTAGACGGTGACTATTCAAGCTAGTACAAATATTTTTATATTTTGTACGTACGACCTAATTTTTCAATTTTATCTCAGCCACTATACATATACTGCAAGTTTTGCATGTTAATCATATATATTTAATTAATTTTCCGTCAAACTATCCACTATACGTTTATATATATATATGGTGGTTTTCTAGTAAGGACATCCTGAAATTATAAGTTAAGGACATCCAACCACAGTCACACATTCATATTGGGTGTGGGTATTTGTTAATATGACGTTGTGGACCCACTGTGAATGTGTGACTGTGGTTAGACGTCCTAAAATTATAAAGTCAAGACGGTCCTGATTGGAGAAGTATTATATATATATATATATATATATATATATATATATATATATATATATATATATATATATACAGAAATGTTCAAGTCAGTGCGCACTGATATAACTTCATCAATGTGTTGGACCATTAGATTTACTTATTTTGACTCAAAGTGTATGCACTTGTCAAAGCTTCTCCATAATCAGTGGTCCACATGCATTGATACTGATGTAGTTACATCAGTGTACACTGATGTGAACGGGACTGTATGCGTATATATATATATATATATATATATATATATATATAATGGATCCCTTATTTTAATATAAAGTAAGGATCGTGATGAAATCCATCTGTTAGCTATCAAACTCAACAAACTCTCCAAAGAAGTATTTTCCCCGCTTCTAGGAGCCAGAACCATGGTATGGACCTGGTTCCCAAGAGGACCTGGTCCCGATAAGGTTTGACCTAGGTAGTACCACGCCCCAAGAGAACCCGGTTCAAATCAGCACTTGGTTCCTAGAAGTATCAGGTCCTTGCAACAAGACCCGACCAAACCAGAGCGCGGCTCCCACATCGGAGGATAATCACCGATAAGAAGAAGGACGTCAGATTACCCCTTCCCAAGCATCAACCACTGCTAGAGCCTAGACCAAACCCTAAGGTCCCCATGGAACCTTCTAGAAACTCAAGTATAGCCCCCAAGCATCGAGCCATAACTATGGCTGATGCTAGCCCTAAAACAAGGTCACATTGAGAAGAAGGAAACCAGGGCAACCTGTGACTAGTAGTTGGGCAATTAATGCTAGGACAACAGTCACGGAGAAGGAAAGATAAGGAACATACAGTCAAGATCCCTTCGTAGCCGCGCCTCATCAACGGTTAGATCTCACCCCACCTAAGCACTACCCAATGTCAACCAACCTATTCACAAAGGAGAAAGCTACATTTTTCCAGCAAAAGGGTTACATAAGGTCTCTAAGCAAGGAAAGGAAAACATGGTGAAGTGCGCCCGACAGATGCAGTGGGATAGATGCTGACGCTGTCTCCTCCTGGGTGAAATTGTGAAAGTGACAAGTCTCACCAGCTAGGAGCGTCACCAGAGCGACGCGAATTGCCACCAAAGCTCCATGTCGACGCCATTGAAGCGTCTGGAACATTGTAGGCCATAGGTGGAGCAATTACATCCCTTGGGGGCGTGTGCCATCCACTGGCCCGTTTCATTGGAGCGATGATGACCCTTTGACTATCCATCAGCCTAAGAACCAGGACCCTCACCTACTCATTGAAACGCCTAATCAGTGGGGAGGTACAAGTGGAGTGATCACGGCCTTCCAAGACATGCCAAATATACAACCGACTTAAAGGGATGGTGAGGATTAGGTCAAGCCTTTCCCACCAAAAGGGATATCCCTCACCTATCATCACTAAACCACCCTATAAATACCTCAACTCAAGAAGAGAAAATGGTTCACATTCTTTGCACCTAAAGAAAGAAAGAGTGACATATAGAGTGTTAATCCTACTTGGCTACTTATCTACTAGTTCCGATACCTAATTCTCCATATCTCCAATCCAAGAAGGGATCACCTCCATTTTGTAAGCCCGATGGTCGTACCTGGTTAATCCTACTTGGCTACTTGTCTACTAGTTCTGACAACCTAATTCTCCCTATCTTCGATCCAAGAAGGGATTACCCCTATTTATTAAGCCCGATGGGCGTACCCGGTTAATCTTACTTGACAACTTGCAAGCTCCACGGAGCCACATTTTCAACCAATATCACATTTCCACTTTATATTAACTCATACATGTTTACTCTTGGTTAAAGCCCTCATCATCCCGATTGGTTTACCTTTAACGGGGTACCAACTCGGTAGCCTAATATCGCTAATCTAGCGGGGACTACCCAGCTTGACAGGTTCAATCGGGACACTCAGGCCTATCGCATCCAGAGAGTGGAAAACTCAAACTGGACCTAGTGCCTATCCTTGGAACCGAGTCCAGTTGCTGCGAGGCACTCGTACCTCGTGGTTGACTATTGTCTAGAAAGTCTACTCGATTTTCTAGATAACACCATCGATTTTAATGAATTTTGATCTTAATTATTTTGTGGATGATAAAAGCATCTCCAGGGTCATGGGAACACATTATAGGTATATCTATAGCATACTAATACGCATCACCACATTTTTGCCATGTGTATTATTATGACTGAAGTTATGTTGCTTACATAGCAAAAGTGTGGTGATGTATATTAGTATGATATAGATATGCCTATAATGTGTGCCCATGTGAGAAAAATTGCTCTTATTTAAGGGTGAATGTTGTTGTAAAGGGCCATTAAAGGGGTTTGTGTTCCAATGATACTCCCTTAAATGACTTTTTTATAATTTATTACTATTATTTTATGTGGAGCCCACTTATTTTTATTTTATTTTTTATGAGTAATGCTACTTTGCCCAAATTTGGTGCCCAAGTCTGGTGCCCAAATGACGTGGCAACACTCTCATCCATTCATTTAGATTGTATTAGATTTGCTTGATTTAAATAAATGGATGAGAGTGTTGCCACGTCATTTAGGCACCGGATTTGGGCACCAAATTTGGGCAAAGTAGCATTACTCTTTTTTTATATACTCATGAATTGTATATTTTCTTTATATGTGGAGCCCATTTAATTAAGGGAGTGAGCTCCATTAGATTCTAACTAAGGGAGTCATTAAGGGATCCCTTGGAGCTATAAAAATGCAACACCTCCCTTAATTAAGCTAAGGGACATGATTAAGGGATCCTTTGGAGATGCTCTAAAATTTACTTGTAAACAAAATTTGAAAACATTTCAAGCAATACAACTATTTATTTTTTCATTTTTTTCACAATGAGGGAAAGAGAAATGATTATTGTGATGAAAGAGAAGTGATTATTGTGTTTACTCAAATCAGATTTTGTGGGTCTCACACACAATGACACAAATGACAAATCAAAAATTAAGTTCTTGATGAGAGAAATCAAGTTCCCTTTCCTGATTTCTTTTCCTATAGAACTTGATTCCTTCTCATTTTATTTTCAATGAGTAAACGCGCCTAATTGATGAAAAGATTTAGATTTGAATTAGATGGTTCTAAAAAAAGCTTTTATTTGATATATTTGTCAATATCATATTTATGGCTCCACTGTACATAAATTTATGCCCCTCAATTCAAATTATGTATCAATATTGGGTAACATGTTTGTATATTTACAATTTAACATTGATGAAAAATACTAAGATAATTATATAAATGATTGATGGTTACAAATTTATGATTATATTATTATATTTAGGAAACCTCATTAAATATATAAAATGATGAATAAAAATAATGAAAAATATAATTATATATAATTATAATATTTTCAAAAATCGAAAACATAATATATAAATTAAAAAAATTAGAATAGATAAATTATTATTAAATATAAATGTTGACATCAAAGAAAATAAATTCTCATTAGGATTTGGTTTTGGGTAGCTCTATTGCCACCCACAAAATATCTTGCTACACCCATTTTACTTCCTACACCCATATTAAAAAATTAAAATCATTATTTTTACTCCATAAACCATTTAAAATACCAAAACTCTCCTTTAAGTAATATTGGTAAATTTAAACATTTTTTTTTATTGAACCAATTTATCTCATTACACCCATTTTTTCTAACCTAAAAACAAACAAACAAACAAAGTAGTTAAGAAAAACAAACAAAGAAGGTGGTGGATGCACCGTCATTCGATGCATCCACCACCTCTCCATTAGTAATACTAATATATGTTACATTAACATTACATGACCATTTCATATTGTTTTCTAAGGTTAAAGCTGATAAAAGAAAGTTGAAGAATTGGAATCTAGTCAACAAGAAGGACAAGAACTCCTTTAAAGCTTTAGAAGTCAAGCTAGCTGGGGTGGAAATCAAGGCCAAATCAGAAGGGTGGACGACAACTTTGAGAGGGGATCGCTTAAAGATTATTTCGGAAATGTGGAAGTGGTTACAGCAAGAAGAGCAAAAATGGAGACAAAAATCTAGAATCAAATGGTTGTTGGAGGGAGATAAGAATTTCGAGATTTTTTCATTGCGTCGCCAATTCTAGAAGGATGACAAATTTTATTGGAGATATGAACTTTGATGGGGTGTGGTGTTCGAATCTAGCTAGTTCAGGTTAGGAATGACGCTCTAAACCATTTTAAATCGCATTTCAAGAGAGGCTTATGGGCTAGGCCAAAGATTCAAGGTCTTGAAATGAATAGATTTCTTCTAGTCAGAGGAAAGCATTGGCGGAGGAGTTTTCGCATGAGGAAGTTTGGGAGGCGATATGTAGTTGTGATGGCAACAAGGCTCCCGGCCTAGACGGTTTAAATCTCAATTTTATCAAGAATAACTGGGATGTGATTAAAGAAGACTTATTGAGTTTTTTGAGGGAGTTTCATAAGGACGGTGAGATTGTAAAAGATTTGAATAGGACCTTCATCGCTTTAATTCCTAAGATTGGTAAACCGGAATGTATGACAGATTTTAAACCCATAAGTTTGGTTGGCTCTATGTACAAAGTGCTAGCGAAGGTTCTAGTGAATCGATTAAAGAGAGTGATGAATTCGATCATTGGTGAAGCTCTAATGGCTTTTGTCAAACACCGTCAAATCATCGACAACTTTTTGATTGCAAATGAGATCATCCACAAATGGAAGAGAGATTTTACGGGTGGTATTTTTGTGAAGTTGGATTTTGAGAAGGCTTATGACAACATGGATCATTCTTTTTTGGATTTCATTTTGGAAATTATGGGTTTCGGCTGTTGTTGGAGGTAAAAATGTGCCTCCAATGTATTTACCTTGAAGGGTTTGACTAAATTGTTACAAAGAGTGGTTACAAGGAGAGATATCTCCAATATGTTCTCCCAAAGGAAACGTTCAGAAGTTCATCATGGTAAGCGACCACGGTGAGATATTACTAAGGCAAGGGTTACAAGTAATGGCGTTGTTCCTTAGGTTATAGTTCGAGGTTACTCAACTGCATTTCCTGTTGTGTCTCGGCTGTTCTCCTTCTCAAAAATAATCTTTTTTTCAAATGGTGAAAAGTGGGGTTTATTTATGGTCTCCCCCTAACAAGGGGGGTATCGTGTCGCTTCATCATTGGCCCTGGTCTGACACGTCATAAGGTTTTTTGACAGCTATTGTCTGCCTACTAGCCAATGATTCCGACAGGGGGTCGATGAGTATATGACCTCCGATCTACTCTTACGGGGAAGGTAGGCGACCTCGAGGTGTGATTCGATAGGTGTGGATGACTCCGAGAGGTCATAAAGGATTAACTTCGTGGACCTTCCCGGGAGTTGAACTCGCTACCTGAAAGTATACAAACGTAGTTAAATTGCTTAAAGCATACCTAGAGGGGGGGTGAATAGGTTTTTACACCTTTTTTCAAACCCTTGAACAAACTTTCGTTTGTCCCTCAAGGTAGCCTTACACACAACAAAATAAGCCAAGGAAGACATACATAGACAATCGAGAATACAATCATGAGAGCAAGGTCTAAGTATATCATCTAGTTATGTGAGGTATAAGAACAAATAAACACAAAAACAAAGTAAGCTTGTATTTCAATAGATGTTCAATGAGTTACAAGAGTGATCAAATATCACTATACAAAAATTACAATATACAAAAGAATCAAAGATACAAAAATGATCAAAAAAATGAATCCACAAATCACACTATACAAAGTCTTGTTTCACAATATATCACAAGTGAATATTATGAATCAAGATAATAAAATATACAATTAAAATATAAGAGAAGAGATAGGAAGAATTAACACAAGAGATTTTTTAACGTGGTAAAACCTCCAAGGAGGAAACATCCACGGGTTGAACTACAACCATTAGGGTACTATATATATTGGAAAGCAAACATAGAACATTCACAAAGTGACCAATCTTTAGCTCACCCAACCTAGTGAAGTCTATGCCTACCCAACCCTATTGGAAAGTGTGAAATCCCTCAATGATGCGAAACCACCATATATTGGACAACACACAAAACCAACATCGATGGTAGATTAGAAATTCCTCAAGAGTGCATACACCTCCCGTGTACCCCGCTCTATCGGAGTCTATGTCTAACCATACGCCTAGGCCTACCAATACAATAGCCAACTCCCTATCCAAGGCACTCTTGCCTCTAGGGAGCCTCCCATGCATGACTATCCGAGTCCTCCCGACTCTAGCCATGACTCCTTGCTTACCTATCCGAGTCATCCTGACTCTAGGCAAGTCTTCTTGCTTGGCTATCCAAGTCACCCCGACTCTAGCCAAGACTTCTTGCTTGGTTATCCGAGTCACCCCGACTCTAACCAAGACTTCTTGCCTTTTACAAGGACTTCCTAGTGTGATCATGTGAATGCAAATGATGCAAACAATCAATACAACATAGAACATGTGATCAATACATTCTATGGCACAAGTAGACCTAAACATGTGATATCACAAGTAATCAAGTCTAAATGCAAAAAATAAGAGAATAGAAACCTAAGCATGTGAAACACCTAACACATACACTCAAAGTCTCATTCACATAAACAACACTTGAATCACAATATGTTCATGAAGTACAAATTCAAGATGCTATCAATTTACAATTAAATGCTAGATATATGAGATTAAAATCAATCAATATACTAGACAAAAATATAGAGCAAGGTTTTGAGATTTACATCAATCAAAACCTATATTCTCTAAATCACAAACAAATACACAAATCCTAGATTTTATCAATCAAATGATCAAATCAAATCTCAATGTCATTTAACACAAAATTAATTCAATTAAGTTCCAAACAACCTAAGATGCCATTCTAATCACAATACAACTCACAAACATATGTAAAACCTAAAATCATAGAATCTAGTCAACATTAGTCCACAAATTGAGTTTCAATTAGAATGATAATCAAGCTATCTTTCTCAATAGCTTTTACCAAACATAAACATAGATATAGAAGAAGAAACCCCAAGCAAATGGAAGGTCAAAAAGAAAGAAATCCCAAAGTTAAGTCCATTACCTCGGATTCTGCAGCTGGTTCGGAAATCAGTGTTGAACCACTAGAAATCACTATCAAACAGCCACCAAACCACTAGGAGATGATAGAGGACTCAAATACGAACACTCTCCAACTTGAATCACTCAAATCCGACTCCGGATGAGGAAGATATGGTGCTTTGAAAATCTGAAAACTGGAGAGAAAATCCTTACGGGAAAACACAACTTTTTCTTCTTAATTTTTCAAATGGAGAGAGAGAGGGAAGAAATAGGAGGAGAGAGAAGGAGGAAACCGGCCAACCATGTGGTGCCACGTCACCCCCTGGCCGTGGGGGGCGCGTGGCCCACACGGGAGCAGAGAGTGCTCCAGGCCGTGGGGCCCACGGCCTCACCAACGGCCAGCCCAAGAGGCCCACGGCCTGGGCTGTCCTCTCGCGCGCTCCCTCGGTTCTTCGGCCCGTATCTCGGGCGTCCGAACTCCGATTTCGAATCCGTTTCCGGATTATAAATTGTGACTCTCTCACGCACGACTACGACTACACAACTTTGAAAAACGGTTGAGAAATCATCTCGAAAATCATCGATGAAGTCAACTCAACGAATGAGAACGAAAAGTAGCATAGTCAACTTGTTTGGACTCGAAACCTTATGAATGAGTAACCAAAACGACCGGAACTCAATAAGGCATTAAATAAGAACATGTTCAAGTCCTAAACACAAAATACGGAAACATACGAACACAAAGACACACACATATGCTAGTTTCCGGACATAGTCCTAGAAAATGCAAAACACAAAGATTATCAACTTAATATGAATGCATGAGCATATTTTGCCAAGTGTGTGAAAGTGATATGTAAATGAAATTAAATCATGAAGGAACACACAAGAATGATATGTGTGTGTGTGTGTGCCTAGCCTTGTAAGAGATAAGAGGTCCTTTAATACCTTTGTCGACCAATAATGCCCGAATCCCTTAAAAGCCGGCTTCTTGAATGAATTGTGGTTGAGACGTCCTTCGTCTTCAAAATTCTTCAATTACTAACCACTAAACATTACAAGATAAACACGTTTTGATATGGGATTAATGCCAACACTAATTATCAACCTTACACTACCAATAGCTGTAAATGGAGAAAATGGATGAACTATAGCGTATCTTCACCGGTGCTCACGGTGCTTGTAAATGGTAGTCCAATGGAAGAGTTTGGCATTGAAAGAGGTCTCCGCCAAGGTGATCCCTTATCCCCGTTTCTTTTCAATATTGTTATTGAGGCGTTAAATTGTTTGTTTAAAAAGGCTTCGGGTTTGAATTTGTTGAGAGGGGCGGTTTTTGGGCAGAGTGAGGTTCATGTTTCTCACCTCCAATTCACGGACGACATGATTCTTTTCGTTAAGCAAAACATGGACTTTCTTTTGAACTCAAAGAGTATTTTACATTGTTTCATGTTGGCTTCTGATTTACGGATAAATTTCCATAAAAACGTGCCTCGTGAAAGTTGGTAAGAGAATCGGTATGGATGAGGTTTGGGTTGACGATTTCATATGCAAGCATGTTACTATTCCCATTGTTTATCTTGGTCTCCCTCTTGGGGTTAATCCTAGCACTAAGTCTTTTTAGAACCAGATTATCCAAAGAATCGAAAAACATTTGCGCTTTGGAAGAGGAAATTCCTCTCGAAAGGTGGTAGGCTTGTGTTGATCAAATCAGTTATATCGAGCATTCCTACGTACTACTTATCGATGTTCAAGATTCCAGTGGGGGTGGCTAACAAAATTGAGAAATTGCAACAGATTTTTTTTTTGGGGTGACAGATTAGAGAAGAGAAAGATTCACTCGATTGACTGGGCCTCGTTATGCAAGAGCAAAAAAAATGGTGGCCTTGGAATTGGTCACATTATTAATAAGAATAGAGGTTTATTAGCCAAATGGATGTGTAGATTTGGTTATGATGTCTCTTCCTTGTGGAAGAAGGTCATTTGTGCAATCTATGAACTAGACAAGAAGTTACTTCTTTGGAAGGGGCAAGGCTGTTATAAGGCTTCACATTTCGTGAAAGCTATTGGGTTTCTATTTGATTCCGAATTGCAAACTGAGAAGTTACTTAAAGAGGGTATGCAGGTGGTGATTGGAAGTGGGGATAGAGCTCACTTCTGGCTTGATATAAGCTATGAGAGGATTTAGTTTAGTGAGCTTAGTTGTTTTGGTATGGTGTATGGGCTGCCAGTGAATTGTCTGATGTGCAACAACAGTAATGAGACCATTAATCACCTGTTTGTTCATTATTCGTTGTCGTGGAAAGTTTAGAACTATTGCATGAGTTGGTGGGAGGTGATTTGTTGCCCAAACAACACCTTGAATGAATGGATGGACAATTGGACTGGTTTTTGCTCAGCAGTGCAAAGCTTGAGAGTTTGGTGCATTTCATTTTTTACTATGATCCAGAAGATTTGGGAGACAAGGAATAATCTCATCTTTAAAGGCTAATAAGCCATTGTTGATAAGGTTGTGGATAAGGTGAAATTCAGGGTGGTTTGGTGGTTCAAGTGTTTCGGCAAGGGCATCAAGGTTCCTGTCTCTATCATGATGCTTAATGTCAAAGAGAATTGCATCACTCTCATTTCCTCCAAGAAGTCAATCCCTGAAAGCTGGTCTCCACCTACTGGCAACAATCTGAAATTCAATATGGGAGGGTCGGCTAGAGGAAAGCCAAGTCTGGCGAGTAAAGGTGGAGTTCTCCAGAATTCAAATGGGAAGATTATGTGTTTGTTCTCCTTATTTGTTGGCACACAAGACTCCAACGCAGTGGATATTCTGGCTATTCATAAAGCTTGTGAATTGTATGCTTCGAAACATCGCTTGGTCAGTAGCAATATTCAAATTGTGAGTGATTATATGGTAGTTATTTCTTGGGCCAATAGTGTTGAGGACTTTGGGAGCTTTCTTCACATTAACAGAATTTATGATATCAGAAGGTATATGCATGAGTTGAAAGGTTTGTCTATCATCTTTAACTCGAGGACTTTGGCTTTTAGTTGTGTGAATCTTTCACTTTTCTTTTGTTTTGGCTTCTGTTTTACTGGCTCTTTGGAAGTCCCTTTATTGTTTGTTTTATGATTATCCCTGTGGTTCTTGCCTTTTTGGCTCTTTGTTAAATAACATCTACAGTTAAAAAAAATAAAAATTATACAGCTCTTCTTGGTTTTTTTTTTTTATATATATATATAAAAAATTATCCAATCACTAAACAATGATAAAAATTAAAGTAAACATACATGTATATAGTCGGAATCCATCAAATCAATTATTTATTCATCCATTTCTTAATTATATGTGAAAAATTATATTTCCTTATTAGTGTTGGTTTTGATTTTGTATCTATTATTAGGGTTTATAATAAATTGGGTGTTCAACTTATGGGTGTATGGAGTAAATTTAAATTTCCAATTATACAACCATATATTTTAAGTAATTAAATGTAAGGATGTTTTAGAAATAAAAAAGTTTCATTAAAACATGGGTGTAACAAAATATATTGTGGGTGTCAATGGAGCCAGTGAGCCACCCTTTGGTTTTCTATACATTATGAACTAGTATAACTAATATATATATATACACACACACTAAACCAACTCAAATTTGTAACTTAATTTGTTGACTTCAACATCTCAACCACTCATGTGTTTTTAATCTAAGGGTTGAGAATTGAATGCATTTACAACTCTCGGATTAAGAGCACATGAGTGGTTGAGATTTTGAAGTCAATAAATTTAGTCACAAATTTAAGTTGTTTTAGCTTGACCTATGTATAAATATAGGGGTAGGATCAACAATCCCTAAAAATTACACAATTTGTGTAACAATTTGTTGAACCTTGGATTATGAATTTATGATGAGTTGGATGGCTTAATGCAGTCATACCTTTAATTACAATTACATATTCACATTTATACATTTCAATAAATGTGTTTCCTCTTCTTCTTCCTCTTCTCTCTCCTCTTTGATTCATCCTTTTTCTTCTATCATTATTAATTGAGTAATGCTAGACAACCCAAAAATTTAGCCATAATTTCAACCAAAATGATGTGGCAAGTGAATTGTCATCACCACACACAACATGAGATGATGTGGCTATTGAAAAAACCAAATTTGGGCTAAAATTTGGGCTAAATTTTTAGGTTGTCTAGCATTAGTGTTATTAATTAAAAAAAATCAGCTAATTAATTTCTCTATTTGACCTCCCATTGTAAAAATTGTGTAAGAATGTGTATAATATATAGGGGCACCGTGAACTCGAGTTTTTACAAAATTTGACACAATTTTGTGTCCATTGAATTAACAAACTTTAAATGGTGTGGATTAATCTACTAGTAAATATCTTCTATCTCTTTTTTAATTTCTTTATTTATTTTCTCTGTCATCTCAATTAATGCTAAAAACTTATTTTCTTCTTCTCCTTCATTTATCAGTCTTTTTTTTTTTTTTTGACAATATCTATTAATTCAGGATCAGGTATTTTTTTGAAAGCTTTCACCATTGATAGGATTCAAGCCGCTAACTTGGGAGTCATTTGCCCAAACACCAAGCTCATCCATCTACCAGCTGAGTTACGCGCCTCTGTTGACTTTCCTCTCTCTTTACATTCTCTGGCTTTATCATCTCTCTCCAATTTTTTTTTTTCTAGTCTTATCTTATTTCTAATGATTATCATATGAGAAAAACCTAATAAACCAGTTCATATTCGTCAACATCTAATATTAATATTTAAGTTTATGAAAATCAATCTACAAAGTCTCCAACAAATGATATTAATCAATCTATGAAGTCTCCAATAAATATTTGAGTTGAATAGATTTGTTCCGACAAAGAAGAATCAAAGGAGAAACAAATTGTACAAAGAGATCACAACAATGCTTAGAAATTTAGTCCAGGGAAAAGCAAACGCGATCAATGTCGGAGAATCTAGGGTTGATGATTTGCTAGGCCTACTCTTGCAATCTAACAACCAAATCAGCCAACAAGAGAATGCAAGTAGTGGAATGACAATTAAAGAGGTAATAGAGGAATGCAAAGCTTTCTATCTAGCTAGGCAAGAAACTACCTCCAGCGGGTTAACATGGACAATTATAGTGTTAGCTATGCACTCAGACTAGCAAGAAAGGACCAGAGAAGATTGTCTTGCAAATCTGGCGGCAACTTTGCAAACAACAAAGTTTTTTTGTTTTTTTGTTTTTTGTTTTTTTTTTGTTTTTTTTTTCTGGGTGCCTTTTGTGATAAGTATAAGAAAGCTTAGCAAATAACAGAGGACATCAACAGTGGTTAACAGCAGCTCAGGTAGCTTAGTCTCAGGATCAGTTAGGCATTAACTATTCTGTTAAACTCAGTTACTAACAACCTGTGTTGATGTTGCTATAAGCACCACTTTGATTGGCTAGCAATTCCTAAAAAGACGGTCACGCTTTTAGTGTGTTGAAAATAATCTGATATATATATATATGGTGATCTCTTGTAATAGATTACAATCATCTTTCTATCAATATATTGAAAAGCTCTACAAAGGTGAGAAATTCTCCATCAATGGAGTCACTTGAAGCTTTACTTTTATGTTTCTTCTCTTAAGCTTTTCTTCGAACACTTTTATTCTTCACATAGTATCAGAGCCGCACTGACTAACGTCATGACGTCTCGATCACAATCTTCAATTATTGGTCCAAATCAAAGCTCACAACAAGGAGCTTCTTCATCACAACCACTAGTAGCTGATCAAAGTCAGGAATTGAGATCTACTTCAACAATGGAGTTCACAACTCTCTCTAAGAGCTTGAACTTCTATTTCCCAATCAAGCTAGGCAAATCCAACTATCTGTATTGGAAGGCACGGGTATTACCAATCATCCAAGCTCTTGAACTTGATGATTTTCGCTGTGGTATCAATCAACCTACCGACATGTTTGTTAACATTGAAGTAACAAATGAAACTAGAGAAAAATTGTGGAAAAATGAGTTAGTAAGGATTTCCAACTGGATAAGAATAGACAAGTTGCTCTTAGGTTGGATCTATTCAAGTATCAGTGAAAATGTATTAGGACATATCATCGGCTGTCAAACCTCTTTTGATGCCTGGAGCAGATTAGAGAGAATCTTTACACAACAATCCATGGCAAGAACCATTCAGCTTAAAAATGAACTTCAATCTATCAAGAAAGGACCTGATTCAATCATTGATTTTTCTCTAAAGATTAAGAACATTAGTGATGCATTGATGGCTGCTGGTGAGGAAGTAAGAGATCGTGACTTGGTAATGTGTTTAGTTAATGGTGTTGATCACGACTTCGATGCTATTGTTGCAGTAATAACTACTCAGTAGAGGTTTATGAGTTTCGTGGATGCTCAATTTGTATTGATGATGCATGAGCAAAGGTTGAAGCACCTTGACTCTCCAACATGCCTTGATGGTGGACAGATTTCAGCAAACTTTGTGGCTAATAACTCTCAAGAAAAGAAAGGACGGAGAGATTACAATACATAAGGAGCAAGAGGTGGTAATCAACCTGGCAGAGGACAAGCCAGGTTCGGTAATAGAGGTAGAATCCATTGCCAAGTGTGCAATAAATCAGGCCACGGAGCTCTAAAGTGCTACCAAAGATTTGACCAAGGCTTTCAGGGCTCTCCACAATAACATCAACAATCTCAAGTTTTCTCCAATCAGCAACAGAACTACAATGGACAGAATTTCAATGGGCAGTTATTTCTTGGTTCTTCACCGAATGCAAACTACAATAACTCAGAATCACATGCCAACTTTCACCAGAGCTCAGCCTTCCTTGTTACTCCGGATTCGGTCAATGACCCAGCTTGGTATGTAGAAAGTGGAGCAACCAACCACATCACATCTGACCTCAACAACCTCTCTCTATGGTCTAACTACAGAGGTAATGACAGCCTTATTGTAGGTAATGGAAATCGTCTTCCTATTTCTCACATTGGTGACACCTTCATTAAGTCTTACACACATCCTTTTCAGAAATTACATCTTAGAAACATTCTACATGTTCCTCAAATCACTAAGAACTTGTTGATCATCTCTAAATTCACTCAAGATAATCATGCAATTGCTAAATTTTATGATGACGAATGTTTGATAAAGGACCTCAAAACGAGGAAGGTTTTGCTTAACGGAGCATTTAGAGATGGTATCTACAGTCTGAAACTTGTTGAAGCACCTGATTTGAAAACTTCATATCACAATCTTGATCACAAGAGGTTCACGAAGACAACTCATTTGAAGACACCACACTCTACCGCCAGTTTTCTTTCTGTACCAAGTAGTAACAATAATAGTCTTGGACCCATGTTTAGTTCCAAGTCACAGCAGAGCAATTTGTGTGCATACATTGCTGTGAATGCTAACATTTGGTATGCAAAATGGGGCACCCTGCTCTCGTAATATTTCAAAAAATGTTGAACAATGTTCATTTTAATGGCAAGTTTCATGCATTATAATTTTATGACTCTTGTAAATTAGGAAAACTTCATAGATTACCTTTTTAAATGCATGATATCTCAACAAAAACCCCTCTTGAGTTGATATATTCTGATATTTGGGGACCTTCTCCAATGCTATCAACTGAAGGACATAGATACTATATTTCATTTATAGATGCCCACACTAGGTTCACCTGGCTGTTTCCGTTAATGCTTAAGTCTGAAGCTCTAGGTGTCTTTGTCAAATTTCAGAGGCTTGTTGAGTTACAATTTGTGACAAAATTTAAGAGTTTACACACAGATATGGGTGAAGAGTATCTTGTTTTTAAGTCTTGCCTTGCTGATAAAGGGATTCAAGTTAGACTGTCTTGCCCTCACACTCATCAGCAAAATGGAACTGCTGAAAGGAAACATAGGCATATTGTTGAGACTGGTCTAACCTTGCTAGCTCATGCATAAATGCCCCTAAAATTCTGGAATGAGGCGTTTGGCACAGCTGTGTTTCTAATAAACAACATGCCTTTAGCTTCTTTTGGGTTCACTTCACCTTTTGAAAAGCTATATGGAAAAAAGCCTAACTATAGTTTCTTTAAGACTTTTGGCTGCAGTTGTTTTCCATACCAAAGGGATTACTTTAGAACCAAATTCAATTTCCATACAACAAAATGCATCTTTATTAGATGTAGCTCTTTACACAAAGGTTACAAGTGCTTACATCCTTCTGGAAAAGTCTACATATCTAGACATGTTGAGTTCAATGAACTAGATTTTCCCTATAAGGCCTTATTCTCACCAAATAACTCTTCTTGTACCTCTTCTCCTGCTAATCACATTCCTTTGTCTGATGTGCAAAGGATTTTGTCTCATGTGACAGGTCCCATTTCTAGAAATGGGAATTCTTCTTTGGGAAGTGCTATCTTGCCTACTGGTGCTGCAAGCTCACACTCAAATAGGTCTCATTTAATGGGTTTGAAAGTAAATACAATAAACGCTCGGTGTGTATAATAAATATATCTAGAGGGGGGGTGAATAGATTTTAACTATTATTACCTAATTTTCGCATACAAGTCAATTTTACGAAAACGCCCCTACTAGTCAAAAATACAAGCAAGTGTAATATAGTGCGGAATTTAAATAACACTTGATGTAAACGTGGAAACCCAACCACTGGGAAAAATCACGGGCTGTTTAGTGCACCACACTCGGACCTCGAAATCCACTAATCGAAATGGAGTTTACAACCTATGTAGACCTCGTCTAACACTCCGGTCAATAACCCCCTACTTCTACCACTCGGGCCTTTAAAAGTGGCTCTAGTCCTAATTGCTTGAGGCCTAAGCAACCTTAGCCTCAAGAATTAATTCTCTATGAAGAGATTATGCAACCTATGTGAATATGTATAAATATTCAAATAACAAACAAGGCTAGGTAACCTTAGATGCTTATCTAGGATGATGATATAATCAATATAAATCAATCCTAGATATCAATTGCTAAATGACATGTCAAATAGCTTAGCTAATCAAGATTAGTCAAAAACCTAATTAGCTATCACAAAACAACACTCAATCAATTCATCACAATTAATTCTCTAATCTTGTATTTATCATATGATCAAAAACATACAAGTAATTAAAAGAGAATATGCTTGATAGTAAAATACTAAAATAAGATGAAATTAATCAAAATCTTACCAAGCATGTTGTGATGATGCAAACCCAATCATAGATGAATGCAAGATGAACTTTGATGCAAAAAGGATTTGATTTGAGTGTTTAAAGGTGAGTTCTTGATTTGATTTTTTCTCAAAAATCTCTCTTTTAAGTTTAGGGTTCTAATAACTCAAAGAACTTAATCAGAGAATGAGAAAGTAAGATATTTATAGACATCAAGAATTGGGCATGTGAAAAGACAAGTTTGCCCTTGAAACGCACCGATCGGCGGTTTCAATCGGCGGCCAAGCCGCCGATCACGACCGCCGAATTGAGCTCGTGAAGAACAGAGCATCAACGGCGGTTTCATTCGGCGGTTTCGTGACCGCCGATCCAACCGCCGAATCAAACCCGAGAGATTAAAATCTATCAAGTATGAACGGCGGTTTCGAACGACTCTTGACCGCAGAATTGCTTCAGACCTTTCTGGACTGAAACGGCGGTTTCATTCGGCGGCCAGGCCGTTGATCATAAACGCCGATCACCAACAATGGTGAAAACCAAGGAGAAGCCAAGGGCATTCTTCGTGGGCGGTCTTCGCGTAAAACCAAGCACACATACCTGTGAGCGCGGACGTTTCCGAACACTATCGGGGAACGAATTACTAAGCACATATACACACAACAAGATATAAAACAAAGTGCTAGTGTGTAAAGTGACATGTGAAGAGTATGCACACAAATGCAAGTATGCCAAGTGTGTGTGTGCTTACTAAATCTCTTCAAAGAACAACCAAGCACAAAAAATTATACCTTTGGCGTGCTTGTCCCTTGAGGTCTTGGAAGGGCCTTCGAGCTTGAAGTTCAAACATCTAAACTACCCTTACATTATCAACCCCAACAAGTGGTTTGTCCACGAAATAAGCCAATCAAGATATGAGAATCCTTACAGGGTTCAACGTCTTTATCAGACAATGGCAATACTTCAGGCTCACTTTTTGACACAATTGGTCACTCTCCAGCTGACCTCTCATTGTTTACTAACTCACTTCCATGCCTTGTTGTCCACTCTTCCGCTGACAACCCACCTCTTCAGTCTATCATCTCACATCATCCAATGATCACAAGGTCCAAGAATGGCATCTCCAAGCCAAAAGCCTCATTCTCCAGCTATTATCTAGCTGAGACAGAACCTACATCTACCAAGACAGCTTTTGAGGACTTGAGATGGTCTACTGCCATGAATGAAGAGTTTAAGGCTTTATAAGTAGATGAGACCTGGTCAGTAGTTCCCTTCACCTCTTTTATGAACATTATTGGGTTCAAATGAGTGTTTGGTACTAAATACAAACAAGATGGAAGTTTCTTGAAACACAAAGCTAGGTTGGTGGTAAAAAGATTTCACCAAACACCTGGCTTGGATTTCTTGGACACTTTTAGTCCTGTAATCAAGGCATCTACCATTTGTGTCATTTTCTCCATTGCTGTCTTCTTTGGTTGGCCAATTGAACAGATGGACATAAACAATACCTTCTTGAATGGAGACTTGTCGGAATTGGTCTATATGGCATAACCCAAGGGCTTTGTTGATGCTTCTAAACCTACTCATGTGTGTCGGCTGCACAAATCCCTCTATGGTCTCAAACAAGCACCAAGAAGTTGGTACTAAAAGCTTCGATTAGCCCTTCTAGCTTGGGGATTTCAAAACTCAGTCTTGAACACTTTATTGTTCACACATTTTTCTGGTTCTTCTTCTCTGTTTCTCCTTGTCTATGTTGATGATATTCTTGTCATAGGCAGCAATGCTCAACTTATCAGGAACCTTATTTCTGATCTTAACAACACGTTTGCCTTAAAAACACTTGGTCGAGTCAGCTATTTTCTGGGTTTTAAAGCCCATTGTGACTCTTCAGGGCTCTATTTAACCCAAGCAAAGTATATTCAAGACCTGCTTCTGCAAACCAAGATGACTGAATCGCATTCTTGTGACACTCCATGTGTAGCTGGAACAAAACTGTCACTCTCTGATGGTGAGGTTTTCAGTGATATGGCCCTTTATCGGAGCACAATCGGTGCACTCCGATACCTTTCCAACACAAGACCTGATATTTCATTTATCATCAACAAGCTCAGTCAATTTTTGGTAGCCTCTACAATGACTCATTGGTAGGCTTGTAAGCGTGTTCTTCGCTACTTGAAAGGCACTACTCATCTTAGAATACATTTCAAGCCTTTTACAACTCTATCTCTTGAGGCATTTGCAGAGGCCGATTGGGCAAGTTGTGTCGACGATCGTCGCTCAACTAGTGGCACTTGTGTTTTCCTTGGTAATAATCTGGTCTCTTGGTGCTCGAGGAAGTAGAAGTTGTTGCACGCTCAAGTACGAAGGCTGAATATCGATTAATGGCGTAGTCAACAACAGAGATTATGTGGCTCAAGTCTTTGCTCTCAGAACTTCGCATATCACTGCCACATTGCTCGGTCCTCTGGTGTGACAACATTGGTGCGACTTCTTTGTCCCAAAATCCAGTTTTCCATCAGCGTACAAAACACATAGGCATAGACACCCACTTCATTCGTGAGAAGGTCTTATCTGGTGAAATTGACACCAGATATATCCTGATTGAGCACCAGGTTACTGACATCTTTACGAAGAGTTTTACGCGGGATCGTTTTCGCTTTCTTCGTGCTAAACTAAGCCTTGCTGAATCTCCTCAGTTTAGTTTGCTACGGGATGATAAATATAAGAAAGCTTAGCAAATAACAGAGGACATCAACGGTGGTTAACAGCAGCTCAGGTAGCTTACACTACAAAAAAAGTAACCTATAGTGACACATTTCTTTGTGATAAATTTTAATTGTATTACTGTTGGCATAATTTTGTGACAAATTTTACTATTTGTCATTATATTTTGTTCAATTGAAACTTTTTAAAAATAATTGTCACAATTAGTTACAAAACTTAATAATTTGTGACAAATAATGTAATTAGTCACAAAATTACCTTTTTAAAAGGAAAGATTTTATTTTATAAATAATTAGGTTTTTAAAAGGCATCAGAATCGATTAATATTTACATTAAAAAAATCAATTAATATTTCCTTTAAAAATAAAATAAAAAACCACATCAAAAAAATGCCACAATCATGTTGTGTTTTTTTTCCCTTTTTTATTTCTTTACCTTAAAAACACTTTTTATGTTTGAAATAGAGTTTCATCTGAAGAAGTACCGAGATTATAGAGAAACTTTTGCCTGGATAAAAATGTAAGTTTCTCTTGATTTTATTTTTTTAGGGTTTGTTTTCTTATACTAGTTTTTCAGAGTCGAAATCTCAAATTCGAGTTTCATATATTGAAAGTGTCTTTGAATAAGGTATGATTTTCTATTTTATTTTTTATTTATATAGAATTGTATATATCTATTTAGAGATGTTTTTTAATCTTAATTTGTTTTCAATTTTTTTAAGGAGCCCATTATTATTATTTCATGATTTATAGGTTTTTATTCTTAGATTTCCATAGTATATGTCAATATTAGTTTATGTGCTTACTAACTGTTTGATAAAATGATTCTTATGAAACAACCAATTGTTTGATGCAGCATAGAAAGAAAACTCTTAAACTGCTCTTTCTCTTGATTTCATTTTTTTAGGGTTTGTTTTATGGTACTTGTTTTTTCAAGGTCGGAATCTCAAATTCGAGTTTCATATATTGAAAGTGTCTTCGAATAAGGTATGATTTTTTATTTTATTTTTTGGTATGTTGAATTATATATCTATTTAGCGATGTTTTTCAACTTTAATTTGTTTTCAAATTTTTTAAAGAACTCATTATTATTATTTCATGATTTATAGTTTTTTGTTCTTAAATTTTCATAATATATGTCAATTAAGTTATATGCATACTAACTGTTTGATAAAATGATTCTTATAGAATAACCAATTTTTATATGCATACCAATTGTTTGATAAAAGAGTTCAAACACTCAATAAGATATTTGATATTTGGCTGGATGAATAGATTGACATTATGGAGGACTTTATATGAGGATGAATAGATTAACAATTCCACAGTCTTTCTATTGTCAGTTTGTCCTGACAATATATATATCAGGACGAAGAATGTGGATCATAGATTATGGAAACGTTTTGACAAGTGCATACACTTTGAGTCAAAGTATGTAAATGTAGTGGTTCACATTCTTCATCCTGATATATTTATTGTCAAGACGAACTGATAATAGAAAATCTGAACAATTCCAATAAGTTTTATACTTAGATATCAAACTTATAGAATTTATTTTATACTTGTACTAAGTTTTGTCAATATTGTTGCATTTTTCATCGGTTTTATTTTGGTGATTTTAATTTGTTCTCACTATTTTTTTTTTCTTCATGTCTTCATGTATATAGACTTCTCTTATAAAACCTAAAGATTCTTTAGCTACCTGACAACTGACAGTGGATCATTGACTTATAATATTTCACAATCAAGACCTCGGAAGTTTCAAGTTTTTGGTTATACAGTTGGAAGTTATTGTGTGTGACCTAACACTTATGTTAACTTAGACTAGCCGGCTTACATGTGTTATTTAGTAGTAGAATTTGAAAGATATTGGATTATTTTTGTATCAATTCGCTATTATGTTAATTTTTGGATAGTTTTTTAATGGAATGATTATTTATGGAATTCAATGTCATTCAATGAGTGACATGTTTTATTTGGTTATATTTTTATATTTTTTATACAATTTAAATTTATATTAAAATTTGACAATTGATTAAATTGTTACTAAGTATCTATATAGTGATTTAATATTCATATTGTTAATTGTCACTAAGTTTGTCTGTAGTGACATAATTTTAAGATGATTATTTGTCACTAGATTTGTGAATAGTGACATTTTTTAAACAATAAATTGTTACTAAGAATATGTATAGTGACAAAATCTTCAAACGGTTAATTGTCACTAAATACTAATCTAATGACACAAGTTTTATTTTGTCACTAATTAAGATCAAGTGATAATTTGTCGCTAAAAGTTATGATTTATGACAAGTACCAAAAAACTGTTACAAATATTTTTAGTGACGGAGGCAAAAGTGACGAATTGTTAGTGACACTTTTTGTCACAATATTGAATTTGTGACAATTTCTTCACTTATAGTGACAAAAAAAATTTGCCATTGTAGGTCAATTTTCTTATAGTGTTAGTCTCAAGATCAGTTAGGCGTTAACTATTCTGTTAAACTCAGTTACTAATAACCTGTGCTGATGTGGCTATAAGCATATATATATATATATCAGGTGATCTCTTGTAATAGATTACAATCATCTTTCTATCAGTATATTGAAAAGCTCTACAGAGCTGAGAAATTCTCCATCAATGGAGTCACTTGAAGCTTTAATTTTATGTTTCTTCTTTTAAGCTTTTCTTTGAACACTTTGATTCTTCACATTGTGGTGGTGTTCTACTTGTCTCCTTTGTGGTGCTTTCCACCCTAATAATATTGCTTTTCAAAAAAAAAAAAAAAATCTTTGCCAAAAACAAACCAAACTTTGTTCAATTATCAGCAATCTCATCAATCTCTTTCAAGTCTCACCAATAATACTTTATTGTCTTTTACAGTTTTACCCTTCTTCTATTTTGGATTTGCTTTAAAGTTTAACTAGACATATGGCAGTGATTCCATAAGATTTATTAGGAAGAAGTGAATTTCATTGGTCCGCAAATTTTTTTTCTTTCCTGATTGCCGGAATTGGGGAATGATATTGGAGTAAAATGTTTGGGTTCTTTCAGTGAAAGAGATGAGGAAAAACTTGGCTAAGGCTAGGGTTGAATGAAACATAAACGTTTTATATTGGAAATTGCTAATCAAAATGCAAATTAAGAAGGGAATAAAATCTGCAAATCCAGTAATAATGCAAAATAGAAAGAAAATATTTGCATAATCTATGAATCTAATCATAATTATTGTTAAACGAAACATAAAACAGGAAATCTGATTACAATGTAAAATTGATGAAAAGGCCATAAAATCTACTAAATAAATTAGTCAAAATTACTAATATAAGTATATAACAAGTCAAAATGAAAATACGGTAACCATTTCAACAACAACAAAAATAAAAAATAAAAAATGGAAATACAGTAACTGTAGATTTATATAGCAAATCAATTCATAATTTTTTCTTCATGATATCAATTCATAATTTTTAATTATAACACAATTCTTTCCAAAAATTGGGTGTGTTAATAATTTAAGAGGGTTTATAAATAAAATGTATTAAAATGAATACATTCATTTCAATAAGGGTACTATTGGCATTAGGATGGGTGCTTATTATAATGATTTAATTTTAAATTTTAGACATGAATGTACAGATAAATATGGGTGTGCAAATCATATTTATGTGTGGTAATATCCACACCCATATAATATATATATATATATATATACAGAAATTCTATTATCAGTTCGAACTGACAAAAGTTATATCAGTTCTTTGCATGTGGGCCACTGGATTTAAATACTTTGACTTAGCTGTATGCACTTGTCAGTCAAAGTATTTAAATCCAGTGGCCCACATACAAGAAACTGATATAACTTTTGTCAGTTTGAACTGATAATAGAAAGACTGTATATATATATATATATGAAAATTTTCTCCTTAGTGCGCACTGATAAATATACAGCAGTGCCTTGTATGTGAACCATTAGATTCAATTGTTTTGACCCAGTCTGCATGCACTTGTTAGTATTTATCCATAATCTATAACCCACATGCAATGCACTGATATATTTTATATATCAGTGCCCACCGAGGTGAAAAGGATTATATATATGACTATATATATATAGTCATTTTCACCTCGGTGGGCACTGATATAGTCTTTTTGACAAGTGCATATACTTTGAGTCAAAGTATGTAAATTCAGTGGTCCACACTCTTCGTCCTGATATCTTTATTGTCAGGACGAACTGATAATAGAAAAAAAAAATATATATATATATATTGTGTTGACCCCAAAATCAAAATCCTGACTTCACCACTGGACGTGAAACTATTCAAATCCAATCTGGCCATGCACAAACACACACACAAATATGTTTATTTTTCCACATTTATTTTGTCAGAAATGGTAAAAAAAGAAAAAAAAAAGTTTATTTTGTCGTTTTATTAGTATGGGTTAGGCTAAATACTTAAATTTGTGACATAATTTTTTTGATTTCAACATCTCAAACACTCATTTGGTTTTAATCCAACTATTGGATTAAGAGTACATGAGTAATTGGACATTGAAATCAAAAAATTAAGACACAAATTTAAGTTGGTTTTGGTTTAGCCCGGACCCTATTATTTTTATTATAAAAGAAGAAGGAAACACCGAAACAATTCAAGCAGGTTAAAAATGAACGCACAGTCAACGAACTCCAACTCCGATTAAGCACAAGCTGTTGAATGACATCTTGCACATGTATGTATATAAATAAGCAGCTGGTTTTTTCTGACAAGAGCCAAAAGTCGAAAGAGTGTGAATGTAAGTTTGATATAAAATGGGAAGAAAACCATGTTGCTCAAAACAAGGACTCAACAAAGGCTCTTGGTCTACTCAAGAAGATAAAATCCTCATCAACTACATTCAAATCCATGGACAAGGCAAATGGAGAGACCTCCCTCAAAAAGCTGGTACGTACTGTACTATTATTAACCTTTCTTCTTCTTGTGCTCATACAATTCATTTCATATAATGTCTTCCATTTTGTCAAATATTTTTCTTGATCATTATCATCTAAAGCTTAATATAGGGTTAAAGAGATGTTGGAAGAGTTGTAGACTGCGATGGTTGAATTATTTGAGACCAGATATCAAGAGAGGTAATATTTCTGTAGAAGAAGAACAACTCATCATCAGACTCCATAAACTCCTTGGTAATAGGTAATTTATTTTTCATCATTAATTTTAATTCTTCTAAAATTTTAACATTTAATCATGTCTGTCCATATTAATCATGAAGAATAAATTAAGTCATTGTTTGGAAGAATAAATTAAGTCATTGTCTGTCCATATTGATCATCAGACTCCATAAACTCCTTGGTAATAAGTAATTTATTCTTCATCATTAACTTAGGTGATCAGATACACCATTGAGAATTTCTCGAAACTTACTAGGCTGTTTGATGATGCACACATCTCCGTATTCAATTATTCATCAATGCTGTGTCTAGTTTGAAAGAAGAGGATTCCCCTGGTGTGAGATGACTAAACTTTTAAGTTTTAACAACGACCTCACCTTAATTTGTCACCGGTACTACTTGTAATTAAAGTAGGGTAAAGGCAAAGGTTAATAACTATATGATTACTATAAAATAAAAGTATTTATTGAACTTTTTTTACTCAATCGATGCAATAAATGTATTTATATAATAAATACTTTATTTTTATAGTAATTATGTAGTTATTAACATGTGCCCTACTACCCATTAAAGTAAGACTTTTGCTTCAATTTGCCGGACCTAGTCTATTGGAAACTACATACAACTCTTAACAAGTGTTCAGTTCCAAAGTTTAAATCTCCGATTTCCAATTTTCAACTAAATTAAGCAATATCGTGTACACTTATAGGTAATCTTAATCAATCAATTAAGAAGGTGATTAAAAAGTGCATTTTAATTAATTAAATAAATACAGGTGGGCCCTGATTGCTGGAAGATTACCTGGGAGAACAGATAATGAAATCAAGAACTATTGGACAACTAATTTGAGCAAGAAACTCAAAGGTGATGACAAGAGTACTACTAGTATGCAGCTTCACAAATCTAAAAAGAAGATTAATGGGTGTTCGAGAAAACCCTCAATGATGTCAAACTCACACGAGAGCAAACCAGCAGAGCCACATCAAGTGTTTCGAACCAAGGCAGTCAGGTGCACCAAAGTCATTATTCCAGGACAGCTAGATTATAATCAGACAGTGGATCACAATGTTGGCGCTGAGAATATAGTTAACCAATCATCTTCATCCCCAGTACTACAGGAGGATAATAATAACAATAATTCAGCTACTAGTGATGATGATGATATGTTAATGGATTTTGACATTAGCCAACTCTTATTATGGGATGCTTTAAGTTCACCTGGTTCTCTTCAAGCTAATGATCATCAGATCAATGAAAATGGTGATCATTGTGATCGTAACATGGCGGATGGGTGACCAGATCGAAAAGGAAAGTGAAACCCACTTTTAAGATTTTATCTATGACTAATGTCAAGGGAAAACATTCTAAGCGTCTCCAATGAAGTTGATTTGCACTTCATCAGTTTTATTTTTATTTTAGTTTTAATAACATTGTTTTCTTCTCTCTCTTTGTATTTCTTTTTATTATAATAAATTTCTTCCAAGTGGATGCTTTACCACTTAGGTTTATCTAAAAAAAAAAAAAAAAAAACACATGGTGGATGGACTCGACCTACATCATCATGATGGCCTCATGATCGATTTTTTACATGAAGCCATGTTTGAAGATCTATTAATGGATGAACATACAAGACTTAGTGATCCTTTTGATCAAAACAATGATATGATGGATCTCAAGAGTTTACAATTTTTTTTTCTGAATTCAGAAGATGAATGATCTAATTGATCTTTGTAATAAGGTTGTTGAATAATGAAGTACTCCGGTACTAGCCATGATCTAATGCATAATTGGAAGATAGCCCTCTTCATTATAAAAAGTTTCTTTAAATTAATTCATTATTGAAAGTTTCTCGTACCCAAAATATTGCACGAACGAACGTACACCTTTCATATTATGTGGTGGTTAATAGCTTTTTTTTTTTTTTTTTGACAGTATCTATCTATTCATCTATTTAGACCAAGTATTTTTTTAAAGCTTTTTTTACCATTGGTAGGATTTGAGCCGCTGACTTGGAAATCATTTACCCAAGCTCCAAGCTCATCCATCTATTAGTAAAGCTACGCCTGTGGACTCGTGGAGACGTTAATAGCCTTAGTTACTTTAAAGCAACAATTGACACTGACATGTATTTCTTAGATTTTCTAAGATTTTGCTGTTGGGTGTTTCATGATTAGGTCTCACAAGCAATCAATTAATTTCTTAATTCGTAGTGCTCATGTTCTAATAGCTTCTAGTCTTTATTCACTCACTCTGCATGCAGTGGGTTTTTGCTGGCTTCTGGGTGTTTCCCCAGTGCTGTTGTTTTTTGGTTGGCCTCTTTGGCTTGTCTTTGTTTTGTTTCTCGTGAATAAAGCAGGCTGTTTCAAAAAAAAGATATTCCAAACGGTTTTTATCAACTACAAGTCTCCAGCTTTATCAACAATAAGTCTCCACCTTAACCAAAAAGCAATCTCTGCTTCAAATCTTCACTTGTCAGATCTCTAGCTACATCTTTATCAACAACAACCATGACACGAACTCTTCCCCATCTCTTTCCATTAATCTCATCACACCATGACACGAAACCCGACCAGTCACAGTGTCACACCATGATAATCCTGGCTTGTTATACAAGGATCACAGATAAGTTTTATTTATCCAAGGATCTGTCAACGTCATAACCATCTATTTATACAAGGATCTGTCAACATCCAAACCCAACAATCTATTTATACAAGGATCCATCACTTCTGGATTATTAGAGATGAGATGTTACTCAGGACAAAAAAAAAAGATGAGATATTACTAAAAGAGTATGAATAGGAACCTGGCTTGTTGATTGTTTTGTTTCGCCAAGAAGGTGCTAGCTAGAGATAATGAGAAAATAGAAAGGTCAAAGCCAAAGGTTGAGAAGCAGAGGGGTACAGCATATATATATTTTCTATTATCAGTTCGTCCTGGTAATAAATATATCAGGACGAAGAATGTGGACCATGACTCAAAGTGTATGCATTTGTTAAAACTTCTCCATAATATGTGGTCCACATTCTTCATCCTGATATATTTATTGTCAGAACGAACTGACAATAGAAAGACTGTTTATATATATTTATATATAGTAATTTTTCAATAAGGACTTTTTATAATGCACACTTTAAGCACATCTGATGAAATTGTATGGAATATATTGAATCTTGATTTGATTTTTTGTATGGTTGGTTAAAACATTGAAATACATTTATGAAAAAAAAAAATTTAAAAATCAGGTGCAAGAACTAATTTTTTCCGATTATTTTGAAGATAAAACATTTAAAAATAGGAAAATATAAGAAAAAATAGTTCTCAAATCCAAAAAAGTTCCAAATTTTTACCAAATGTGTATTTTAATTTTCTTATGATGTATACAAAAAAATCTCATCGAAAAACATTTGATTACATGCAATTTCATCAAAAAATACTTAAAATGTGCATTGTTAAAGTCCTCATTGGAAAATTAATCTATATATACATATATATATATATATTAGTTATCAAGTAAAATATACCTTATTTTAATTTCGGTAAGGACCTTAATGAAATCACATTTATTTTTAAGAATTTTAATCTAAATTTTTTTTTAGATGATAAGTTCATTAAAATCTACCTATAAATAAATATATTAGGTAAATTAGAGCATATATAAATTAGGTGTTATAACAACTATTTTTCTTTGTCAAAATATTGATATTATATTTTATTATTATTGTTGTTGTAATTTTTTTTATATTATTACTAATAAACTCTATTTTGCCACAAGTATTTCTACCAGACGCGTTTTTATGTTTTCATTCTCCGAATATCGTTTTCAACAATTGCTACCAAAGTAACCAAACGCGTTTTCGAGTCCAAAAAATATATAAATCAATTTTTTGAAAATAAATGAAAACGAGAAAACAGAAAACGAAAAACAAAAACATTACCTAACGGCCCGGTGTTCTAGTGTTCTCACTTTTTTGTTCACTAAAAGTGAGAAATTGTTCTCCGTGCTTTCCAACTTTTTTTTTTCAAAACATCCACTGAGCAAGTTTTCCCTATTTTTGTGACTCAAAAAACAAGAAAAACAAAAACAGGTTTTGGAAACATGAACGAACAGCCCCTTATTTTCCCTCATTTTTCTTTCTTTTATTTAGTGTTCTAGTGAGTGTTAGGCGTCAATTGTACGGTGGACCAGCACCTAACGCCTAGACCGCCTAGTCGCCGATTAGTCGGTGCCTAGGCGGTACAAACTTTTTTTTTTCTCTTCCGTTTGTTTGTTATGTGTTTTTCTTTTTATATATATATATTTTTTTTTTTTTCGGTGGTGCACATCACATGGTTAAAACTTGGGTGCATCATGATGCACCATGCATCGCCCACCCTAATGCTGCCATATCACCAAAGTATGCTGACATGGCAGCATCAGGGTGGGCGATGCATGGTGCATCAGATGCACCTAAGACCCTCTCACATCACAAACTCACAATGCCACCTCACCCCACCATCACTTTATGGACCCATCAATGCCATCATTATCACAAAGACTTTGTGCTTTATAGCTAACAGCAGACAAATCTCCCTATCATCTCACCATCTCAAATCTCGATCAAGTGTCCATATTTCACCATCATCTTACTATCTCAATTCTCAAATCTCAATCTGACAGCACACAAATCTCACCATCCTCTTACCATCTCAAATCTCGATCAAGTGTTCATAATTCAACATACCCTCTCTCTCTATCTCTCTCTTCTAACTCCATCTTCAGATCTTCTTCCTTTATTTTGTTTTCTCTGCACTCATCTTCACGACTTCACCTTCTTCTTCTTCTTTTTCACCACCTTCTTCTTCTTCTTAATTTTCTTTGCTTTGTTTCTTTTTTTTTTTTTCTTTTTCTTTTTGTTTCTTAATCTTTTTCTTCTTCACCGGACAACGGCGACTGCACTGGCGAGGTGGCGACGTTTTGGGTCAAGTGGTATTTTTTTTTTTAAAGAAAAACGCCTTGGTCGACTGACCGGTGACTAGTCACCAGCTAGGAGCCGACTAGCTTCCCGGCCGCCTAGGAAGGCCGATTTCCTCCCAGTGGCCGGAGCCGCCTAGTCGGTCGACTTGATCGATTTCTAGAACACTGCTTTTATCGATTGTTCTTCTTGCCTTGTAAGGTTTTAACCTTGCTTTCATGGTATCAAAGCTTGCAATATTATCCGAGGCCATGGAATCTTCTCAACTTAACAGCTCGCAAAATTACAACAATGGAGGTCGTAGTCCAGCTCAAGTTCAGTGACAACTGATTACAAAGAAATTGCATGGATTATATTGAATCTTGATTTGATTTTTTGTATGGATTGTGAAAACATTGAAATACATTTATGGAAAAAATTAAAAAAAAAATCAGGTGCAAGAACTAATTTTTTTCCCATTTTTTTTTAAGATAAAACATTTAAAAATATGGAAATATAAGAAAAAATAGTTCTCAAATCCAAAAAATTTCCAAATTTTTACCAAATGTGTATTTTAATTTTATTAGGATGCATACAAAAAATCTCATCGAAAAACCTTTGATGAAATCTATGTAATCAAATATATATTAGATGAAAGATATTACAAAGGTACTTAAAATAATCTATGTAATCAAATATTTATTAGATGAAAGATATTACATGCAATTTCATCAAAGATGCTTAAAGTGTGCATTGGAAAAGTCCCATTAGTATTTTTACTGTCAGTTCGTGCAAATATAAAATATATCAGGACAAAGAATGTGGATCATAGATTATGGAGAAATTTTGACAGGTACATACACTTTGAGTCAAATTAGTATGTAAATCTAATAGTCTGCATTCTTCGTCCTGATATATTTTATATCAGAACGAACTAACAATAGAAAAACTGTGTTTATATATATATATATATATTAAAGGAGTATAAATGATATTTAGGAGTAAAAAAAGAGAGTCAAACTTGTAGTAAAAAAACTCAAACATTCCTTTTTTTAAAATAAAAAAATTCAAAATGAATTTTTGGAAATAATTAGATGAAAGATATTACAAATTATATTTGGTAAAAAGAAAGGGCAATTTGGGAAGAGGGTGGTTGGTCTAAATTGAAAAAACAATACATTCATTATGCTCCAATTTTTATGTCAAAAAGCAAAAAGTTAACATGTGTCAACATAAGAAGAGAGAGTGGATTGAGAGGGTGGGTTGGGAGAGTGCATGTAGCATCCCTCGTAAAAATATGGGATAATTACCTCGGTGGCCACCAATTTGGGTCACCACTATCAAAATGAAGTTCATTTTTGCTCACCCCCTTCTCATAGCTCTTGACATGTGTCTAAAAGTTAACTCAAGGTTAACAAGAAAATAATCACAAGGGCAAACATGTAAATTGATATAAAAAATTAGATATAAAAAATTAATTATAAAACTATTTAATAAATATTACAATAAAAAAATTCAGATTTAATAATTTAAAAAAAAACTAATCTAAACTCAAAGAACCTTAATCCCATCTTCATCTTCTTTAACACCAAAAAATCAACAGCCACACACACCATCATCTCCATTCTCAAGACCATAAATCAAAAGCCACACTCATCTCTAGGAATCAACACCCTCACCATCTTCTAAAATAAAATTGATTCCATATACTCTAATTCTCTAACCCTTCTATTTTCACTTCCATTCCCATCTCTTCTTCTTCTTCTTCTTCTTCAAATTTCAACAAAGAAATCGAATCCACGCCACTGTCAATATTGTTAATCAGTTCTTGACCGTGACTAATGCAACTGGTTTTAAATCGTGTCTGGACAATTTTTGGTGCAAAAAATCATAAATTTGGAGGCGAAAGAGAGCCATTAAAGCGAGAGAAAGATGGGTTTTTGTTGAAGAAAATTAACGATTGAGAGCATCCCTATAAAGGGTGTGTTAGGGTTTTGATTTGCATTTTAATTTTTTGGAATTTTTTTTTTTTTTTTTTTGGGTTTCAAGAAAAGGACTAGTCTTTTATATCACATGAATGTGGTTGGTGGTAGAGTTGCACATTATCCCCCGGATACTCATTTCCCGGCGTCCCCATCCCTATTTGGGGATTTTTTTTTATTTTTTTTTGGAGAAACATAGGGAAATGGGGGGGGGGCGGGGGGATGAGGATGAAAATCATCCCCAAATTGAAATGGAGATGGGGGGACCCCTCCCCATCCCTATTTCCACATTTCCCCCATAAATATATTGAAATAGGGATAGGGATGGGGATGGGGGTGCCTCACCCCCATCCCCATTTCCCCCAAACATATATAAATATAATTATAATATATATTTTTTATTTTTGTTTTTATTCTTTGAAGACCCTAACTATATATACACATTTACTCTTTTTAACTATATATAGTTTGAAACTTTAAATTATTTGAAACACTTTATTTTGTATTTGTAATGCACTAATATATGGATTTTATTTTGTATTTGCAATGGAATGTTTGTTTTTTTAGTTTAATTTGTAATTTTTAGTCAAATGGGGAAATGGGGGACCGGGGGAAACAGGGAAACAAGAAAAAACGGGGAAAATGAGGAACTGGGGAGGGGAGGGGGGAAATAGGGATAGGGATAGGGATGGGGGTGCCTCACCCCCATCCCCATTTCCCCCAAACATATATAAATATAATTATAATATATATTTTTTATTTTTGTTTTTATTCTTTGAAGACCCTAACTATATATACACATTTACTCTTTTTAACTATTTATAGTTTGAAACTTTAAATTATTTGAAACACTTTATTTTGTATTTGTAATGCACTAATATATGGATTTTATTTTGTATTTGCAATGGAATGTTTGTTTTTTTAGTTTAATTTGTAATTTTTAGTCAAATGGGGAAATGGGGGACCGAGGGAAACAAAAAAAAACGGGGAAAATGAGGAACTGGGGGAAGGGGGAAGGTCTGGGAAGTGGGGATGAGGATGGGGATGGGGGGACCTATATCCATCCATATTCCCCAAATGTGCATCTCTAGTTAGTGGCGCCTCGTTGTAATCTATGAAATCAAAGTCTGGTATGCGAGATTATTTTTAGAAGATGATGATTCTGGATTATGGTGTTGATCTGGAAAACTATTTGTTTTGTTTGGATTACATTTTTTCTTTTTTTCTTTTTTTCTTTTTTCTTTTTTTTTTTTTTTGAATTCCAGTCTTGTTAAGAAAAAAAAAAAAATAGAAATAAGGGTAAAACTGGTAAAACAACCCCTAAAATAAATAATAGTTAACTTTGTTAACCTTGAGTTAACTTTTGGACACTTGGCTAGATATGGGGAGGGTGGTAATGCTCACCCCCCCTGAAGGGAGGTGAGCAAAAATTAACTCATCAAAATGGTCATTAAATGGGGAATTGGTTTAAAATGACCATTTTTGGCGAACATTGTTACACTAATGGTTATTCCATCAAATTCCATCAAATGAGCGACATTTTAGTAAATAAGGGAATGCCATTAATTTATTTTATATGTTTTTTAGAAATCAATTTTTCCTTTTGTTTTTTGAAACGAATAATTATATTTAGTGTGTATATACGTATAGCATATCTCAAACATATATATATATGTTTGAGATATGCTATACGTATATACACACTAAATATAATTATTCGTTTCAAAAAACAAAAGAAAAAATTAAATTGATTTCCAAAAAAAAACATCTAAAATAAATTAATGTCATCCCCTTATTTACCAAAATACCACTCGTTGGATGGAATTGGATGGAATGGTCATTAGTGTAACAGTGTTGGCTAAAAATGGTCATTTTGAAACCAACTCCCTGTCTAATAGTCATTTTAATATTGGTGACCCAAATTGATGACCACCAAAATAATTATCCCTAAAAAGTTGATGGTTTGGAATAAATTGAAACAATGACCACTATTGAGGCAAAACATGAGAGTGCTCTCCAAGCATTAGCAACTTTTACATTTGTCTTCTTTACTTATTCATTTTTAATTAGCTTGAAAACTTTGTCCTCACGCATAGAAAACATAAGCTTACCATATCTCTCTATATAAAAAGAAAAATATAAATAATAAATAATAAATAAAACATTAGCTTACACATATTCTTCCTATACAACATCACACAGGGGAACACTTTTAACCAAATTAATAATTCGTTACATGGACGAGATGAAGTTGATCTGATAAGCATCTCGCACTTACACTATTGAGATCGTGGATCCTAATCGTGTCACTTTCCCTCATATTCTAAATTATTTGTAATGGTTCAAAAATAATTCGGACCATCTTTTTTTAGTTAGTAATATATTATGTAAAATATAATATCACCTTCATCAAGAAAAACTGAGTCAAAGTCTAGGAAATGAACAATCAATATAATACATATCTAATCTTGAAATGTGATTTCTTTGTAAGAAAGAAACTTTTTGATCAAGCATTTGAAGTCAAATCTCTCTCATATGGATAGAGCAACAAAAATACCTATATATTTAGCACAACTTTGAGATATACAAACCATCAATAATTCAAAAGTAGAATTCAAATTAAGAAAACAAAGTATGGAAGACTTTGTGTTGTATTCCTTGGTGTTGTTCCTGCTCTATGTCTTTGCAAGAGTTTCCTACTCCATTTTGTTGAAACCAAAATGGCAAGAGAGACAATTAAAGCGACAGGGAATTTCAGGCAGATCATACAAGCTGTTGATTGGAGACATGAAAGAGTTTGTGAGGATGATAGCAGAAGCATGGTCCAAACCCATTAATCTTACCCACCAAATTGTTCAACGGGTCGACCCGTTCACCCTAAACAATGTGCAAAAATATGGTAAGCCTACTACTACATCTTTAACTTTGTTTACAACTGAATAAAGTTACATTTTTGATCATTTTGCAGGGAAGATATCAGTGTGTTGGGCTGGAAAAACTCCAAGAGTGATCATCAAGGACCCAGAATTGATGAAAGAGGTGTTGACTAACAAGCAAGGTCACTTTCAAAAGCCACCAATGAATCCTCTCATTACAATTCTAACAAAAGGACTGACAACTATAGAGGGTGACATGTGGGCTAAACACAGAAAGATAATCAATCCTGCTTTCCACCTTGAGAAACTCAAGGTTTTTTTTCCATTTCTTCACTCACTTCCTAATTAATCACTGTAAATTTCATTTGCTGAACTACTATGTGTATGTTGTTAGAAAGCTTATTTTTGGATTTATGATGACAGTTGATGGTTCCAGAATTGGCAACCAGTTGTAGGAATATGATAGAAGAGTGGAAGAAGATGGTTGATGATCAAGAAAGTTGTGAGTTAGATATCTGGCCTGAATTTCAGAAACTTACAGCGGATGCTATTTCTCGGGCAGCGTTCGGAAGCAACTATGAAGAAGGGAAGAAGATATTTGAACTTCAAAAGGAGCTGATACAACTAGTTCTTGAAGCCATGATGACATTGTACATTCCTGGTTTCAGGTACACGCATTTCTTCCTTCTTTTCTACAGTTCTGGTTTTTAGCAAGTACTACTACTAAAGTGTAACATTTTGGATCAAGCTGTGTTGAATAGATTTGTTCCGACAAAGAAGAATCGAAAGAGAAACAAATTGTACAAAGAGATCACAGCAATGCTTAGAAATTTAGTCCAGGAAAAAGCAAACGCGATCAATGCTGGAGAATCCAGGGCTGATGACTTGCTAGGCCTGCTCTTGCAATCTAACAACCAAATCAGCCAACAAGAGAATGCAAGTAGTGGAATGACAATTGAAGAGGTAATAGAGGAATGCAAAGCTTTCTATCTAGCTGGGCAAGAAACTACCTCCAGCTGGTTAACATGGACAATTATAGTGTTAGCTATGCACCCAGACTGGCAAGAAAAGGCCAGAGAAGAAGTTCTACAAGCTTGTCAGAAGAAGGAACCTGATTATGAAGCTTTAGCACACCTCAAGATTGTCAGTATCATTTCTCTCCACTTAGCTACTACATTGATGCCTCATTTTCCTAGAACAGAACTAATGCAATTTCGCTCTCTGAAAAAGAAAAAAGAAACTTCTTTCTTAAAATTCTGAAGAAACGATGCCTTTACTTTGAGATAGCCAGACAAAGAATGTGTTTTTTGCATTGATACTCACATTTACTGTAAATTTCCTGCAGGTAACCATGATACTTTATGAAGTCCTTAGGCTATATCCACCGGTGATTGCTCAGTATCAACATACATCTAAGGCAACCAAGATAGGTGAAATTTCTCTACCAGCTGGGGTTGATGTAGTACTTCCTACACTGCTCATTCACCATGATCCTGAGCTTTGGGGTGACGATGCTGAAGAATTCAAACCAGAGAGATTCGCTGAAGGTGTTTCCAAGGCATCTAAAAATCAACTAGCATTCTTTCCTTTTGGATGGGGTCCGAGGACCTGTATCGGCCAAAATTATGCCATACTAGAAGCCAAGATGGCTTTGGCAATGATTCTACAGAATTTCTCTTTCCAACTCTCACCTTCCTACTCACATGCTCCTCATACTGTTATGATTCTTCAACCACAACATGGGGCTCAAATGATAATACAGAAACTCTAAATTATAAGTTATAAAGCCTAAAGGTAGAAGATGTTGGAAATAAATAATATTGTGACTGCATCACAAAAAATTATCTGTTGTGTTATTTCTATCGTTTTATGAGATATGTTGTCATCTCTTCCTAGAGGTGATTTGCTTCTTCCCTATCAACTATTTGGCAATTTGTAATAATATTATCATTTTTAAGTAGCTCACTCTACTTTTTTAAGAATTCATATGCTACTGACCGGATAGATAGAAGGATTCAAGAAACCAAAGGAGTCATTAATGGATCGTACATACTTTATGTACTTAGCAATGTCTAAACATGATTAACTGAAATCTAAAGTGAATTCCAAACACAAATAGATATTACAATATCACATGAATGTCAATTATCATATCAAATGTGTTTAAAAAATTTCACATGTTTTCCTGGTAGCTACACTTGAGAAACTTCCATTTTGTTTATTCATTTAGTGAGCAAAAAATAACAATAATAATCTGTTTTTATGTCAAAAAAAGTCAAAAGGTTCCTGTTGCAACCTCCTAACTTCATTCTCAAAAGTGTTTTCAATCGAGAATGTAAAGAAATTGTAAGCTATAGTTCTACTTTACTTCTGTCGGAAAATATAGATTACTAGTTCCGTATATAAACCAATATTATCGCAAAAGAGAAAAAACCATCACAGATCAGCTAAACTGCGTAGAACCGAATCCACATCTGGGGTTAAAATGGCACGCTTGTTGAGCTCACCAATGATGCAACAATTCTTGTCTGCTGTATTAATAGCTGCAACATCTTGGGCAAATGTACAGCTCAAACCAGCAGTAACCTGCACCGAATTTTCAAAATCAGATGTACAAAATGAATCCTGTTATAACTGTCATTCACAAGTGAATTTTGATATTCTCAGTTTTTGCACATGATTTGATGGGAAAAAAAAAATTTACATCAAAGCAGCATGAGAATGGTTTTCATGATTATATTCGTAGATTTCATGTACTTGAACATATTAAACATGCCTATGCATTCCATAATTTCATTGTGAAGTGTACTCACATCATAAAGGGTTTCACCAAGCTTTAACTTGACAACACCACTCCTGTATACTAGCATTTTACCCATAAAGCCTGCCGGTAACTCAACAGTACGTGCACCCCCACGTGGCTTTGATTTTGCAATTGCCTCTTGGCCCTCTGCTTTCGCTGATCGCTTTATCATAGGCATACTTGGAGGTAACTGAAGAAAAACCATGCTTGGTTCTGGATTCTCCTCCTGCTAACCAACCATCAGATAAGATTCTAAACAGATTAAGCATGTAATATTTGATCTAGTTAGGTTCACTAACCGTTAGACCAAGCTCTACTGCTGGGTTCATTGAAATTTCTTCATAATTTACAGTCTCTGAATCCTCCCCAAATTCCTCCTCATCAAGAAGTTCTACATGTAAGCAAGTTGAATGCAATCTTATAGCGCAGCTATGCAATCTTGATTTCATATAAATAACTCAACAATTTTCTTTAACACAATTCAGTTAGGTATATACCAATACACAATTCATTCTAAAATAAGTAGAACAATTAGTGGTAATATGTCAATATATCTTATTTTTCTTGGGTAATGCAGTTCATGGCTGTAGAACACACCTGGATTTCCTGAATATGGTCTCCTCAAAGGAAGAGTTACCGGATAATAACTGTAATAATCCTGCAAAAGCATTGACATGCAAAATATTAATAATAATAAATTACACCAGAATACATACGTACACAAAAATAGAGATCGAGAGATAGGAAAACAGTAATCCATCATGTTTTTACGTACCCAGGGTTCTTTGTATTCTTTCTCCCCTCTCAGGCCTGAGGCATACGCACCTCCTGCAGAATCATCATTCACAAGTGTTATGCACTGGAAGTATCTCACCAACAGCTAATCAAATAGAGATTATATCTCAGGATAGCATACCATTGAGAGCAGAGCCTTTGTGAACACCGTATGATTTTATGGAAGTTGACGCACCTCCGGAACCAAACGCAATTTGTGAAGCTGCAACTGCATTTTTAAAATAAAAGAACTAGAGAATCAAAATGCAATCTAGAAGCTGATGATTCATAGATGTGTATGATGTATCCCAATGTCATTGTTTTTCAGGAAGAAAAATTGCAGTTGGAAACAAATTATAACTAGTCCATAATTGACAGCAGATATTTCCAGGCATTGTTCTAGCATTAGTGAATTACATGGATTCTATGAAAAGACTTCGCGAATTAGAAATCAAACCATCCAATGGATCCAAATTTAAACTACAACAAATGAATAAATCAGGCTTTATAAGTTATGATGCTGAATAATAGAAGTTAAAGATACTTGCATCGGGAATAGACACACATTTGAATCGTTAAATTTGACAAACCAAATAGATAAACTTGAGAACACAGGGCACATTAAGATTTATTCCAAACAAGGATACACAACTATGCCCCAAAATTAAGGAGAAAAAAAAGTATATATATAATTAGTGAAACTCCAATTCAGTTCTTTAAGAAACAAATCACAGCATGCAACTATCATATAAATAAAAACAAATTTAATATTTCCTTAGAACTTGCAGTTTGAAAATTCCATTTGCAAATTTGAATCAGAGAAACCACAGGAGAAATTAAAACTTAAATTACACAACCACAGAACCAGCACATCAAAACAATATAATCCAAACCCATATCCAATGGAGAAAAAATTACATGAGGTAGAATAAAAACAAACTTAAAATACCTTTTTTTTCAACTTTAGGCCTTGACTTCAGTGCACCTTGCTAAGAAAGAAAAAAAGGAAATTCAAGTATAAGAACATAAGTATACTTAAAAGTTAATATCATTAACAAAAAGAAAAGAAAAGAAAAAAGATTTGACAAACAACATTTTCTTTGAAACGCCGCATCAAATCCCTGGCCTTAGCAGAATCAACATTTTCAACCACTTCACTGCAAACAACACAAGACAAGAAGACAACTTGAAAACAAAGTCATCACAAGAAGTGGAAGCATTCACATTGGGACAGTGCTAGTTAATGAAAATGACAAAGTACTTTTTAACTTCAGTCTTGGGCTTCACAGGTGGGATTTTTGGTTTGAATCTATACTGCAAACAGATCAAAACAACAATTGATCAGAACATGTAATCAATAACAATAGAGTAAAAAAAAATCTGTAAAAGGAGGGTATCAAAAAGCAAACCTTTCTAGCGGCAGGTTTGTTGTCGTTGTTGTTGTTAGAAGTGTCTGGCTCCATCAGAGTTCAATAGAGAGGATCTTCAAATAATATAAGATATACAATTGGGTTACAATATCATTGTCACAAAAACAGAGAAACACAGAAGAAGAGATCACTGACTAACAAAGAACAAAAGAAGAAGATGAAATATATAGTCATATAAACGATGGCCGATGAAAGCTAACCTTTTGACAGAGCAAAGTTGGTGGAATAGAAGCCTGAAAAAATGCGGCCACCCTCCAACCAAGAAGCCTGTGTGTCTCTATCAAACCTCGTGTTTATAATAAAAACCTAAATTTAGTATGTTAAAACTTAAAAGACCGAGTTCTCCTTAAATTTGCACCGGGAGGTTGTGGTTCGAGTCGCATACTCATGCTCCCCGAACTCTAAATTATTATAATATTTTTATGATTTCTATTCCATCTAAAAACCATTTTTTTTTTATAGAAAAGAAAAAAAAGATTATTATGTTTTTTGAAAAAAATAATAATATAAATTCAAGGTTTTGGACGAAAGAATACAACTCCAATAGTCCAATCCCACAAAATCATAATATAATTGTGAGACCATACCTCTTGGCCAATCTCGTCCCTTGAAAAAAAAAAATTGTTATTTTCCATATGACATGATTTTTATTTATTTTTTTTGAAGTATTAAAAGAACTATTACAATAAAACTATCGGGACCTGTCGAGATTAAACAATATATGTACGATTCAGATATCTAGGGAGGTGCACTATCAATTTTGTTAAGAGCAAACAATACATATACGATCCAGATATCTAGGGAGGTGCACTATCAACTTTGTTAAGAGGTGATATGCTATATATCATTGATATTGAAAGTGTTGATTTTATGTTAAAAATCAATGTCGGATGAATGTACAGAGCTATTATATGATTATGCACCAAGATCTATAATATCATGTGATATTTTTTTTTGTTAAGGACCATATAATGTGATATGAATATACAATTACATTTAATTGCTTTATTTATATAAATATTTAATCCATAATATAAAGTGATATACAATAATTTATTCACTCAATTTAATAATATTATATCATATAACATGAATATACAACCGCTTGTGATTTCCATACATAATAGAATTTCAGAAACAAACCAAACATAAATTCCAAACGTCTCTGTGTGACCTTATTATTGTTTGCCTTTTGGGTCAAGACCTAATAAAATTCCATTAATCACGAGAATAATTATGAGATGCCCAAAATTTATTAGGATCAAAATTTGAGATGTGCAATATCACTCTCATTAGAATTAGATGTAAGTTTCAACCCACGCTTGTTTGATGTGCAATAGCCTCATTTGCAAGTTTGCAACCCACGCTTATCAGCAATAATGCAACCAAAGTCTTAGCGTTCCATATGTTTGTGACAAGCCCTTCCATATTTCCGCATTCCATCCGTAAAATGAATGCCGTTGATTCGAATAATTGGTCCGGAAAAGGATAAGACTCAACACTGCATGAAGGGAAACCTAAATACCAGATTCTTCAACTTCTAAGGAGAAAAAATGTCAGTAACACAAATAAGATACAAGACTAAAATCTTATTATCACTTTCGACACTTTCTAATTTCTCATTGTTTGGACACTTTGCACAGATGCAATTAGCTGAGCCATAACAGTTGCATATTGAATAGCAGTATGCTGCGAACTATAATGATCTGGGAGGCCATATTCAGTAAAATTAGGTTCCATATGCATAAAATGACCCGGTAATGATCTTTTTGAGAGAGCCTCTTGCCATATGTCGAGAAACTCTTCAAAGATTTGCCTGGATTTCTCGATCGATGAAAGGGGAAGGTACTCCACCTACAAGGAAACAAACAACTTCAATTACCATGAATTATCATTCAGCAGCAAGTAAACAATTACTCTATACAGAAGCAATAATCAGAAGCACTGATTTTGAGGGAGAGTGAATATCGAATCTTATGTTTTTATATAATAAACATGAGATTACTATCTTAGAGCTAGGAAATATCAACATTGTAGATTATCAAAGTTCTCAATAGAGCAGTAAAAGTCACTAAAAACTAATGATCATTCTCTCTCCCCCGGTGCAATGAGCAGCCCTTTGAAATCCACTCAGGAGCCAGGATTCAGTATATGCATTACTTTCTAGTCACAAAAACCTTGATGTTCAATCAAAAAGTATTAAGAACTGGTCTATATTGGCATGTAAATGTAATGTTGGCAATGCGAAAAAAGTGCACACATGATTGATATGATCTTCAAAAATCAACCCTATTTATTAACACAGCTCAATGTTAACGTCAACATAAGCTGATATTCCAATCTCTAAAACATGCTATACCCAAAGTTGTTATACATAAGGCGACCTTCATTCATCAAAGATCATGTTACACAAAACACATCTGGTGATTCTAGAATTTAAATGTGGAGAGTGGAGACCGTCACACTGCTCAAACAAAATGATAAAACATGAGATGCACACGATTCCAAACAGAAGACATAATATGCCCAAACACAGATACACACATTTATCAATCAACGGAAAAGAGCTTCATCGCAGTACATACACAATTTGTATTCAAGCAAGATGAGTACCCACCTCCATAACGATTCCTCTCAAATTTTCAGAATGAGTAGGCACAACTTTGCCCACTCTCAACTGGAAGTCACCCAGTTGATATTGAAACCCCTGCAATAAAACCATAAACTACTACATAGTAAAACACACTACAAAAAAATTTATATCAATTTAAATTGCATACAGGGAAAAAAAAAAAGAAAAAAAAAAAAAAAACCTCAAAATTAAGCGACACCCTCGATTTGTAAGACTGCAACTTCTCCATTATAGTCTGAATGGAGGAATCGGCTTCGAGAACGATACGTTGAGCGCGTATTACGAAAAAATACTTGTTTGGCTGCTCCGGCAGCGAAATCCCCAGAAAATCTCTCGGCAAATCCGCTGCTACTGAATGCTCTGTCATGTATATAATTCAACTAATGAAAATTTTGAACAAGTTGTGTGATGAGAGTGAAACCATTTTAGAAAAAGAATAATGAGAAAAACCTCGTAACATGGGTTTGTAGAAGGTGAGAGTAGCTTTCCACCGTCCGTCCTTGGTGCCGTTGATGCCTTCAACGCACTGTGAGACTTCGTTGAGGATTTGACTGTTCACGCTTGTTCCTGCATTTGGTTGCCAATGCAAAACCCTAGACAACCAATTTCCATCTAATCAACTCTATTTTTTTTTTAATGCTAAGAACAATAATTACAATAATAATAATAATAATAAACACTTCGATTTACCATTTGAGGGGCATCCTGTTAGCTGGTGACTGAGATTTTAGTAAAACAGAGAAGAGCGACTTCTTTGGTGTCGTGAATCGTGATCGTTTTCGTGCTGGGTTGATGATTGCAGAGGCCACCACATAGACAGTAAACGGTGTCGTATCATGGGATTACATATTTTTCTTTTTTAATATCGTCCCCAAACTTTTTTGAAATTGTAATTATAAACCTATTTCTTTTAACACTACTCCTTTAGTCCTTTGTCATTTAAAAAAAAAAACACTACTCCTTTGAAAGCATTGTAATAAAAAAAAAATTATATTTTATATAATTTCTTATTTCACTCCATTTGATCACCTCTCAATAAATTCAATGTTCTTTCACTGTTTTTAATGTATTATTCATTATTAATGATTTTAGGAAAATAATGAACTAATTTAAGTCGATCCAAACTCAAGTAAGTCAATCCAAACCCGATTATCTAATTCGGGTTCATGTTGAGTTCTCACGTTGTGACTCGTGACCCAAACCATCGGCCTAATTTATAGCTTGGGAAATTTTTTAGAATATCCCTATATTTTTATAAAATACAATCTTTATTGTAACTTAAATGTTAGTCCTTGGCCCCAAAAAAGTCTGTTACTTCACTTACTTTTAGTTTGATGTTTTATTTGAATCTTGAAAATAAAAAATTCCTTAAAATTTAAATCAATATTTAAAATTAAAGTTATTAAGAAACAATTTTTTTTAATATATATATATATATAAAACCATATCCATGATTCCACCAACTATCAAAGTGAGAGAAGATTGTTAATTTGATTATTCGCTTCTATCTAGGGAGAGAAAATAAAACATGTAAAAATAAAAGAAATATTAAGAAAAGTTTGAATCGTCGCTTATATTAACTTTGTTTAATAAGCTAACTATTCATGACGAAGCATAAAATATACTTATATGACGCTTCATTTCACCGTAAAACATTAAATGTATTTATATAAAATTTCTTATAATGAAATCGAACATTAACTTAATATTTGAGTTTTATATTTGTGAATCTTATTATAATTATTTTTCTTGATATGCAATCGACATAAAACTTATTTATTTTAATAAAGGTTTTGTTAATATAATTTTCCAAAGATACATTTAAATTTTATATATAAAAAGAATGGAATATACAGAAGTATTTGTAAGTACATGGATAAAAGAGAAATTTTACAAAATATAAAGCGCTAATTTTAGAATTTACAGGTGAGTAGGTGAATTACATTACAGTTTACATATACGATTTAAAATAGCGGTTACTGGAATCAATCAAGCTTCTCTTCATTGCCTTGGTTGAGTGCAATCTGCAACTCGCCAACTGCTACTCGTGCATTATCTCGCTCTCGACAATCGCAGAGAGACCTAAAGAGAGACAAACACACTCACGCCTAGTTCGTTAGTTTAGGTTTTGGCGTATCATTGAATCGAGTGAAGAAAATCAATGGCGTGCGTGTATATACCGGTTCAAAACTCGGAGGAGGAGGTGAGAGTGGCGCTGGATCAGCTTCCTAGAGACGCTTCTGATATTCTTGATATTCTCAAGGCCGAGCAAGCCCCTCTCGACCTCTGGCTCATCATCGCGGTTCGTTTTCGTTTTTTCTTTTTCTTTTTCTTTTCTGTTATCGCACATCTCCAAAATATCGTCATTCCGGTTAGGTTTTGATTTAGTTACATAAAATTGTTATTGATTTATGTTGTATGCAATGATGTCGTGGTTTCGTGTAGTAGAGCATTCTTCTTTACAATTAATAATCGATTCTCTGATGTATTTGATAATTGTTTTTTTGATGTGTTGCAGAGGGAGTACTTTAAACAAGGAAAAATTGAACAATTCCGTCAAATTTTGGAGGAAGGGTCTAGTCCTGGTATTCTTTCTTTTCCATGTCATCACTCTTTATTATGTTTATCTTTATGTGTTTGATTTCATAAAGAAGATGAATGCAACAACTGTGTATCTGGTGCTAAATAAGCAGTGCAATTGTGTTTACCGTTTTGAGTATTCCAGATTACTTTTCTTCTGTGATTATACTGCATCTTTTTTTCTTCTTATTTTGCAGAGATTGATGAATATTATGCCGAGGTTAGATATGAGAGGATTGCTATCCTAAATGCTTTGGGGGCGTACTACACCTACCTTGGGAAAATTGAGACAAAAAATAGGAAAATTGAGACAAAACATAGAGAGAAGGAGGAACATTTTATTATGGCAACACAATACTACAACAAAGCATCAAGAATTGACGTGCATGAACCTTCTACTTGGGTTGGGAAAGGTGAAACCTTGTTGGCTTCCTTTTTGTTATCATATATGTCAAAGTAAAGTTGAATTGGATCGCTGTCTTAAGATCATTGATTGTCAAAATAAACTACATATGCTTTGTGGAATGTTTCTCTTTAGTCTGAATTTATACTGGATATATGTTACTGTGGATCCTGGTTGATTTATCATTAGAAATTTCCGCTTTAGTAGAAAGTTTGAAACAATTGGGATCATTTTGGAGATTGGATGCAATTACTAGTTCATGATTTGACATGCACAGATTACAGAATGATAATGGAGATATTTGTTTTTAAATTGACAATTAACTCATAGGCTTCTTCCTCAAATACTTTCATTTTATTCCCCTTAGCATATCTTTCTTAACCCTTTGTATTGTGTTAACCTCTCTACATAGTGAAGCTTGACTGATGGCATAAAACTTTACATATTGGTCTATAATTTGCAGAGATATTTCTTGATGTTTTGTGCATGTGAAAGGTTTTTTTTTAAAACATACAATTTGCTTGATATTTGGATTTAATCTATCCTTATACTTTGTTATTGTTTTGATTGGACATGTGTCTCACAAGACTCGATTTGTTAACCATATCTTATGGAGTGGATAGTTGTTTTGGGATTTTGGACTGATTGTATTCAAGTTTACTCCATACAGGTCAACTTTTACTGGCTAAGGGTGAAGTAGAACAAGCATCAAGTGCGTTTAAGATTGTATTGGATGCAGATCGCGATAATGTTCCTGCTCTTCTGGGTCAGGTATAAAACTGTTACTCTGACAAAGTAATTGGGTTAGCTGTTAGATATTGCAAATTCAAAGAGCTTGCTCTGCTCACATTTTTACATTTTGTCCTGATGATGTGGTGCATTCTTTGCTTAATTAAGCCTTACCTTTAACCATTTATTTGTCTCCAGGACAGAATTATTTAGACTTATTTGGAAAAGAAAAAAAAAAGTTCTTTGATTATAGGAATTATAATGTACCATGTTTGTCATCATATCTATTGCACTTGACATTTTGCCATTGATATGCTTCTGGGACATTCTCAAGCCAAAAACATGAGGTAAAGGCTAGAATAAGGCAGAGGGGTGGCTCTCTTGTGATTTTCTAGCAGCTAGAGAAAATAAAATTTAAGTGAGGTTCAAGGAAGATTTTATAATTTTCTATAAGGTGAATAAAATTAGCTGAGAGAGGTCAAGAAAACTCTTAATAGTTAAGTATACATATGCTACTTTTTGTAAACAATACCAGCTGTATGTCTGCAGGCATGTGCTGAGTTCAATCGTGGACGCTTTTCTGATTCCCTGGAGTTGTATAAGGTTTGTTGCTGTCATTCTAGTGTATGCCAGTAATGTTTGTACCATCTGAATGAATGTTCTTTGTCTTGAAGACAAATCTTAACATTTTTGTTGACTCATTATGTGACCTTCACTAAGAGGGCCTTGCAAGTGTATCCTGATTGTCCTGGAGCTGTAAGACTTGGGATAGGCCTTTGTCGCTATAAATTGGGTCAATTTGAGAAAGCTCGACGGGCATTTCAGCGGACTTTGCAGGTAGTGATATCGTTTAGTTTGTGTGTTGAATATTAGTAATTTTGCTGCTGTAGCTTCAAGTTTATCACTGATGCTTTATATATTATTAATATTATTATTTGCAGTTAGATCCAGAAAATGTAGAGGCTCTTGTTGCACTTGCAATTATGGATTTGCATCCAAATGAAGGTTGGTATTTTCAGATTCATCAACTTGAATACCAAAAGTTAAGTTTATAGGATAGGGTCCAACAATATATTTGAATTCTAAATCTCTATTACTCTTTCTCACATGTTAGGCTGGATCTAATCAATAGGCTTGCCATGTGGATTAAAAGGTTATAGTTAATAAATTAGGCTTTTTAAATATATTTTTTCGAAATTTGAAGTCAAGATCTATTGGTCGAATTAAGTAAACTATTAATCAAAATGAATCTCAATCTTATACGAAAGGATCAAACAATAATATTAGACTGATATACTGTTTGGTTTGGTCATGATTAGTTACTTCTTACTAAGACTATATTTTGAGCAATCTGATTCTGTCACTCTACAATGTCTATACAGCTTCTGGAATAAGGAAAGGAATGCAGAAAATGCAGAGAGCTTTTGAGATATACCCCTACTGTGCAATGGCCCTGAATTATCTAGCGAATCATTTTTTCTTTACTGGTCAACATTTCTTAGTTGAGCAATTGACTGAAACAGCACTTGCTGTAACCAATCATGGACCAACAAAGTCACATTCTTACTACAATTTAGCGCGATCATACCACAGCAAGGTTCGATATCTTAAGTTATTATGTATGATTTTAAGTAGCTAAGCTCTTTATGACATTATTTGGTGGAATCTCTTTCTCTCTCTCCCTCAGTTGAATTTCACTTGTGAAGGAAATAGGTGAAATAGATTCAAAATAAATCAAGCTGAGTTAAACTCTCATTTTCATCATCCAAACAATCATGACTACTAAGTGGCTGTTCGTACACATTTTTAAAAACAGTTTTTTTTATTATTATTATAAAAAAAATGGTCGGTTTACATGTTTTCTAAAACTTGTTTTTTAAAATGGAACAATAATGTTCTTAAAATTATGACTTGTAAAGTTGAAAAAAGAATTATTGTTTTTCATAGTTTATGACTTGTAAAGTTGAAAAAAGAATGATTGTTTTTCATAGTTTTCAAAACAAACCACTGTTACCTTCAAACAACTATTTTACCTGTTAGTAAACTTAACGTCTTAAGTTTACGTTTTTTGCTCCTCCCAAGAGAATTATAGATTTAATATCATACGGTTATCCTGTCAAGTCTAGTGAGTGAACACAATAGGAAATGACCGCTAATTATAATAATTAACCAAATTTGTAGTGCCTGTGCAATGGAAGCTTCGGCAGAGTTTTTATCGTTTTTTATACTTTGTTGCTTTTGGCACTTTAGATTGTTGATGCAGTGATGTCAATTTTTCTGGTCTGTAGGGGGATTATGAAAAATCCGGGCTCTACTACATGGCATCTGTCAAAGAAATTAATAAACCCCATGAATTTATATTTCCATATTATGGTAAGTAACCATCTCTATTCCTGTATGGGTTTTATACTGTTCACTATTTCTTCCATGCATTGGCGATAACTTGACTAAGTATAAACCCAAGTACCCAACTCCCCTTCCTTGGTTAAGGATAGATTACGGATTACCAAATATATGCTTTGGTTAAGGACAGATGCCATTGTATGATCATAAAATAATATAAGATATTTGAATAAAAATTAAGTGCTTATACTAGTTTGTGCTCTATGACGTGTTATAATAATCTACTTTTACCATTTCTTCTCAACCCTTTATTCTAGGTTTATTTATAATCTTTGGCATGTGGTTTAGTGCTCCTAGAGCTGGTCTTCTGATGGCTTTGAAGTTGCTGTTAGTTAGCACCATTTTCTTTCAAGTGACATATATGTTGAATGCTTCATGATTTTAAATCTTGAAATATGCTTTCAATGGACTTGTATGACTATAACCATTCAGTATTTTTGTAAAACTATTGACTGACATGCATATTGCTTCGGTCCATTACCATGATATTGTTAAATTTATTATTGATAATTTCAGCACAATGATCTCAAGATTTCGTGATATAGACTTCACATTTGTTCTCTTTCCTGGAGTTCTCCCTGTAATACAGTTTTGGTTGTTTGACACAGGTTTGGGACAAGTACAACTGAAGCTGGGAGACTTTAGAAGTGCACTAACAAATTTTGAAAAAGTTTCGGAGATTTACCCTGATAATTGTGAGACGTTGAAAGTGAGTCAAAAGAAAGAGTTTTGCTATTTGTGTATCACTTGTAATCTGTTAATTTTTTTCTTAACTTTTGTCCTTTGATCTTGATTGGATTGATTTTTCTCTTGTCCTATAGTCTCTTGGGCACATCTACGTTCAGCTTGGCCAGATTGAAAAGGGCCAAGAATTTATGAAGAAGGCTGCAAAAATCGATGCACGTGATGCTGAGGTAAATTTCAGTTTTTTTTTTTTCAATTTTTTATTCTAATAGTTTGATGTGTCGTGATCCTTGATACACATTTCTTGTATTGAGGCTCTGGAGATAACTTTTTGAATGAAGGACTCTGACAGTGCTCATGTGGATTCAATCCTCTTTGTATTCTTGCTTTGTTTTCAAGTTACTGTTGCTTTGTTTCTGAGTCATTTGTGATAAGTGAGCTGACGATGCAGATATTTTTTTATTTATAATATCCGCAAGGAAGCAACTTTGCATTAACGCATCATGACACTCACATGATAATGCTTGTAGGAATGAGTTCTACAGTTTTCGTATTAACTGCAAAACATGATAAGAAAATCTGATATCTAATAGTTTTAACTTTTAACAAATTTTAGCAAAAGCCTGTACAGTATAATGATTTTGTTCCAGGGCTTGAGTCCTGGTTGCCAAGGGATGGGGTGGGTTGGGATTGGTCTTCATTCTAAACCTTACCAAATAAATAAATAAATGGACTGCATTGTATAAAAGGGCTGTGATTCATTATAGAGGAGCATTCTCATGTTGAAGTCGAGTGGCATGTTGAAAGCTACATTCAGCTATGTGCAACCTTAATGTTCTATCATGTTTATTTCTTGTTATATCGTTTTTTATTTTATTTTTTTGGATTAAGAAACAAAAAATTAGTGCAGAAAGGTAACCCAGCAGTCCACTAGTAATTACAGAAGCGAGGCTATTACAAGCAACAAAAAGATCCTAATAAATACGTTATCCAAGGAATCAAAGTCATGTTGAATAAGAAAGGGAATATATTTTGAGTGGAATTTGTTGTCACCTTTTCAATTAGGACACTGTTAATTACCATAGTTTGTTGAGGGTGCACATCAAAAGTCCAGCTTACCATTTCTGTGGACTTTAAATCCCCTTCAAGTTTATCAACTTAGTCTTTTTTCTTAGAAATGTTCAGACTTCCTTCAAATAAGTGTTCTACTATGGTTTTGATCTTTATCACAACCTTTGCTATTATAATTTATCATAATTTTTCTGTTTTCACTGATTGTGCGGTAAAATTAAGGAAAGATTCTGATAAATTTTGTTTCTGATAAAATAAAAATTGAAAATTTTATTTTTCTGCCTGAGTACCCGATGATTTTATATTGTCTAAATTCTTCAACTTCAATAATAGCTAATTTTATACGTCACAATTTTGGTTTCTGTAGCACATTACCTCAATGGAATTTGCTTGTAAAATTTAGGAAGACAAGAGTAACTTAAGAAAAAATTGAATCTGTATCTTGGGTCATTCCCTGAATGAAGATATGCAGGACTCATGTATTTAATGCTTAAACTATAGCACTCAATCACTAATATATTCCACTGTGCTGCACTGTTTTTGTCATCCTGATATAGGATTTTCTGTATCACTGTAACATGGATTTATGATTCCAATGTGTAACTTGAATTGCACATTTTCAAGTATAAGTGATTAATATATAGTCAGTGAGCTTACTATATGCTGTTTCCCACACCATTTTTTTATTTTTTATTTTCTAAATAATTCTGTTGACTGTCATACAGGCGTTTACTGATTTAGGGGAATTGTTAATTTCCTCTGACACCAGTGCTGCTCTTGAAGCTTTTAAAACTGTAAGCACTTCAAACCGTGTACTTATTAAATTTTTTGAAACACTATATACTCAATTTTGGATTGCCTATGATGTGATGCCATGGTGGTTCTAATGGTGAAGTAAATTCTACCTCCTGAAGTTCTGGTACTTGTGTTGTTTCCGGAAAGCTCATACTTAGAATATTGTTACAGGCACGCACTCTTATGAAAAAGGGAGGTCAAGAAGTGCCAATAGAAGTACTCAACAATATTGGAGTTCTACATTTCGAAAAGGAAGAGTTTGAGGTTTGTGTTGATTTGTTATTATTAGTCTTTGATGTTAGTTTAAATACTCTTTGGAAGAATCTGTTAATACTGTTTTAATAAGTTGTATCGATCATCATTTTCTTGTGTGTGTCTGTTAGTGTTTTAGTCTATGGAAATTTGATATATTGTAACTCACAGCAGATAACTTTGATGTACTTAATTTTCAGTTGGCTCAACAAGTTTTCATGGAGGCTCTAGGCGATGGCATATGGCTTACGTTGCTTGATAATAAAGTGAACATATATGCTATTGATGCTAGTGCATCTATTCTTCAATATAAGGACATGCAGTTGTTTCGTCGACTTGAGGAAGATGGTCATTCTGTGGAACTACCATGGAATAAGGTTACGGTGTTATTTAATCTGGCCAGATTACTTGAGCAATTTAATAACACAGAAGCTGCAAGCATATTGTACCGTGTGATATTGTTCAAGGTAGGCATGTATACGCATATACACATCTCCTTTATGTTCTATTTTAATTTCAAGTACCATCAGGAAAGGAGAACATAACTACACTTTGAGCAAGTATTTTTGAAGCAGTTCATTAAGCACTCAGTGGACCATTGGGTGGTTGGCTTCAACTTTGATGTGAAGGATACCATTAACTTTGGGATCCTTAGAAGTTGTGATTTAGGGGAATTTCGTAATTGTGCATTTTCTCCTGGTATCTTTAAGAATTAGTCAATGCCATGCACCTAAGATTCTCTATTAGTCATTGTTTCACCTGGTCTCTGAATGTGCACATATATACACAGAAATAGGTAGGTAGATACAGTATAGATGTTGAGAGTTGAGAGGTACTATGCTTTAGTCTTATCAAACAGTATCACTTTATCATCTAATTATTTATTTAAGTTTGAAGGTGCTAGAATCATACTTCGTTTTTTTTAGAATTTATTCAGTCGACTTGACTTTATACAAATAAGTTCCATCTTCTTATATATTAAAAAAAAAAAATCATTTAGGACTTATTATTATGTATAGTTTAAATACCTTCGATTATTTTTTATGCGATTTTTTGTATGGATGACAAGAATAATGAAATATATTTGGTAACAAATTTGAAAATACTTTGGGTACAAGAACTATATTTTTTCAGACTTTTTAAAGATAAACAATTATAAAAAATGGGGAAATATCGGAAAAAATAGTTCCCATATCCAATTTTTTTTTTCTGAACTTTCAGTTTTTCAGCTTCACTTCCTTAGTTCTTAGCTGCCGTATTGTCTGTGTATATCTCTGATTTGAATTTGATACGTCTTTTCATATATAATTTCTGCTCTTATGAGCCTTTCTTGCACTTGGCAAAAACTTTATAACCAAGATGTAGGTTAGAACTGCTTGACAGTTTTATTTCATTTCTTGAATTTTTGGTACTGTGGCTATCTGGTTGGAAATGCTTTCATTTTCGGAATTTCTGCCTTGAATCATATTCCTTATCAATTTTGTCGTTTCTGTCTATGATGTTTTATATATTGTGACTTGAATATGTATTTAGTAGATGTTGTTTGATGTTCGCGGTACAGGTTACTCTTGTTTTTGTTTAACTCTTCCTTGTTTTTCTTTACAGTATCCAGACTATATAGATGCTTATCTGAGGCTTGCTGCAATTTCAAAAGCTCGGAATAATCTTCAACTAAGCATTGAACTGGTTGTTATTTCCTGAATAACATCCTTGCTTCTTTCTATCTCTATCTCTCTTGCACACACACTCACACATATTCATGAATTTATGTATGTATGGTGATATGATATCATATTCTTGTTACTTCCGTAGGTTAATGAGGCACTGAAAGTGAATGGAAAATACCCGACTGCACTATCTATGCTTGGTGACTTGGAGCTTAAAAATGATGACTGGGTTAAGGCAAAAGAAACCTTTCGAGCTGCCAGTGATGCCACTGATGGGAAGGATTCTTATGCTACTCTTTCTCTGGTGTGTATATTATTCCTTGAGGGGTTATTTTGTTTTTCTTTACATACTTGTTATGAGTTTTCTACAAAGTGCTTGTTGGTCCTCTGCCATTCCTCGCTGAATGTGCTTCTGTGGAGTCTAGCCTCTCTCTCTCTCTCTCTCTCTCTCTCTCTCTCTCTCTATATATATATATATATATATATATATAAATACCTGCAACTCTATTTCAAAAAAAAATAAAAAAAAATACATGCAACTCATTACCAAGATTTAATATTAATTGTAATCATGTGTCATATGTTGACCTTGGTTAGGGGAACTGGAACTACTATGCTGCACTTCGCAATGAAAAAAGAGCCCCGAAGTTGGAAGCTACCCATTTGGAAAAAGCAAAGGAACTCTACACAAGAGTATGATATATATATATATATTTCTCTATTCCGCCTTCATATTGTTTTATTAATTATGTGCTTACGTTTTTATAGCTTCTGTATGGAATAACATGAGGTAACGAAAAAAAATTTATATGTTATTTTTAACCAGCTATGATTTTGATTCATTCATAGTTCCAAACTTGGAACACCTTTTAGCTTTAATTTTTCTGTACAACTGCTATTATTTTTAACTAGATCATTAGCATTGACAACATTATTCCTATTGCATTTTAGGTTCCAGCTTTTGGCTTTATTTTCCCTGTTAACGAATTGCTGGTGTAATATGTAACCTATTCTTTGGCACTAATCTTTTATTTTATTCCAGGTTCTAATTCAGCATACATCTAATTTATATGCTGCAAATGGTGCTGGTGTGGTCTTAGCAGAAAAAGGCCATTTCGATGTTTCAAAAGACATATTTACACAGGTAAGTAAATATTTCTCAGTTTCAGGTTGTGTGTTCATAAAACATAAAAGTTTGTTGGTATCGTATTCATTCTCTAATCATTGTAGGTTCAAGAAGCAGCAAGCGGAAGTGTCTTTGTCCAAATGGCAGATGTGTGGATAAATTTGGCGCATGTTTATTTCGCTCAAGGAAATTTTGCTTTGGCTGTCAAAATGGTGATTGATCTTGTTTCATATTTTTTTCCCTTATAATTTGTTTTTCTTTTATTGTATGCATGCATAAATCATAATTCCAATGATAATACTTGTTGTCTTGCAGTATCAAAATTGCCTGCGGAAGTTTTATCACAATACAGATGCTCAAATTCTTCTCTATTTAGCCCGTACTCATTATGAAGCTGAACAATGGCAAGACTGCAAGAAGACATTATTGAGAGCCATCCACTTAGCACCATCAAATTACACCTTACGGTTTGATGCAGGCGTTGCAATGCAAAAGTTTTCAGCATCCACTCTACAAAAGACAAAGAGGACAGCAGATGAGGTTGTTTGATGAAGCCTTCTCTTGCTACTCCTTGCCATTAAGTTTCTGTTACTCTCATCTTTCTATGAGTCCCTTATGAATCCATAATGCTAATTTTCTTTTAATAGAAATTGCTTTTCATTGATATTATTGTCTGGTTTGACATGGTTAGACAGTGGATTAGTGACGTGCAGTACTCTGTATTTAGACAATGATTATGCACATGCACATTATAATTTTTGGATAATAGAGCAGGGGAACAAAGCATGAGAAGAAAAGAAGAGTCATGTAATGAAAACATGATTGCTTGAACTGGAGAAGTGATTTTGGGTGGTGGTGATCTCTTATTCTATTTAAGGTTGCATTTTTGTGGTAGCCTTCTGTAGCTGAAGCTTCTTTCTTCACTAAGAGATTGTGTAGGTGTAATTGCAACATCACTGTCATTTGTATAGTTACAGTTGATGATAAATTGATCATTTGCTTGACTCTGAAATCATGTTGTGAGTTAAAATATGCTGGAATTACAATGAGTATGTTAGGTTTGATATTCTCTCTCAGTGTTTGTGTGAGCTGTCTCATTGGTAATTGGTTTTGATGTAATTTTAGGTACGTTCAACAGTTGCAGAGCTGGAGAATGCTGTTCGTGTATTTAGTCAGCTGTCTGCTGGTTCCAACCTTCACCTTCATGGGTTTGATGAGAAGAAAATAAACACCCATGTTGAGTATTGCAAGCATTTACTTGATGCTGCAAAAGTTCACCGTGAAGCAGCTGAGCGTGAGGAGCAGCAGAACCGGCAGAGACAAGAAGCTGCTCGTCAGGTTGCATTGGCTGAGGAAGCACGTCGTAAGGCCGAAGAACAAAAGAAATATCTGGTCTGTTTTCTTTATGCCTTCTACTCTTATGAATAATTCAAAATAAATAAATTCAGACACTAATTCCTTGATGAAACAGTTGGAGAAGAGAAAACAAGAGGATGAACAAAAGCGAGTGAGACAACTGGAGGAAAATTTTGAGCGTGTAAAGGTAACAGTTCTTGACTATGATGTGTTATAATCTCTCAAGTTATTGGTGGCCAGATCCAATTTTAATTTAGAAGCATGGTGGTGATTTCTACTCTTACTATCTGGTACAGACCAAAATGGGTTGAGTAGCAATCACAATTTTTATTTCTGTTCATTTTGTTTTTCTGTGTGTCGAGATGTGGATAAAGGTTTGTTTATTTTGAATGATTTCAAAGAGAGTTTTGGCAGAAGATGAATAGACCATTGCTATAGTGAATATAAGGAGTGCAAATCACACACACACACACACACACACACACACATATATATATATATATATATATATATATATATATATAGAGAGAGAGAGAGAGAGAGAGAGAGAGAGAGAGAGAGAGAGAGAGAGAGAGAGAGAGAGAGAAATTATCAAGTGCAGGATCCCGTACAAAAAATTCGTACGGAATCACTAATTCCAACCGGTTGGAATTAGTTCTTTCGTGCGGGATCCCGCACTAGAAAGTTACTATATATATATATATATATATATATATATATATATATATATATATATATATATAAATAGGAAAATTCTCTAGTTAGGTCTGACCTGAAATTTTTGCATCGGGTCCTTAGAATTCCAACCGGTGGAATTCGTGTAAAAATATAGTTATTGTGAGCTTGAGAAGCAATGGTATGCCCATATAGGCGTTTTAGACCTTGTTGGTTATAAGATTTATTTTTCAACCTCATTATTTGATCAATTTTACATGAAGCTGTTTTGGAGAAAAACTGGATGAACTTTTTGACGTGTTTTCCAAATGTTTATGTTCATATATTTTTTTCACAAATTTTGGCATCTCCAGGAGCAATGGAAGAGTAGCACATCTGCATCTAAGCGCCGGGAAAGGCCCGAAAATGATGAAGATGAGGGTGGGCATAGCGAGAAAAGGAGGAGAAAAGGTGGAAAGAGGAAAAGGAAGGACAAGAGCTCAAGGTCACGTTACGAGACACAGGAAGAAGAAGCTGACATGATGGATGATCAGGATGAGCTGGAAGATGAAGATGCCAACATGAATTATAGGGAGACCACGCATCAGATGGATGATCAGGATGATGCTGCCGGAGAAAATGCTCAGGATCTTCTTGCAGCAGCTGGGCTTGAAGATTCCGATGCTGAAGATGAGATGGTAATGTTTTCTTTTAAGTTTTAGTCATTGATTTCTAGTTCTTTCGGTGACAAAGCATGCGGTATCCAATATCATGACAAGTAATTGTTTGCTAAGTTGTTCCTTTTATCTTTCTCGGTGAAGGCTGCGCCTTCATCAACTGCAGTTCGACGGAGGCAAGCACTGTCGGAATCTGATGATGATGAGCAGCCAAACCCAATAAGAGACAATACCGACAGTGATGGAGAAGTAAGGGATGATAATGATAAGCCAGATGAAGATGCCGGTTTGGACGATGATTAGGACGGGGTTAAACATGTTGATCTTGGCCCCGACAGGAAAAACTAATGTGCAAATTTTGATTTTTCCCTTTATTCCTTCCCGCAGATGACTTGCTTGCTCCGGGGAACCACTACATTGTTAATAGATGGTAAATGTGTTTCCCAGAGTTTCTGATGTATAATTTATAGTTCAATCTGTATGTTGTACTTTAATATTTAGCTTAATATAAGCATAACCGATTTTTTTACATCTTGATTTTAAGATGAAACGCTCCCTCGAATGGCAGCACCCTTGGTATTTTGATAAGTTCATATATGGTCTGATGGTGCGTGCAGTGATAATTTTGTTCGAGAATGAAACATATGCTTCAGCACCAATCGTGTTTGTGCCGCAAAGCTTGTATTCACAACGGTTCCTCTTGCTGTGTTGAATGTTGGCATGGTAGTATAAGATTACAATTACTTAAACTGCAAATAACAAATAGCAACTATCATGAATGTGCAACTTTTGACGTGTAATTTTTTATGGGGTCGGATCAATAAATCAATGAATCAATGTTCTTTTAGCAATAAGATTGAATCTTACATGTGTTATTTACATTGGGTGCATTAATTATAAATTTATTATGCAAGTAAGATGTAGCTAACTATTTCAAAAAACGTATACAACTCGCGTAAAAAAAACAGGGCTGTCTGCATCTGATATGGTCTGCAACTCTGCATCGTGTATGTGTGTTTATTAATGAAATGAATTTCATGTTTCTTAGTACATGTAGAGAGCACCGACAGACAATTTAATTAATTCTGCTGAATCATGTAAGATTGGAAAATAGTCAAAGGGTGCATGAAAAATATTTGATGAGATGCATTAAGGTGATAGATGTATATATATATATATTTATTGATACTATAAGTTTCCCCAGACATACTAAAAAACGACAGCGTATGAAGAAGGTGAGTGAGTGAGAGAGAGAGAGAGAGAGAGAATCTTTTGTTAAAAAGGAGGAGAGGGTGAATCTGTCAGAAAAATATAAAGAGTGAAGAGTTATAGAGACAAAGAGAGTCAGAGAGGGGGGGGGTGTCAGAGGTGGGTATGCGGATGATTAAAAGTGTAGGTTCAGTTGTGTCTGTTGAAGTCTGAGCAAACTGGTTACTGATTAGTGTGTAAGTCATTGTTTTATAAGTCTGAAGTATCTGTAACACACATCTCATCACTCTCATCACTCTTCTCTTTTTGGACTAACAAAAAAGCAACCAGTAGCAGCCTAACCAGACCCACCCCACCCCACCCACCCCATCTGAAACTTCTGAATTATGCAGCGTTTACACCTCTTTTTCCCATTCCTTTCCTTTATCTCCATTTTGCCCCTTCTCTTCTCTTCTTACCTTTTACCACATCCACAGTCCACACACATGACATGAGGAAAAAAAAAAGAAAAAACTATATACAATTGCATTTCCTACTTCTATCATCCTATAATTAATTCGGGGTCAAGGAGTAAGATACGATTCGAACCCACGATCTCAATGACGTAGGTGTAAGAGGCATCCCACCAGGCCGACATAATCTCTTCGTAGTTAATTCATTTTTCGTTTATTTAATGTCAACCCAACTTTAAACTTGAGTAACAAATTAATGGTCATTTCTACCAAATTTAATTCAATGTGTTTCCCAACATTTCATGTGAAGACTGGGTCCTAGTCAGATCCTAACAGTAGAGAAATTTTATTGTATTCCATGTGATGGTAAATATTATAATTATATTTTTCTTATTCTCCAATAGCCATATCATAATATGATAAACAAGAATCTTGGTCTTGCATGGGACAAAGAGGAATCTGTAATCATGTTCAAAAACCCCAAAACAAAAAAAAAACATAAAGGATAAATATACCTAATTTATATACCATTTTGCCTCAGTGCAAAGAAAACAATAGGGGTCTGGTCTGTACCAACTCAAGTATGTGAACTTGTTGGAGGTGACTAAATGGAAAATAATAATAATAATAATAATAATGGGAAATATTTGGGGGTCCCTCAAATATAATCAATCATAGCAACTAGCAAGCTCAAGGTTGAGACTTGAGATGGTGTTTGAAACTGAAAGCAACCATGAAGAACCCTGAAGATACTTTTACTGTCAATAAAATATAAAATTATGTGTGTCTGAAGAGTCATTCACCACTAATAAATTAAGTAGAAAAAGGAAAATAAAAAACAACAACAACAAACAAAGCATATCACCACATTGGATCCTTCATTAAAAACACATAATAGAACTTCACCAAATTTCTTATAAAAAGCCTAAAAAAAATTAAATATATTGAAAAACATTGACTGTCCTTAGTCTTCACTGATTGTGAATGTGTGATCCCCACCAAGTAAGTACATATTTGGCCTTAAATACAGAAGCAGCCCACCCTCTGATAACTCAACCATCTGCAAATGTCCTGAAATTCATTAGAGGAAAAAAAATGTTATTAATTAGAGAGTAATCAGTTTAAAAACACTGATAAAGAATCAGTGTTGAATCTAATTAGTGAATACCATTAAGGAGCTCTTGAACTGAAGATTTGAAAGTCATGTGCAGAGGGAATGGAAATTGAGAGCCTGGTTGTTGAAACTGATGCAGTGTTTGATGATTTATCTTCCAAATCAAGCCATGATTCTCTGGTTTTTGGTGGCCATTCATCAAAGAACCTATGAACAGTCTTCTGGTGTCCTTGTTCTTTGTCTTTTTCCATCTTGATTTCACTACCCAAACCACAGAAATGCTGATCTTGCACTTGCTTCTGTTGTTGGTGTTTTGTTGTGTTGTGGTCAGTGAGGCTCTGGAGTTGCAAGTATGAGTAATCACTCTGTAGACCAGAGCAACTCCTCTGTTTCGATGAAGAAGAAGAAGAAGAAGAAGAACTCATAGTCAATGGTGTCAGTTGCCAAGAATCATCCATAGAAGAACCAGAGAAATTTCTCATGTTTCCTGATGGTTCTGAGAAGAAAGCATGCTCATCAACCTCTTCTTTCAACCCATAAACATACCTGTTTCTTCATGATCAAAACAAAGGAAAACAAAAAAAACACAACCCATTAACAAGATTATTACAAGAAAGACCTTGAACAAGCACAAGACTTCATTTATTTATAAAAAATGAAAAAAAACAAACAAACCTGTAGTCAGTAGTATTGGCCTGTGAACAAGAACCAGAGTCCATAACATAGTGAGAAGTGTTCAAGTTTAGAGCTTCAGGAGGAGGCTTTGAAGAAGAATACAAATAAGGGTGGTTGTTGAGATGTGAAGAATGATAACCAGCTGCAGAATAGTGAAGTTGATTTTGGAGATGATGATGATGATGATGATGATGATTCTCAGGTGGGTTGAGAGGGGAGAGGCTTTTGGAAATTGAAGAGATAGTGGTTGTTTGTGAAGGAGGTGGTGGTGGTGCAGTAACTACTTCCACAGGCTTTCTTGAACGGTTCTTGCCTCTGTGCATGTGTCTCTCACAATATTTTGAATCTGGGTAAGCTTCTTTTGAGCATCTCCATTTCTTCCCATCTGTTCTTCTACACCTTCCTGGTTCTGGGTCTATTTTTCTCCCTGAACCAATTTGAAAACAGTTCCATCCAACTGCACACACATAATAATAAAACCCCACGAAGTCCATAAATAATAATAATAAAGTAGCATATATACTATATATATAGTGAGAGAGAAGTAGTATGAGTTATAGCTAATTACTGGGTTGATGTTGGTGAGAGAAGAGCTTGGTAGAGAGAGGAGAGTCAAAGCAGCTTCTTTTGATGGTGAAGAGGAGATCTGCAGGGATGGGGATGCCTGTAACCATATACTTAAAGACTAAAGCTTGGTGTTCAAGCTCTTGCCATTGAGATGCAGTGAAAGGAAACCTGTTTCTTCCACTAGTCATACTACTACTAGTCATATATTTTTTTGTTAAGCAGGAAATTGGAAAGCACTTGGGTTTTTTTAAGACAACAGCAGTGGAGTAAAAGAAAGACAGTTTCAGTGAAAAATAGAGAGAGAGCAGGAGGGGGTGTGTCTACCCAGTACTCACTACTATCTCTGTGTTTGTAAGTTTGTGGACTATTCATAATATGAAGAGAGGGGTTTTGGTGTAAGTGTAAGTAGAGTAGGTATATTTATTTCAGGGACCATTGGCCTGCAGAATCTTCTGTACATGGATAAAATCAACGGTTCTGATTACTGTACTGCCACCTCTCTCTTCTGTTCATTCATATTATGACACTGCACCTGTCTGTTACCTCTGGTCCTCCTGCAGCTATAAGCTGCCTTTGTTGCAGCTCTTGTCTCTGACATTTCTACGGAAACCCATAATAAATAAACTAAAGGGAAGTGGATTAAAAAAAAAAAACCAATCTTATTTAATGTTAATTATTATTATATAAGTGTAGGGTGGTGCTTGAAGGCTGGTGAACCCTATACCTGCCCCTCTGAGAAGATTGTACGGTTTAGGCTTTTACTGCCATTAACTCTTTTACTTTTTCTGTTCCTTTAACTCAGACCCCAGTGGCCAGTGCCCTCCACTTACTTATACTAATTGACCTTTTTATTTTTTTTTAGGGTTAATGGCATAAATATACTCTCTATTTATCTAATAAAGTAAATTTTCAAACAATACCCTATTCAAATACAAACATCCCAATTGGAATGTGCTTAAGGTATAAAAAGTCAATAATGTCTTTGGGTAAAAGGGGGAGATTATTTTGGTGGATAAATTTCACAAACAACCCTAAATTTAGGTGTAATTATATAAATATTCATTTTTTTTTCTAATAATTATATAAATATAATCTACCGTCATTTGACTTTTGTTAACTTTAATCTTTAACTACATTTGTATCTCGAATACCCTTGAAAACTTATTTATCTTTTCTTTTATTATTTAAAAATATTAAAATATATTTACTTAAAAAATTGAAAAAATCAATACAATTTTTTTTTTCTTTTTTTTTTTTTTCTTTCTATCATTTTTTTTTTAACATTTTCCATATCCCCAAACACCAAATTTTCAAATTTTAAAAACCAACTTTATCACCAAAACATTCAAGTTCATACTCATCAACCCACAAACAATTTCATTTTATCAATACAATCAAAACCTACCAACAATTACATTTAATCAACAAAATCAAAACCCACAAAACTCACTAAACACAATCAAAACCCACCAAACACAAGCATTTTTCCAATTTTGTGGGTTTCGATTGTGTTAAAAAAATGATAAAAAGAAAGAAACAACAAAATTGTACCGATTTTTTTTTTAATTTTTTAAGTAAATATTTTTTAATATATTCAAATAATAAAAGAAAAGATAAATAAGTTTTCAAGGGTATTCGGGATACAAATGTGGTTAAAGGTTAAAGTTAATAAAAGTCAACTGACGATAGGGTATATTTATATAATTATTAGAAAAAAATGAATATTTATACAATTACACCTAAATTCATGGTTGTTTTTAAAATTTACCCACCAAAATAACCTCTCCCTTTTACCCAAGGGCACTATTGACTTTTCATATCTCAAGCACATTCCAATTGGGATGTTTGTGTTTGAATAGGGTATTTGTCTAAAAATTTACTTAATTAGATAAATAGAAGGTATATTTATGAAATTAACCCTATTTTTTATCAATTTGGGAAATTGAGAAAATGGATGAGAGATGCAGTTCAGTGCCGTGGACTCTTTTGGGTTTTGATGATAAGACTGGTTGGGTGGACACTAGAATCACCCCCAACAACAAATCCATTTTTCATTACAGATATTTGTTTAGTTACCCCTCTTTTTTCTTTTTTTCTTTTTTTTTCTTTTTTGTGTTTAATTTTGTTGTCAAATTAGACGCATTAAAGAAACATGTGCCCCCCTCTGACTGTCTTCTTTAAAGAAACTATATCTGTGAGACTGTGCAAAATGGACATGCATGAATCATGATTATGAACCCAGGCCACTAGTCACAGACACTACCATCCAACCAGAACTACTATTTTTTCACATGAGAGTTGATGATGGGTGGAGTGGAAACCTCTCAAATTATAACTATTATCGTTTCGGAATTTGGTCAAAGCAATCGGAGAGAGGGGTGTTTTAGTAAAAAAGGGGAGGGATCAAGGAGCATATTGGTACTTGAAAATTGAAATTATTATTGAAATTGTACAACTAGTGCCACTCCTTGCCACTGTTACTGTTCTTATCTCCTGCCAGACTCAAAACACATGCAAACCTACCTTTTCTTTTTTTCTCTCTTTGTACAAAAGCCCACTTGATCAGAACATCACCCCAGGTGTGCATTTCTTGATCAAATTTCACCAACTACTGTTTGGCAGAGCAGTAGACTCACACACTCCATTATTTTTACACTTTGCTTTTTAAAGTAATAAGGAGTATATACTTTTATCCAAATATATCCCTATCACTCAGAGAATAACTCTCCAGTAAAAAATGAAAAACATTGGCCATAAAAAGTGCGAGTCATGACTCATGGTCCACTCACCATCCAATTTCAAGATTCAATATCGAATCACTTTCTACCACTATTTTACTGTCCCTATCTTCACAACTTCCATGAATCAAACAATTGTTCCAATGAAAATTTTCTACACACATTAAAGCCCATTTTAGGGGGTCATACATACTTCTTTAGTTTTCTTTTTTCTTTTTCCTTTCCTGCGGCTAAAAGAGTGACTTAACAGGTGGCACGGTGGGTATAGCCCAAGCAAAGTGAAGAACTTGATAGTTGATACAATAGTGGTGATTGGACCACCAAAACATGAACTCTTCAGTCTTCAATTTATTCTTATGTGCATTTGTCTTGTCTTGGTATGTGTAGACAATTCACATACCTAACTGTTGTGTCTTTTTACATGTGCATTTTTTTTATAGCTCTAGTAGATATAGTAGGTCCTGTTAATATAAAAGACACCACTTACCACACTCAAAAAGAGGATCATAACTGTCAGTGCCGAAAGCAGTGAAGCAGGCCTAGTTTTTGTGTGCATTATATGCTCAAGATGGAACTTGACAACACCAACAAAAAAAAAAAAAAAATCATTACTTTGCCTATTAAAGCTTAACGATCTTCATTAAGGAAATCTTTCCTAGTTTTAAACCCATCTATTTTAACTCCAAAGTTTACAATCAAGTAACCTTTAAGCTCTCACCCACCCTAAAAATCATTACTTTGCTTGCCTCTTTTTTCCAGCCACATTGTGTTGGACACTTGACCCTACCATGGAGTTCTCAGAGAAGACCAAAGCAATCGTCATGAAGGAGGGTCCATGCCAACAGCAGAGGGTAAACTGGTCTGCTGATCGGACATGCAACAACACAAGTACACAACAAAAGTGAATTGGTGAAACAACAAATGTGTTCTCAATACAACAGTTGAGTGCTGTTCACACAGTGTGTGTAGCCTAAGAAGTTAAAATCACAGAATAATCGCATCCAAAATGAAATAAAATGAGATTGCAAGTCTAATCAAACTACGGTGCCATACATTGAAATCAATCATAGACACATGCTGCGACTAATCAAGTGTTAAACAAAAATGCAAGAGCAAACGATTGAACAGTGATGATAGAAACTGAAAATGAATACAATTCTTATTTGAGTAAATTACGGTAACATAACAAACTACAACTCGGTTTATATTCCAAATGAATATAATGCTTTAGGAAAATACTACAATTTATCAATGAAACCTGTCTAATCGTGTGCTAAATTAATATTACTAGGATTATGGAGGCAAAATTCATAAAATGTGAGGTTTGTCCGGTTGTTTACCCCTCACACCTACACCATAAGGTCGTGGGTTCGAGTCTGTCCCCCTCCCCCAAATCCCGAATTATTGTAATATTTCAAAAAAAAAAAAAAAAAAAAAAAAAAAAAAAAGGTACGATTCATATTATTGTTTTTATGATATAAGAGATGAACCAACAAAAGAAGGATCACCTTTGAGGCTCTGGACAATAAAGCTTAAAACTAATATAGATTAACACAATTTGAACTTTATACATTACTGAACTTGCGTTCAAGTTACAACAAAACAGACAATCGGGGCGGCCAACCTTAAATGGCACTTTGGCAGCACTACTCCTTCTGGTAAAAAGAGAGAACACGATCCGTATGTACAGAGAAAAGTTGTGTGTCCACAAACAGCTGCTTGGCATAATGAAAATGGAGGGGGAAAAACATTAGCATGCATTCATCTATTACTTCTACTCATAACAACATCAGTACTTTATTATTGGAATGAGAGAATGCTATAATATAAATCACCATTGATACTGTGCGTAATCAAGTAAAGCAACAAGGTATATATCATTAATGAGCTTAGCCTCTGTCCTTTGATATTTTATAACCACCAAAGGTAAAAATAATAGCAATCCTAATCCCCAACAAACAGGTGAGTGTTATAAAGAAAATAATAATATCGGAGAACTACAGGGCTAGAAATTTGTGACTCATCTTCACTGAGATTAGCCATTGGAAGCAAAATCTTCACTGAGATTAGCCATTGGAAGCAAAAAAAAAAAAAAAAAGGAAAAGCAAAGGTTTTATTTTATTTTTTTCATTATCGGAGGCTGTTGGAAAAAAAGGAGAACAAAAAAAGAAATAGAATAACATTAGCAGAGTAAAGAAAGAACCCTAAACAATTTGTTTAGGCTCTGATACCATGAACAAATTCATATTTTGTTATTATTCTTCTCCGTATAGGAGGTAATTTATAGGAGAAATACAACTAGGAAAGAATCAGGAAATCCTATAATTAAGCTAATTGATTCCTTAATCAAAACAGATAGAGAAATACAACTAAGAAAAAAAACAGGAAATCCTATAATTAAGCTAATTGATTCCTAAACAAAATAGAAGTCTTATACATTAATGACACATATTCTAACATGTATCATTAATGAGCTTAGCCTTTGTCCTTTGATATTTTATAACCACCAAAGGTACAAATAATAGCAATCCTAATCCCCAACAAACAGGTGAGTGTTATGAAGAAAATAATAATAACGATCAATAATGAAATTCGGAAGAAAGAAGCCAAATAGATAAAATGACTTGTATATAAGAAACTTCTCACTTTCTTATTATCGGAAATCTCTATTATTAGAGTACATAATTGAACACATACATATAGGCAGCTTCAACGCCACATGCCAAAGCTTTACTCATGCAATTCAAACAAGTCTAAAGTGGTATCACTCTCTTTACTAATGTAGTGCCATGTGTCTCATGCAAGATACTGAGGTGGAAATCCAAGGGGAGTGTTGTAGATAAGAATGGATTTACCACCTCACCCTCTCTTTCTGATAGGTGTCATCCACTTGAAAGAAGCCAAGCTTAGTTTCATGACATGAGGCAATACAAATGTTGCTTTGTGATTGATTTTCTAACACTATATATAGAACCTTGTTTCACTTGTATCTGTAATCCGAAAACCAATCTTTGATATATAAATACAAATGTTGGAAATCCAAGATATTAATGGTGGAAATCCAAGGGGGAGTGGTTAACCACATGTCATGAAGCAACATTTGTATTGTCACATGTTATATATATAGTGTAAGAAAACCAATCATAAAGCAACATTTGTATCCCCACATGTCATGAAGCTAAGCTTGGCTTCTTCCAAGTGGAGGACACCTATGAGAGAGAGAGGGTGAGGTGGTAAATCCATGCTTATCTACAACATTGAGAAATTAAGTCCTCCAAAGTGGATAATTACCAATTAAGGCACCAAGCAGTTGTGAAAAGATTATGTTAATGTGGTGCAGTTAATGCCAAATCACCATCAATAAAATGTTGTAGCAGTCAACGGTTGAGATATAAAAATTGAGTTACTAAAGATGAGACTGAGATCAATAAGAAATATAAGTTGTAAGCTCGAAGTAACTCACCTTCATAAATGATCGATCACGACTAGGGAATGAGTCTATGAAACTCTCCTTTAAAAGTAATGATACCTAGAAGAGGAAGGACAGTCATGATCAGGTTCATAGCAAATTATCACATTAGTTACTACTTAACCATGAAAAGCCAATGTTAATAATGCAAACTGGTAAATTAAGTTCAAAAAGGTAACATATGCATGTGTTTGTGAGTTGAGTAGTGCACTTTTCCAAGCCAATCGGTACCGAAAAGACAATTCACATTTGTAAATATTTAGGCAAACAATCTCAAACGAAAAGCTCCAAGAGGGGTAATCTGGACACAATTCTAACTTCAGCATTTTTGCTTACTTGGCAACACAAGACTTTATCCAATGGACCAAACGATAATTGTAACTTTTAAATTAGATAAAATATATATTCTAATCAAGAGAATCATTTCATTATTCAAAATTACATAACAATGAGTATAACATTTCTTCTGAAAATTAACATACTGCAATAGAATCAAATAACCATCAACATGTAACAGAACAAAACATTTTAACTGGAAAAAATTTACAAAGAAACAAATTGTTTATTTAATGGCAGTGAATTTGGAGAAGTACAAACCTTATCATTATTTGACTGCACATTTGTAATTGTGTGCGACCGCAAATTAGAACAAAGTTTGTCCAAATAAGATCTTAACACTGCTAGGAAACCCTTGGCAGCTTCAATCTGCACATCATAATACAAATTAAAACAATAATTAAAAGAGCAAGGAAAAACCAGTGTCACATTATTGCTAACAATATCAAATAAAGGTTAGAAACAGAACATATACAACGAGACAGGTAAATTAACTCATCCAGGTTTGGTGAATGTTTCCAATAAACCAAGATGGTTAAACATAACCTACGAAACATGCAATAAATAAATAAGATCAATTGGTCAAATGGAGTGCATATCCTTTCCAATGCATAATGTGGGTTTTTATATTAAAGAAAAAATCAATAACAAAGCTCAAATAAATTCAATGAATCACAAATACAACTGGGTTGTGCTCTGCTAGGAATGCGAACCTAAAAACTTAAATTTGTATGTGATGACCCAATAAGTCATATCCTTGAAAAGTGCACTCAGGCATATTAGGCCAGTGTCTGATACAATTTGGTTTTCCCATATTTCCCATAAGCAGTATAAATTAAAATCTCACCAATCAAGTACAGCTTATTTTGACAGGTAGTACTGAGATTTTATTTTATATTTTTAAAGAAAAATATACAAAAAGATAAGAGACGGCGGGTAATTCAATGGCAGAACCACAAGGTCCACAACAAGAACTGCAAAGTATAAACAATACATGCAAGTGCTCGGACCACAAACAGCTGCTGGATGCAAAATAATACACAGTTTTCAAGAGATTGGCTTTTTATGCAATTACAAACTGTATGTGCTAATTTAGTTATACAACCAATAGTGTCTAACAATATATTTTAACAACCAATTCTAAATGCCGCCACCAACAGAACTGGATCCCTGACTTCAGTTCATGAATTACAGCCATGTATATACACAAGAGCTGAATAAGTTTAAGGGTTAAAAAGTTTTAATTATATGTAGAGGAGGGGAATGAGAAAGGGGGTGGGGGCTGTGGGTTAATGAGAAAAAAGAAAGTTTAGCCAGAAATACACACCTGCACTTCTGTGCATTCATATATTGGCCTTTTCCTCCCCAAATAACTCTCTCCCACAAGCTTTGCATGATAAGGACTCAAGGATGAAAATAACTCCTTGTGCTGTGGCAGTTGTGGCATTGATGGCGTCTTTACCTGTCATGTCAAGCAAGGGGAAAATAGAACAGACAACTGTTATTCATATATACAGAGCTAATAGCAAATTTTAAAAACTATCTTATACCAGAAGAGAGCCAAACAACAATAATGAGAAAGAGGTAGAGAGAAGGGGAATCTAAAAGAGATGCTAAACACAAGCAAGCAATTACATTGACTTTTGCTCATTTTATGTACTAAGCCAAGTACAGAGGCTTTTGCATTATCTTATGTGTACACTGTACTCATGCATCAAATCTTTTCAGATTATTTCTCTACTTGAAGCCACAATGCTGCCCCCCCCAACCCATCGTCTGCCACAGCGCCACATCATTCCTAATAGTTTTTTCTATTTTTAGTTTAATAAGAGTCCCTAAAAGTATTTAATCGCCTAAAGGTGACAACTACAACCTCCCCTTACCAATTCTCAAATCCAGAACACAGAAGTCGATAAACTTCTTTCTAGTTTTCTTCTGTTATGGATAAGTTAGAAATTTTTGCCAATTTACTTAGAAGTGATTGCACTTCATTTGCCAAATATAAACTAAGATTCAAAGAATCCTACCATATCCATCGGTTAAAGGAAGCCTTATGTGGACTTAAACAAACTCTTAGAGTTTGGTATGATATGCTGTCAATACTCTTAGTTTCACTCATCTATAAACAAAAGAAGCTGAACTGAACCTATAGCTTCAATATTTGGATTAAACTGGTTTTTTTTTTATCAAGAGAAAAAACCAAATTCCTTCACCCCTGAAGCGAAAAGAAGGATGCTACTTGAAGAATTAATTGAATGAGATAATTATTCTTCTTTTTTTATTCCTGCTGCCTCTCAATCCTTAAATACAAGATACAGCACCTAACTACCTCTTCCTTAGAGATAGAGATAGACTAGGAGTTTAAATAAAGAGAAACAACCTAGAGATAAGAGATAAGGTCCGGTAACATCTTTACACAGACCACTTATTCTAAACCACTAAGAAAACAACCAGCACACACCTAAGCTCATAACAGAAAACATAACTAACAAATATCAACACCCCCCCTCAAGTTGGGTTGTAAATATTAATTATTCCCAGCGTGTAACACATGTTTTCAAAATCCATCCTAGGAAGAGCTTTTGTTAGAATATCTACGGTTTGAAATTTTGTTGGAGTGTAGATTAGATTGACAGTTCCTTCATCAAGCTTTTCTTTGATGAAATGTCTGTCGATTTCAACATGCTTTGTTCTGTCATGGTGAACCGGGTTCTTAGCTATAAGTATAGCTGCCTGGTTATCGCAGAACAGTTTCATTGATCCATCAATAGGTACTTTCAGCTCCATTAGAAGTCTTCTCAACCACATACCTTCACAAATGCCAAGAGACATTGATCTGAACTCTGCCTCTGCACTACTTCTAGAGACAACTGACTGCTTCTTACTCCTCCAGGATACTAAATTTCCCCACACATAAGTGCAGTAACCTGAAGTGGATCTTCGGTCCACTGTTGACCCAGCCCAGTCCGCGTCTGTAAATATCTCCACATCTTGTCTCGTGCCTTTTTTGAAAAATAAACCTCTGCCCGGTGTCATCTTCAAGTACCTTAGTATCCGATAGACAGCCTTCATATGCTCTTCAGTTGGGCAATTCATGAACTGACTTACACAGCTCACTGCGAAGCCGATATCGGGTCTGGTATGAGAGAGGTAAATCAATTTACCAACCAGCCTTTGATATCTCCCTTTATCAACTGGTGTATTGCCTTCAATTGATCCCAGCTTAGTAGTGTAATCCATCGGTGTGTCAGCTGGTTTGCAACCCATCATCCCGGTCTCTTTCAACAAATCTAGCGTGTATTTTCTTTGAGACACCGACAGCCCCTTTTGTGACCTAGCAATTTCCATGCCTAGGAAATATTTAAGTCCTCCAAGATCCTTGATTTCGAATTCTAGAGCTAGGAACTTCTTCAATTTTCGTATTTCCTCCTCGTTATTCCCTGTGAGAATGATGTCATCCACATAGACTATCAACACAGTTAAACCTCCATTTCCTAACTCCTTAACAAACAAAGTGTGGTCTGTTTGACATTGGAAATACCCACATGTCTTCACCACTTTTGTGAATCGTTCAAACCAAGCTCTCGGGGACTGCTTAAGTCCATACAAAGACTTCCTGAGCTTACATACTTTGTTTCGGCTGTTGTATGTGTCAACACCGGGAGCCACCTCCATATACACCTCCTCCTCGAGATCGCCATTGAGAAAGGCGTTTTTTACATCCAATTGATGCAACGCCCAGTCCAAACTTGCCGCTAGAGATAATAGGACCCGAATTGTGTTCAACTTTGCCACCGGAGCAAACGTCTCCTGGTAATCAATGCCATATGACTGTGTGAAGCCTTTGGCAACAAGCCAGGCTTTATATCGCTCAACACTGCCATCAGATTTGTGCTTCACAGTGAAAATCCACTTGCACCCCACAGTTCTTTTTCCACTCGGCAGTGCAGACAGCTCCCAAGTTTTGTTCTTTTCTAGGGCATTCATCTCTTCACATACTGCCTTCTTCCACTCAGGACTTCTTAGGGCTTCATGTACATCTTTAGGAACCTGAATTTCATAAACATTAGCAATGAAAGAGTAAAAACCTGATGACAGCTCCTCATATGACACATAATTGCTGATAGGATATAAAGGATGATTTCTGCATTCCCTTATCCCTTTCCTTAGAGCAATCGGCAATTCCCATTCTGACTTCTCTTCCTTATCCGTAGTGGGTTGTGAACTGATTTCCTCTAATTCTTTGGTTGCTGGCACGATTTCAGCTTCATTGTTAGAATTCTGGACTGGTTGAGAAGGTACTGAGTCTTGGTCAGCACTGAGATGGGTCAAGAGCTCTGTCACCTTGTTAGGTTTATTCCTCCTAGTATAGACAATGGTATTTTGGGTGTCAATTGGTTGGGAGTGTGTTGGGTTCCGGTTAGGACTTTTGGTTGATGTGAGGTTTTCTTTTTGTTGAGGACTGTGTGAGGCTGAAGTTTGTTGATTCTTTTGAATATTTAAATTTTGATCAGGTTTGGAATGGATAATATGTGAGTGAGGATCAGATATGGTTTGGAAAAATTCAATATTAGAATGTGTCTCATGTTGATAAGGTTGTTGGGTTTGTTCAGTTTGATCAGGTGAAGAATGCTGGCTTGATTCTAGAATTTGAGATGGAATATGACTGAACTCTAGTGTTTGTGATGGACTAGGACTCAACTCTGGAGGTTTGAAAAAATCAAATTCATAACTCCTATCACTTTGACTCTTATCCCCCTTTTGAATTTGATTTTTCGGATAATAAGGCTGATTTTCATGAAAAGTCACATCAATTGAAATAAAAACTTGCCTATTGTCTGGATAAAAACACTTATATCCCTTCTATGTAGGCGAGTATCCAATAAACACACATTTCATAGACTTTGGGTCAAGTTTGCTTTTATTTAAATGATGATTGTGAACAAATACAGAACACCCAAAAATCCTAGTAGGAAAATGAGAGATAAGATGAGTGTTTGGATAGGATTTCAAAAGAAGTTGACATGGAGTCTGAAACCTAAGAGTCTGAGATGGTAATCTGTTGATGAGATAGGCGGCAGTTAAAACTGCCTCACCCCAAAATTGATTTGGCATGTGTGGAAAACAGAAGTGAGCGGGCTACCTCTAGAAGGTGCCTGTTTTTCCGCTCAGATACTCCATTTTGCTTTGGAGTGTTGACACAGGAACTTTGATGAATGATCCCTTCACCTAACAAGTAATTTCCTAGGATTGAATTAAAAAATTCTTTACCATTGTCGGTGCGAAGGACTTGAATTCTAGTTTTAAATTGTGTTTGGATCATTCTATTGAAGTTCTGAAATAGTTGACACACCTCAGACTTTTCTTTCATAAGAAAGATCCATGTAATCCGAGTATGGTCGTCTATAAATGAAACAAACCATCGAGCTCCAGTGATGTTGTTGACCCGAGAAGGGCCCCAAACATCACTGTGAATCATGGAGAAAGGTTGAGAGGATTTATAGTAATGATTAGATAAAAATTGGCGACTGTGTTTAGCAAATTGACAAATATCACATTGAAAAGAACTAGGATTTTTATTACTAAACAAAGACGGAAATATTTTCCCAAGATACATAAAATTTGGATGCCCAAGGCGGTAGTGCCACATCATTATTTCATTATCCTTATTGGATCTAGACTCGTGACTGGATTGACTTTTAAGGGACACATGTTCGGTTTGGTGAGGGACAGCTTTGGTGGCAAGGTTTTGTTTATCTGGATTATAGTCTGCTTCTAAGATGTAGAGCCCCGAACATACCTTAGCAATGCCAATCGTCATCCCCGAAACCGAGTCCTGAAAAACACAACAATTAGGGAGAAATTTAGCTCCACTATTTTGTTCCTGTGTAAATTTACTTATAGATAGTAAATTACAGTCCAAGTTAGGAACTAATAACACAGAATTAAGAATTATTCTCTCTGAAATCACTACAGAGCCGGTCCCAGTCACTTTTGACAGAGAACCATCTGCTATACGCACTGTATAGTTACCCATGCAAGGTCTGAATTCATGAAACAATTGTATGTTACTTGTCATATGGTCTGATGCGCCAGAATCCACAATCCAACAATGACTGGGATTCTCCTTCCTCACATTAAGGGCAGGTAGGAAATTACCTTTTTATGCTAGAGACCCACTTCCAATAGTAGTTTGAGTCGGCTGCTGGAATAGTTTCTTTAGTACCTCCATCTGTTCCTTGCTAAATGGACTTGGGTCGAGGTTTATGTCTATGTCAACCATGTTCCCTCGACTTTCTCTTTCATGTGTTGGTTTCCAGTCAACCGGTTTGCCATGAATCTTCCAACACTTCTCCTTGATGTGACCAGGTTTTTTACAATGATCACACCATGGCCTCCCTCTTCTTTGCCGGTTGTCACCATACTGACTAGCTGTTCGGATGGCAAGAGCAGACCCTTCAAAGGATGAAGGTCCATTCTCAGGTTTCACCTTGGTTCCCATCATAATTTTCTTCCGACTTTCCTCTCTTCTCACTTCGGAGAACACTTCACTGATCTTGGGTAATGGTTTTGTACCTAGAACCCTTCCTCTTACTTCATCAAAATTTTGATTCAAACCTAATAGGAATTTGAACACCCTCTTCTGTTCAATGATTTCCTTATATAACCAGCCATCTTTGGTGCAAGCCCATGTATACTTCTCGAACATATCTAGTTGCTGCCAGTGTCGAGTCAGGTTGTTGTAGTATTGAGTGACTGTGCAATCTCCTTGACGAAGGTCATGGAGTATGCTTTCGATTCCAAATAGTTCAGCCATGTTGTCACTACTGGAATACGTATCTCTGGCAGCATCCCAGATTTCCTTGGCTGTCCCATACAATAGGAAATTCTCTCCGATGTCATTGGTCATTGAATTAATGAGCCAACACATTACCATACTGTTATCTGTCTTCCACTGCTTGTAAGCTGGTAATTCAACTCCTGGTGACTCGGCAATGCCGGTGACAAAGTCATCTTTCCCCTTTCCACATATGAACATCATCACGGATTGGGACCAAGGTAAGTAATTGTGTCCATTTAGTTTATGACTAGTAATGGACATATGGGTAGGATGGGGATGCCCGGAACCTCCATTTCCAGAACCTCCATTATTGATTGAGGTAGAAGGTTCGGAGCTTGAAGAGATAGAAGAGGATGAGTTGGTAGTCATCCCGGAAATAATTTTCATGGGGTGTAGGATTCAGAACATAGCTCTGATACCACGAAGAATTAATTGAATGAGATAATTATTCTTCTTTTTTTATTCCTGCTGCCTCTCAATCCTTAAATACAAGATAAAGCACCTAACTACCTCTTCCTTAGAGATAGAGATAGACTAGGAGTTTAAATAAAGAGAAACAACCTAGAGATAAGAGATAAGGTGTGGTAACATCTTTACACAGACCACTTATTCTAAACCACTAAGAAAACAACCAGCACACACCTAAGCTCATAACAGAAAACATAACTAACAAATATCAACACTACTAAAGTTTTTGCAAGTTCCCAGTGATAATGAAAGGAAAACTTTCTTGGTTTAATCCATGAACAAATGTTGTAATTATCTATGCTCGAACTGTTACAGACCATGAAATGTTTTATAAGCAAAATGAGCTACTTTATAAAAACAAGGTTAAAAAAAAAAAAATTTCTAAATAGAAATGACAAATCCTCTGCCTCATTTAACAAACGTTATTAAACATGCAAGAAAAATGCATCAATTAACAGCCAGTCTTGACTAATCGAGCGCAAGAAAGAGTAGACAAATGGAGTAGCAGAATAAGAAGTAAACCTGGTTCTTGTTAGGATCAACCATAATGACATTAGTCAACTTTGACTGAACTTCGCTGGTTTTATTCTTTACACCAACCTGCAAATGAGTAATTATTAGCCAGTAACTAATGAGACATCATATATAGCTTACTAGAAAGAGAAAATGATGATCACAAGACATGAAAACCGCATTATAATTTGTAATCCATACAAATATCAAATTCCCGATTGTATCTTATTCATAAGGATTAAATCTACAAGAAGATAATTTCTAAAGACATCCTTTTTAGTAGATCTGAAGTGCGCATACTTTATAGACAGTAACTGAAATGGCCACAACACAAATTTACAGTTCACACCCATAAACAACCTAACTTATGTCTCCTTTAAAATGAAGTAACTTGAACATGATAATACATTATAGTCCACAAATCTGTTTCAACTAGATATATTACAACTATAACATATATCTCCTTTGAATTTATGTATCTTGAACATGATAATACATTATCAAGGACAAGGATATACACAAAGACAATTTAAACACTCACTATGTAAGGAACAGGTGCATCCAGAAAGTCCAGCATATCATTTGGTAGAATCTGTAAATCCATACAATTGATTGTTAACCATAAAACAGTCAAAAATCACTAAGAAAAGCATCTCAAGGTCAAAGGCAACCATACAGGCATTAGCAGGCTTTGCCATCGGTAGGGGCGGATAAGAGGGACAATAGACAAAACCGACGCAGATAAGATTCCCTGTACATCAAAGAACTTCAAATTCAATTTAATTCCAGAGGTTGAGAGGTTGCTCTCTTTTCTCTAAAAGAGAATGATAAACAGATAATAATAGTAAATACCAAAAAAGCAATGATCCAAATAGTTCAACTAAGACTTCTAAAGGGTTAGAAAAGAAACAAAATCTCCCTTGAACCATTATTACCCTATTGGCTATTGCAATGAAATTTATTCAAACTAAATCAGTCACCCTTTACAAAAGGATACCCACACTTAAGCATGCAAGTATTCATACAGCCAGAACTTGTACCAACCCAACAAGATTTGGGGGAGTTTTGTTTACATTTATTGTGTTTATTTTTTAAAATAAAAATAAGAAATTTTAAAAAGGAAAACATGTTTATCATAACATTTGGCATTAAAAGAGAAACTATATGGAGAAGATGATAATTTCCATAAAGCCATTATTAACCTCTGAGAGGTATGATACATACCAAATTAGAACAAACAACCACAATTTGTTTCTCCAGCAATGCTCCTGCAAACATTGTTAACACCTGCAGGGAGGAAAATGTATTAATGACTATACTCAAATGTCAGACTTCTGTGTAAATCCATCATGAAAACAACAAGGAACTATAGATTGACATTTAAAATTTATTCAACATAACAAACTAGAGAGAAACAACCCACCCAATCAAGATAAACCTATGTTAAACACAGGGCATCTTTGTCATTATGACAATATTGTAACAGAATACAGAAAATGTTTCATGAATAATCTCAAGATGAATGCTATTAATAGATACTGCGGCAATAACTGATAACTATTAATTATTTCTATGATAAATCAAAATCACAGACAGGCATCATATACGATAAATTTGCCACCTCAAGATCACAGTGACAAAAAATCTGACATGTTTGTTCTGAAAACAAATGTACACTACCAACTAGCAAGGCAGCACAATCCTGACAAGAAATCACTGCAATGAAACTTTATGGAGAGTGTACAATATTCATAAGAACTCTCCAAAACCAAGGCATAAACTTACATTTTCAAGTCGCAAGGATCCACATAGACAAGCAACAGTCCATGCCGATAGTGCAGTTGCTTCCTCCTCTGCCAAGAGTGCAGTGTGTGCCTGGTAAAAAAAACAGCAGTATGATAAAAAATAACCTACTTTGATTGAATATCCAAAAAGTACAACCAACAATATGCATAAGGAGAGAGTAAAATTAAATGCACATATATAAAAATATGAAGATGGCAGCACTTGTACCTCCACAAATTCCAGGCTTGAACTGCATGATCTCAAATCAATAGTTGAGCCAGTACTGTGTAGAGCTGTTTCATCCGGTCTATGATATTTCAAGGGATGAAGGTGTTCCAATGGATGAAAATGAAGTGTAGTGCCCCTTGCAGGACAACATAGCCGGTAATACTCACAAAGAATTTGTAATGATCCAAAGTTGTTTGCCTAGAAATTTGATGAATGTAGTCAATTTTCAAAAGTAGACATCGCAGAGAGCTTGAAAAAAATATATAAAATATCAAAAAGAAAAAAAAAAATCAAGACCTTAGCCCATTCATGGATATCAATATTATCACTGGAATCTTCCTGCCCAGAAAAAGACGCCTCCTCTGTCTCTGTATCATCATTGTCACTTCGAAAATTCCTGTCTTCACATGGAGAACCCAGGACACTGCATAATACAATTGAAATGACACATAATGGAAGCTTTTAATAAAGCGAGAAAGATAAGAAAAGGGAACAATTTTTCTCCGGAAGAATAATTCAATTAAAGAAAGACATGAAAAGTGACAATATATGGCACTTTCAATTTCACATAAAACTGCAATGTAGTCAAAGCACCAATACTATCAAACTTCTTATGCTAGGCATGCCTTATACTGGATTGATAATAAAAGCAAAGCTTTCTAATGAAGCTTCTCATGTTATATATTGTCATATTTGCAATCAAATCATAATCCACCAAACTTTCTATATTCATCAAGTGGTTTGAACTACCCAATTGTCGTGAACACAAGGTTATACAGATAATTAATTAGCAGTATTATTGAACTACATGAATCAGTAGAAATAAATCTTCGGAACACAATCATTTATGCAATTAAAAACTTGCTCCTATCATCACTGGAAATTTAACTACCCCTAATTTACTAATGCCCTGATCACAAAATTCAAGAACCAATTTTTTTTTCTTTTCTTGTTTTCTTTTTTGGATAGAAATCTGAGAAATCTAATTTACAGGAGAAAAGAAAGCTAAAAGGTTACAACAAAGGTACAGTCCACCAAAATCCATAAAGCCTCATCTTAAGCAACAAGCTGCAACAAATCATGAGTAATCGTGAAATTCTAAATATAGATATTGTAGAGAACTGCAATGATACCTGGGGGAAGATTCAGAGCTTTCGGACTGATAACAGCGCAGGAGTGGCAAACGTCTATCTACTGCTTGTTTGTTTGTTGAGAAATCTTCGACACTGATATGACAATCTTCAAGGTTTGCACCATCAGATTCTTCTTTGATTGTAACCATCTCAGATTCAATAGCTATTGGAACCACAACATTATCATTGTCAACCTTTTGATTCTCCAACTTAGTACATCCATCCGTAACTCTTCCAGATGTTGAATCATCCACACCCAAACTTAATTGGGAATTATCCGTTGTCCCATTCTGCATGTCGTCGACAGCTCTATGATCCAATGATGTACTATCTAAATTTTCTTCCTCGTTTAAACCCTCTATGGACTCAAAATTGAAATCGCCCATACCTTTTGTTAACCGCTCCAATCTTTCTTCCGTGAAGATGCTAAATAAAAGAGTAAAACGTACTGGTCAGCACTGACAAACAAGAATCATCTTATTAGCATTTTCTTCTAAAGCTAATAGTCCGAGAAACATATTCAATGTCATCGAAAAGTGCAATTTTAAGAAGTTCAAAATTTAAGTGATAGCGAAGTAATAAAGTACTCCTACAAAGAATATATGTAGTTGCACAACTTTTCCCCTGAATTATGTCAGTAAGTGTTCCTCAAATAGTTGAATGCTGGAATCAAGAAAACCAAGTATACTTTCTAGCATTATCCAACTTTAACTGAACTAAATTTCACATTGATCATATGTAGAAGCATACATCTTTTCCTCATACAAAGAACTGTAATTGTGTTGCAGAAAAAGTTTATATCTTAGTATCTCTAAAGAAACAATTACTAATTAAATTGTATGTTTTTTTCAACTCTGGTTAGCACAGTGATATTGAGTTTGAAACGATTCGGAAGTAGGATGTGTGATCAGGTCAGGCACACATGCAAGGACATAATTACACAAATCAAATAGTAAAGTGGTTACTTCTAGATTTTTCTCACCACCGAGCATCTTAAGCATTGGCATTCACCACTAATTATTATGCCAGCTGTTAATTTATAATACACTGTTTGAGAAAGCTTGAATAGTCTTTTATCCATTCCTGTAGAGAAGCTACACAGATTTCCCATGCTTAATGAAATATAACAGACTAATTATTCTATTAGTGTCATACCAGAGTTGATTTCTTTTTCTTTTTTTCTTTTTCTTTTTCTTGTCTTTTGAAAACAACAGAGTTGATTTCTATCACTCACAAAATAATCAACAAAGATATTCTCAAACAGAATTAAATTAGCAACCGACGCTAACAGGTAAGTTGCACATTTAGAAGAAAAAGTATAAAGTATAAACAAAGGTAAACTATTCATAAATACTATAAACAAACCTATTTAGAACACCAAAATGTAACTCAAAGAATGGAAGCCTTGAAAGAATGCAATAACATCTTCTTGTAGTCAGCAAATGACGGCTCAATGTTGGGTAGGCAGGTTGCTTATCTGAAATCATGGAAAGCAATCCAGAGGGTTTTTGCACTATTTCCTCAACCAACATACAGCATCCATACAAAGTTGAATCATCACCAACCTAAGAAACAATAATGGTGTAAAAGGGTCATGAAACGAAAACAAAAAAAAATCTAATGAAAAATGTCAAGAAACAAAGAATCATAGTTCACAATGCTCTGGAAGTAAAAAGGTAATTTGACAAAATTTATGGCATATCATTATTACCTGTAACCGGAATACGAATGACAGGTCACTTTGTTTCAAGTGTTCCTGCAAATAAGCATCATAACATCAAGATTGATTTAAGACAACATATAGATTGTGAATTGTATACAGAAAAAAATTATCTTCACTAAGAGCTATATAAAACCAGATGCAAAGGCCTTTAAGATTGCTAATATCAGATAGATAAACTTATAAGGCTCTTTTGAGATTATTGTTAGTATCTCATCTTTATACAGTTGATCCTGAAATCCAAAAAAGGGAGATTTGTGTTGACTCTTAACACAATACATATAGTAAAACTTTAATCCTCATGTTATCCTAGAGAATTACCTATAAACATGATCTGATTTAGGTGTTGATATGATCCCACCCAGAGATGAACAATAACTATATATTTTTTCTGTCAAATCAAAGTAGTTGAAATATAATGCAAGTTGAGGTCCTTGAGGACACTCAATGCCTTGAGATAATTATATGAATTATGATATCTAAAGAAAAATTATACATCAAAATGAAAGAAGAATGAATCTTGTTCCTCCTGTAAAGATGGATAGTGAAAAAAACATGAAAAGATGGAAAGTTAACAAGGTATAAGGAAAAAATACGCATCCTTCAACTAGCAAAGATAACTTTCATAGGAACTCAAAGGTCAAAGCATAAATACCTGTCCGAGAAGAATTTCATTTAACTCGCTCATGGAGGGAGTTCTCTCAACAGCATGAACCTGAAAAAGCATGTGTAATAAGTTTAAGAAACTCATATATGGAGCAAATCCATCTTGAGTAATGCATCGAAAAAAGCAGAGTAATATTAAAAGGACTAATTTCTTAAAAAACTTGAGTATAAAAGTGCATGGATTTGATTTTTCTCAACGTAGACATAATACTCCTAAGTATGTAAATAAACTAAAGTGGAATATACAATATATTCTTCTTGTATATCACATAACTAGAAACAACAGGATCATGTCACTAATTTATAAGAACAATGTGACATACTCTCTATGATCTAGTAGGCACAATCGAATAAGTGATGCAACCCATTGTTACAATCCATAAAATTTCATGAGAAGATATCTCTAGCTATTATATTTGATCATTACACCAATTGCTCAAGGGTATGTCACTGTCCATGTCTTTTGGGAGAAAAAACATGAATGGAATCAAATAAGCAAATCTTCTCATGCATGTGATGAGTGCTTAAAAAGTTTCTATTTATATATCAACAGTTTACAGGCAACAGCCAGAGGACAAAAAAATGATCAAAACGAGCACTGTAAAACAAATAAAAAATTTATAGCACTGAGAAACTAAATTAAAATGAAAAAGCATTGAATATATACCCAACCTCCACACCTCCAGGGAAACAATACGAAAGAAGATCCTTGTATTTAAGTGGCAACTGCTTTTCTCGAGGGTAAACAGATAAGACCTGAAAGTAGTAGACAGGAGAAGAAAAATCAATGATCAAAAAACTTTCAAATATCTGTAACACTAATAAATTCAACAATTCCCAGCAAGAAACCCACCTGAGGTTCAATATTGGGTTCCACACGAGAATGATTCTGGTAATTGAGTGCAGTTCGCAATTTCCCTGGAGTTTCAGATTTTCTGGCAATATATTGCCTTTCAAGAGCCTGAATGTCACAATTAGGATGAAGTCCAACAACTACCATGCTCTCAAAAAGCCTTGATGGCTCTTTCAACGACTTATGAATATGATCCTGCAAACTTAAATAAGTGACTTGTTAAGAATATACAATGATTAAGCTTTCAGTCTCAGATGATACAATTAGCATATCATATGGAAAGGGATTATAGAAGACTATGACATTGGAATCAAGCACTCATTACAACCCCATACTAGTTAAATATTTTAATAATTAACAAAAAGAAAAATATTTGAGTGATCCTTAAACTAGCAACTAGATTAAATGAAAGATAAGCTCTAAATTCTGGAACTAAGGATTGAAAAATACTTTAGTAGACACTTGCTGGAAAAAAATTAGTCATTAGGAAGAGGTACACTTGAATGAAAATGCATACCAAGTACTGCAACTGACAGCTTGCCCATTGTCGCTTTTGGCTAGTTAGAACTTCGGGATTATAAGTTCCATTTCTCTGTCCTTCGGAAGGACTTCCGAAGCCTTTTAGTACTCTTGTTACTTGGCGCTGTATCTTCTGAAGTTTGCTATCACCGCTGTCATCCTTTGACGAAAACACCACAGACGGACGTGGAGAATGAACAGCAGAGGCAGCAGCAACAAAAGCTTCTGTGGTCTGCATGAAAAATGAAGCACTCCATCCAGGGCTACCAGTATCTTCATTGTTACTCATCCTAGAAGTTCCTACTCAACTGCAGGAACGAAAGAAAAAAAATTTAAAAATACATTTAAAATCCCTTCCTATTTCACCATATAAACTTTCAGAAGGATATTGACACAAGTATGTGTCAATACAAATGAACTTCCCAATCTTTATAGCAGACATTAAAAAAGTGATAGGATCATTGACCTACCTAAAACATTGCAATCTACAATTACTTATCAGACGTTACAAAAAATCAGTGTCAATGCTTAATGGTAAAGTTTTCAGCTATCAAAATGGCAAAAATAAGATAAGGAAAAATCTTCAGCTATTAGATAAAAAATTATTCAGTTTCCATGACAAAAAAATATAAATAATTTTTTTATCTCTTCAAAAACACTTATGAAAGAAACCTACAAACCATCAACTAACAATAAATTACACTTTTAACTCATAGAAGTTACCCTTTCTCCGATTTACTTTTTCAGTTACACAACCTTGGATTAAAAGAATTGAATAGTTATTATTTTTTTCTCAAAAAAAAAACTACAAAATTTGTTTCCAAAAAAACTGCGATGCTCCAAATTTCCAATACATCATATCAATCGCAAAATCATCTTCTTCAAGCAAAAGAATTACATCAACCTATAGATTAAGATCGAATTCGAGCTTAAAGCAAAGAATAAAACTAACAAGCTTTACAATAAACATATGAACTCAAGTTTATTGACAAACATCAGAATTTAGGGGGAAAAAAATCAAAATAAAAACACTATAGCTTTTTATATAGAAATTGACCATAGACCATAGACAAATAAAAATTGTCAAAGAAATTAAAGCAGACTCACCTTCCCAACAAATATAGATTGATAGAGTTTCAGCAGAGAGAGATAAATGAGAGAGAGAGAGAGCTCAGGCGGCCGTGAAACGAAAGCTAACTCCAAAGTAATATAAATTAAAATAATCGTGTGTTATGTTTAACGATAGAGGAGGTTTTTATCGGCAATCAAAGGAAGAAGACAAGAGAAGACAATAGAAGAGAAGCGTCCTCTCGTGAAAGTCGATACAAAAGCCGCAAAATGTAAGGGGACGGTCAGTTTCCTCTTCCTGTTGTTGTTTTGTGTTGGGTTCCCTGTGTACACGCTTTAGGATCTTATAGAATGAGAGATCGTTTAAAATTAAATAGTATTGTTTGGTAACTAAGCATCCAATGTCCCACTTTTTACCTTTTAAAAAAAACAAATATTATTATTATATTTTATTTTATTTATTTCTCTAATTAGTATTATCACTTCATTTTTCTCCAAAACGGCATTGCTCTTCCCTTTCTTCTTCTTTTTTCCTATTTTTTTCTCTCCAAAGGGGTTTCTTGGATGTAAATACTTAGGACCATTTGATTATGCGATTGGTGATCTGATACGGACACGTGGCGAACCAGGAGAGGATCGATGTAGTTGGGTGCCACGTGCTTGGACATGGTGATGATTTCGAGACAGGAGAGATTGGTGTGTGGGGGTCACAAAGGAAGTCGAGTTTATGTAAGGGGGGTGTATTCAATTAGGATTGTTGAGAACATTTAAAGACATTATAAATCCTGGTGTATTCAATTCGGACATTTAAAGACTTTAAAAGAGTCTATATTAATCCAGTGGTATTCAATTCAGATTTCTATGGACTTTTAAAGAATCCTTCCAAATCCGAGTGTATTGAATTGGGACTTTAAAAATGTCTACAAGAATCAAGGTGTATTCAATTAGGACTAGATTTTAAAGGATTTTCTTATGTCATGGATTTTGATGGATTTTGGTGGACTTGATGGTGAGAGATATAAATATCAAATGCCATAAAATGTCCAACCTTCTACCCAAAGATTTTGGTAGACTTTGCTTTCTCTCTCTCAAAACAGAAACATATATACAATTCGCTATCGTAACTTATTTTACTTTTTTTAAGCTGAAAAAAAATAGAAAATAAAAATTAATATTTTTTTTTTTTAAATCTGACATGAATTTTTTTTTTTTTTTTTTGGTGTGTTTTTTTTAACGAACATACAAAATCAGTTCGTCAACAAGTAATGTAATTATTTATATTTATTTTTGACTTGAAGACGGTTTCTACAACTAATACTATATTTTGTATACCCCATTAATATGTATTTTTAGGAATAAATTATACACATCAAATATATATATAAAAGATATAAAAGATATTTTAAAAAAAAAAGAAAAAAAAAAGAGGAAATTAGTTATGTATCTAAAGAAAAAAAAATTAACATTGTGAAAAAACGAATAGCCAAATTGATATTCATTCTCTTTTCATTTCACTTTTATTTTGACCATCTGAAAAGTATCTTCAATGGTACATTTGTACACGATGGTTGTGTATCAATATTCGATGGTACATTATGGTTCTTAAGATTATTCTTCAAGACGATTGTCCCTCCGTAGATACCGGTGTGATTGAAGAAAATCTCTATTCATGATATATTTATTAAACCGTGGTAATACATGTTTACCTTTAAAATTTTATTTATATTGAACTTTATATCATTTAGAAATACACCTCAAATATTTATTTAATATTCATTTTTTTATTTTTGTAAAATTATATCATAATCATCGAAAATCAAAGAGAATAAATTTAAATTACAAAGGCAAACAACAAAATTATTTAAATATTTTATTAATTATGAAATAGAAGGGCAAGTACAATAGACTAGAAGGATACATGTTTGCAACAACAAAGGAATTTATCAGTGCAAAAGCCAACAGTTGTTGGACTGTGATCTCTGATGCAAAGTTGAGTACATATAAATAAAGAAGAGAGATGAGGAAGAGTGAGAGAGAGACGAGAGAAAGAGAGAACAACTTCTATATTGATATCAAGTCATCAACGTTTTACAAAGAAATGATCACATATATATAGGCTTCAAACACTATAGCCACTTGCATCAATACATCATCAGTTGCATCACTGGCTATATATCAGTTACCTTATAGACAACCACCTAACCTTATTACATATACTAATTATATTGAACGAGTATATCGATGACATGATACATGATAAGCTCGTCCTATATATTCAAACATTTAAAAAAAAAATGCATAATAATCAATCAATATTTATTTGATACGTTTGTTTTATTGAAACATAATACATTGGAAAAAAAAAAAAAAAAAAACTATAAGGAAGCCATAAGCAAAGTCCAAATTGAGAACTGGAAAGGGAAATAGCTGATTAAGGAGGTGAAAAGTAATAGAAGAGAAAATGAAGAAAGTAGAGATTTTTGTTATTACTGCAAATTGTACTAATGTATCATATTGGTTGAGTGTATAGATTGTGTTATTGGGCTATATAGTGGTATAATTCTCCATCTATAATAGAAGTCAAAAATAACAAATCCATGAAAGTCCATGGATGTATTAACAAATCTATAAAAGTATGAGATGTCTAAACAAATTCATAAAAGTCTGAGATAAATGTCTAAGATAAATGTCTAAACAAATCCATAAAAGTCCATATGGATTTATAAAAGTCCATATGGATTTATAAAAGTCCGTAGAAATCTATGAAAATCTGTTACTTAAAAAATGTCTTTAAATGTCCACAAGAATCCTAATTGAATACACCCCCTAAGAAAGTAGGCAGGGTATGATGAGAGTGGAGTGATAAAGAGATAAAAAGTGTCTGCTTTATAGTCGTGTTATAGAAAAAGTTAAGGGGGCCGAGTAGAATGTGGGCCCCCACTCATCTTGATGGACCAGAACAGAACACCACTAACCTTATTGTATGCTTGTACTAGACACTAGACAGAGTATAGGACTGCGTGGGGCACTCTTTGTTTGACATTGACCCGATGAAATAATGAATATCTTAATATGATAATATCTATTGACTCTTTGACCCTTTTTTTTTCTTTCTATTTTTATTAAATCGAAGTTTTTCATAGTTACGGACTAACTTACGGTGTCAAAAAAAAAAGTTTTTCATAGTTACGGACTTACGGTCTTGTGGGTGAGGATATCTTTATGAATCCTATGCAAAGAAATTAAAAAGTGTTTATAATTGTCTATTATGCCACGAAAAAGAATATAATGGACCTAGAATTTTTATATTTTTTTATAAATCTTGACATTGATTGGTAGGGGTGGGCATTGATTTGTATGGTTTGGTTTTCGTTATAATCAAATCAAATCAAATCATTATTCAATTGGTTTGGTAAATAAACCAATTACATTATAAAATTAAGAATAATATTACATTGTCCAAATTTGGTGTCCAAATCTGGTGTCCAAATAATGTGACAACACTCTAATCCATTCATTTAAATCATGCAAATATAATACAATTTAAATGAATGGTCTACAATGTTGCCACATCATTTGGATACCAGATTTGGACACCAAATTTGGGCAATATAGCATTACTCTAAAATTAAATCAAATCAAACCGTTATTCGATGGGTTTGGTAACTAAACCAAGTGCAGGACAAGCTTAAATCAAATCAAATCATAATATTTATATAAAAAAGAAAAAAAAATCAAATCAAACCAAACCAAATCATTTATTACCATTCTCCCTGGCTATAAATGGAAGAAGCAAAGTGTCTCCCATTGATGGTAGGAAGGCACCAACCTTCCTTAGTGGCAAATGAAGGAAGCGTGATAAGGAGGTGAGACATCCTCATTCGCAACGGGTAGGCTCTAGCCTCTCTCGACGGTGAATGAAGGAAACAAGACCTCCCTTGTTCACAAATAGGGGAGGCAAAACCTCTCTCACTAAAAACAAGGGAGGCAAGACCACCCCACTGTGCCTCCCTCGTTCACAACAAGAGTATATGGAGATCCAATCTAATGGACCATTCAGAGCATCTTCAATACAAATATACATTTGGAGAAAATTGACTGCCACATATGATAGATAGTTAAAAAGTTGTTTGGAACAGTTTTTAAAAACGGTTTTCTATTTTTAAAAATAAAAAACAATTTTAATGTTGTTTGTTTACACGTTTTACAAAACTGTTTTTGAAAACAAAAAACAACTTTTTAAAATGTATAACTAAAAAGTTAAAAACAACTTTTTATTGTTTTTCACCATTTTCAAAAACATCATTTCAAAACAAATCAACTTTTCCCTCAAAATAACTATTTTACCCATTTAAAAAACAACAACCAAACACTTTTACATCGTTTTCCGTTTCAAAAAACTACTTTTAAAAAAAAAAAACCAAATATATTACATTTTTAAAAACATCATTTTTAAAACATGATTTCCATTTTTAAAAAAAGTTTTCAAAAACATCATTTTAAAAATGATACCAAACGCGCCCTAAGAAAACAGCAAAAAAAAAAGAAATAACCAAAACAATCTTAATTTTAACTAACATTTGTAAGGTCAATAATAATTTTTGGAAAACATTATTTTCAACTGTAATTACGTAAATCACAAGTAGAATATGTGTAATTCTTCTCTCTTTTTCAAAATTAATAATTTCATATAAATATAACTACAAAATAGAAGGTGCAGCTTTTGTCTTCCAGTCCATAGTCAACGCCCAGGGAAGTGCTCGAGATGGTCTAATTGCAAGCAAATTAGTCCAATTGAAAGTGGAAATTTATAATAAATGGCGCACATTATTCTTTCTACTTTCTCGTGTAATTATTAGAGACCACAACATTAACCATCTCAGTAAAGCTGTTATTTGGGAGCTTTTAATCAAAAAATATTATATTTTTCAACTCTCAACATCATAACTACTAATTAATCAATTTTATCAACTTAATTTAGTGAGATGTTTTTAGGGTGGCTCTATTGCCACCCATAAAATATCTTGTTACACCCATTTTTCTTCCTACACCCATATTAAAATATTAAAATTGTTAATTTTACTTTCTACATCCTTTAAAATATCAAAACTATCATTTAAGTATTTTTGATAAATTTAAACATATATTTTGTTCTCATTACATCCATTTTTCTCATGGCACCCATTTTAGACTTAGTTTCATAAATTAAATGTTTGACATCAATCTTTTTCAGCTCTAATGGTCCAATCTAGTGTGCCTCTAATTTTTTAGGTTGCTATCGAGATCCGTGTTGATTTGTAATTCAAAATGAAGGTGTAGTTTGAAGTTGGATTTTATTCACTTATAAAAAATAAAATAAATAAATAAAAATAAGATCCGAAATGAGCAAAATAGCAGATATAGAATGAAAAAAAAAAAAAAAAAACATATATAAAACAATAACAATAATGCAGCATCAGCTTTTTATTATTATTATTATTATTTTTTCAATCACCAAACAAACATAAAATTTGATCTCTAGGAAACTCCTTGTGATTTTACAACCAAGTTATTTTTTTTTTTTTTAAATGGTTATTTAAAAAAAAAATGGTTTTTTTATTTTATTTTATTTTAATTTGTCCATCAAACTTCTTTACTTTTCAAAACCTTTTTTTTTTTCAATCACAAAAACATAATAAAAATTAAAGTAAACATACCTGAATGCATTTGGAATCCGCTAAATCAATTTTTTGTTCATCCATTCTTTAATCTATGTGAATATAATTATATTTCCTTATTGATATTGGTTTTAATTAAGTATATATTATTAGGGTTTATTAAGTGGATTTGGATCCTCTACTGATCTGATTTTTTTTCCTGACCTTTATAAGAGCATCTCCAATGCAAAAGTGGCTTGTATACCAATAATTGTTGACATAGCAACAATGTCAAGAGACTTGCTTCTTATGTGGCATAAAAATAGACTTAATAGACAAGTAACTCAAAATTTAGTCTCCAATGCTTCCGTCTAAAACACAATTTTTTTAATGACGTGTCCATCTTTTTTTCCTGTTTTATTTTTTATTTTATTTCCTTACAAAAAATATATGAAAAATTAATGTCAATTTTAAATATTTACTGAGTCAACCTAAAAAATAGTTGTGCAACAGACCGTCTGAAAATGGACGGTCATGTTGACAATGTCTAATATATTTTTTGTCACGTCAGTTTGAGGTTGAATATGCACGATTGCATTGGAGACACAATTATTAATATAATATTTATTTATCCTACATGGCATTTTTTTTTTCACAAGCCACACTTGTATTGGAGATGCTTTAAAGCATGTGATTGGTTGTTGATAAAGTGGTTATAGAAACCAATCACATCTTAACCATATATTCATTACAGTGCTTATGTGTCATGAGATTAAGTGAGATGAGGAAAAAGATCAGATCAGCAGAGAATCCAAATTTTTATTAAGGCTTATGATAGATTGGGTGTCCATGGGTGTAAGAAGTAAATTTAAATTTTCAATTATAAAGTCATGTAATTTAAGTAATAAAATGTAAGGGTATTGTAGAAATAAAAAAGTTTCATTAAAACATAGTTTCATTAAAAAGTTTCAAGAGCATCTCCAACCATGCTCCCTAAATTTTTGTTAAATTTTAGCTATTTTAGCTCAAATGCTATTTTAGCTAGCAACTTCTCATAAGGTCACTCCAACCATATTCTCTATTATAGCTAATCATTAATATTTTAATATTTTTAAAATTTAAAATATAAATAAATTTATTTTGTTTTAGATTGTATTTAATAACCATGCTCTCATGATATCAATTTTTAATAACAAAATCAATTTAAAAATATTAAAAACATAAGAGCATCTCCAAGGGGCTCCCTAAATGGCCTCCTTAGCTAAAATAGGGAGCCAATTTAGCTTTTTTGCACTCCAATGGGCTCCCTAAATGGCTCCCTATTTTAGAGAGCCTCTTGGTGGCTCTCCAAATGTAGGGAGCTTCCTATCTTCTCTTTCCTAATTTTTTAATATTTTTAAATTGATTTTATTATTAAAAAAAATGATATCATGAGAGCATGGTTATTTAAATACAATTTAAAATAAAAATTTAGCAAAAATTTAGGGAGCATGGTTGGAGTGACCTCATGAATAGTTGCATGGTTGGAGATGCTAGAGAGAAGATAGGGAGCTCCCTACATTTGGAGAGTTTCCCTACATTTGGAGAGCCACCAAGAGGCTCTCTAAAATAGGGAGCCATTTAGGGAGCCCCTTGGAGTGCTCTAAAACCAAAATGGCTCCCTATTTTAGCTAAGGAGGGGATTTAGGGAGCCCCTAAGATATTTTATGAGCAGTAATAGAGCCATTTTTTTTTAGAAGAATTTAGTAAATAATAATAATAAAAATAAAAATAAAAACAAAATTTAAAAAACCGAACTTGCAGGCTGCGGCTGTACATTTTGGACCGTCAAATATTCTTTCTATCAACATTTCTAGTTGCAGTCTCGCACCGGCCATTATCACCCTTTTAAGTTTCAACGAAACTGAGTTATCAACTGACGTGCTTTTAAATGACCATATTCAACTCATACAGTCATACTCATAACTCATCTATTTTATTCTTTATCTTACGTCAATGAATAATAAATTAGTGACATTAAGGTTAAATTTTTTTTTTTTTTTTCTTTTAAGTGATTGAATATCGGTGAACAAAACGAGGTTTATTTTTTCTAACATATATTCCACCAACCATACTAGCTATGCATTTTTATTTTTTAGTGAAATTTGACTGTGAATGAATTAATTGTCCACCTCCAGGGGCGTAGCTCAGCTGGTATATGGACGAGTTTGAGGTTTAGGTAAATGACTTCTAAGTCAATGGCTCGAATCCTACCGATAGCCAAAAACTTCAAATTCGTTTCTATAATGAATTTCATTTATTATTGTTGTTGGAGGTAAATATCATATGAGCTGCCCCTCTCCTAATGTGAATAGTGTTCGAAGCATGACTTCCTTTCCAAATGATCTCCGTGTTACAATAAGAACCAATAGGTTGAGGTGAGCCAACTGGTGCAGTGGTGGTGCTGCTATTCACTTTTGGATAATTGGATGCTTAATTTAGTCAATGTTATAGGCTTATAGCTTGCGATGAATATTGAAATATAATTATTAATAAGAATTTCTTAGGGATGACTGAAAAGTGAAAACTTATCTCTATGAATGTTATCACTTTGTGTCTAGGTCACGAACTCACAAGTGTCATTTGTCTTGCTGACCTGTTACCATAACAAGTATTATTTTACATGCAGCTGTAATGATATTTTCCCATATATCTTTTAAGGGTATCAACTTATGAAGCCGTCTTAGAGCATCTCTATCAAGAGATTTGATTCCCATATGTCATAAAGATAGACTTTATAGACAATTAACTTAAAATTTGGTCTCCGATACTTATGTTTAAAACACATTTATTTTTAATAACATGTCCCTTTTTTTTTTTTTTTTCCTAACCAAAAATAGATGAAAAATTAATATTAATTTTAAATACTTACTGAGTCAACCGAAAAAATAGGTGTGCAACAGGTCGTCTGAAAGTAGACGATCATGTTAACAATGTCTAATATATTATTTGTCACACTAGCGTGAGATTGAATATGCACATCTGCATTAGATATACATTTTTAATAGACTACCTATTTATCTTATATGACATTTTTTTTTTCACAAACCACTTTTACATTGGATATGTTCTTATGGTTTGAAAGCAGTCCATCAATAAGGATAATTTCACCCAAATGGTTTTTACATTAATGTGTCGTTTAATATCCGAGTTTTCTTTGTGTGGTTGATCGTGGTATTATAACATGGGGAGCCATCTGTCACGGGCTTAGAATTGCGCAGCTAACCCATGCGGCACTTAGACAACTTTGTGGCAATGTTGCTAAGTAAGCCTTGCTTTGTCACTCTCAAACACTAGAGAGACTAGAGAAAAGGGAATAAGAAGAGCTTGGTTGGAAATAAGGTAAGTTTGTATTGCTAGTAAGAAAGCTTTACAATGCTTGAATGTTTAAAGGTTTGGATGCCTTTACAAATGAGAGGAGCTATCTATTTATAGGTGTCCATCTCCTCAATGGACGGTCTAGATCAATCTAATCTAATGGCGGAGATTCATTTTCCAGAATGATCTACATGTATCTAGAATTCTCTACAAGTATCTACAAGCCTCTAGATATTTATAATAGAGATCTAGAATGGTTCCAACCTAGAGACTTCTAGAAGATGCTCCATGTTAGAAATGTGGAGAAGTCTCTAGAATATTCCAAGGGCTTGTGCATAATTGTTGGCTTTGTAGTGCACCTTGGTTGGAAATCGGACTGAAATCGAATAGACCGTGACAACACTTGATTGATTTGATTATTCAATTATTATCATGATTTTCAATTAGAAATTAGAGCTAATTATACCTATACTATGGCTTTTTTTTTTTTTAATGAAAGATACATTGTTATATAGATTTCTCGCGTGAATTTAACGTGGTCAAATTGGATGTTTTTGAATGTCCAATGTGGTTTGCTGGTAATAGTACTCATTTAACTTGACAATATTTCAGGTTTGAGTTACCGCCACTGTATATGATATTAAAAAAATAAAATAAAATAAATTGGATGATCTCAAGTATTCAAGAACATTAACCACTCATCAACTAAACAATAGTTATTTTATAAAAGATATTTATTTGAAAAGTATAATACAATTTGAAATCAAGACAACAAAGCGAGCAAAGGACTTGTTACTTAACCATTTCAGAGTATCTCCAAGGGAGCTCCCTAAATATTGGCTAAATTTTAGCTAAAAATGCTATTGTTAACAATAAAATTTGGCCATCTCTTCAAGGAATAATTTTCTCATTACCAAGAACCTCACGGACATACTTCACCTGAGAGGATCCGGTTCGCCCCATAAGCTGGGTCCATTCTCGGGTCCAAACCAGGTGAGGACTAGACCCCATCGAGAGAGCAAGCCCAAACCACAGAGAGAATAGTTTGATTGGGGGATAGAACCCGATCCAACTCTGCCTATGGAGCGAACCCAGTCTAAGAACCGGATCCCGACTAGGGGTAGGTGGATACCAAGAACGGAAATGGAGTAGGACAAACCCACAATTCGGGCAAACTGTCATGTATGCCCTAGCAATGCTTCTAGAACACCGGGACTTGCCCTAAAAGCACCGGAGTCTGCCTTAGGGCTGATGCAAGCCCGTCAAAGGAGACAGTGAGGATCCATCTCTCACTTAAGAAGAGGATCCCCCACCTACCCACACAAATGACACCTATAAATACTCATGCTCAAGAAAAAGGAAGGGGTCACAAACAAAAGGAAAATAGAGCTATAATCCTACTTGGCTACTTATCTACTAAATTCTTCACCAATTTCTCCTAAGTCTCGATCCATAGAAGGGTCAGTTCCTTGTAAGCCCGCTGGGGCACGGTGCGTTAATGCTACTTGGCTACACGTTGTAAGCTCCTCGGAGCCATATTCTCTAGTAATAAACATTTTTCTTACCTTTTGTTGATATGTGCCTGACCTTCCCATCCAAAGAATCACTCTTGACCAGATGGCATCAACCCTACCAAAGCATCGACCTAGGAAAGGTATAAACTGTGAACCGCGATAGACCTGGCCTACTGGTCAGACCAACCGGTCCATCCGGCCTACCCTGCCCATACATCACCTATCACCTAAGAACCTGAACCTACCCCTCCTATTGGGTCGGACTAGGGTTTGTAAAATCGACATATCCACCGATATATCCATATTTTGGAGGGACCGATATCGAAATATGGGTAATATCCTATGTCTAGCAAATATCCGGTCGATTTTGAAATATCTATAAAAAATCTCCCGATATTCCCGAAATATTGTGAATTTCATCCCGAAATCTAGGGATATTTTGCAAAAAAAAAAAATTTAAAAATTAATCTTAAACACTTAAATTATTGTTCAAATAATCTATATTGAAAATTATTTTAAAAGAAGCATTAACAAATTTATAAAATTTTCAAACACAATAGTCAATAGTATAATTACTGAAGTAGAATTTGGGATAATGTGGCTTTTGTAGTTAAAATATATGAGCTACTATACCACGTTCTGAGATTGGTTGATAACGAAGTTGTACCCACTATGCCTATCTTATATGAGTTAATGCGTGTGATGAAAGATGCAGTAAAACAACAAAGAGGGAATACTAAATGGATTCTAAACATTATACAAAATCGGTGGGATAAAATGCTTTAATCACCCACTACATGCTGCAGGTAAATTTTATTTCGGATTGTTTGTCATTCATAATTAATATTTAATATAGTATTTAATTATTTATACTAAAATTAATATTTTTTTTATTCTTCTAGCTTACTATTTGAACCCAAAGTACCAATATAGAGACAATATTGGGGATAATTCAGATATTTTGAAAGCCATATATATTGTCTATTCGCAATTAGACCCTGAAGCTGCAAGATTGCTAATTTTGGAAATGAGGTAAAAAGTTACAACTTACAATCAATTTTATAATTCTAATATTATAACTTCTTTGCATGAGAATATTGTGTCATATACTCATATTTATATATATTATTTACATACTGATCTCATGAGTCATGAATGTAGCTCATATACTTTAAGGATGGAAAAAAAGTTGTAGTGAACGAGCAGCCATAGCAGCTAAGAGCAAAATGCAACCAGGTATATAAGTTTTATTACAAAAATCTATGTAATAATAATAAATAATAATATCATTGAAATGGTATTCATACTTATAATACTTAATAATTTTTATTGTAGCTGATTGGTGGGTAATGTATAGAGATTGTGCTCTATCATTGTGTGAAATAGCAGTTCGCGTATTGTCACAAATAGCATCATCTTCTGCATGCGAAAGAAATTGGTCTACATTTACTTTAACCCACACAAAACAAAGAAACTGTCTTGCCTATTCTAAGCTTGAACAACTTGTTTATTGTTATTATAATATAAAGTTGAAAATTAGGGATATGGCAGCTGAAAAAGATAAAGTAGATGAAACCGATTTTATGGATCTACTTCAAGTAGCTGCTGAAGCAGGGGACGACAATGAGAATCATTTTTTTGACTGGGTTAGACCTGCCTATTTGGATGATGATGAGGGAAATCCGGATCCACAAATTGCTTCTTATGCTCAGGACATGGGAATAAATGTTGAACAAGTGATTAGAGAAGAAGTTGGTGTAGATCGTGGAGTTACTGTTAGCAGCTATTCCGATGACCAACATACCTCTAATGGAAATAGTGGAGGAAAAGATGATGGAGATGATGGAGATGATGGATGAGGTTGGGATTCTAGTGCAAGAGGTTGGAATGCTGGTGTAACAAGTTGGGATGTTCGTGCCGAAGGTTGGGATGCTGATGCAACAAGTTAGAATGCTAGTGCAACAGGTTGGGATGCTCATGCAGGTAATTTTGATCAAAATCGTGGTAGACAACATGGAGGAACAAGTCAAATTGATGAAGATTCTTTAAATATGTCTCTCTCCTCAATGAGTATGGACACAAAATAATTCTTTTGAGTGATTCGCAGACAAGGTCAGGTTTTCATGTACCATATTATGGTAGTTATGGTGACTGCAGTATATTTGATTATCCTTCTCCACAAATGCCATATGCAATACCTATGCATGTAGATCAACAATATCCACCAAGTTGGGTAAATCCAAACTACCCAATTCATGGAACAATTGAAAGAGATCAAGCAACATACGTGTGACATATTAATAATTACCTTAAAAACTATGCTAGCATGTTTTCCTGGGAAAATTATTGTTCGAATCAAGATAGAAATGTATCTTATGTATTTGAACCAGTAAGGAATTCATTTTGGTTTTAAATTTCAGACATGTAATGTATTATTATGTATGAATTATGATTTATGATAGAATCTTGGAAGTATGGAACTATATATATATTTTAATGATAATTTTGTTTATTAAATATTTAATCTCTTTATATTGTATATAATATTGTAAAAGTGAAACAAAATATTATTCTATTAAATACTCAATTTTAAAAATTATATACAGACTCTATCTATGTTATAATTTATAATAAACTCATAACCATGCTAATTTATCGTTGAAATATGATTCATTTGATGTATAATTATTTGTTTAAGCTTATTCTAAAGTTTCACAAAAAATTTCTAAACTTTAGATGTAAATATCCATCATTTTTTTAATTTTTTACCGAATATCCACCGATATCGATAATATCTCCGATATATCCATAAATTTAAAAGTCCGATATGGATACCAATACCGATATTTTATTCCTTGGGTCGGACTACTACGGGGCACCATCATCCTGACTGATTTTCTAGATAATAGCTATTTTCGCTAGCAACTTTTAAGTAAGTCACTCCAACCATCATCTCTATTTTGGCTAAACATTAATATTTAAATATTAATTTTTTGAATTTAAAATATAGATAAAATATTATATTTCAAGTTTTCATCCAAGTTTTCAATATCACGACTTCATTAGTTTCATACAATTGAAGCTAGTATTGTTTTACAGGTGCACTAGTTTAATACACGTGTGTTGACGGTGATTTTTGGATCGTTTGAAAAGTCAACCCGTCAAACGATTACACGTAGGCAGATCAAGGTTTTGCCCAGTTAAGGTGAGCAAGCCAAAACCCTTCTCTTCCACGGGGATGTGATGTAATCAATGGATAGCCTGCTATGGATGGCTAGTTCAATGAGAAAGGTGGTTTGCATGTTAATATAACAAAAAAAACAAAAAAACAAAAAAAAAAAAAAAATAGGGGCATGAACATGTAATTTACTTAGAAAATCCTAAGAAAGTGTCGAAGACGACATGAAGAATATCACTATGAATCTTAGAAATTACACACTCAAATCTCACTCTCTCTCTGATAGATTGTTCGTATATTTGTACATTGATTTCACTAATATTTATATGGGTTGATAAGATGTTGATCTAATTCATGTCGTGCAAGTAAAGGATTCGTAATTAGAATCCCCAATCCCCACAGGATTCTAGTGGAGTTGCCCGTTTAGGACTCGTTGTTTGATGTTTATCTTCTAGAAGCTTTGGTCTCTTCCCTGATTAGAGTTATTTGATATTTGAGAGGAAATAACTATGTTTCCTTATTGGAATGTGGTTCTTAGACTCTTTATCTATGTGGATCTTCACTTGATATGGTGCATCTTCAAAAAGTCATATTTCTTGATTTGACCGAGTAGATCTCGATAAGTAGAAATCTTCGGCAGGCAGAATTTTTTCTCATTAAGACTTCCCACATTGATTGGTTTTACTTGGTGGGCACGTTCCTAGCCCACATGAACTTCTCTGACACGCGTCCAGACCTAATGATGTGTCTGTGGTCAAAGCCCCTCTGGTGGACTTTAGGTGACGTGGCACTATCATATCCTCGTTTTATCTGCTATCTTTGCTGACGTGTCACTCAGTCGAATTTACACATACAACAACGTGAAACTAGTATTGTTTTACAAATGCATTAGTTTCATATACGTGATGACGTGGAACTAGTCTCGTTTAAATACTTTACACAAAACAAGGGAATGGTTATAGTCAAATATTGTAATAACCGCAAGTTTATCTTGGTACAGGTTGGAAAAAAAAGACCATTGGAAATTGGAATCAACTGAGATAACTATAGGTTATTTATTTTTATTTTAAAAAAAAATTATTTTAAATCTAATATTAAAATAATATGAGAGAGAGTTTGGTTGGGAATTGGGATTGTTGGCTCTCAACACTTAGCTAGTGTCATTCAAATTCTCTAAAACAACTAACGATATAGGGAGTGATTGGAGTCAATGATAAATGAAAAAAATAGGGTGAAATCTATTTTAGTCCTTCTAGTTTGACCTATTACACAAACTGGTCCTCTGGTTTTTAGTATTATCCCGTTAAGTCCTTCTGTTAAAAAATTCGTTGAAAAAGTGCTTTTTGATAGGGTTAGAGGGTCAAATCACTTTGCTACCCCTAATTAAAAAACAAAACAAACAAAAATGAGAAACAAATAAAACAAATAAAATTAAAAATTAAAAAATATATAAAACTAATTAAAAACAATAATATAAATCTCTCTCTCTCTCAGATTTCCAAATTTTACATTCAAAATAATAAAAAAAATATATTAAAAGATTCAATCTCCATCCCAAAATCCTGCCACCACCACCACCACCACCACCACCACCACCACCACCACCACGGCACCACACAACAACCCACACCAAACTCAAACCCAAACCTAAATCGAAACCAATCAATCACAACCATAACCCTAAACCGGAGCAACCACAGCCACCACCACACTAAACCCAAACCTAAATCAAAATCAACCACCGACCACAACCACCACACTAAACCGGAGCAACCACAACCACCACCCATAAATCCAAACCACCGAACGCCCAAACCCACCATCGAATGCCATCCCCAACACACCTAAACCTAGAAATCCATCAATCAAGCCTGATAACAACCCAGAAACCCATCAACCAAACACATCAATCAACCTCTCAAACACTGGCGTTTGGCATCCCTTCTCTTCTCTCTCTTTCTCAAACAATCACACAAACATCAACCTTTTAAACACCACCACCATCGAAGAAAAAAATCGAACTTGAAATAGAACCCATCTTAAAAAAAACACCTTACTCTACCAATCAAACCCGAAAACCCACAAACACGAACCACAAACCACCCAAAAAATAACCACAAACCGTCGGGGAGAGACACGGAGAAGAGAAAGAGAGCATCGAACAAATCGGGTCGATGGTCGAGAAACAACTAGACCCGTGCTCAGGCAGAGGTCGACGGTGGCGATAAAACCGCTGAGGTGACTTTCCCTTTGTGCTGCAGCCGTCTGTTGACTTTCCGGTGACTGTTTGGATGTTTTGGTGGCGGCATATGAAGAGAGAAAGAGAAGAAGAGATGAGAGAGAGAGAGAGAGAGAGAGAGAGAGAGAGAGAGAGAGAGAGAGAGAGAAGAGAAAGTTAGGGTTTACTGGATTAGTATTTAGTAATAATCGATTCGTTTTAGTTTTATTTTTTAATTTTTAATTTTACTTTATTATTATTTTTAATATTAATCTTTTATTAAAACTTTTTAATTTGTTTTTAAAATTTTCAATTATAAATGCCCTGGTAGGGTTTAGTTTGATTTTTTATATTTTAATTTGATTTTTTAAAATATTATTTTTAATTGTTTTTAATTAAAATTATTAATTTTAACCGTGCTTTTACCATTATACCCTTAATGATTTGACGAATCCTTAATGGAATTGGATGGCAAGGACTGAAATACAAATTTTTAGAAACTAACAGGACCTATCAAGATAAAACTGAAAACCGGGGGACCTGTTTGTGTAATAGGTCAAATTAGAGGGACTAAAATGGATTTCACCCCAAAAATATATGATATCATTAGCCATTTCATGTATAACTATTAACTAGTATGGTTGATGATGCTCTTAGACCATCTCTAACCATTGCGCCAATCTCCATTTTGCAGCAGGTTTTCGCTCCAATGGGTGTGCGGTGCGCCAATCTTTACGCTATTTTGCAGATGGTGGTCTGGTTGCGCCAGAAGTAGAGCAAGAAACCTCTCTGCACCACTTCTTGCTCTATTTTGTTTTTGTTTATTGCTTTTTGATTGGCTGAGAGGGAATCAGTTGAGGAATATTCTTTTTAAAGTAGGATTTGACGCCATGGTTGAAGATAATGGTCTGGTAGTTGCTGTATTTTGTTGCAAACTTTGCAACAAAATGGCACCGATTATCGGAGATGCTCTTACATTATTAATGACAATATATGACGATTTTTTTTTTTATAAAGAATATACGAGGAAATATTGGCGCAGACCAAAGTAGACAATCCAACACGTGAAGAACATGTCCGAATTAGAATGTATAGCTGTATAGTTGTGTCGCACTACAATCATTTACCGATCGACCACTCACCAGTGCATCCATAAATATTAAATAATCATCACCGTTCAAATTCATATCCTCCGCTCCATCTACAATCAGCCCTGCATCACATGACCCGATAAAAAAAATCTCAAATACATCAAGCACCACCAGATCACATCACTAACCGACCAATGCTAGAAAAACATTGAAAAATGCATCCACTATTTATACATGGTTTCTCTCCTCTTTGATCATGTGCTCTTTTGATAGTCTTGTCTTGTTATATTGATCAATATCATCCTTGTCCTTCACAAGTATCAATCCATCAGATCAGCTCAAATTACAACAATAATGGCGGAGACTACAGAGCAATCGACAGGCCTCTTTTCTCCTTACAAGATGGGCAAGTTCAACCTCTCTCACAGGTTAGTAGGGCTTGATCTCTCCTCCTGTTTTGGTTTTTAGGTGCATTTGGCCGGAGAAGAGAGAGAAAACTGGAAGATCAGTTGATATATGACGATTTTGCCCCTGTGTTTTCTACAATGATTGGTTTGACACTTGTCAGCGTGTGTGTTTGTGGTGGCAGGGTGGTGCTTGCGCCGATGACCAGATGCAGAGCCTTGAATGGAATTCCACGGCCGGCTCTGGCTACCTACTATGCGCAGAGGTCAACCCCTGGCGGCTTTCTCATTAGTGAAGGCACTTCCATCTCTCCCACGGGTCCCGGGTATTTTCGTAATTCTGCTTTTATTATCGATAATTGTAATTAAATCGACAAATCAAAGGGTTGATGTTGTTTTTCATAAGAGGCCTATCATTCCGTGAGTGGGCTATTTGCTTTACTAAATTGACTATTGAGAATAGTCAGTGGGAGGAAGTGGGTCCTACTTCTTTTTGAGTTAGTGGCCGGTGGGGCCCAATGATGTCCCCACCAGCCAATAATACTTTGGTCTTCGGCCCTAAAGGTGGGCCATGTCTTGTGTCTGAAATTAGTCAGAGTCGTGTTTTTCACGTTACAGAGATTCACCAAAAAAAAGTTACAGAGATCAACTATAATTTTCCCAACGTGATGCACATTTTATTTATATTTAATTTAATTTATTTTTTCAAGAAAATCGTTTTAGCAGGTGATTCTTTTTTCTTCAATTATAAGTTACACGAGGAGCACTGGCTCATCGTATAAGAGTATTTTTTTTTTTTTTTTTTAAATTCCTTTTTTAAAGGTTGTGATTGATTATTAATGAATATATAATCACCCATTATAAAAAAATAATGTCAATATGCTATAATGTATAGAAAAGGAACAAATCAGAATCACTATCTTATAATAAATGATTGGTAATTATCTCAACGTTGTGAAGAAGTAGGAAAGTTGTTGATCATTAAAAGGCACACAGTCGATTGCTATTTCCAGTCTGATACTATGAATTAATTTGCAAAATTAATTGACTAATGTTGTTATCAATGATGATGGAACCAGGTTTCCACATGTGCCAGGGATTTACTCGGAGGAACAAGTGGAGGCATGGAAGAAAGTGGTAGATGCTGTTCATGCTAAGGGCAGCATCGTTTTCTGTCAACTGTGGCACGTCGGCCGTTCATCTCATCCCGGTACATATTATATCACAAAATCCTAATAATTCCTCCATAAAGTATGCTACATTGTTCTTGAATCACTGACCATGAACGAATAATGACAGTTTATCAACCTGGTGGAGCCGCTCCAATATCATCAACCAGCACGCCAATATCAAGGAGGTGGAGAATTCTGTTGCCAGATGGGAGCTATGGCATATACCCAAAACCTCGGCAGTTGGAAACGCATGAAATACCGGAGGTGGTGGAGCATTATCGCCGGGCAGCAGTCAATGCCATTCGAGCAGGTTAGTGTATTCGATGATAATGTGTCCTTTTAGTTCAATTACTAGCTAAAACTAATCCTTTGGAGTTCAGTGTCGTGCACATCGTCTATATATGTATAGGTAAATGGCCTTCAATAAGAACCACTAGAATCGTTTTCACTCCTTTGAAACTCATCGTACTTGAAACCATCATGATCTGTTCATACCAAACCTTTTGTGCTGGTTTTAAGTTATATATAACTGGCGGTCTTTGAATTTTACACATTTTCTTCACATTCAACATAGAAATGATTGGCTTCCTATCTTTTTAAGCTTGGTGTAATAGAGGATGTAGTTAATTTAGAAGTTGTGGCTTCACTTTTACTCATTTATTTTGATGGTTTTAGTGAACTAGTTAGCATTAAATTTAATGTACAATTTGCAGGCTTTGATGGAATTGAGATCCATGGAGCGCATGGCTATCTTATTGACCAATTTTTGAAGGATGGGATCAATGACCGAACAGATGAGTACGGTGGATCTCTTACAAATCGCTGCAGGTTCTTAATGCAGGTGGTTCAAGCAGTAGTTGGAGCCATTGGTGCAGATCGTGTTGGTGTGAGAATTTCACCGGCAATTGATCATCTTGATGCGATGGACTCCAATCCACTCGCCCTAGGCTTGGCTGTTGTTGAGAGACTTAACAAACTGCAGACAGACCTGGGTGCAAAGCTCACTTATCTCCACATCACACAGCCCCGGTACACCGCTTATGGCCAAGCAGAATCCGGCAGGCCTGGTTCTGAAGAAGAAGAAGCTCAGTTAATGAGGAGTCTGAGAAGTTCTTATCAGGGAACTTTCATGTGTAGTGGTGGGTTTACTAGGGAGCTAGGAATTGAAGCCATAGCTCAGGGCAACGCTGATTTGGTATCTTACGGCCGTCTCTTTATCTCAAATCCAGATTTGGTTTTGAGATTCAAGGTCAACGCACCCTTGAATAAGTATATCAGGAAGACATTTTACACGCAGGATCCTGTTGTTGGGTACACTGACTACCCTTACCTGAACAAAGAAAGTGACAGCCGCCGAGAACCACTGTCACGCCTTTGAGTGGTGCTTTTATATATGGAGCTTGTCCTAGCTTGGACTACAACTTGATTATTTGATGATAAGTTGAAATGTGGTTTTATTTATATGTGGTTTTCCAGTAATAACATGATTTGAATAAAAGCTTAAAAAATCTAGCAACTTATTAGTTTGAATTGGAAGATTAAGAAAATACAGGATAAACAGGCTCCATGTTTGGGTAGAAAAGTCCAAAATTTTGCTCCACACCAGCTGGTTTTTGGTTCTCATTGAAGGTGGCGAAAATGAACCCTTGTATGTGAGCTTCGGGTCTTTTTGGCGTTCCTTTGTTAGTAGTGATACGATTCATGAAATTCTTGTTGTACGTGGCTGCTAGCTGCGGAGTAGTAAAATCACCGTTGCCAGCAGAAGGCCAACCGCTCTCAGAGACAAAGACATACACATCACTCACACCCTCTTTATCCATGGCCGAGAAGAAAGAATCCACCATGGCATCAAACAGGTTGTAATAAACTAATAACTCAAGTCCCCGTCCCTAACTATAGGTTCAGTTGCAGTGAATTGTGCATAATCCAAGCGAACGTTAACCGGATCGCTCGCGTAGGCCAAGTAAGGATAAACATTTATCAGAAGGGGAGATTGCGTTTGTGACAAAAAGTTGAGAACACCTTTCAATGTACTGCTTGCCTCTAGTGTGAATGCACCACTTGAAGGGGGGTAAGAACTTCCCAAAGTTTTCCCAGACAACACAGTTGAGACTTTTATAGCATTCAGACCCTTAGCATCAAGGATGTTTTGCAGAGACTGCATCACGGGCAAAACGTTTTTGGCATAGTTTCCAGGCAAATCTTCATCTCTCATGCCTAGAATCACTCCGATATTACTTCCTCTTAGAGCATTGAGTGCTTCTGGGTTGGGATCGAAGAGCCTCGTCTTCTCAATGCCATATCTTTTGTACAGGTTTACAACGTCGGTTGCAGGTGGGAGATTGTCTCCTAGCATTCCATAGCAAACGCCAATGTCAATGGCTTCTACAATCTGGATTTGGTTGTGAATAATTGCTGCTATGGTGGCCACAACAATGAGTATTTGCTTAAATGATCCCATCATTTTCCTCTCACTAGTTGACTGCTTATATATTATCTGCACATGCATAATATTCATAAATCATAATCAACCAACTAGAATATAATCTTCTGATTTCCAAATTCATTCATATAATAGCAGTAACTCGAAAAAAAAAAAAAAAACAAATAAAAGACTCAAAGCAATAGATCTCTAGAGAAAATGTGACTTACTGCCACAAACGAAGCAACAAACCAGAGTAAACAAGTTTGATATGATAAAATTTCAGTACTCTGTTTCCTACTTAAAGAGGCGGATGATACCAAGCAAAATCATGTCTTAAGTCTTAACTAATTATGGGCTGGGTGTAATAATTAATGATTTTAAAGTTTATAATCCTAAATATAGTTATTTTGGACGATTACCACCGTTTTATATATAGAGTTTACATCGATGCTCTTCTATGGATATATATATTTTTTCTATATATCTAGAGAAGAACATTGACGTATTCTCTATGAAATCCAAAAATTTAATCAAAATAATTTAGCAAGTTAGTTGTCCTCACCATATAAATAATGAGATAACGTGGGTGAATGATATGGTAATTTGAACCTTTTTTTATTTATAAATTTTTATATATAATTATTTTAATATTTAGATTTACTATAATTATGTTTCATATTATATATATATATATAAGTTTTAATATATAATTATTATATCATTTGATTTTTTTTTTTTTCACATTCTTTTAAAATGTATATCTTAGTCATTTTATCGATCAAATACATTTTTCATTGAGTGATACTATTGACACATTCACTACTGAACTATTTATACCCCACTTTTTAAATTATTTAATATTTTTTTTTTCCCTTTATCAAATTACTTAAAGAGACATACAATTTCTATTAAAAAAAAAATCTTGTACAAAGTAAAACTAATAAAACCCCACTTTCACCTAATCTTGAATACATATGAGGACTTCACTTGATGGATTCCATCCGCTGTTTGCGGCGTCACGTAAGGTGCCGTACACTACCATGTCGTCTGAATCCTCCACTTGCAGCGGCAAGTCACCCCAGTTTTCCGTCAAAGAGACCACTAATGCTCGAACTGCAATATGTTAATGGTTCATTATTATTACTGTTTCCAGAATTAACAACTGGAAACTCAAAAGAGTGGTGCTATTGGCACACCCCCTACCGATCTATTTATGCCCCACTTTTTAAATTATTTAGTATTGTTTTTTTTCCTTTATCAAAATTACTAAAAGAGACATACAATTTAAGAAAAAAATACATTCTATAAAGTAAATCTAATAAAACCCCACATTCCTTTTCCAAAAAAAAAAAAAACCAACATTCTTTACTTTTTTTAATCTTTTTCTTGAAATATATATATTTTTTTCATAACTCTTAAACCCTAAAAATACTTATATTGGATCTTATTTAAACAATAAATCAAACACTTGGGTGCATTAGATAGAGATTTGTAACAAGAGGATCATCGCCATTCAAAATACAAACATCCCCCGACTGTGCATCCCTAAAAATCTCACCTTTTGCCATCGCAACCTCCTCCAAACTTGTATGATTCTCCAAATGTGAAGTACCCACATTCAAAACCACTATTATATGCGGATTTGCCATCCTCGCAAGCTCCAATATCTCTTTCTTTCCACTCATTCCCATCTCCAAAACCGCAATATCAGCATTCCTATTATCAATCCCAATCAAACTTAAAGCAACACCAATTCTGTTATTCCAATTACCATAACTTTCAAACACATCAATTCCTAAATTCTCAAGAGCTAATGCTATCATTCAAACTCATCAATTCCTACGTACACTACCAGTAACTCCAACTAAGACACCATTAAACCTGTTGTTTCTAGCATAACAAGACATATTTATCAATGAATTTATACTATTAACAATGCCATTACCTTCAACATGAACAAACCCTTGTCCCAACCATCGCAAACTCGGTTTCCGACTACTTACTATATAATTCAGGGGATACTCGCCGGTAACGGCAAAAAACCACTGGTTTTTGCCGGGTTTCAAGTCTCTGGTTTCTGTACAGATGGATCTAGGAGGACCCCATTTGAGTATTTTGCCATTGACAGATTTAGCAATCTTAGTGACAGTCAAATGGGTAAAATTAATGCATTAAAAAATATTTTCTATAAGGCGTGATGTTAAAAAAATAAATTAATTAATTAAAAAGAAAAGGAAGAAAAAAAAATTGTTCATGGGAGGTGAGAGAAAGACGAGACCTAAGATAAAGAGATCTGAGATAGATAGAGATGGGTTTATTAAGTTTGAAAAATAAGTAAAAGGGTAGTTTTGGAAATAAATAAAATAAATTAATAAAAATATTTAACTTTATTTAGTTAAATCAAAATTTAAACAAGTGGGACATAAATAGATCGTTAGGGGTGTGCCAATCACCACTCAACTCAAAATCATTGACAAGATGGTGGCTGATTGACTCAAACAAATTCGAGTCTGCTTCTCTGTTCATTTTTTTTTTCAACTACGACTATCGAATATTGGTTTTTATTTTTATTTTTTATTTTTATGAAAAGCTTTGAAAATTTGAGATTTTGTTTTCATTCGACAAGAAAACTCAAAATAGATTTATGGGTTATATACAAGAGACCATCTCGATTTTTTATTTTTTATTTTTTGTTTTAAAGAATGCAAGCTTTTTATGTATTTCTTCGAAGGTTCATGTCCCTAGTCCCTAGTCCCTACAAGTGAGGACAGGTGTTTATGTATATGTGTAAGGGCCAGTTTGGTATTACTTTTGAGAAGTTAAAATCAGCTTATTTTATAATTTTGACATAAAATAATGTTTGGTAAAACTTCCAAAAGTGATTAATTCATAATCTGGCAAATTTTGACAATGATTTTGAGAAGTAGGTGAGGGGATACTTTTTGAAAGTGATTATGGAATAATTTATTTCAGCATTTAATGAATTTTTAAAAATATCATTATTATCCTTATGAAATCAAATTAAATCATTTATATACCTTATTTCATCTTAAAATTAAAGATTCTAATTAAATATTGATTTGATTTATAAAACTTTTAAAAAATATTTTTATTATTCTTATGGATTTTTTTTTTCTAATTTAAATATTCTACTTAAATATTGATTTAATATATATAATTAATGAAAAAAATAAAATAAGATTATAAAATCATGTCTATTTTAGTCATTGTAACTAATTTCAGCATTTTTGAAATAAAATTACCAAACATACGTATACTGCTTTTGAGCTATACAATAGTTTTAAAAGTATAATTAACCAAACATCTGCCGATTAACTTCATAGCTGATTATTCCTCCAGCATAGCTAACAATGATTATTATAAAAGTTATAGCAATACCAAACTGGCCCTAAATTTATTTATATATATATATATATAGATATTTTTGTCACATGTTTATATGTTTGAAGTGTATTTTTATTTTTATTTTTTTTGAAAAAGACATGGGGTGTATTAAGTTTGAAAAATAAGTAAAAGGGTAGTACTAGAAATAAATAAATAAAATTGATAAAACCATTTAATTTTATGTAATTAAATCAAAATTTTAAAAAGTGAGGCATAAATAGTTCAGTAGTGGGGGTGCCAATAGCACCACTCTTTTCATTCATTCGAAAGTTAAACAATTTTAAAATTTAGCTATTAAGCTGACTATTTGTTAAGTTAAACTATAAACGGATTATTTCTTAAGCAAAACAATCCCAAATCTGTCAGGTTCAATTAAAAGAGTCCAACCCCTAGCAAATCTCTAGAATCCAATAGTTCGGCTATGAGGGATGCGGTTTAGAGTTTGTAGAAGTGTATATATTGGAAAATAAAATAGGTGTTAACCTAGCTGGGATGTACCATTAGGTCCATTCCTACAATCATCAAATAAATTGTCTTGTACTTATTAATTTCTTTTAATTATTTTTATTGCCTTATATGTTGAAATGAAAGGTATTATTATTTACTCAATTTCCAAAATATATAATTGACAGTCACGAAGGATATGCTAGTAGCAAACAGAATTTTGTTTGCAATTTATTAGTTTGAATCGGAAGATTAAGAAAATACAGGATAGACAGGCTGCATGTTTGGGTAGAAAAGTCCAAAATTTTGCTCCACACCAGCAGGTTGTTTCTGGTTCTCATTACACATGGCGAAAATGAATCCTTCTATATAAGCATTTGGTCTTTTCGGCGTTCCTTTGTTACTGGTGACATGATTCATGAAATTCTTGTTGTACGTGGCTGCCAGCTGCGGAGTTGTGAAATCACCGTTGCCGGCGGAAGGCCAGCCACTCTCAGAGACAATAACATCCACATCACTCACACCCTCTTTTTCCATGGCCGAGAAGAAAGCATCCACCATGGCATCAAACAGGTTGTAATAACTTAAGTCCCCGTCCGTAACGATAGGTTCAATTGCAGTGAACTGTGCATAATCCAAGCGAATGTTAACCGGATCATTCGCGTAGGCGAAATAAGGATAAACATTGATCAAAAGGGGCGATCCCTGTTGTGACAAAAAGGTCAGAACACCTTTCATTGTGCTGCTTGCCTCTGGCGTGAATGCGCCACTAGAAGGCGGGTAAGAGCTTCCCAAAGTGGCTCCAGACAACACAGTTGAAACTTTTATACCAGCCAGACCCCTACCTTGGAGGATGCTTTGCAGAGACTGCATCACGGGCAATACGTTTTCGGCATACACTCCGGGGATGACTTCATTACCAACAGCTATGATTGGGAATTCAACGTCGTTGAGGTAAGGCTCAACGTTTTTCGAAAACCATGATGCCACTGCGTCTACACTAGCTGCTAAGCCAGGCAAATCTTCATCTCTCATGCCTAGAATCACTCCGATATTACTTCCTCTTAGAGCATTGAGTGCTTCCGGGTTGGGATCAAAGAGCCTCATCTTCTCAATGCCATATCTTTTGTACATGTTTACAACGTCGGTTGCAGGTGGGAGATTGTCTCCTAGCATTCCATAGCAAACACCAATGTCAATGGCTTCTGCAATCTGGATTTGGTAGTGAAAAGCTGCTGCTATGGTGGCCACAAGAATGAATGCTTGCCTAAATGATCCCATCATTTTCCTCTCAATGGTTGCCTGCTTATATGTTATCTGCAAATGCATAATAATTTGAAAAATTCATTTAGTACAGATGTAATTTGAAAAATAGTTATTTATTTATTTATTTTTTTGAAAATATGAATTCATTAAAGAAGAGCTACAAAGAGCTTGGGTAATCACTCAAAACCAGACTCTCCACAGAAAACGGACAGTCTTCCAACCACACAAACTCACCCAAATGAAAATTATAATTTGAAAAATAGTTAACAACAAGCTAGAATGATTCCAAATATAACCACAATAACATATGAGTCACTTGATCTCTACTTTAGATGTCTCAATATTCAGATGTCAGAACTCAGTTGTTTTACCCGAGAATCATAATATAACAAATTTATCCAAAAACTACAAGAGTTGAAAGTGACTTTGATCTCTTCTGATTTCAAAATTCATTTAGTATACAATAGCAGTAACTTGAAATAATAACAATAATAATAATAAAAGACTCAAAGCAATAGATCTCCAGAGAATATGTGACTTACTGTCACAAATGAAGTAGCAAACCAGAGTAAACAAGTTTGATATGATAAAATTTCAGGACTCTGTTTCCTACTTAAAGAGGCGGATAATACCAAGTAAAATTATGTCTTAACTAATTATGAGTTGGGTGCAATAAATGATATTTAAGTTTGTAATCCTAAATATAATTTAATCCTATATATGGTTATTTTGGATAATTATCATTGTTTTATATATAGAGTTTACATCAATGCTCTCCTAATGATATTATTGTTTTTCTATATATCTAGAGAAGAGCATTGATGAAAACTTCATACAATCCAAAAAATTAACCCAAATGATTTATCAAGTGAGTTGCCCTCACCATATTAGATCATGAGATAATGTGAGTGAATGATATGGTAAGAACAAATCACTTGTCATATCATTTTGGTTGGTTTTTGAATTGTCTAACATTAGTGATTTATAAAATAATTAAAATTGTAAAAAATAACCATATACAATATGCAACTAGATGAGATCGACTTAGTGGTATGACCCTTATATATACACAATGAGATTATGGGTTTGAATTATATTACCTCCCTAAACTCCGAAAATATTAAAAAAAAAAAAAAAAAAAAAAAAACATTTAAAATATACAAAATTTGTTTTTATCCGTGTACGAAAGCTTGAAAGGTTAATAACCTTATAAAAAAAATTATTCCATAGCCAAAATTACAAAAATATTTTTGCAACTTTGTTTTCTTTTTTGGAAAAACGTGAAACCTAAAAACTTCACGTGAAACCTTGGATATCAAAGTGAAAGTAGACCTTGCCATGGAACCACTTCAATGGAATAGTTTTTTGTTTTTGTTTTTGTTTTTATTTTTTATTTGAGGAAGCATGATTCGAACCAGAGACCTCAAATCTATTGAGAGGTATGTAAAGGATGTACATGTCATATTAAAAATGAAATAGTTTCCCGTCAGCGTTAGGAATTAAACTAGTTTATGTTCGATTATCAATTAAATAAATGAAAATCAGTCCCTAATTTTTTTTTAAAAATAAAAAATAAAATCAAATTCCTTCATATTTGATCCTATTAAAGAATTAAGGTTTCAGATGAGATTATCAATGGTCCCTTGTCTTGTTGGCCGGTGACTTCAAAATGAAGCTCCACCATAACTCTGGTATTGTAAATATAATCTCACATTGCCCATTAAACTATGGGAGGACAATTGTTTGATTTTGATAATTACAAACGTTAATAAAATTCTAGTAAAGTTTGATGTGAATATATTGTCACATACATGGAGATACAACACATAAAAAAAAATAGAATTAATTATTAATAAATTGTAATTCATTAGTTTGAAACAGAAGATTTAAGAAATAAAGAAAATAAGGGATAAACAGGCTGAATGGCCAGGCAGAAAATAATACGGGATAAACACCTGGGTGCAAAGCTCACTTATCTCCACATCACACAGCCCCTGAACAAAGTGACAGCCGAGAACCACTGTCATGCCTTTGAGTGGTGCTTTTATATATATATATATATATATATATGGAGCTTGTTCTAGCTTGGACTAAACAACTTGATTATTTGATAATGATAAATTGAAATGTGATTTCCTTTAGAGATGGTTTTCCAGCAGTAATAACATGATTTGATTAATTAAAAGCTTAAATAATATATATATATATATATATATATATATATCTAGCAACTTATTAGTTTGAATTGGAAATCAAGTAAATACAGGATAAACTGGCTCCATGTTAGGATAGAAAAGTCCAAAATTTTGCTCCACACCAGCAGGTTTCTGATTCTCATTGAATGTGGCGAAAATGAACCCTTCTATGTACATATTGGGTCTTTTCGGCGTTCCTTTGAGACTGAGGATATGATCCTTGAAATTCTTGTTGTATGTGGCCGCCAACTGCGGAGTTGTCAACTTACCATTGCCAGCAGAAGGCCAACCGCTCTCAGAGATAAGTACTTTCACATCACTCACACCCTCTTTTTCCATGGCCCAGATGAAAGAATCCACCATGGCATCAAACAGGTTGTAGTATTTCAAGTCCCCGCCAATTACAACAGGTTCAGTTGCAGTGAATTGTGCATAATCCAATCCAACGTTAACTGGATCACTCGCGTAGGCGAAATAAGGATAAACATTGATACAAAGGGGCGATCCAGCTGTCTGCTGTGACAAAAAGTTGAGAATACCTTTCATTGTTTCACTTACCTCTTGTTTGAATGCGCCACTCGAAGGCGGGCATGAGCTTGCCAAAGCGTCCCCAGACAACACAGTTGATACTGTTATACCAGTCAGACCCTTAGACCGGAGGATGTTTTGCAGAGACTGCATCACAGGCAAAACGTTTTCGGCATAGGGTCCGGGGATGACTTCATTACCAACAGTGATGATTGGGATTCCAAGGTTTTCGTCTTTGATGTAAGGCTCAACGTTTGTCGCCAACCATGCCGTCACTGCGTCTGGACTAGCTGCTAAGTTAGGCAAATCTTCATTTCTTATGCCTAGATAAACTGGGATATTATTCCCTTTTAGATCATTGAGTGCTGCTGGGTTGGGATCGAAGAGCCTCGTCTTGCCAATGCCGTAGTTTTTGTACAGGTTTACAACGTCGGTTGCAGGTGGGAGATTGTCTCCTAGCATTCCATAGCAAACGCCAATGTCATCGGCTTCTGCAATCTGGATTTGGTTGTGAAGAGCTGCTGCTATGGTGGCCACAACAATGAGTACTGCTTGCCTGAATAGTCCCATATATGATCGTTTTCAAGTCACTGGTTGCCTGCCATGCATAATATATTCATAATCAATCAACTAGAATATAATCTTCTGATTTCAAAATTCATTTAGAACATATTTAGTTTGAAAAATAGTTCACAACATAGAGATACTCAATTTCTTTTCTAATGCAATAACAACATGAGTCACTTGATATTCAGATGCCAGAACTAAGCCATTTGACTTGAGAAAAGTAAAATAAGTAATCTGAAAGGACTGAAATCAGCTGTCCAAAAATGGTATCCCGATTTGTGTTTAACCAATCAAATTGAGACATGTGTTTACATTTATAGAAGAAGTTGAAAAATAATAATTTAATGTAGACACATATCTCAATTTGGTTGGTTAGACACAAATTGAGACACAATTTTTAGACAACTGATTTGAGTCCAATTTGATTACTTGAAGGAAAAAAAAAAAAAAAACATAAATAAACAATTAAAAGAGTCAAACAATAGATCTCTAGAGAAAATGTGAACCATATCCTCAACTTACCAGAGTAAACAACTTTGATATGATAAAATTTCAAGATTTTGTTTCCTATTTATATGGCTCATTTTGTGTGCGGGATTTGATTAATAAGATTAGATTATTTTTATAGGATTTGATTGGATACAATTGACTAACGGACCGGACTAAAATAAGAGCATCTTTAATGTAAATATGCATTTTTAGGTTTCTAACTAATGACACATTAACATATATATTGAATATGGATCCACTTTATCAAAAAAATAAAATAAAATAAATTAAGAAATGCATATTCTCATCTCTAATGTAATTATCTAAAATCAAATATGTATCTATTTTTAACCAATCATCTTAAAACATTTATTTCCCTCACTCTCCTCTTTTATTGTAAATCAAATATGTATCCATTTTGACCAATCATTTATCTCATTATCTCTCCTATTTTATTGTACAATTAAATGAGGTGTATCCTATGCTTGGGATTGCTTTTACTTGAAAAATAATCACTTATTTTTCAAGTTTTGAGCAGATGGGTGTTTGGTAAACTTCCCAAAATCAGCTTATTTTGCAATTTGCTCCTCCAATAATCAGCTTTTGAGAAGCTAGGTGGGGGGTTGCTTTTGGAAGCAGAAGCTAGCTTATTGATTATACAATGTCCAGAATACCCTCACTATTTTAATAAAAGACAATATTACCCTTATATTTAATAATAATATAATAAAAAACTAAAAAGTAAAAGTATGAAAATAAAAAAAATAAACAAATCAGGATTGGTGGTGGCCACCGTCGAAAGTTGATGCCGGAGGAGGACTGGCATTCATCGACGACGTCTCCAGCCGAATCCGCGGCGAGAAATGATCGGAGATTTGGCAAGGTGTTTTGGCTTGGTGAGAGTCCTGGTGTTGGCGATTCTAGCGGCATCAATGATGGTGCTGCCGCTGGTTCTACCGCTGCTACCTCTATCGCCGTTGATGCTGCTGTTCTTTCCAATAGGAATAGTCTACAAAGGAGGCGATGGATGATTGGCGAGTCGAACCGGACCACACTGACGACCTGGTCACAATGAGAACCGTACGAGCTTGAACTAGAACAGATATGCCTTCACCGGATAGATCCACCATATGAGCAGAGCTTGAAGTGGAACAAATCCACCATACGAGCTTGAGGTGGACAGATCCACCGTCACCGGAGGTGGACAGATCCACCTTTGGCATTTTCAAGTTTTTAATTTTTTAATTTTTTTAAATATTTAATTATTTATTTTTAAAATTTATTATATTTAAATTTTAATTATATAATATTATACCCACTAATTATTTTTCATCTTAAAATGACGTCTATTTTTGTCATTTCATCAAATACATTTTCCACATTTTTAAAAGCAAATCAATTTTAAAATTTAGTTTACCAAACACCTATTCATTTTTTTGTTAAGTTGATTCTATCTTAAGTTAAGCTATAAGCGGATTATTTTTGAAGTAAAACAATCCCAAACATAGTTGTAATCTTATTAATGGGAGTAAAGTTAGAAATCCTAAACAGCATTTCTATGAGAGTTTCTAGAATTAGAAACTCAACTCCATATTCTATAACTTTTTTTTGTCATACCACCTTTATATTAAAGTTAGATAATTGTATTGGAGAGAGTTTTTCTAACTTTTTATCTATCCATCCTATGTGGCACTCAATTTTCTCCAAATGTATATTTGCATTGGAGATGTTCTAATAGTGTCTATTGTTTAGTATAACATGAGATTTGATAAAAAAGAATTGAAAAGAATTGTCTTTTGTGAGAGGTGAGTATAAAATTATGTTAAATTAATTTTTAAATAAATAAAATCAATTCAGTTCAAAGAAAATAAAAATAAAATTATTTAAAATTAAATTTGGTTAAAAAATTATTTAAATTATTATTTTTGAATAAAATAAATGATTTTTAAAAATAAAAAATTATTTGAAATAAAATAACATTTAATTTTTAATTGATATTAAAATATATTTTTTAAATATTAGAATAAAATATATTAATATTTAAAAAATAACATATATATTAAGTAGAGTTTTAAATCAGATTAAAAAATTTAATAATTTAATTTAAAAAATTAAAATAAAATAAGGTAGGGACTATACAATAAAATTACTTATTTGCACGAGATTGGAGAAATCCAATCCCATGTAAACCACAAACATGAGATTGGACTACTGTTAGTCTAATCCCATGTAACAAACACACGGACAACAAACAAAATTGTGTCCTAACCAATTATATATGCATATGCCATATATATGGTAACGTAATTATTTTTTTGAATATTTTTGTCAACTTTTTTATTATATATATAGACGTCTTGACTTTATAATTTCAGGTCGTCTAACCACACCATACAATCACATTGGGCCTACAACTACACATTAACCACTACCCACACCCAATGTGAATGTGTGGCTGTGGATGATTGTCTTTACTTTATAATTTTAGGAAGTTCTTACTGGAAAACCACCATATATATATATATATATGGATGGTACTATATTTATTTAAATTAATACTATATGCATGCGTATGAAAATTGTCATCTTAATTAATTTTGCTCCAAATTATACGACATTCCTTGAAGGGATTTATTCCATAAATTAATTAAATTAATTAGTGAATATTAACATATTTATAATATCACATTGATGTAAACTCTACAATCAGTATAGTACAGCAAAATCCGACCTCCCAAGTTTGGTAGCATTTATCTATTCAAAACTATTAATTAGAAATTAATCGAGAAAGTATGAAAATATGATTTTTATTTATTTATTTATTTTTTGAAAAATGGAGAGAGATTAATTAGAAGAGAGTGTTTAAAATGGTAAGAGCATCTCCAATGCAAGCATGACTTGTGAAAAAAAAAGATGTCACGTAAGATAAATAGACTTTATGTTAATAATTGTGTCTCCAATGCAACCGTACATATTCAACCTCAAGTTAACATGGTAAAAAAAATATTAGACATTGTCAACATGACCGTCCACTTTCAGATAGTCTGTTGCACAACTATTTTTTAGGTTGACTTAGCAAATATTTAAAACTGATATTAATTTTTCATATATTTTTGGTAAGGAAATAAAACTAAAAAAAAAAAAAAACACAAGAAAAAAAGATGGATACGTCATTAAAAAATTTGTGTTTTAGACGGAAGCATTGGAGACCAAATTTTGAGTTGATTGTCTATCAAGTCTATTTTTATGCCACATAGGAAGCAAGTCTATTGACATTGTTGCCATGCCAACAATTATTGGTATGCAAGCCACTTTTGCATTGGAAATGCTCTAATAACATATTTAGGAGAGAGAGTTTAATACATAATATTTAATCTAATGATTTAGGAGAGAGATTTTTTTTTTTTAATAATTTAATTAGTTTGGAATATCTTTAAATTTTTTTTGTCTTGTTTAGTAATTTTACTTTAGGTTAAAATTGTCATTAATAAAAAAAAATTAAATTGGAGTGTGAATAGATAATTTATGGATTGTAAGGAGAAGTTCTCATTTAAAAGTTTAGCTATAACATATTAAATGATTATGTAAAGTTGGTTTAATTCTCTATAATATAACAAAAGTCACTATATAATGATGTAAGATTCCGAATAAATTGCATGACATACATGCAGAGACAACACGTTAAAAGATAAAATTAATTATTTATTATATGGTAAACCAGTTTATATTTGTAATTCGTAAATCAAATCTGAAGATTTAAGAAAATATGGGATAAACAGGCTGCGTGTTTGGGAAGAAGAGTCCAAAATTCTGCTCCACTCCAGCAGGTTTCTGGTTCTCATTGAACGTGGCGAAAATGAACCCTTCTATGTGAGCATTGGGTCTTTTCGGCGTTCCTTTGTTGCTGGTGACATGATTCATGAAATTCCGGTTGTACGTGGCTGCCAACTGTGGAGTTGTGAAATCGCCATTGCCAGCAGAAGGCCAACCGCTCTCAGAGACAACAACATTCACATTACTCACACCTTCCTTTTCCATGGCCGAGAAGAAAGCATCCACAATGGCATCAAAAAGGTTTAAATATTTCAATTCCCCGTCCGTAACAACAGCTTCAGTTGCGGTGAATTGTGTATAATCCAATCGAACGTTAACCGGATCACTCGCATAGGCGAAATAAGGATAAGCATTGATACAAAGGGGTGATGCCGTTTGTGACAAAAAGTTGAGAATACCTTTCATTATACCGCTTACCTCTGGTTTGAATGCGCCACTCGAAGGGGGGTATGAGCTTCCCAAAGTGTCCCCAGACAACACAGTTGAGACTTTTATAGCATTCAGATTCTTAGACAGGAGGATGTTTTGCAGAGACTGCATCACAGGCAAAATGTTTTGGGCATAGGGTCCGGGGATGATTTCATTACCAACAGTGATGATTCGGATTGTAAGGTTGTTGTCTTTGATGTAAGGCTCAACGTTTGTCGCCAACCATGCTGTCACTGCGTCTGGACTAGCTGCTAAGTTAGGCAAATCTTCATTTCTTATGCCTAGAATCACTGAGATTCCACTTCCTCTTAGAGCATTGAGTGCTGCTGGGTTGGGATCGAAGAGCCTCGTCTTCTCAATGCCGTATTTTTTGTATAGGTTTACAACGTCGGTTGCAGGTGGGAGATTGTCTCCTAGCATTCCATAGCAAACGCCAATGTCAATGGCTTCTGCAATCTGGATTTGGTTGTGAAGAGCTGCTGCTATGGTGGCCACAAGAATGAGTGCTTGTCTGAATAATCCCATCATCATTTTCCTCTCACTGGTTGCCTGCCATGCATAATATATATTCATTATCAATCTACTAGTAACTAGCATATATATAATCTTCTGATTTCTAAATTCATTTAGAACATATTTAGTTTGAAAAATAGTTAACAACATAGAGATATCTAATGCAATAATAACATAGGAATGATATCTAGTCTAGGAGAGGGTCTTGGGTGCATCCGATGCACCATACATCTCCCACCCTGATGCGGCACCCTGACATCAGGGTGGGAGATGTATGGTGCATCATGCTGCACCCAACTTTTAGCCCTAGTCTAGATCATATCAATGACGTCTTGATAGTCAGATGTCAGAACTAAGCAATTTGACTAGAGAATCATATTATAAGTAATCTGAAAACTACAAGAGTACTTGAAAAAAAATAAAAAAAAACACTAATAAACAAATAAAACATTCAAAGCAATAGATCTCTAGAGAAAAATGTGGCTTACTGGCACAGCGAAGTAACATACCAGAGTAAACAACTTTGATATGATATGATAAAATTTCAGGACTCTGTTTCCTACTTATAGAGGCTGACAGCAAGCAAAATATAATATCCTAATCTAGTCTGGATTTTTTCCTTTCAAATAAAAAATGTTTGTAATTCTGTATAGTATATAGTTCATTAGTTCATGTCCTTAACATTTAATTATCAAATATTTTTGTCAATTTTTTTTGGAAGAATGTTTTTGTCGTGTTATTATATACAACTATATATGGATATATCATTAAAATTATATATGTGTTACTATATTTATATAATTTTTTTTATTTGACGGAAGGAAACAAATATATTTATATAAATTATTACAATATTCATGGGTACGAAAACTGTAATTTTAATTATATGACATTCCTTAAAAGAGATTTATTCCATAAATGAATGAAATTAATTACGTGATATATTAACAAGATTTTTTTTTTTTCCCTTAAGAGGTTTATTCCATATATGAATTAATTAAGTGAGATAAGATAAGATTGACTAAGTGATAAGCTCAACCCCCTCACACCTTACACGAATCTGGATCCTCTCCTCATCTCTATAATCCACTGTCACGTGTCTAATATAGCAAGTCAAAGATTTGAATTATTTCTATTTAATTTTTATGTTTTCACTCTACCAAAAATAGGATTAATCAGGACAATTAATTTAGGTGAAGATAAGATGAGGTGAGGAGAGATCCAAATCTCACTTTATACCTACATCTAAGAGGTCGTGGGTTTGAGACATACCCCTCCTCCAATCCCGAAATATTGTAATATATCAAAATAATAATAATAATAATAATAATTAAGTGAATCGTAACTTATGCATTAATTAACCCAATAATTAATTAAGTATTGTCCTCTTTGTTCCATTAGGACTAACAGTTTTGTTTCTAAAAGTTGTCTTGTGGGGTTAAAGATAACTTATTTATATATACAACAGTGTTGACTTCAAATGATGTGGGAAAAAAAAAAACCCTAATAACAATTACATTAATATATGTTTAAGTAGGTCTTCATAATTGAGAAATATTAAAAGACGAACGTATTTACTATTTTTTTTTTTTTTTTTAAGATTTTCTTTTCGTATAACTAATTTAATCTCATTATATTAACAATTTTATAAAAAGAAATAGTACACAACATGCACGCGCACAGCACAAGAAGTTAGTACAACTTTCCTAATAAAAAAACGAGATAATGTGCATTTTTTGGGTGACTAATCAAAAATTGATATTATTTATAATAAAATAAATAAACTAAAACTAAAAAGATTTATTCTTCAAAAAACTGGGCCTAGCCATAATGTGGCATATCACAAATAAGTGGTCATGCTAATATGCTATTATTTAGAATGAAAAAAAATTAGATTTTTGTTTTATAATATGTAAAATATTACTCAAACAATAAAAGAGCGAAGAAGAAAAAACACTTGCTGAGAAAATAAATATTTATTTTCGTTGAAGACTACTTTACGATAACTTAAACATTTATATTATAATTCAAACACTCTAAAGAGTTATAAAATAATAATAATAATAATAATAATAATAAAATATTCAATAATGTGAGAAGGCTTTTGCAACTCTTGCTAAATTAGAGTTACAACAACCGGAAGCCATTCAATCCACAATTTGATCAATTTGATCATGTTTAATATGGTCTATTCTAACCATAAAAAACGTACATATACTACTATGTATTGTTTATATAGCATGGCAGAATCAATCTTTTAAAAGTATTTATGATTTCAACTTTATATATTAATAATTATAAATTTATGATTCGTACGTGAATGATGAATAACAAAATTATTATTATTATTATTATCATATGTTTAGAAATGATTTCAACATAAATATTTTTTTTTGAAAAGCATATTTATTAATAACAGCCAAAAGGCTAACCAAAAACAGAGACAAGAGCAGGATCCATAAAGACTTGATCCAGCAAAACTAAACAGCCTTTACAAAACCACAAAAAACAGAGCACCAAAAGAAACGCCACCCATCCAGCCAAAACAGAATTTGCAAGCAAAAAGAAGCGACATTAAAACATCACAAACTGTAAATCCAACACAGCAACTCTCCCGGTATTTCAAATTCCCCATTCCAACCTTGCTCCGCCTGAAACTAATCCTTCTTTTGCCAAGCAGTCAGCAAGAGCATTGCAACTCCTTGGCGAATACTTAATAGACATACTTTTCCTCATCTGGAAACTCTGTCTGATGTCATATATCAGATTTACGTATTTCAAATTACCAAAACCTTCATCATTCATCCAGTTAACAGCCAACTTTGAATCACTCAAAATGGTGATTTCGCTGTCAGGACTGATCGAACTAGATGCAATCAGCAATGCTGCCTTGTGTATAGCAAGAATCTCAGCCATTGTTGAGTCTGAAATACCAATCGATTTAGCGAACAGACATAGAACTTTGCCACTAGCATCTCTGAGAACCCCACCGATTCCCGCTGGTCCCGGATCCCCCCTTGCTGCGCCATCCACATTAAAGAATAATTCATTTTCCCCCAGCGGAAACCAGGAGCTAGCTTTGGCAAGAATGGCGTGTTTCTTATCTACACATCTCTCCTCAATATCCAGCAGCAGAACAGTAATGTCCTCCTTTGAACCTAAGCCAAAATGTTTGAACCACCAAACCACCTTGAATTTTACTGAATCGAGGGCCATAGAGAGACAGGCTGAATTTCCTTTAAAAACCACTTTGTTTCTAAATTCCCATATAGTCCACACTATTGCATAGAACAATAGCTTCCACGCCCTTAATTTGGATTTAGCTCTGCAGAATCCTTCCCAACCAACACTCCACTCCCCAACTGTGGAACTGCAACATGAAGAAATTTCCCACCAACCCATTGCCTTCATCCACAAACCCCACGACCAGTCACAAAGCAAAAACAGATGATCAATTGTTTCCGTTCTATTACCACATAAAGGGCAGTCAAGACTAGGTAAATTAGGCACACAAAATTTGTTAAGCACATCTCTAACTAATACCCTTCCTTTAAGAACCTGCCAAAGCAAAATTTCAACCTTGGGAGGACATATTCCTTTCCATAAAAGGGGACTAACCTCCGAACAAACTTGGTCATTACAGCTTTCCAACTTGGTCATTTCAACATAAATATTAGGGTATATGGTTCTATTGCCACCCAAAAAAAATTCTCACAACACCTATTTACCCTCTAAACCCCCTTAAAAATTTAATAATTGATTATTTACTCTCTACACACGAGATAATTATTCATGTTTCTTAAAAAAAAAAAAAAAAATACTTATCTCTACACCCATAATGATTTATTAATGTCTAATCCATCATAAACCCTAAGTCAAAGTTACTTTCATAGAAAAAAAAGAGGTATCTCTACACCCCTAATGATTTATTAATGTCTAATCCATCATAAACCCTAAGTCAAAGTTACTTTCATAGAAAAAAAAGAGGTGTTGTGAGAACTTTTTTGGGCGGCTCTATCAGTAATATTGGGTGTTCATCATTTCATAATTTCATATATTTTTTATTTCTTTAATCTTTAATCTTTATTTATTCTTTGAATTATTTTATTAAATAAACCTATCTCTATTTTCTACATTTTTTTATTAGACTAAAATAATAAATAAGATAAACAAATTACAATTAAAAATACATAAGTTAAATTGTTCAAACAATATTATAACAAATAAATTTAATACTTAAAAAATTAATTTTTTTTAAAAAAAATTGAATTTGGGCTTGGGGGTCGGCCACGGCACGGCCCACTAGGGCCATGCTGTGCCCCCCATATCCTTAAGTGCTGTGCCGTGCTGGGCACAACATGTTAAGTCGGCGGGCCTAATGGAGTCGGGCCTGGGGGGCCTAGCTGGCACGTTTTTACACCTTTACACATAATCATATTTTTCTTCACGCAGCAAATGGGTCGCAAACGGTCAAGAATTAAAACTGCAGCGAAGAAGGTACTGAGGCAATGCAAGCGGCTGAGGAGGTTTCGACCGAAATGCAAGCGGCTGCAGGGTTTTTTTGATGATGAGAGCAGCCCACCGGTCCAATCTCCTCCTTCTGATGGTGATGATGATATCGACCAGAGGGCTAAGATTTTTATCTCAAATTTTCATCGCCACCTTCTCTTTGAGAGACAGATGTCTTTCCCCTGATCGAGCCATGTTACATCTTGTTTTATGGTAATATAATTAATCAACATATAATTAATCTTGACAATTGATTAATCAACATATAATCAACACCAAAGTTTCTTCCTACTTGGAAACCCCATGTTTTTATTTATTTATTTTTTTTTATGTTATCTGCAAAGAGGGATGAATATTGTAAATTCTTTATTTTCTTTTTGGTTTGTTATGTTGATATGTTGGAAATCACTGGGAATCAATGTAAATTTTGTACAGTTGTAGAAAGAAATCTCCATTTTTCACTTTATGATGATGTATCTTTAAAGTTTCATATTTATTGTAAAAAAAAAAAAAAAAAAAAAAATTATTTTGTATGTTGTCTACGTTTTCGGTGTATATAATTAAGGAAACCAGCCATTTTTGTTTATTTTGGTTTCCTAGATCATATGTACCGGAAATCAAATAAAAAAAAGGTTATTGATTTTTTTTTTTTTGAAACAAGTTCCTGAATTATATGCACCGGTATCTATGAAAATGATTAGGTTTTTTTTTCTTTCTAAAAACCGTTTAAATTAAGAAATATATTAAAAGAAAGATCTTTGCACCATATCAAATTAGGATAAATTTGGAAATATATATTTTTGGGAGGATAGACTTGAAAGATAATATTTTAATTGTTGTCCACTGATTTAGAAATAAGTTAAAAGTCGGAATTTCTTACTTTATTTTTTAAGTTATTTTTGATATTTTTAAGTTATTTGACTACTTATAAAAATAAACAAAACAACTTAATGAGTTCAATTCAAACTAGAGATGCACATTTTCCCCCGGATCCCCAAATCGTGGGTGATGATTTTCATCCCCAAATTGAAATGGGGATGGGGATGGGGATGGGGAGAGGTCCCTCATCCCTATTTCCCCCAAACATTTATAAATATAATTATAATATATATATTTTTATTTTTATTTTTAATTTTTTGAAAACCCTAACTATATATACTCATTTACTCTTTTTAAAGACAAAACCTAAAACCTAAATCTAAAATCTCCTCTCAAGTAGGGTTACACATTTTCCCCCGGATCCTCATTTCCCCGCGTCCCCATCCCCATTTGGGGAAATTTTTTTGGGGTGAAATGGGGAAATGGGTGGGGATGGGGATGGAGGTACCTCCCCCATCCCCATTTCCCCATTTCCCCCACAATTATATTGAAATGGGGATGGGGATGGGGATGGGGATGGGGGGAGGTCCCCCACCCCCATTTTCCCATTTCCCCTAAACATATATAAATATAATTATAATATATATTATTTTATTTTATTTTTAATTTTTGAAAACCCTAACTATATATACTCATTTACTCTTTTTAAAGACAAAACCTAAAACCTAAATCTAAAATCTCCTCTCAAGTAGGGTTGCACATTTCCCCCGGATCCCCAAAAATAATCAAGTAGAATTACTATAATAGAGATATATTAACAAGATTGTGTTATTCCTATTTAAGAGGTTTATTCCATAAATGAATTAATTAAATGAATCACAATTTATGCATCATATCCATGAGAGCATTGTTGTGAGATCCAAAAATAAGTATTGTCCGATTTATCTCATTAGGATTTACAGTTTTGTTTCTAAAAGGCCCCTCGTGGCCAGGGCTTATTTTATGCTACAAATAAGTTGTCATTTGGATGAAAAAAAATTAGATATTTGTTTTTTAATAAGTGAACTATTGCTCAAACACTAAATATTAATATTAATTAAAAGTATTGCATGGCTGAATCAATCTTTTAAAAGTATTATTGATTTCAACATTATATATTAATAATTATAAATTCATGATTCGTGCATGATGAATAACAAATTCTGATTCTTTAACAAAAAAATAAATAATAAATTCTGGTTTCAATATATATATATATCAAGTGAGGTATACCTTATTTTAATTTTGGTAGAGATCTTGATGAAATCACATATATTTTTATGAGTTTTGATTTGAATTTTTTTGTGGATAATAAGTTTAATGAAATTTACCTATGAATAAAATTTGAAAATTTTTCGAACACCGGAACTATTTATCCCGATTTTATTAAATATAAAGGCATCGAAAAAAATTAGATAAATATAGGAAAATTCATTGGTAGATTTCAATAAACTTAGAGCATCTTCAATGTTGTGACAAATAATTGTGTCAATACTAAAATTTAGCACAGGGTGCAAAAACTATCCTCCAATACAGTGCCAAATGATGTGCCAAATTTGATATATGCTATATTGTGTGCCAAATTTGGCACACAATATAGCATATGCCAAATTTGGCACAACAATAAATGCTCCTTTTTTAATTATAAAAATACCAATATATATATATTTTAAATGAAATAATGAATATATTAATGGAACTTTGCATTGGAGCATTAAAAGAAATAATGAATGCATTAATTGATGTGCCAAATACAACATTATTAGAATTTTGCATTGGAGTACAATGCTAAATTGATGTGCCAAATACAACATTTTACTCTTTTGTTATGCCAAATTTGGCATTATCATTGGCATATGCATTGGAGATGGTCTTATAGTCCACGCAAAAATTCAGATCAAAATTCATAAAAATAGATGTGATTTCATCAAGGTCCTTACCGAAATTAAAGTAAGGTATACATCACTTGATAATTAATATATATATATAGTGAGTCTCTCATAAGGGATCCCTTATTTTAATTTTGGTAAGGACCTTGATGAAAATACATCGATTTTAATGAATTTTGATATGAATTTTTTTTTTTTTGGATGATGAGTTCTTTGAAATCTACATATAAACAAAATTTGAGAATTTTTAGAATATTATAACTATTTTTCTTGAATTTTCCTATATTTCACCTCTTTTCCAATACCTTCATATTTAACAAAATTTGGATAAATAGTTCTAGTACTCGGAAAATTCTCAAATTTTGTTCATATGTAGATTTCATTGAACTCATCATCCAAAAAAAAAAAAAATCAGATTAAAATTCATTAAAATCGGTATGTTTTTATCATGATCCTTACCGAAATTAAAATAAGGGATCCCTCAAGAGAGACTCACTCTCTCTCTATATATATATTTAGAATAATGCTACATTGCCCAATTTTTGTGCCCAAATGATGTGATAACACTGTAGACCATTCATTTAAATCATGCAAATCTTATACAACTTAAATAAATGGCCTACAGTATTGCCACATCATTTGGGCACCATATTTGGGTACTAAATTTGGACAATGTAGCATTACTCATATATTTATTTAGAAATGATTTCAACATAAATATTAATGACTTTAAATAAATTTATGAATCGTAGGCAGTAAAGTAGGAAAATTTTGTTTGAATGGGCGAAAGTAAAATTTTAACAGATTTAAAATTAAATATATAATTTTTTAAAGAGATTTTAGTCATCTTTTTTGTTTTGGGGGGCCGTAGCCCTTACCAGCCCCTTTGCCTCCGCTTGTGCTCGTGCATGATGAATAACAAAGAAATATATGTAATAATTAGTAATAAAAATACAGAGGTAAAGGATAGATATCAGTACATGTTATAATATTAAAAAGTTTAGCTAGAAAATTAGATTCATGCTGATTTTAGGATACATATTAACGTTGGTTTAATTTTCTATAATATATCAAAAGTCACCGTGCAGTGATGTAAGATTCCAAATAAATTGCTTGACATACATGAAGAGACACCACGTTAAAAGATAAAATTAATTATTTATTATAGGGTAAACCAGTTTATATTTGCAATTCGTAAATTTAAATCGGAAGATTTAAGAAAATACGGGATAAACAGGCTCCATGTTTGGGAAGAAGAGTCCAAAATTCTGCTCAACACCAGCAGGTTTCTGGTTCTCATTGAACGTAGCGAAAACGAACCCTTCTATGTGAGCATCGGGTCTTTTCGGAGTTCCTTTGTTACTGGTGACATGATTCATGAAATTCCGGTTGTACGTGGCTGCCAACTGCGGAGTTGTGAAATCGCCATTGCCAGCAGAAGGCCAACCGCTCTCAGAGACAACAACATTCACATCACTCACACCTTCCTTTTCCATGGCCGAGAAGAAAGCATCCACCATGGCATCAAACAGGTTATAATAACTCAAGCTCCCATCCGTAACAACAGCTTCAGTTGCGGTGAATTGTGCATAATCCAATTGAACGTTAACTGGATCACTCGCGTAGGCGAAATAAGGATAAATATTGATCAAAAGAGGCGATCCCTGTTGCGACAAAAAGGTCAGAACACCTCTAAGTGTACTGCTTGCATCTGGAGTGAATGCACCACTCGAAGGCGGGTAAGAGCTTCCCAAAGTGCCCGAAGACACCACAGTGGAGATTCTTATGGTACTGCCGAGACCCTTAGCATCGAGGATGCTTTGCAGAGACTGCATCACAGGCAAAACGTTTTGAGCATAGACTCCAGGGATGATTTCATTACCAACAGCGATGACTGAGAATAAAACGTCGTTGAGGTAGGTATCAACGTTAGTCGAAAACCATGTCATCACTGCGGCAGGACTAGCTGCTAAGTTAGGCAAATCTTCATCTCTTATGCCTAGAATCACTTTGATTCCACTTCCTCTTAGAGCATTGAGGGCTGCTGGGTTTGGATCAAAGAGCCTTGTCTTCTCAATGCCGTATTTTTTGTACAGGTTTATAACGTCAGTTGCAGGTGGGAGATTGTCTCCTAGCATTCCATAGCAAACGCCAATGTCGACAGCTACTGCAATTTGGATTTGGCTGTGAATAGCTGTTGCTATGGTGACCACAACAATGAGTGCTTGTCTAATTAATCCCATCATTTTCCTCTCACTAGCTGGTTTGCCTGCACAGCAAGAAACCATATTAATATATTCCTAATCAACCAACTAGAATATAATTAATCTTCTGATTTCAAAATTAATCTAGAACATATTTTAATTTGAAAAAATGGTTCACAATAACAAGCTGGAATGATTCCAAATATAACCACAGCATAGGGATACTCGATTTCTTTCCTAGCTAGGTAATGCAAATCATTTAGGAATATTACTCAAGTGAAATTTAGATTTCTTGTTTTTTATTAAGTGAAATATTACTCAAGTAATAAAAGAGTGAAGAACAAATTAAAATACATTTGTTTAGAAAACAATTAAATACTTATTTTCTTTGTTGATTATAGTTTGCAATATAACTAATTAAACCTTTATATGGATTAAAATTTAAACAGTAATTAAATATTAAAAAAAATGAAAAAAAAAAAAAAAGGCTTTTGCAACTTACTTGTTAAATTGGAGTTACAACAACTCTGGAAGCTATTCAATCCAAAATTTGAGAATGTTTAATATGGTCTATGTGTTTATATAGAGAGCATCACATAATCTTCTTTTTAAAGTATTTCTGATTTCAGCATTAATATTAATAATTGTAAATACATGATTGGTGCATGATATATGAATAACAAATTCGGATTTCAACTTAAATATTATATTTATGACTCGTGCATGCATGATAATTAAAAGTAGTGTCATGTTAACGTTAGAGTACACGTTAAACCACTCTGTAATGTTCGTGTAATTATTATTTTTTTCTTCTATAATAAGAGAATTCTTTTGTAATTTTTTTCTTTTAGTACTATGCAATGGTATATAGTGTATTGATAATGTGTGCACTAAAAAAAATACACTAAATGTTATATGGAAAACTAGTTACAATTTACATTTCAAAAAAATTGTTACAATTAATTACTCGATCAAATTCTATATATTTAAATATTAGTAGTGCTAATTAAACATCCAAACTACATTATAATATTTCTATATTACCATATTTAATAGGGGGACTGAAATATCTGTACTGGTATGAAGGCAACCTAATGCCGAAGCCGCGAATGGATTCAGCCCAAATTTTGAATTTTCTTTCTTTCTTTTTTTCCTATTTCCCAATTTCCCTTTTTAATATTTAATTTTCTTTTTATAATATTGAAGGGCATGCTACAAAGCATAAATATTTGGATTGAATATTTGAATTCCACTGCATGATATAATTTATTATGATTTTTTTTTCCTTTTAAATGAATGTTTCATAAATTATTTATTAAGATATTTTGTGAATTTACCAATTAATTTTGAATAATCTTTATCACCTATTTAGTCAGATAAAGAGGAAAGTAGCACATAACTACAAGTATATATGAAGAGTTTTCTTGAAGGGTGAACGTGTTATTAGGAAGACTAGGAATTCTAAGTTTAAGTTATCTTGGATCCTTGCGGAGAAGATTAATAAAATTATAGACATGGGTACTGCTTTGGGATTTGATTACAAAGATAAGAAAGTGAGGATGGTTGATATCTTTGCAAAAGCGATTTCGAAGTTGAAGGGTGTGAGGCAGAAATTGGCAAAAAATCAGTGACCAGTTTTTGTGCTGTTGTTTGGGTGGGTGCTGTTTCATTTTGGGGCCTGTTGCTGCCTAGGTTGGCTGGATTATGGGTTTGTGTCTTTGTTTAGTGGTTTGTGGCTGTTTTGCGGCGGCTTTTGCTGCCTGGATGGGTTGGTTTTCTTTTTGTCTATTGTCTTTTTGCTGTGCTTCATGTTGTATTTTGGTTTGTTGGGTTCTTGTAGCTTGCTTGCTCTTTGGCTATTGGCCTATTGAATAATATTTGCCATTTAAAAAAAATATATATGAAGAGTTTTCTTCCCCGATACTGTAGGAGTAAGGAGGTGTATTCAATCAAGATTTGATTGGATTTGAAATGTATTCATTTCGGACTTTTAAGAAGTCCAAACAAATTTAGGTATACTCAAAAAGTCATAGATTTGGATGAATTTTAAAAGGAAAAGTATAAATAGAATGACATTCACAAATCTCCATGGATTTCATTTGCTCTTTTTTTCAGACAGCTCTCACTCTTCTCAATTTCTCATCCAAAAAACACAAATTCACTGAAACCCCCCCCCCCCCCCCCCCCCCCCCCCCCCCCCAAAAAAAAAAAAAAAAAACAAATAACACACCAATCAACTTCAAAACACAAGACCAGTTCATAACCCACCAACAAATCCCAGCACAGCCTCTCATCCTTTTCTGGAAACACTGTTCTGTTTCATCAATCCAAACACAACTCAGAGATTCTTATTCTTCAATAAATTCCAAAAACAAAAACAACAAAAAAAAAAATGAAGAAAAAAAGGGTGGATCACAATATGATGAAATTTAACATCAAGTAAAGATTAAAAATGTCTGGAAAAAAAAAAAAAGCTACCTGCATGTCGAAATAATTAATATGGTGGTCGTGACTTGAGACTTGAGAGGTCTCCATCGGTTAAAAAACCTTCGTGGGGTCAATTTATCAAGTTTCCCATTGAAAATTCATAGGTAGATTTCAATGAACTTAGAGCATCTTCAATGCTGTGACAAATAATTGTGTCAATGCTAAAATTTAACACAGGGTGCAAAAACTATCCTCCAATATAGTGCCAAATGATGTGCCAAATTTGACATATGCTATATTATGTGCCAAATTTGGCATATGCTTTGGCACACAATATAGCATATGCCAAATTTGGCACAACAATAAATGCTCATTTTTTAATTATAAAAATACAATTATATATATATATATATATATATATATTAAATGAAATAATGAATACATTAATGGAATTTTGCATTGGAGCATTAAAAGAAATAATGAATGCATTAATGGTAAGTGTTTATTTTTATAATTTTAATTAATAAAATAATAAAAATAGCTTTGTAAATAGAATTGTGCATTGGAGTACAATGCTAAATTGATGTGCTAAATATAGCATTTTACACTTTTTTTTTATGCCAAATTTGGCATTATCATTGACATATGCATTGGAGATGGTCTTATAGTCCACGCAAAAATTCAGATCAAAATTCATAAAAATAGATGTTATTTCATCAAGGTCTTCACCGAAATTAAAGTAAGGTATACATCACTTGATAATTACTATATATATATAGTGAGTCTCTCATGAGGGATCCCTTATTTTCATCAAGGTCCTTCGGTAAGGACCTTGATGAAAATAAATCAATTTTAATGAATTTTGATATGAATTTTTTTTGGATGATGAGTTCTTTGAAATCTACATATAAACAAAATTTGAGAATTTTTAGAATACTATAACTATTTTTCTTGAATTTTCCTATATTTCACCTATTTTCCAATGCCTTCATATTTAATAAAATTTGAATAAATAGTTATAGTGCTTGGAAAATTCTCAAATTTTGTTCATATGTAGATTTCATTGAACTCATCATCCAAAAAAAAAAAAAGATTAAAATTCATTAAAATCGATGTGTTTTTATCATGGTCCTTACCGAAATTAAAATAAGGGATCCCTCAAGAGAGTCTCTCTCTCTATATATATATATATTTATTTAGAAATGATTTCAACATAAATATTAATGACTTTAAATAAATTTATGAATCGTACACAGTAAAGTAGGAAAATTTTGTTTGAATGGGCGAAAGTAAAATTTTAACAGATTTAAAATTAAGGGTTATTATATTTTTAGTCCCTAATGTTTGCGTTAATCTAGGTTTAGTCCACGATTTTTTGACTTTACTAACTGCAGTCCAATAGTTCTCTGACAATACCAAATCGAGTCCCTACCGTCCAATTCCGTTAGGATTTCGTTGACTTCCCTTAGGATTTCGTTGACTTCCCTTAGGTCAACAAGGGCATTATGGGAAATTCAAAAAAACCTTCTAGAAACCTGTCTAAAACAAGGGTAAAGACCCTTATGCTCTCCTATTAAATAAAAAATGTAAAAACAAATTAAATTTAAAATTAAAACATATAAAAAACTAATTAAAATAATAATAATTATTATTATTAAATGAATTAAATTAAAAAATTAAAATCTATAAAAAAACAATTTAAAAACAATTTAATATATATATTAAATCCATTTAAATTAAATAATAAAAAATTAATAAATTAAATTAAATTAAATAATTAAAAATTAAAAATATTATTAAATTAAATATATATATTTTTTCATCCCTCTCTCCTCCAAGCGACACCGTTTCCTCTCTTCTTCATCTGGTTCCTGAATCCACTATCTCTCTCTCTCTCTCCTCTCCATCTGTTTTTCTTTTTCTTTTTCTCTCATCTTCATAACCTCCACCAAACCCACACCTCCAATCCGCCACCACCTCCAATACCGCCAAATTCACACCTCCACCACCTCCAAACCCACACCTACACCAAAACCACACCACCACCACCTCCAAACCCACAGTCACCACCACCGAACCCACACCGCCACCACATCGAAACCCACCCCTGACTTTCGGTTGATTTGGTTTCGCCGCCAATCGAAACCCCAAATCGCCGCCGATGGAAACTCAAATCCAAATCGAAGTCAACCCAACCATCTCTTCTCGCCGTTTCTGGATCTGGGTTAGGTTTGGTTTGGTGGGGGTGGTGGCGGCCTGTTGAGTGAGTTTCTGGTTGATGGTGATTGAGTTAGAGATGGCGATGGCGATGGTGATGGTGGTCGATCTGTGGATTGGGTTTCAGATGGTTTGTGTTGTTTGGTGGTCGATCTGTGGATTGGTGGAAGTGTTTCAATTTTTTGTTGTTGTTAATTTTGTTGTTGTTGTTGTTCTGGGATGGTGATGTTGATCTGGGTTGTGGTGTTGTTGATCTGGGATGGTGATGGTGGTGGACGTGGATCTGGGTTTGATTGTGGTGTGAATTTGTTCTTTGTTCTTTGATGGAGATCCAATCTGGATCCCCACCAAAGATCAAAGTTTGAATTTTTTATTTTTTTTTATTTCATGTTTTAATTAGTTTCATTTATTAATCTGATCTCCACCGTCCATCTCATGAGATGGACGGTCCCGATTTTTTTAATTATTTGTAATATTAATTATTTTTAATTTTTTAAATATATTCATTTAATAATAATAATTTAATTAGTTTTTTTATATATTTTAATTAAATGCAAAATTACCATTATGCACTTCAACAGAAACCTTCATTAAGGGTGTTTTGGTCATTGTACCGTCTGACAATGCCAGTTCGTTTGTTTTAACTGAAACCCTAACGGAAGGACTGAACTTTGTAAAGTCAGAAAATCGTGGACTAAACCTAGATTAACGCAAACATCAGGGACTAAAAATATAATAACCCTAACATTAAATATATAATTTTTTAAAGAGATTTAATCATCATTTTTGTTTTGGGGGGCCGTAGCCCTTACCAGCCCCTTTGCCTCCGCTTGTGCTCGTGCATGATGAATAACAAAGAAATATATGTAATAATTAGTAATAAAAATACAGAGGTAAAGGATAGATATCAGTACATGTTATAATATTAAAAAGTTTAGCTAGAAAATTAGATTCATGCTGATTTTAGGATACATATTAACGTTGGTTTAATTTTCTATAATATATCAAAAGTCACCGTGCAGTGATGTAAGATTCCAAATAAATTGCTTGACATACATGAAGAGACACCACGTTAAAAGATAAAATTAATTATTTATTATAGGGTAAACCAGTTTATATTTGCAATTCGTAAATTTAAATCGGAAGATTTAAGAAAATACGGGATAAACAGGCTCCATGTTTGGGAAGAAGAGTCCAAAATTCTGCTCAACACCAGCAGGTTTCTGGTTCTCATTGAACGTAGCGAAAACGAACCCTTCTATGTGAGCATCGGGTCTTTTCGGAGTTCCTTTGTTACTGGTGACATGATTCATGAAATTCCGGTTGTACGTGGCTGCCAACTGCGGAGTTGTGAAATCGCCATTGCCAGCAGAAGGCCAACCGCTCTCAGAGACAACAACATTCACATCACTCACACCTTCCTTTTCCATGGCCGAGAAGAAAGCATCCACCATGGCATCAAACAGGTTATAATAACTCAAGCTCCCATCCGTAACAACAGCTTCAGTTGCGGTGAATTGTGCATAATCCAATTGAACGTTAACTGGATCACTCGCGTAGGCGAAATAAGGATAAATATTGATCAAAAGAGGCGATCCCTGTTGCGACAAAAAGGTCAGAACACCTCTAAGTGTACTGCTTGCATCTGGAGTGAATGCACCACTCGAAGGCGGGTAAGAGCTTCCCAAAGTGCCCGAAGACACCACAGTGGAGATTCTTATGGTACTGCCGAGACCCTTAGCATCGAGGATGCTTTGCAGAGACTGCATCACAGGCAAAACGTTTTGAGCATAGACTCCAGGGATGATTTCATTACCAACAGCGATGACTGAGAATAAAACGTCGTTGAGGTAGGTATCAACGTTAGTCGAAAACCATGTCATCACTGCGGCAGGACTAGCTGCTAAGTTAGGCAAATCTTCATCTCTTATGCCTAGAATCACTTTGATTCCACTTCCTCTTAGAGCATTGAGGGCTGCTGGGTTTGGATCAAAGAGCCTTGTCTTCTCAATGCCGTATTTTTTGTACAGGTTTATAACGTCAGTTGCAGGTGGGAGATTGTCTCCTAGCATTCCATAGCAAACGCCAATGTCGACAGCTACTGCAATTTGGATTTGGCTGTGAATAGCTGTTGCTATGGTGACCACAACAATGAGTGCTTGTCTAATTAATCCCATCATTTTCCTCTCACTAGCTGGTTTGCCTGCACAGCAAGAAACCATATTAATATATTCCTAATCAACCAACTAGAATATAATTAATCTTCTGATTTCAAAATTAATCTAGAACATATTTTAATTTGAAAAAATGGTTCACAATAACAAGCTGGAATGATTCCAAATATAACCACAGCATAGGGATACTCGATTTCTTTCCTAGCTAGGTAATGCAAATCATTTAGGAATATTACTCAAGTGAAATTTAGATTTCTTGTTTTTTATTAAGTGAAATATTACTCAAGTAATAAAAGAGTGAAGAACAAATTAAAATACATTTGTTTAGAAAACAATTAAATACTTATTTTCTTTGTTGATTATAGTTTGCAATATAACTAATTAAACCTTTATATGGATTAAAATTTAAACAGTAATTAAATATTAAAAAAAATGAAAAAAAAAAAAAAAGGCTTTTGCAACTTACTTGTTAAATTGGAGTTACAACAACTCTGGAAGCTATTCAATCCAAAATTTGAGAATGTTTAATATGGTCTATGTGTTTATATAGAGAGCATCACATAATCTTCTTTTTAAAGTATTTCTGATTTCAGCATTAATATTAATAATTGTAAATACATGATTGGTGCATGATATATGAATAACAAATTCGGATTTCAACTTAAATATTATATTTATGACTCGTGCATGCATGATAATTAAAAGTAGTGTCATGTTAACGTTAGAGTACACGTTAAACCACTCTGTAATGTTCGTGTAATTATTATTTTTTTCTTCTATAATAAGAGAATTCTTTTGTAATTTTTTTCTTTTAGTACTATGCAATGGTATATAGTGTATTGATAATGTGTGCACTAAAAAAAATACACTAAATGTTATATGGAAAACTAGTTACAATTTACATTTCAAAAAAATTGTTACAATTAATTACTCGATCAAATTCTATATATTTAAATATTAGTAGTGCTAATTAAACATCCAAACTACATTATAATATTTCTATATTACCATATTTAATAGGGGGACTGAAATATTTGTACTGGTATGAAGGCCCACCTAATGCCGAAGCCGCGAATGGATTCAGCCCAAATTTTGAATTTTCTTTCTTTCTTTTTTTTCCTATTTCCCAATTTCCCTTTTTAATATTTAATTTTCTTTTTATAATATTGAAGGGCATGCTAAATAGCATAAATATTTGGATTGAATTCCACTGCATGATATAATTTATTATGATTTTTTTTTTCCTTTTAAATGAATGTTTCATAAATTATTTATTAAGATATTTTATGAATTTACCAATTAATTTTGAATAATCTTTATCACCTATTTAGTTAGATAAAGAGGAAAGTAGCACATAACTACAAGCATGTATGAAGAGTTTTCTTCCATGATACTATAAGAGTAAGTAGGTATATTGAGGTGTATTCAATCAAGATTTGATTGGATTTGAAATGTATCCATTTCGGACTTTTAAGAAGTCCAAACAAATTTGGGTATACTCAAAAAGTCATAGATTTGGATGGATTTTAAAAGGAAAAGTATAAATAGAATGACATTCACAAATCTCCATGGATTTCATTTGCTCTTTTTTCAGACAGCTCTCACTCTTCTCATCCAAAAAACACAAATTCACTGAAAACCCCACAAAAAAACAAATAACACACCAATCAACTTCAAAACACAAGACCAGTTCATAACCCACCAACAAATCCCAGCACAGCCTCTCATCCTTTTCTGGAAACACTGTTCTGTTTCATCAATCCAAACACAAATCAGAGATTCTTATTCTTCAATACATTCCAAAAACAAAAACAACAAATCAATTACAATAAAAAAAAAAACTACCTGCATGTCGAAATAATATGGTGGTCGTGACTTGAGACTTGATCAGAGGTATCCATCGGTTAAAAAACCTTCGTGGGGTCAATTTATCAAGTTTCTCATTGAAAACCCAGTACTCAATTCAAAAACTATTTTTTTGGTGAGAAAAAACTCTCTATTTCATTTGAATACAAAAAGCAATTCACAAAGAGAGAATAGTTAGATTTGTTTAATAAGAGAGAGAAACTTCAAGAAAAAGCTCTAAGTTGTGTTTGGATTGTTGACAAAGGATTTCTCGGGTTACCTCAGTAGAGATGGTTTATAAAGAAATGCTGAAATGTTGACAATCAATTTTTTTTTTAAGACAAATCCATCAAATTCCATACAATTCTATGTAAAATTCCAACAAACTCTTTACACGTACAATTCTGATAAAATATATATATAATCTATGGGATTTGTGAACTCCACCAAAATTCATCACTTAAAATAAATCCATCAGCAAACTCCAACGAAAATCTAGATTGAATAAACCCCCACTAACTTTCTCCTATTTTGGGATCTCGATAAACCCCTAACCCATTTGGTATCGGATTGTCAGAATAATGCTACAATTATCAATTAAATTCTCTCATACTTATTTATTATTATTCTTTTGGCTATTAATATATATGGAGATTATTATCAAAATAATGGCACTATTTTTTTTTGTTTGAGCGGTGCTATTGGCACCCTCTACTTACCTATTTATGCCCCACTTTTTAAAAATTTGATTGAATTATATAAAATGAAATGGTTTTATTAATTTTTTGATTTATTTCCAGAACTACCCTTTTACTTATTTTTAAAAGAGCAAATTGCAACCAACCTCCCTGAGGTTTGACCTTTGACAACCAGAAACAACTTTATGTTTAATTGACAATGACCTCCTCATGTTAGTCAACGGACGTTATATTTAACGTTTGACCGTGTGATAAAAATAAAAAGTCAAGAATACCCTTGACATTATTTAATAATGTTTTTTTACTTTTATAACTTTAGAGAACTACAATTTTACCAACCAACCTTTTACAATTTAACAACTTTACTTATTTTGTTTGTCCAATAAAAAATGGACAAGTGTTATAAAACTTGTTTTTTTTTTTTCAAGTCATTCAAAAATTAAATAATAAAAGAAAACTAATAAAATACATTAAAATATAAATATTACAAATGTTTTTTTAAATCTTATAAATGTATCAAAATATTAAAAGTTATTAAAAAAAACTATTAATTTAAAAAAAATGAATTAAAAGGAATAAATATATATTTAAAAAAGGAAATATTTTTTATTAAAATATAAAAACCAATTATTTCAATATTTACTTTATCCAACTCCCAGAAAAAAGTTATGACTATTGATCATAATAGTACCAAAAGCTGCTTTGAATGCATTAAAACACAAGCTGGAATTATTGAAGAAACCCAAGTTCAAAATCAAGATATCTTTGAATAAATAAATATAAAAAAAAGAAAAAGAAAAGAAAAGAAAAGAAAAGCAAATCCAGTTACATTCAAATCATCACTTCCTATGTTTCTTCGTTATCGTACATCAATAAATTTTGTAATTCAACATCTTCATACACTCAATCAAATAAACACCAAGAGGAGAAAAAAAAAAAAAAAAAAAAAAAAAAAAGAGGTTAAAAAATATACAAACAAATCAGACAAATTTGTTAAATGGTTTTGATTTTTGATTTTTTTTTTAAAAGACAGATCGTCTTTTATTAGGATTATAAAAGTAAATAATCAAGTAATTTACGAATCTTAAGTTTTCTCAAGTTTTTTTTTTTTTTTTTTCTTTTTCTTCTCAAGTTTTACTAACATTGAGTAAATATTCAAGGACATTTTGGTATTTGTAGCACCAAAATCCGGTCAATGGTTAAATTTAACCAACTTTGACTAACAGTAGGGGAGGTCATTGTCATAAAATTGTTTTTGGTTGTCAAAGGTTAAACCTCAGGGAGGTTGGTTGCAATTTACTCTTTTTAAAACTCAAGACACGCCATCTCTTTTTCAAAAAAATAAAAATAAAAATACACCTCATCTCTGATCTCTCTATACAGTTTCTCACCTCTATCGCATGACTTGTTTTTTCTTCTTATTTCATGGTGAAACCATCCTTCTTATATGCTTTTTTTTTATAGTCGATTGGATTGTCAATGGTAGATTAAGAGTGTGGTATTGATTGTCTCTGATGGTTTTTTTTTAACGATTGAGTTAGGGTTTTTGTGCGGTTATTTTTCGTCAGAGATTAGGTTTTCTTGATTGCGATTCTTGGTGCGATTTCATTGTTTTGGTTGTTGTTGGTGTGTGTGGTGCCGTTTTCGTGTGGTTGTTCAAGATGCTTGATATCATTCTCAGACAATTCTTCAAGATGCTTGATATCATTCTCAGACTCTTCCATAATATTTTGTATGTGTATAAGAAGTAAATTTTAGGGTTTAAGAGTTAAGAAAAAAAAATTCAATAAAACAAATTACCCGAATGTGGGGTTTTTTATTTTTATTTTTATTTTTGAAAAGGAAAGTGGGGTTTTATTAGATTTACTTTGTGGAAGATTTTTTGAAAAAAAAAAATATATATTGTAGGTCTCTTTAAATAATTTTGATAAAGGAAAAAAAATACTAAATAATTTATAAAATGGGGTATAAATAGGTCAGTAAAGGGGTGCCAATAGCACCACTCTTTTTTTTTTTTTTTTTTTTTTTTTTGAAGGAAAGCACCACTCTTTTGTTTAGCTTTATATTTTCATTTGTTGAAATGATAGTTTTTATTATTTAAATTCCATATTTTATGTTGGATAGTCACTGATTTTCATTCCGCAACGTGTGACTTAGATGAAATCATTATCCTTAATTCCTTATAAACTAAATTGATTATCAATTAGCCCCTAGCAAATGACTCCCAAGTCAGCGGCTCGAATCTTACTCATGGTAAAAACTTTGAAAAAATACCTGGTCTAGATATGTGGATAGATAGATAACGTTAAATTTTTTTTTTTCATAATCAATTAAGTAAATGTAATTCATGTCTTATTTTTCTCTCTGCGTTCATAAATTTTGTATTCTCAACGTGTAAACACATTTCGTTCTTTTCGGGTAAACACATTTCGTTCTCAGTTTGTAAACACCAATAAAAGATTTGAGTAGGTCTAGCTAATCATAATTTATAAATATTAAAAGATTAATGTACTTGCTATATATTTTTAAAGATTTTCTTTTCGTATACAGAGGTTAATCTCATTATACTAACGAGTGGTAATGGTGGATTTTGTCACTTTTTTGAATTGGTGTTTTAAGACTATCATCATTTTAATAACTTAAGTTTAAATAAAAGGCACCAAAGTAAGTGACTTTCAAAAATGCTTTTACTGTACACATTTTTTAATTATTATTTTTACTTTAACTTTTGGAAAATACTTTGAAGTTGTCTGAGATCTACTTCTCTTTCTAACTGTCTTAAAGTGGAAAGCTTTATAAACTGAAATCCAAGTTCATTTTCTTCTCCAACGAGTTCGATATTCACATAATTACATAAGATCACTAATCTTATCAGGTTATGAATATCAAAATTCATACAATGAAAGACAAAATGGAAATAGAGATAGGAAACCAACGAAACTCTAGGCCATCAACGAAACTCTAGGCCTTCAACGAAACTCTAGGCCTTTGTAAATAGTTTCTGAGCCTTTTTTAATCAGTTCCCGAGCTTTTTCCGAGACTTTGTGAGTTATTTCCGAGTCTTTTTAACAATCATTTTTTTGTTGGTTAATTTTGTATCTCCGAAACTTTCTATATAGTGCTCGAGCCTTTTAAAGAACTGTCCGAGCCTTTTCCGAACATTTTTAACAATCATTTTTTTGTTAATTTGTATCTCCGAGACTTTCTATATAGTGTCCGAGCCTTTTAAAGAACTGCCCGAACCTTTTCTGAGCCTTTTTAACAATCATTTTTTTTTGTTAATTTTGTATCTCCGAGACTTTCTATATAGTGCTCGAGCCTTTTACTTAACTGCCCGAGCCTTTTACTTAACTGCCCGAGCCTTTTACACAACTTCACAAAGGCTCGGACAGTGTTTAGAAAGTCTCGAACAGAGCTTAGAAAGACTCGGAGATTCAAAATTCATACAACCAGAGGGTTTTAAATTGAAAAAAAAGCTCTGGGGGCGCTACCCCACCGTGAGCTCAGCGGGGAGCTCGACCCCCCGAGTGCGTCAGTGTAGTGCCACTCCATCGCCATTCGAGTGATCGCCTAGGTTTCAACTAGACTTTTTCTCTTTACTTCACAACTCTGTCACTGTAAACTGGATGAAAGAAAGCTGACGTGGAAGTACTATGGAGGTATTTTTATTCGTTCACCATAAGTTATGTGCGTTTTAAACATAACTTATTAAAACGGTGATAATCTTTACAACCCACCTCTAAAAAGTGACATTTAATTTTTGAACCTGTTGGCGGATAATCCTCTAGAAACCGATGAACACGGAAACGCCGTGCCTAATATACGCCCATAATTTATAGCAAATAATAACGTCAATAAGCAGAAAAATAGATGAGAGAGAATAAAACAATCACAATACAATATATATGTGGAAAACCCAAAACGGGTAAAAAACCACGGGCCGTCAGGACGACAGAGAAAGTTCCACTATATGATAAATTGTTACAACCATATACTCCAGGATTCTCTCTCACACCTAACCCCAAACCCCACTCACAAGATCCTCACCGAGTACCCCACAATATCCCTTAGGTCTCCCCTGAATATCACCCACAGATCTTTAACTTGATCCACCGATATTCCCTTGGATCCCTCCTCGGATATTCCCATTGGGTCTCCTCGGATCTCACTCACACTCTCTGATGTTTACATGGTGTTCTTTTTGCTCCACTAAAAACAATAACCTAAATACAAAGTCTATTTATACCAGTTACAGGGAGTTTAATATAAAAAGGAAATCCTACTCCTAAACGTACAAGACTTACTTGTTCCACATAAATACTATTTCCTTTTATGACAAGTCTTCTTGTAGGGAGTAAATCCTTTTCCGATAAGCACAAGAACTTCCAGAAGAATACCTTTTCCTATTATGCGCAACATTCCCGATCTCAGCAATACATTGTCTCTACCGTATTGGTCACGGTGTGCACCCCGCTCCCAATCCACCACGAAACAACTTCTGCTCATTTACCGCTCCATGTTGCCACTGTTCACCACGACCGCTGCCGGTACTGCTGCCATGACCACAGCGGTCACCGTAGCGGTACAAACTGGAATTGGACCGCTGCCTTTGCGCTGCTGAACAATTGGCAGCGGTGTCCTACCGCTGCCATGACCGCTGCCAAAGCCACAGCGGCTTCGCAGCGGTTTCAGCTGTTCTCCGCTTCTTCAGTTTGTCTTCAATTTCAACCTCCCTCAGACACCATAATTCAACTTCCAAACGTATCCCACGTCTCCAGGAAGCTCCACATCAGTTGAGTCTTGTTTGGTTCACATTGGGTTCATTCGAGAATACGAGCAAAAACCTAACAATTCTCCCATTTGGCTTGAATTCTCAAAACTTTGTCCATAGCCACGATTCTCATCACCAAGAATCAACATACCCCACCACAAGGTATAACCACTTAGGAACGAACCATCCTAAGATTTTTCTTCAACACTTTTTTTTTTGTGTTCGTTGTTTCGGCACCATGTCGAAATAACGTGCTGAAATTGTGGTGCAACTCCTCAAGTCAGATTTCCAGGGAGTTCGTCAGCCATCGACATCTTTGTCCACCATACACCTTGCATCACTTTCTGACCAATGCCATGTGCACAATTATGGACCACTAGCAGCAACATATCCTCTTCCATGGCCAGTGAGGAAAACTGCCAAAAGGATAAACATGTCCTTACATCACCCAAACCTGTGAAAGACCTTCCATCCTTACATCACATACCTGGTGAAAGACTTGCTACTAGAAACTGGGAGTGTTTTACCGGATAAGCCCCACACCATACCACAGAGAGATTTTTTTTTGTTGTAGTCAAGAGTTTTTTTTTTTTTTTTTTATAGTCAATCAGCTCCTTGTGTAACCCAGATTGAATCTCCATGACTTGTACCTATCTTCACAAGCAAAACTTCTCCTCCATCAAATTCTTCCTTTCATCAAACCCTAACGAGTTCAAATACCACCTTCAAGACGTATCTCCTTTGCTAAACCATACTAGGCAACCATGATCATCATTATCCCAATGCCACCAAGTCCTCCATACGATCTCCCGTAAAAACTTGTCACCGCCATCGCCAAACCATATGGCTCTGATACCAATTGTTGGCGGATAATCCTCTAGAAACCGATGAACGCGGAAACACCGTGCCTAATATACGCCCATAACTCATAGCAAATAATAACGTCAATAAGCAGAAAAATAGATGAGAGAGAATAAAACAATCACAATACAAGATATACGTGGAAAACCCAAAACGGGTAAAAAACCACAGGCCGTCAGGACGACAGAGAAAGTTCCACTATATGATAAATTGTTACAACCATATACTCCAGGATTCTCTCTCACACCTAACCCCAAACCCCACTCACAAGATCCTCACCGAGTACCCCACAATATCCCTTAGGTCTCCCCTGAATATCACCCACAGATCTTTAACTTGATCCACCGATATTCCCTTGGATCCCTCCTCGGATATTCCCATTGGGTCTCCTCGGATCTCACTCACACTCTCTGATGTTTACATGGTGTTCTTTTTGCTCCACTCAAAAAAATAACATAAATACAAGGTCTATTTATACTAGTTACAGGGAGTTTAATATAAAAAGGAAATCTTACTCCTAAATGTACAAGACTTACTTGTTCCACATAAATACTATTTCCTTTTATGACAAGTCTTCTTGTAGGGAGTAAATCATTTTCCGATAAGCATAAGAACTTCCAGAAGAATACCTTTTCCTATTATGCGCAATATTCCCGATCTCAGCAATACATTGTCTCTACCGTATTGGTCACGGTGTGCACCCCGCTCCCAATCCACCACGAAACAACTTCTGCTCATTTACCGCTCCATGTTGCTGCTGTTCACCACGACCGCTGCCATGACCACAGCGGTCACCGCAGCGGTACAAACTGGAATTGGACCGCTGCCATTGCGCTGCTGAACAATTGGCAGCGGTGTCCTACCGCTGCCATGACCGCTGCCAAAGCCACAGCGGCTTGGCAGCGGTTTCAACTGTTCTCCGCTTCTTCAGTTCGTCTTCAATTTCAACCTCCCTCAGACACCATAATTCAACTTCCAAACGTATCCCACGTTTCCAGGAAGCTCCACATCAGTTGAGTCTTGTTTGGTTCACATCGGGTTCATTCGAGAATACAAGCCAAAACCTAACAGAACCCTACTAACAATTGTATTAAACAAATAGTGCGATTTCACACACTCTTTTTGAATTACTAGGTTAATCTCATTATGTTAACAATTTTATAAAAGATAGTGCAATTTCACACACGCACACCCCAGAAAGTTAGTCCGATTTTTCAAATAAAAAACGAGGATATGTGGGCATTTTACAAATAAGTTGTCATGCTATCATTTTGGATGAAAAAAAAAATATATATTTGTTTTTTATTAAGTGAACTATTACTCAAACACTAAAAAGAGTGAAGAAGAAAATACACTTGCTGAGAAAACAATATTTATTTTCGTTGAAGACTACTTTACGATAACTTATATTATAATTCAAACAATTTAAAGAGTAATTAAATAAAAATAATAATTAAAAACTAGTAGTAATAATAATAATATTCAATAATCAATAGCGAAAGTGGCTTTCGCAACTAACTAGTTAAATTGGAGTTACAACAACGGGAAGCTATTCAATCCACAATCATATATAATATGGTCTATTCAAAGTTCTAACCATAAAAAACATATACTAGTTACTATTTATTATTTATATTGCATAGTGATAAATTGAGACTGGATCGATGATATGCTCCTTACACCTAAACCACGAAGTTGTGGGTTCGAGTCTCTTCCCCTCTCTCAAAACCCCAAATTATTGTAATATTTATATATATATTGCATGGCTTAATCAATCTTTTAAAAGTATTATTGATTTCAACATTATATATTAATAATTATAAATTCATGATCCGTGCATGATGAATAACAAATTCTGATTCTTTAAAAAAATAAAAAAAAATATAAAATATAAAAACAAATTCTGGTTTCCATATATATATATAGAAATGATTTCAACATAAATATTAATGACTATAAATAAATTTATGAATCGTACACGGTAAAGTAAGAAAATTTTGTTTGAATGGGCGAAAGTAAAATTTTAACAGATTTAAAATTAAATATATAATTTTTTAAAGAGATTTTAATCATCATTTTTGTTTTGGGGGGCCGTGGCCCTTACCAAGTTGCCCTTTGCCTCTGCTTGTGCTCGTGCATGATGAATAACAAAGAAATATATGTAATAATTAGTAATAAAAATACAGTGGTAAAGGATGTATATGTTATAATATTAAAAAGTTTAGCTATAAAATTAGTTTCCTGCTAATTTAAAGATACATATTAAATGATTATGTAACGTTGGTTTAATTCTCTATAATATAGCAAAAGTCACCATGCAATGATGTAAGATTCCGAATAAATTGCTTGACATACATGAAGAGACAACACGTTAAAAGATAAAATTAATTATTTATTATATAGTAAACCAGATTTTTGCCATTTGTAAATTTAAATCGGAAGATTTAAGAAAATACGGGATAAACAGGCTCCATGTTTGGGAAGAAGAGTCCAAAATTCTGCTCCACACCAGCAGGTTTTTGGTTCTCATTGAACGTGGCGAAAATAAACCCTTCTATTTGAGCATTGGGTCTTTTCGGCGTTCCTTTATTACTGGTGACACGATTCATGAAATTCCGGTTGTACGTGGCTGCCAACTGCGGAGTTGTGAAATCACCATTCCCAGCAGAAGGCCAACCGCTCTCAGAGACAACAACATTCACGTCACTCACACCTTCCTTTTCCATGGCCGAGAAGAAAGCATCCACCATGGCATCAAACAGGTTATAATAACTCAAGCTCCCGTCCATAACAACAGCTTCAGTTGCAGTGAATTGTGCATAATCCAATTGAACTTTAACTGGATCACTCGCGTAGGCGAAATAAGGATAAATATTGATCAAAAGGGGCGATCCATGTTGCGACAAAAAGGTCAGAACATCTCTAAGTGTACTACTTGCCTCTGGAGTGAATGCGCCACTTGAAGGCGGGTAAGAGCTTCCCAAAGTGCCCAAAGACACCACAGCGGAGACTCTTATGGTACTGCCGCGACCCTTAGCATCGAGGATGCTTTGCAGAGACTGCATCACAGGCAAAACGTTTTGGGCATAGACTCCAGGGATGACTTCATTACCAACAGCGATGACTGAGAATAAAACATCGTTGATGTAGGGATCAACGTTAGTCGAAAACCATGTCATCACTGCGTCTGGACTAGCTGCTAAGTTAGGCAATTCTTCATCTCCTATGCCTAGAATCACTTTGATTCCACTTCCTCTTAGAGCATTGAGTGCTGCTGGGTTGGGATCGAAGAGCCTCGTCTTCTCAATGCCGTATTTTTTGTACAGGTTTATAACGTCAGTTGCAGGTGGGAGATTGTCTCCTCTCATTCCATAGCAAACGCCAATGTTGACAGCTTCTGCAATTTGGATTTTGCTGTGAATAGCTGTTGCTATGGTGACCACAACAATGAATGCTTGCCTAATTAATCCCATCATTTTCCTCTCACTAGCTGGTTTGCCTGCACAGCAAGAATCCATATATATTAATATATTCATAATCAACCAACTAGAATATCAATAATCTTCTGATTTCAAAATTAATTTAGAACATATTTAATTTGAAAAAATGGTTCACAACAAGCTGGAATGATTCCAAATATAACCACAGCATAGGATATATACTCAATTTCTTTCCTAGCTAGGTAATGCAAATCATTTAGGAATTAGGATACAAAATTTAGAGTAAAGAAAAAATTAAAGTACATTTGTTGAGAAAACAAATACTTATTTTCTTTGTTGACTATAGTTTGCAATAACTTAAACCTAGCTTTATATGAATTAAACTTTAAAGTTAGTACACAATTCAAACAGTAATTAAATATTAAAAAAAATGATGAAATAATAATAAAGCAATAATAAGAAAAAAAAATATTGTTAAATATCAATATTGAAAGTGAGAAGGCTTTTGCAACTTACTTGTTAAATTGGAGTTACAACAACTCTGGAAGCTATTCAATCCAAAATTTGAGAATGTTTAATATGGTCTATGTGTTTATATAGAGAGCATCACATAATCTTCTTTTTAAAGTATTTCTGATTTCAGCATTAATATTAATAATTGTAAATATATAATTGGTGCATGATATATGAATAACAAATTTGGATTTCAACATAAATATTAATGGCTGTACTATATTTATGACTCGTGCATGATGAATAACAAACAAATATACGTATATTTCAAAAAATAAAAGAAACAAATATATGTAATAACTAGCGATAAAGATGTATTGAGGCAAAGGATGTACATAACATGTTATATTAATTAAGAACTTTAATTACAATTAAAAGTAGTTTATTTATTTATTTATTTATTTATTATTATTTTTTTTTTGACAACATCTATCTAAATCAGGTATATTTTTGAAGCTTTTGCATTGATAGGATTTGAGTCGCCAACTTGAAAGTCATTTACCTAAGTCCTAAACTCGTCAATCTACCAGCAGAGCTATGCTCCTAGAGACAATTAAAAGTAGTGTCATGTTAATGTTATAGCACACGTTAAACCAACTATGTAACGTTCGTTTAATTTTTGTTTTTTCCATAATAAGAGAATTCTTTTGTAATTTTATCTTTTATTACTATGCAATGTTAAGGGTGCTTTTGGTGTGCGGGATAGAATTGAACTATTTTTAATAGATGAGATTGGATTTGATTTGATTGGATATTATTGGATTAATTATAGTACATCTTTTTCGTGTTTGGGGCAATATAGGATTTGACTAAAAATAGAGATATCCTATGTTTGGTAGTAATTGGATTGGAGAAAAATAATGGAATAAAACTATATTAAATAAATAAAATTATTTTAAATTAAATTTGTTTAAAAGAATTATTAAAGATAAATAAAAATTTGAAATAAATAACATTTAAATTTTAATTGAAATTAAAAAAAATATTAGAATAAAATAATATATGTGAAATTAATATTTAAATCAGTTTAAATAAATTTAATATTTTAAATATAAATAATATAATATAAAAAAAAAGTAATAATATAATACATAATGATGGGTCCCACACAAAAAAATATATAAAGGGCTAGGACTATTTCTAGTCCCAACATCTCCGGCGGGACTAAATAATCCCACTACAACCAGACAAGAGGTGGTCTCCACCAAATTGTTCTCCCATACGGTCCGCCCACCAAACGCGGGGAACAGGATTGGAAATTTTCCAATCCTATTCAATACCGTGTAACAAACGCAGCAAATGTTAGAGCATCTCTAATGTTGTGCTAAATTGTTGTGTCAATACTAAAATTTATCACATGGTGTAAAAATCATCCTCCAATGCAATACCAAATGTTGTGCCAAATTTGGTATATGTTATATCGTGTGCCAAATTTGACACACGATATAGCATATGCCGAATTTGACATAACAATAAATGCTCTTTTTTTTTAATTACAAAAATACCATTATATATTTTTTAAATGAAATAATAAATGTATCAATTGAACTTTGCATTATAGCAATAACAAATTCGGATTTCAACATAAATATTAATGGTTGTACTATATTTACGACTTGTACTTGATAATTAAAAGTAATATCATATTAACTTTAAAGCACACGTTAAACCAACGTTTTCAAACAAATATACGTATATTTTAAAAAATAAAAGAAATAAATATATGTAATAAACTGCAGTAAAACCCCTACAAAACAATATTGTTGGGACCGGGAAAATTTATTATTTTAGAGGGGTTATTTATTTATCGATAAATGAATAATTTATTAATTTAAAAAGAGTTTTATCTTATTCTTTTTTTTTTTGTTAAAAAATAACAGAAAGAGTTTTATGTTTTTATTACTTGTATATATATGTATTTTATAGGCCCCTTTAGTGCACCGGTGTTTCCATTGTGATTGTGTCTTTATTAGCACAATCACATTAAAATTTTATCTTAGCTTGATATGATTACATGCAACTTACAAGTGGTCGCATGTAATATGCAACAATAAACGATGTACAATAGAATGCTCTTATTATTATTATTTTAATAATAATAATAATAAACAATGAATGAGGTCAAACTATAAAATTTGATGGATGTTGATCACTTTTTGAATTATCCTAGTAAAAATGGATACAGTGATGAAATTGCCTACTGTCTACTGATTAAGAGATTATTTAAGAGATAATGAATACATCTACCAATGATGATCATGATCCAGATGACAATTGTGTTTTAGTGTTTTACCAACGGTTTCAAAGAGGTCTTTTCGTAACCTAAAATAACTACTTGCTACAAAAAGAAAATAAAAATATATACATATCAAATGTGGTATATACATTGCAAAAGAGTAAGGATGATGTATGCATTACTAGTATGACTTTAGATGCGTTTTTGGATATGAGCTGAATTGAGAAAATATAAGTTGTAAGTAAAAAAGTTCATTAATATATATTATGAATTTTTATGTGCTATTTCTTTTATGTAATTAACCAATTATTAATTTATATATTTGTCGGGCCTTAAAGGATTTTTTTAAAAATTATTATCTAATGCATTTAGCGAGGTTATATTATTTTAGTACATTGGCCCGAGTTGGGACCGGAAGATTTTATTATTTAAGCAAGATTATTAATTTATCAAACATTCATTTATCGAGGTTTTACTGTAATAACTAGCGATAAAGATGTATTAAGGCAAAGGAAGTACATAACATGTTGTATTAATTAAGAAATTTAATTATAATTAAAAGTAGTTTTTTTTTTTTTTACAACATCTATCTAAATCAGGCATATTTACTTAAGCCCCAAGCTCATCCATCTACCAGCAGAACTATTCTCCTAGAGACAATTAAAAGTAGTGTCATGTTAATGTTAGAGCACACGTTAAACCACTATATAAAGTTCGTTTAATTTTTGTTTTTTCCATAATAAAAGAATTCTTTTGTAATTTTATCTTTTATTACGATGCAATGTTAAGGGTGCGTTTGGTGCACAAGATAATATTGTACTATTTTTAAGAGATGAGATTGGATTTGATTTGATTTGATAGGATTACATTAATTATAGTGTTTCTCGTGTTTGGTGCAATATAGGATTGAACTAAAAATAATGTTATCATGTGTTTGGTATGTAATGGAATTGGAAAAAAAATAATGGAATAAAACTATATTAAATAAATAAAATCATTTTAATCAATTTTAAGAAAATAAAATAAAAATATTTTAAATTAAATTTGTTTAAAAGAATTATTAAAAAATAAATAAAATTTTGAAATAAAATAACATTTAAATTTTAATTGAAATTAAAAAAATATTAGAATAAAATAATATATGTGAAATTAATATTTAAATCAGTTTAAATAAATTTAATATTTTAAATATAAATAATATAATATAAAATAAATAAGGTATGGGTCCCATAAAAAAAAGTAACAATATAATACATAATGACGGGTCCCATACAAAAATAAAAATAAATATATATATATAGAGGTCTAGTTAGTGGTGGCACGGTTCCGGTCCGGTTCCCGTTCCGGTTCGGAACCGGCGGTTCCGGTTCCAAGGTTTAGTGGAAGTGGAACCGGAACCGGTTTGAACCGGTTCCGGTTCTACAGGAACCGGCGGTTTTGAACCGGTTTTTTTTTTTTTATTTATTTTTATTTATTTTTTTTTAACAAACAAAAAAAAAAAAAATTCTAAGTTCTAACTTGTAACTTATAAGCTGTAGATTGTAATTGAATAAAATAAAATATATAAATGACAAATTACAAAATAAAATTCATTGGGTTCATAAGTTCATTGGATGTTGGAAGTTAGATCATCGTCATCCGAGTATCCAACCGAAAATAAAATAAACAAATGACAAATTATAAAATTAAATTAAAATAAAAGTAAACAAAATTACAATTTACATTTCATTGGGTATTTGGAAATTGAGTCACCCGAATTTCAAAAATAACATAAAATAAATAAATGACAAATTACAAAATTAAATTAAAATAAAATAAAACTAAAAAAAATGTAAAGTTATTAGCCTTGCACTTAATTTTACCACAATTAAGTTGCCTACGTATCCTCTTAGGGGGGTTTAGAGGAATCAAAGGCCACGTAGTTCTCATACCTTTTATTACAGATTTACAGATTTACGGTTCCGGTGCTCAGCTTACTCCAGAGCCTTCGCCCGCTTCGGGTTCGTCGCTTTTAAAGAAATCATATGTCGGTTCTTGTTGGATTTCTTGTTGTCAGTATTCCGCTTTCGTCCAGTCGTCAACACAAACCTGTATCTGTAGTGCTTTTGGAGTCAAGCACGAACGTTTTTCATCCAAAATATTGCCCCCGGCGCTGAACTCTTGTTCCACCGCCACAGTAGAAACCGGTGTTGAAAAAATATTTTTGGCTATCATAGCCAAAATTGGATAGTACTTCGTAGCATCATTCCAATATTTTAAGAGGTCAAATTCTTTAGGAAAATCACAAGAAGAAGCTAGATAAGATCCAAGCTCGGCATGCGAATCGGAGCTTGATGAAGAACATCCTGGTTTTTTATTTTTTTTTTGAGAACATACTATACCCTAAATTCATAAATCCAGAGGAGGAGGATGGAGGCTGAGAAGCAGTTTTTGTTCGTGCAACATCTACGTTCGGAGTACCGGATCCATAAAATGTAACATATTCATCATATAAATCATACAATAATTTCTTAACTCTACCACAACATGCTTCAATATCATATTCAATATTTAAACCTTCTTTGCCATAATAACCATCTAGATAATAAGACAAAGATTGTAATTTGTGTCGTGGATCAAAAACCATACCAATCAAATAAATATTTAGAAATTCCGTATAATAATTTAACCATTTTTGCTTCATAGAACTAACGGCTTCCTTTATTGCTTGGTCAGATTCACAATAAAAAAATGCACCAGCAATATTAATACTCTCAATAACAAATAAATGTGTTGTAGGAAAATAAATTTTAGAAAAATTTTGTGTAGCATTATAAAAAACTCTTAACAAATTGAAAACATTGTAACAAGCATCCCAATGAGATTCAAAAAGTTGAATGTTAGGAACATGAAATTGAATAAAAGAAACTAATAAATCCCTATACTCATAACTTTGAGCAAGCAATTTATAAGTAGAATTCCAACGTGTTGGAACATCACGAGCAAATTTAATGGCACGTCTACCATTTTGTTTACAATATCTTGCCCATGCTTTCATTGTAGAAGGATTTCTCCATAAAAACATTAGGGCTTTTTTAATAGGTTCAATAAAACATTGAAGAGTTTCTAATCCTTTTGAACACATATATTTAAAACATGGCATGCACATCTTTGATGAAAAAATGTACCACCAAGAAAGGGTTTGCATAAATCAATTAAAAGTGGAATAGCAGCGGTATTGGCAGAAGCATTATCAAAACCAATTGCAAAAATTTTGTTTTCAATATTATACTCTGAAAAAATAATTCTAAGCTGTCTAAAAATATTTTGAGCATTGTGTGAATCATCAAAAACTCTAAAAGCAAGAATTCTTTTTTGGATTGTCCATGCATTATCCATAAAATGGCAAGTGACACCCAAGTATGAATGCGATTGCCAATGGTCAGTCCATATGTCGGCACATACGGTAACACGACCATTATATTTTTCAAAATATTTTTCTAACTTTTTTTTGTCTCTCACATAAATCTTTTCAAGTGTTTGTGTGAGCGTGGATCTAGGGACACGACATGCAGCAGGGTTTAATGCTCGTCGACAATAGTTAATAAAGCCAACCCTCTCACCAAAACTGAATGATAAATGTTCTACTGCTACCATCCTAGCTAATTCTTCTCTATTTTGTTCATCATTATAACGAAATAATTGTTGGTTAGGAGTAGCGTACCTGGGAATTTGTGTTTGTGACCTCATTCTGACCACTGCGTCTGGATGTTTGACTTCAATATGCTTCCAATAAGTGCCATATCCTCCGGATTTGCTCCATCTATATACTTTGTTGCAGTAATTGCAAGCTGCTGTAAAGCTTCCATCTTCATTCCTAATTTTCTTCATATGTTTGACGAAGAGATCAGATTTGTTCTGCTTCTGTATCAGATCTTCCTCCCTTTCTAGATCCACTTCCGGTGTATCAAAACCAAAATCCGGAGGTGTATCAATATCAGGCATATTTTCTGACTGGCTTGTCAAATTGTTGGGGGTGGTTTCATTGGGATAGGGTTCATAAATTGTAAGAGTGGGATCAGGAATATTTAGGCCTAGGTCTTCAGCATAGGTCCGACGTTGCAGATATTCATGATAGGTGGGGTTGTTATGATCGAGATTATTGATCATAGTACCCTTACCTTTCATTGAAATCGAACGCCTAGGACCGTCACAGCCGTGACCCCTTCCATTTCCACCACTTCCACTTCCACTTGCCATTTAAAAATAAATTTGGGAGAGAATTGGAAACTTAGAACTTAGAAGAATAATTGACTAATTGGAAATTAAATAAATTGGAAATAAGATAAATTGCAAATAAAATAAATTGGAAATAAAATTAATTGAAAATAAAATAAATTGGATATAAAATTAATTGAAAATAAAATATATTGGAATTTGGAAATAAAATAAATTGCAAATAAAATTAATTGGATATAAAATTAATTGAAAATAAAATAAATTGGGAATAAAATAAATTGCAAATAAAATAAATTGGAAATTGGAAATAAAATTAATTTCAAATAAAATAATAAAAAAATGAAATAAATATTAAAAACCTTGGAAACTTGGAGATTGAGAGACTTATCACTTGAGAGTTGAGAGTTGAGAGAGTGTTGGAGAGAAATTAGAGAGAATTGAGAAGAAATTGGTGTGAGGAAAAATGAAAGGGGGGGGGGGGGGGGGGGGGGGGGGGGGGGGGGGGGGGGGGGTGGTATTTATCCCAACGGCCTGCTGACGTCAGCAGACCGTTGGGCCTAACGGTCGGCTGACGTCAGCCGACTGTTGGGCTCCAACGGCAGCCCAACAAAAAAAAAAAAAAAAAAAAAAAAAAAATTTAATTCGTCGAACCGTCGGTTCGAACCGGGAACCGGAACCGGACCCGCCGGTTCCAATCCGGTTCGAACCGGCGGTTCGACCAAACTCTTGAACCGGAACCGGAACCGGAACCGGTCTCCGTCGGTTCCGGTTCCGACGGCTCCAACCGGAACCGTGCCAGGTCTAGGTCTAGTACTATTTTTAGTCCCAGCGTCTCCGGACTAAATAATCCCGCTACAACCAGGTAATAGGTGGTCTCCACCGATTGTTCTCCCACCCGGTCAACCCACCAAACGTGGGGAACGGGAATGGAAATTTTCCAATCCTATCCAATACCGTGTAACAAACGTAGCAAATGTTAGAACATCTCTAATACTGTGCTAAATTATTGTGCCAATAATAAAATTTAGCACATGGTGCAAAAACCATCCTCCAATGCAGTATCAAATGATGTGCCAAATTTGGTAAATGCTATATTGTGTGCCAAATTTGACATTGTATAAAAATAAATATTCATTATTTAATTACAAAAATACCATTATATATATTTTTTAAATGAAATAATGAATGCATTAATAGAACTTTGCATCGTAGCATTAAAAGAAATAATGAATACATTAATAATAAGTGTTTACTTTTATAATTTTAATTAATAAAATAATAAAAATAGCATTTTAAATAAAATTGTGCATTGGAGCACAATGCTAAATTGATGTGCCAAATATAACATTTTACTCTTTTTTATGTTAAATTTGGCATTAGCATTAACATATACATTGGAAATGGTCTTATATGGAAAACTAGTTACAATTTACATATCAAAAAAATTGTTACAATTAACTCGATCAAATTCTATGAGATATGTTATTTAAATATTAATAGTGCCAATTAAACATCCAAACTTATACTTCAAGATGTTCTACTATTATATATATCAGTCTTTCTATTATCAATTCGAACTGATATAAAATATATCAGTTTCTTACATGTGGACCATTAAATTTAAAAGATGCTTTGATAAGTGTATGCAGCCAAGTCAAAGTATTTAAATCTAATGGCCCACATACAAATAACTAATATATCTTTTGTCAGTTCGAACTGACAATAGAAAAATTGATTATATAAATATAAATATATATATATACATACGCTGACGACAATTCAAATATGAGACATTATCACACTAAATGGACGTCATGGATCACTACCAAATATCACTATCAAACTACATTGGAATTTTTTTTTTTTTTTTTTTTTTTTTTTTTTTTTACGGTATCTATCCACATATCTAGACCAGTAAGGCCGATAACAATTTTCAAATATTTCCAACAAGCAATGTAATATGTAAGGCAGTTGCCGATCACTGGGAACTAGGGTTGCACATTGAGGAAATGGGGATGGATATAGGTCCCCCCATTTTTCCCCGTTTTTTCCCGTTTCCCTGTTTATCCCGTTTCCCTGTTTATCCCATTTCCTCATTTCCCCATTTGGTTGAAAATTACAAATTAAACTAAAAAAAAAAAAAAAACATTCCATTACAAATGCAAAAGAAAATACATTACAAAATAATGTCAAATATATATATATATATATATATATATATATATACATTACAAAATAATGTCAAAGAAAATACATTACAAAATATATATAAATATATAATTATTTTTATAATATTATAGAAGAAATGGGGAAATGGGGATGGGGGAGGGTCTCCCCATCCCCATCCCCATTTCAATTTGGGGATGATTTTCATCCCCATCCCCCATCATTTCCTTATTTTCCCCCAAAAATTTCCCTCAAATGGGGATGGGGAAGGGGAAGTGGGGATCCGGGGGAAAATGTGCAACCCTACTGGGAACAAACAGTCTAAACTCCCTCTATTGCTAAAATGACCAGTAGCAATATGACTGACCAGTGACTACATATAGTCTACAGTAATTTATTTTCTACCGGAGTTTTACATGAAAACGACAGACTTTGACAAGCTGAGTCCAGAAATCGTGCAAGAAAGGGAATTGCTGAGTTCCACACAATTTTTTCATGGATAACATTTAAAGTGATGGAGAGAAGAAGACTTGCAGATTGAGAATCTTATAAATTAGCTGTCAAAATGTCTTCTTATGCTCACGGTTGTATTATTCCGCATGTGCTCATGGACCACTCTTTAGATTCTTGTTCACTTCTCTGTCTTTTCACCTGTCTTACATGCTCGTTCATCGTCTTTCTCTTAATCAGGCCAAACATATAGTGACATGACATCGTACGATCCATCCCGTGATTGGTGATTGAGTATTCCTGGATATAGTTACAATATAAGTAACAATGCTGTTTATATATCAGGTCAGCTTGTAAGATTGGTAATGGTTCTTTTTTTCCACAACTGTAATTGACAATTTGACACCAAGAAAACGAATGAAGCTGATTGATTCCAGAGGCTGCCTCCGATGTTCTGAGAAACAATTTCGTGCATTGAATGTCAATGTGAACACAGATTACATCAGGAAAATTTAACAAAACAACAAACTAATGTGACCAATGAGCTCTATTTTCTCTATTGACTGTCAATTCAAACCAAGTTACTGCAATAGAAGTCCTCGAAGAGAAGATGCCTTTTAACCATGACAGAAAAGCAAAAGATGTCTCTTCCCTCCCATACTTTTCAAAACAGAAAAGAGAATTCTTGTTGTTTTCTGAAAAGCTCACATGCATCAGAGGTCGAAATCTGTCTTTTCTTCCATTTGCATATTGTCTTACACAATCACCATGCAAACGAAATCTGAAATCGCATATCCACACAATCCCACTCTATATAAACCTCAAAATTCCATATCAAACACACACTAAAACACTAAATCAAACGTATACCAAGTATTTTGGTGAAGATGATTCTTCCTATCTTCATTGCTTCTCTCCTCTTCGCCTCTTCCTCCTTTGCCGCTGTGCAAGACTTCTGTGTTGGAGACCTTAGTGGTCCAGAAGGCCCTGCAGGCTTTTCTTGCAAGAAGGTTGCAAAGGTCACAGTTGATGATTTTGTTTTCTCTGGCTTAGGAGCAGCTGGTAACACCTCAAACATTATCAAAGCTGCCGTCACACCAGCATTTTCTACTCAATTTCCTGGTGTAAATGGGCTCGGAATTTCAATGGCTCGTTTGGACTTGGCTGCCGGAGGAGTTATCCCAATGCACACACACCCTGGCGCATCAGAAGTGCTAGTGGTGGTGCAAGGCTCAATTTGTGCCGGTTTCATTTCCTCGGCTAATGCAGTTTACTTCAAATCTCTTAAGAAGGGTGATATTATGGTTTTCCCTCAAGGTTTATTGCACTTCCAAATAAATGCAGGGGGATCTCCAGCCTTGGCATTTGTTAGCTTCAGCAGTCCAGCCCCAGGCCTCCAGATCCTGGACTACGCTTTGTTTGGAAACAATTTGCCTACTGAACTGATAGCGCAGACTACTTTCCTCGACTCTGCAACGATTAAGAAGCTTAAGGGTGTTCTTGGTGGCAGTGGATAAGGTTATACACACACTCTCAGCTGAACGCGGTTGGGGAAACTCCAACCACTGTGTTTTCATTCCACTTTTCAGTGTTTCTTAGGTTTCTTCCATGAGTTTTGAGGGTTCTTCCAGTCAGTGGTGGTTTATCTGTTCACTAATAAAAGAGTCTAGTTAGTGTGTTTTTTCTACTTCTTCATAAAACTGAAGTGTGTTTTTTATTGAGTGCATTTAGACATGTAAACCTGTATTGAGAAACAATTCTATTGAAGGCATATTCCACTTTTGTCACCTTATACTACCTTACATTCATAATGTTGAACAAGTGTGTTATTTTTCTAAATTGTAAAATAGGAAGAGTACACATACAAGCAGATTGAAAAGTTATAAAACCGGAAAGCTACAAGAAAATGAGTGATTACAACTGCCTGTACAATCTCAACTGTTAAGTGTTTTAACGATCATTAAAGAAGGAATTTTTTTCAGATGATAATCTCTCTGCAAAACAACATTTCGATCCAAAATTGATCAGAACTAAATGCAATAAAATAACCTTATCAACTATATTGAATAGTCCATCTTCTGGAATTTTCTTACAAAGCTGATAACCTTGCTCCAAGCATCTAAAATCAGGAGTTCTAGTCCATTTTGACCAGGCTCAAGGATCAAAGAGGAAGTATATTTTTTTATGGCAGCCCAGATGAATTTTTATTGTTTCAGAAATCTTTTAAGTAAATTTTGAAAAAGAAAGACTTACAGCGGGTCTGGATTAACGTCCAGTCCTAGCATGAGAAAGATGTAATCCTACTAAGTACTACCGTACCATATGGGAAACAAAACTGATTAGCACTAATTAAGCTCTCTCATTTAAAGGTCTTGTTATGCAGTATCTTTTCACTTCATCGTCATTGCTAACACCGTCAACACATAAACTGTCACATACAGAGATATTTTTATTTACTTATTTATCACAAAGCAACAGAAAATAACAAAATATGTCAATTATATTGTATCTGATGACAAGTATGAGAAACCTTCAAGAGACAAGTATAAATTCATTAAGGAGCATAATACTATGACAAAATTGTCTCATATAAATACTCATTAACTTCAACATGTAGACAATTATGACAAATCAATTTGGCAGAATATATATGCCGTACTGAAAGCTGAAGTATATATAATGTCAGAAAATGAAATTAAATTTCAAAAGTATACGTACATATGCCTTCGCACCAATT